>CM070528.1:47586679-48786679 GCA_036346145.1 Olyra latifolia | reverse complement strand
GGGTCACGAGAAAGGTGAGGTCCTAGGTTCGAATCCCACTCCTCCCTAAAAATTATTTCTCTTTTTAACCGGTACCCAGCAGTGCTACAAGCGGTTTTATACCCGCTTGTGATACCCCGGAGAGCATCACAAGTGATTGCTTACAAGCGGTTCCAAAACCGCTTGTAAAAGTGGTTTGGAACCGCTTGTAAAAGCCAAATCGCTGGTAGTGAATCTAGCCATGAAAATATACGAGACATGTTGCTCATTACAACTATATATCAGTTATATAGATATCTGCAAATACACAACATGTTTGTCAATGCTTAGGTGCCCTACAGATGATGTATATGTATAATTTCGAAATATGTAAGTAAGATATATCGCAAAAGATACCAAATATAAGTTTCGAACCATCAAACCCAGCACGATGGCTGCAATAACACAAACTTATATAGAATCAGACTTGAAAATAGTGGTAGGGCATGTTTAAAACAAGGGAATGAAAAACATATGAAGGGAAAAAGGTAAAAATATGAAATTATTGTATGTGCATAACAGAGGATAATAAAACACAGGAATTTTAAAGAAACCAGTATTTGGAACACAGATATATAGGTGAACACTAGTTCTCTGTCAGGACCCGGTTTTACTAAACCGAACCCTCTATGTTAACGGTATGAGTCCTAAGGATCCGTGCTCACATCCACAGTAAATAAAGATGAATTACATGTACCACACTGTATAACTAGATAAAATAATCAGAGTGCAACAGCTCCACTTATTATAATAGTTTATAATGATAAGTCTTCATGAAATGCAACTAAGAAGCAAATAAAAAGTAATGACGATGTCCCATCACGGCCACAGGCACGCACTAAATAGAAGCCGCTAGTAGTTCTGAACACCCTCCGGATACTCCGCAATGTACTCCTAGTCGTACTCCTGACCTGCTTGTGGAACAAGTAGCTCTGAATAAAAGCCGGGGTTAGCACGCGGATGCTAGCAAGTCTTTCATGAGAAAGGCCAGGCTAGGCTTATCCTAGGAAAGATATTGGCTCATTTGTATAAAAGCATTTAAGTTAGAAGTATAAAAGCATATAACAAAACTTAAATAAATAAATAACAGTTCCCATGATAAATCTCAACAATAACATAAACATAGCAAAATTCTCAATCTCAATGTCTCAAGTTCTCATAGTCGCGATATAATTCTCATTCTCGTTCTCGTTCATCATGAATCATCTGGCAACGGCACACTGCCGAAAAAACTTACCCAAGTCAAATTAGTTAAGGTGAAGCTACGATGTGAAAACCATCAAGATGCTCATAACCAGGAGCATAGCCATTCGAATGGGTTTATACTCTGCAGAGGCTGTACGCTTTCCCGCAAAATATGATACTCCCCCGTTGGAAAACATTGTAACAAAATCCATTAAAAGAACAACCCCGAGTTTATCACGGTCATACCTGATATTCACATAAGTACCTGGGGGCCTCGACCATACTTGATATTCACACAAGTACCCCGAAGTTCAATCCTCTAGGTTATACACCGGCGATGAAGCATCCCTCGAGACCTCACCCACGGTGCAAGGACGGTGACAACCCCGACGTTACTCTCCCTCTAGATCAGGCCCATCCCATACCCAGCTTGCGGTCGCACGAGAAATTATCAGTTAAGTCCATCACGATCATCGGTCCTTGGAGACCGGAGCGTCGACTCAAGTCACCTGCTCCGAGTCAAATTATTAGTTGGTCAAATTTTAATTAATGAGTGAACAATCCCACCATAAACCTAGTTTGTCATGTGTCATACTCAAATACTCCATATTATCATATTAAAGTATTTAATGATGCTCATACAAGTGGGAATTATTTTTCGATGACTATCTAAGCAATGCTAAGCTAAGTAATAACTAAAAACAGTAGCAAATTATATAATATTCTCATCATGATAATGGGTGCATACCATGCAAATAAATGACATGCGCTGGGAATCACTATGGCAAATACGCATAATTTAATTAAATAGCAATTTTGGTAAAATCTAAAAAATTGGGATTCTAGGGGAAAGACTTGCCTTCCTACTCTTCTTGAACTTGTGGAACGTCGGCGGTCAACGAACTCTCCTTCGTCACCCACGTGGTCTATCACACGCAAAACGAGAAAACAACAATAAATAACAAAAGCAGTAAATAAATTGAAAAATTATATAAAAAATTACAATAAGTAGATATGAATTTTATGGATTTTTAGAAACTGGAATCACAGGATTTAGAGCTCGGATGAATTCACAGCAAAATAGTGAAGAGACACTATTTACTGAAATTAGAGAAAAAGAAAAAATTTTACTGTAGCAGCAGGCCTGCACTGTAGCGGATCAGCCCACGTGCAGAGGATAAGGTGAGGCTGCAGTGGCTGGCTGTGGAAGCTGAGATAGAGATGGAGAGGTAGAGTGAGAGATAGAGGAAGGAGAAGAAAGAGAGGAAGAGAGGGAAAGGAGGAAGAGGGGAGAGAGGGCGCCGGCAGCAGGGAAACTCGACGACGGCGACGTGGGGATCCGGCGGCGATAGTGCGGTGGTCCGGCGAGGAGCGGCGGTGACAGCACCATCACGGGGAAACTGCGGTGGCATGGAGCAGTTGCGTGCGGCGGCGGCGGCGGCTAGCGTGGCAGGTTGCGGCAGTGCTGCGGCGACTGCAGCGAGGCGGTGGCCGCGAAAGGTGTACGGCGTCATGGCGGCTCGCGGTGCAACACGCAGCGAAAGGCGGCAGCGCAGCAGGCGGCGGCTTCGGCCGGCGACCACGAAGCGTGGGGCTCGGCGGCGGCGCACGGGCGGCCTGGATGCGTGAGGAGCGACGGCATCAATGCCGGCCACGGCTCGGGCGGCTCGGCCCGGGGAGCGACGGTGCACAGCGTCGGCGGCACGCAAGGCTGAAGCTCACAGGGGAAGACAGGGAGGCCGCAGCGCGGCTACCTTGACGACATCGACGACGACGGCGACAGCGATGGCAGGCTCACAGATCAGTTTTGGGAGATTAACAGATTGGTTTTGGCCTTTGGGAGGGGGATTAGGGTAGCATTAGGATTTATATAGGGAGGTTTAGGGGTGAGCTCGGGTTGGGCTAGGATGGATTTGAGGTTAATCTTCTAATTGCTTTAGGATTCGGAAACATTTTTGGAGAGTAATTTTTAAGATGTCACATTCTCATTCATTATCTATAAATGTCTGGAAATTATAATATTATATTGAACTGAAAGAACTGAGAATAATTATAGCATCACTATACTAAAATTGCAAATTACTAATAAGGAGTGCAATTCTCGGCTTCTTAGTGTGTGGTTGGGGTAGAAGTAAAACAAAAATGTTATAACATAGACAAAAAGGTTTAAATTTAATTACATAAACCCTACGAAATAAGAAAAAAATCCTAAGCACAAACAACCTGAAAAAGGACTATAATTATGCTAAATTGTGCATTAACAAGGAGTGCAACTTTAGGCTTACTAATGTACAACGTAGGGTGAACGAAATGAAAAAAAAAAAGGTCACAAGGCACTGACAATTCTGATCTTAAACACAAGGAGCGATCATTTGATTATGCCTGCTCTATGTTTTTATCGGTAGAACTGATTACGCACTAGTTACGGCCTTGTCAGGTAGAGCCTAGCGCGGAATTGGAGGTTGCTTGATTAGTATTACTGATTGGAATCAATCGGAAGGTTAACACAGTGACTGACACGGGGATGGGAAAATCAGTCAACTGATCAACAGCATAAGTGATAATATATACCATCCCAGAACAAGACGTCTCAACTACTCGTGTCGGAAATCAAGATAATAAGATGAGGAGTAAGATCAGCTAATATAATGACAAAAACAAGATAATAAGATGAGGAGTAATGAACTACAAGCGGGGAACTGTTGTGCGACACAGAAGATATTATTCCAATCTTGTGGGTAAGGGGAACCAATCCAAACGACCAATCATCAAATACTACACAATCGATTTTGGAAACAAACCAATATTCTGCAAGCATTTAGAAATCGGATTGGGCTTAGTGAAATATGGGCCGAAATCGGCGCGAAAGGACTCCGAGTCAATTTGGACAAATATGATAGAAGAGACTAAATTGGCTAGAGGAAAGGAATAAAAGAGTTTGAGTCGACTTAGCACGAGTATATGGGTTGCGGGGTTAGTGCGGCGGTGGCGCTCGGCTTGGCCATAGCCACGACGGCCCGGCTGCGCTCGGCCGACGCAGGGTGAAGGCGGTGCAAAGGAAGAGATGCGGTGGTGGAGACGGCCTGGGATGGGTGGCACCAAGCGGCAGCCCAGCGCTGATACTACAGTGGCGGCGGTTGTGACTAGGGCATGGCCTGGCTGTGGCGCCTAGTGGCGGCGAGGAGCCCGAGTCAGTGACACGGGGCCTAGCATCGCTGGTTAGCAGGGTGATAGCCGGTGTCTACCTATGGTAGAGGAGGGCGACGCGAGGGTTTCGGTCCCAACCGGTGGCAACAAGGCCGCTGCGGCGGGCTGCCTAGGGTGTGGTGGCGGGCGGCCTAGGGCACGCTAGCACTGGGCTTGAACTCGGCCGAGCTGCAGGTAGAGGCAATGGTATCCTCACTTCTGTCAAACAAGGGCGATGACGATGGCGATGGCTCCTCCTTGGCGACGACGTCTCCGGAATAGCAGATTGGTTTTGAAATCCTTCGCAGCGTCAATAGCAGATTGGTTTGTGGAGGGGGTTGTGATGGATTGGGTGTTTTCGTAGTTATATAGTAGTGAGCAACTGAGCAAGAGATGGGCTGAAATTTAGGCTAGACAGGTCTGGAGGGGTCAAATTAGGCTGGGCCAAGCCACGGCGGGTTTTAAGAGTCAAACCCTAATTGGTTTAGAATTCAAAAACTTAAGGGTAAATTTAGGATATCACATCACCAGAGCATAGTGCGCCTGATTTGGCATAGACTGTGCTTGGTATGCCTGCTTCACAGGCATTGGCTGAAGAGCCTAACATGCTTGCTAAAAAGATACTGTCGGTGCCTAGTTCTGAAGAGCTGGTGGGGGTACTGACGGCCCAGGCCCCATCGGATAGGAAGCTTGGAAATCAACACGCAAAGGCATAGGTGCAGACCTCTGTCCCATAGGCTTTGAGTATTGCATCGGCTGAGGAGGACCGAAACAGATGTAGCAGACCTAGCAGCCATTGTAGCATCAATCTACTGTTGTTGGCCAATAGTAAACTACAGCCTGGCCTAGGAGCAATCAGAGTTACGTTGGCGATCATCTCATGAGGCACCTCTTTGACGCCATTCATGATTACCGGGCTAAGGGTAGCAATGAAAGCTAACGATTGATTTGTCATAGCGTGATGGACGGACAAGTACACCGTCTCTGATACCTCCTGAGGACTTACTTCATACCAGGCTTTGGCAGGGTCAGCCACCTTCGAGAGTTCTCCTTTTTGTATTTATTACCATGCCGGCACTTCTAAAAAGCTCTGAGATAAGTGCGTCTCACTTCCTCCATCGTGCAGCCATGTTCTGGCGCTGCTCTTCAGTAAGATCAGCATCGATCACCCTGAGGATATGGTCTTCGGTAGCATTAGTATGATCTTGCTGATCGGATGCCATCTCATCCCACCGAGCGAGCCAACAGGTCTGTTCGTGCTGAAAGTTGTACCGGCACGACACACTGCGGGCATATGGCTTAGGATCCCCATCAGCACCAAAAGCAGGGTTCAAAGCGTGCTAACCAATTTGTTCCTACAATCGGCAAGAAAGATGTAAACAGCTTTGAATAGCCCATTAGATCCATAGTATGAAAGACCAGAATACTTGGAACCAAGTCTAAACAGAGACAAAAGATAATGAAACTACCAGCTTAGATTGAATCTAAACCAATAGGTTTCAAAGGAGTAAACAATCTACCATAAAGCTAATTAAATCAACAAGATAGTAGAGCGAGAGACAAACAGACTAGCAATTAGCCGATTAGATCGTCTAGCTGATAGAACAAAGGATAAATAGACTATCGACGAATAGTAAGCTATGACCCAATAGAACGAGGGTAAACAATCTACCGCCAATGAATGTGCTAATCGATAGAAAGAGGGTGAAACCTAACCCTTAGTCGAAACAGCGATGTGCAACAATATCGACTAAGATAGTGTTTCAACCAAAAACCGATGCAAGCCCGTAGATCAAACCGAATTGAGACAGTACTTACTTACAAGCAACTCTTGGGGTGTACTTTGAAACCGATCGAGAAAGTGATGCGCAACAAGTCGATCGAGGACAAAATGCGGCGAAACTACTCTAATTGCGATGAAAGTAAACGAAAGGTAAAGGACAAGTAAAAAGTAGATTTGTTTGATTGATTCGTGGTCCTTTTACACGTCTCTTGGGCTAAGTATTTTCGAAAATCATCCAAGGTCAAAGCAGTAAAATCCACAGCCTGCCGGATCATGGTCACCTTCACACCCTAAATCTTCAAATCCAAAGCGGACAAGAAGTGACAAGCATTCTCAGAATCGGTGTAAGTGGTGCCAACCGACCTGAGGTTTCTAAGGATCTTGGTAAACCGACTGAAACAGGCATCCAGTGATTCACCAGTCTTCTGCACAAAGCGATTGTATTCCCTCTTGTATTGGTCCTGCCTCACAGTTTTGATCTGGACTGTCCTCTCATGGTAAGCAATGAGGGTAGTCCAAATCTTGTGAGTGGTCTTGATATGAGCAACTCGCTCATATTCATTCCTAGTCAGCCCCTGAATAATCATGTTACGGGCTCTAGCATTCAACTCAACATCTGTCTGATTTTGGGTGGTGATTTCCTCATCCTTTGGCAATACATAGGAATTTTTGACTTTCAGCCAAACACTGTATCCCTATATCATGATGTAGGATTCCATCTTGGCCTTCTAAAAAGGAAAATCCAAACCCAAAAACACAGGAGGCTTCGTAGAGTACTTGTCATTCGCCATGGTTCAAGACGAAAATAAGGAAAGGCCCAAAGATCGGTGAAGATCAAGAAAAGAGTGCAACCTTGCTATGATACCAATTGAAATACCGAACCTGGCGACTAGAGGAGGGGTGAATAGGAGCCAAATAAATTTTCTCGCAAGAAGATGAATGATGCTCTTTACCCAACGCGTCTCAAGGATGACATCCTACAAGAAGAGCCATATTTCTGATTGCTAAGTGCTCAAACAAAAGTAATCTTAGTCCAAAGTGGTTGCACTTAAGACAAAACACCCCACCTAATAAAGGTGCTTTAGGAAATGCGAGCAGGAATATTCCAGCAGAAATCAAATATGATCACGAGAGTGGTTGCTTGCCTTCTTGGGCTCCCAAATTATGGGAATTTTTCTCCCTATGTCATAATGCGTCGTGAAGCCTCCAGCCAAGTTTCAGATCAAAACTCCTCACAGAAAAATCATAAAAGTTCTTGAGATAGGAACTGTCTGGAACTCACACAAAGAAAGTTTGGGGCTCGGTATTCACCTCATAGCTCCCAAACGAATAATTCAGATGACTCCAACATTTTGTCACAGATAGATATGGAAGTCATAGACCTTCTCCAACAAGAATCACTCAAAAAGCATCTCAGATGATATTTCTAAAAATCTTACACTGTCTGCTGCGTAGGAAGATCAAATCTGTCAATTTAAACAAAAGTGGGAAGAACGTGATCTCTTGTTTCTCACAAGTTGCCAAGGGTGTCAAATCATATAAGCAATCTCAAAACATCATGGATCAGCAACATGTAGAAGAAGGTGAGGCAAATAAACTTGTTGCAAGCAAAATCACCAAAGAAACTAGATCAAACACAAGAACAAAGACATGATTTGAGGAACTAGTTTCTATTGCTTGAGAGGGTTTGTTCACAGCCACACCTAGGTAGGCAAAGCTCACAAAACAGCAGAATACAAGCCACAAAACCTTAGCCCAAGACTTGGTGGAGGCACCCCCTCCACCCCTCCTTATATACGGCAACCGGGTGAACCACAACCATTGATTTCTTGTCTCAACCCTAAGCAACTAAATCAAGGGCTAGGATTTACTACTCAACCAGCCATTTACATGGGCCTAAACCACTCACACACAACCCAACTTGGGCCAAATATGCCATGCATGGGTTTTACACAAAAACCGGATCAACCTGATGCAACGGGACTTCATCTGCTGGACTTGACCGCTCCGTTTCCGTGTCTTCGGGCCTCCAACCCAAACTAGAACCTTTGAGCCACCTCAAGTCCTTCTCCATGGCGTCCTCATGAGCCCCCAAGCCGGAGCCCATCCATCCCGCAACATCATCACCGTTCTAGACCTCGATCCACCCCGTCTAGTCCCGGTACCGTCACCGACCACGGTTGCCTCCAAGCTTGCATCCACAAGGACCAAACCATTTTCCACAAGCAAAAAATTTTTTTACCTTTGTTTTCTGCATGTTAGTCCAATTTTATCGTGAATTCAAACATATATGACTACATGCCCACGTTCTCACTCGAACTGAAACCGAAACCTTTCAAACCAGTGCTTTCCTCAGCACAACATAACAAAGATGAAAATTTTAAAAATACTTCCCTTGCTCAAATGAAACAAGTCATAATACAAAAAAGACGCGTCTCGAAATTCTCTACAAAATCCGTATATAACATTTTTCCATTCGAGCTCGGGAAGACCCTCCTAAGTATAAAATAGTCTGTCCTATCATAAATGGCTGAACCGGCTCAAATTAGTCTCCAAAACAAACTCCTCAACTAAATCAATTTAAGTCATATATACTCATCACAACATGAAGACCTCCACATGGTCTCACTATATTTATATAGGATTTAGACTCGATCGACTAGGACTCTTATTTTCACAACCAACACGAACTTGACTCTATATTTTCCAATCATATCTAATACTCCCTAATATATCTATACTGAACCGATTCAAACATCCCCTCTTTAGCCGATTCGGTCCCTTCTTCTATATTCATCCAAGCCGACTTGAATTCTTCCTTTCATGCCTGATGCAATCCTATATTTCACCTAGCCCAAACCGATTTTTAGATGCTTCCAGAATATCGGCTTATTTTCAAAATTGGGCGTCAATAGAGATATACTTGTATATGAATTTTATTTAATTTTAAAAAAATATATTTATGTATTTATTACATTTTTATTTGTATTTGGCATTTAATACGCATACATATATTCATATTGGAAGGTGTGCAGGACAACAACTTTGCTGCAGGTCAAGAGTGGGATTTGCATCAAAGCAAGTTACACATATCCTTAATCATATCGATCCCATTTGCAAATAAAACGTGTTTTCTTATAGACTTGCATTGCTATATTTATTATTAATATAATGGGAATATATTTAATGCCTAATTATTTATTATTGGAAAAATATTGTAATCTCCTTATTCCATTGTAACCTAGTTGTTTAATCATTTTAATCGGATAAGGATGATACCTTGTGGGTGGTAGTTTAACTAGCTTGGTTACCATAACGTTATCTAGGTTTGAATTAATCCTCGCTAATGAGGGATATGAAATTGTGAGAAAATCATGTGTTGCTCTATTTGGATATAGCATGTGTTGCTCTTATCTGGAAAATGTCATGTGTTGCAACTTGTTAATAACCCGGGGGCTGTTCTTGGCTATAGCAAGTGGCAATGTGTGTTGGTGCCAGACACGATGGATCCAAGGGATGATAGTTAGAGTTAGCATGTTAGCACCTAATGTCTCATTAGCACTAGATATGTTGTCTTAATTAAATAGGGTATAGTTTTGTTTAAAGGCAAATGGTGGGCGATCAATGTTAGATATTGTTGTGTGCAGTCCTAGCTAACTTTGTGCTATTGCTTATATTGTTTAAATGTTGTTAATCAAATGTATTTACCTAATTGCTTTCGAATCTATTATACTACTATGTATTTGTTAAACGTTGATTTTTATAAAATTACCCTATGACCTATAGTTTGCACTAAGCTCCTATATAAATGTTAAGATACTGCATTACTCCACTGTGCGTGATTTTTCTAAGTTTCATATATTCACTCTTGCAATTATATAAGTCAACCGCTTATTCAACAAGTAGGACCAGACACTACTAGAGATATAGGCATCACAAGGGGTACATCACAAGGGGTTCATTGCGAACCCTTTGTGATAGTGTCATCACAAGCGGTTCAAAAGACTGAGCCAGAATAGGACTTTTACAAGCGGTTCGGGACACGAACCCCTTGTAAAAGTTCTACAAGCGGTTCGGGACACGAACCCCTTGTAAAGCCCTTCAAAAGGCTGAGCCAGGATAGGACTTTTATAAGGGGTTCGTGTTCCGAACCGCTTGTAAAAGTCCAGTTTTTGAAATGTTAAAAGGAAAGCTTGCCTTATCTCATCAGAGAGCACGCGTGGGATGAGTTGGCTAGCAGAGTGAGGCGTGGGTCACGAGAAAGGTGAGGTCCTGGGTTCGAATCCCACTCCTCCCCAAAAATTATTTCTCTTTTTAACCAGCACCCGGCAGCACTACATGCGGGTAAAAAACCGCTTGTGATGCTCCGGAGAGCATCACAAGCGATTGTTTACAAGCGGTTCCAAAACCGCTTGTAAAAGTGGTTTGGAACCGCTTGTAAAGTCCAATTCGCTGGTAGTGAGAAGTTGCAGAGTCTTAGCCAATATTCAAGGAGGAGTTTATCCAAGGAGGCAAGTAGCTCTACGCACTTTCCATTCAAAAGCTTGTGGCTTATGACGAGATATCTTTCATGTTTACCTTTAGTAATTAGTGCTGCTGTAGTAATTTATTTTGATTTACTTGATTATTTAGCCCTGCATGGCACTAGTTCTTATATGTAAGGCTTACCAATTACTAATTACTATTAATTTTTCTAGGAAGTATCATGATGTTATGCACATATGAAGTTACTTGTGCACACTAGAAATGATTCTGAACCAGCGTAACATAAGGGTCATTAGTTTGGATAATTGTGGTCCCAACAAGGAGAGGCTCGTTTTGTAGGGAAGGTAGCCCCACCCCCATGCCATACGGTTCCAAGGCCCAACAAGCTATGCAAGGATTCCTAGAGGCTTCGCGTGGCCCGAAGCTTAGCCTTTGGCCAAGAGGCTCTCTCACGAGCTCAGGCCAAGCATGTGTCCTTAAGCCCTCGCATGACCTAAAGTAGCCTTCAGCCAAGAGGCTCTTCCATGAGCCTTAGTCAAGGGTTGCACGAGGTTTCCCTAAGGCCTCACGTGGCATGAAGTAGATTTCAACCAAGAAATTCCCTAGTGAGACTTAGCCAAGGCCACGCAGCGTTACCATAGGCCTCGTGTGGCCCGAAGTAGCTGTTGGTTGTGAAGCTCACTCAAGGTAGCCTCCAATCGTGAAACCTCTTCGCAGTACCTCACTTAGTTCTCGTGCCTCTCTAGGAAGAAAAGATGGCTAGCAAGGATTGGAAAAGCAACGACGAATAAAGTGGCACACCTATGGTGCTTAGATAACTAGCCAAGCTTGACACTGTCGGTAGCAAAAATAGCAAAAAAAAACTTCTTAGCCTAGCGTGCTCCTACTTTAGAAGTCTGGCTCAAGGGCAGTAGAGACTTTTTTAAGGAAAAAGACTTCTTGGTCTCTAGTTTTAGAGCCTGACTAAGGATAAGACAGATCTAAGAAAGGACTTCTCAGTCCGTACTTTTCAAGCCCAACCAAGAGCTTCCTACGAAATACTTCTTAGCACCCGGTGTGCCCTTGATTGATGCGCATAGTTTGAGGAGAAAAAGGACACTTCCATAGCACAGGGAACCACTACAAAAAGTGATGTACATGTTGCAAGCTAAGCAAATTAAGTTCAACACATCAGCACCCCTACACTATTTCGAGCAAAAGTTTTCGTATTCTCTAGCTTGTGTTTCTCTTGTTCCATGACTCCTATTCTGTTTGGTTCACGCACGTTGAATCCACGTTAAAGACCCCCGGAATTTGTTGTCACCGGCGTCCCTACGGCTCCCGATAATTACTTTATGTTATATAATGGCCACCAACAAAAGGACAGCTCATGAAGTATATTTTGCACCAAATGGAATAATTTCGTTTCCCACTTCACTGCTGCGCACTAGCACCATTTCACATTAATGATTGATGTGGCTTCAGCTAAAATGGCCACATATGTCCGAAAACTCCTCATCAAAGATCTTCATTTGGACAAACAAAAAGGGATTATTTATTTCCCTATCGTTTGTGAAATGAACGATTCACGTAATCTATCATGATATTAATTAAATGATTAAAATAGGTGTCTATCAATGTGTGCATACAGCATCCAGGGAAAATCACTTATGCACACTAGAAATGATCCTGAACCAGTGTAACACGAGGATCATTGATTTGGATAATTGGGGTCCCAGCAAGGAAGGGCTCGTTTTGTAGGGAAGGTAGCCCCACCCCCATGCGGTTCCAAGGCCCAACAAGCTATGCGAGGATCCCTGGAGGCTTTGCGTGGCCCGGAGCTCAGCCTTCGATCGGCCAAGAGGCTCTCTCACGAGCTCAAGGCCAAGCATGTGTCCTTAAGCCCTCGCACGACCTAAAGCAGCCTTCAGTCAAGAGGCTCCTCCATGAGCCTTAGTCAAGGGTTGCATGAGGTTCCCCTAAGCCTCACATGGCATGAAGTAGACTTCAACCAAGAGACTCCCTAGTGAGACTTAGACAAGGCCACGCAGCATTACCATAGGCCTCATGTGACCCGATGTAGCCGTCGGTTATGAAGCTTACTCAAGGTAGCCTCCAATCTTGAAACCTCTCTGTAGTACCTCACTCAGTTCTCGTGCCTCTCTAGGAAGAAAAGATGGCTAGCAAGGATTGGAAAAGCAATGATGAATAAAGTGGCACAACTATGGTGCTTAGATTACTAGCCAAGCTTGACACTGTTGGGAGCAAAAATAGGCAAAAAAAAAAAAAACTTCTTAGCCTAGCATGCCCCTATTTTACAAGTTTGGCTCAAGGGCGGTAGAGACTTTTATAAGGAAAAGACTTCTTGGTCTTTATTTTTAGAGCCTGACTAAGGATAAGACGGATCTTTTTCAAAGAGAGGATTTCTTAGTCCCTACTTTTCAAGCCTGACCAAGGGCAAGATGGGACCTTCCTAAGAAATACTTCTTGGCACCGGTGTGCCCTTGATTGATGCACATAGTTTGAGGGGGAAAAAGGACACTTCCATAGCGCAGGAAACCACTACAAAAAAGCGATGTACATGTTGCAAACTAAGCAAATTAAGTTCAACACATCAACGCCCCTACACTATTTCGAGCAAAAGTTTTCGTATTCTAGCTAGCTCGTGTTTCTCTTGTTCCATGACTCCTATTCAGTTTGGTTTGCGCACATTGAATCCACATTAAAGAAGCCCCTGGAATTTGTTGTCACCGGCGTCCCTACGACACGGGTATACAACCACGGACAAGTGAAATCTGAGGTGTCTCCCGATAATTACCTTATGTTATAAAATGGCCACGTACAAAGGACACCTCATGAAGTATATTTTGCACCAAACAGAATAATTATTTATTTCCCTATCGTTTGTGAAATGAACGATTCACGTAATCTATCATGATATTAATGAAATGATTAAAATAGGTGTCTATCAATGTGTGCATACGGCATCCAGGGGAAAGGAGTTTTTTTTTTTCGCGTCCGGTACATGCAACTTGTTTGCTACTACAAACATTATTTTTTTTGGGAAGAACTACAAACATTATTTTTTAAAAAATGATTTTGTTATTACAATCATTGTTCTGGTTTGTCACGACTGATAACGATCGATGAAGAGTTGTTCATCTGTTAGCATCAATGTACGTGCGTGCTTCATTTGAGTAGTGTTTTGGAATGAAATGGCCTAAAAAATTCGAATGATTGCATGATAAGGATTTCCTTTTTCAAGACCTGGACCGAGCAACTTAAGTCTCTAATTAATCCAGCTGGAACTCTGCCACGTCGTTGAGCCAGAAAAAAGTCCATGTACTAACGTCGTTGAGCACAATCACATTACAAACATTTTAACTGGAACTCTGCCACGTCGTTGAGCCAGAAAAAAGTCCAGAGGAAGACGCCTGTTTTGCACCCAAATATTCGTTGGAATTATGTTTTCCATGTACCAATGTTTGCTAGTTTTTTTTTTTTTTTTTTTTTGAGCTGGCCGCCGGTGCTCATGCATGAGCAATTCTCGACAGAATAGTGTAAAGGAATGGGTGTCTAGTGGACCATATGGGCCCCGTATCTTGTGAGCATCTCCAAGAGAACTTCTACGTGGGTTCTTATCCCTATATTTTATATTTAAAAAAAATTTCGACAATGGTCCGTATCTTAATAAAAAGTCCTAAAAAGGTTAGATCACTGTAGAGAGTTGCTAAATTTGGATACTCTTTTATTAGCCTTATCTATGTTTTGCATGATTATTTAGGTTAATTAGATGGATATAACTATGTTTTAGGGCTGCTTGTTAGAGTTAATACATATTTTATAGCCCTAAGACTTTTAGGGAGTACTTATATTGGCATGCATATATATATATATATATATATATATATATATATATATATATATATATATGTTTGGTATTTGTATATTTATATACTCACTAAAAAATATTTGAGACGTCAAATTCTAAAAAAAATTAAATTTAAATATTTGAGATTTCAACGAGAAGATTAAGATGGATGGTTCGGATCGTCCATTTTGAGTCTCGGATTTTATAAACTAGACACAAAGTACGGTGTCTTCGGTGCTTTATAAAATACCGAAGCTCAATTATATATATATATATATATATATATATATATATATATATATAGGAAGCCAGTTTGGGGCTCTATGGAGCCTAGGCTCCATGATTCAAAAACCTATGATGTGCATTGAGATTTGTGATGTTTGACGTGTATATCTTCACATATCAACTAAAAAAGGTATTTTAAATATGAAACTCCAAAAAAATTAAATTCAAACTCAGTTTAAACTAGTTTAAAGTATAGTTTAAACTAGTTTGAAGTATAGTTAAATGTAGTTCAAACTGAAGTTCAATTCAACTTTTTTGGGAGTTTGATGTCTCAAATATTTTCTTTAGTGGGTATATGAAAGTATAATAACCAAACAACACGAATCTCAAAACACATCTAGCAGTAACGAATCATGGAGCCTAGGCTCCACAGAGCCTTATGTATTATTCCTATATATATATATATTTATATATATAGGGTTTTATTTTTAGGAGCTCCTCTCGGAGATGAGCAGCATAGAGGTAAATAAAGGCAGGTCACTCGAACAGGCGTGAGTCCACACAAAAATAAACAGTACATGCAAATTCAAATGGCGTGCCTTGTTCACTGGCATGCGGTAGCTGTGCATTGAGCTTTCATGGGTAAACCTCAATGATCGATAGAACCCTAATATCGGTATGATTTTGTAGTCACTGAATTAATCCGGCTTCTATGAAAATCCTTTTCCATTCCTTCTCGTCTCACTTAGCCCCATCAATATACATTATGTACATGTCGGGTGCCTGGCTGATCACTTGTGGGAGGTCCATCACGGTGCACTTGACGTGGGGGAAGGCCCTCGCGATGGCCGCCGCCACCGCGCCGACGTGAGCCCGCGGAAGATATCGCCACCCTCCCTCACCACGACATCCATGACGAAGCTGCTGCCCGTGGCCATCGCGTCGTTCAGGGACTTGTTGTACACGGCAGTCATGTCCCACCGGGCTGATCCGCCAGCACCATCGTCTTTGAGCCACCCTTCCAGGGTGAAGAACGGGGTGACCGCAGTGGGTGTACAAAGAACCGCAGCAAAGCGGACATGTCGCGTGTGGCGTTGTTGCCGACGAGGAGGCGGGGCGCCGGGGTGAGAGTGTACACGACTTCACTGGAGGAGACCGGCGACGGTTGCTTGGCGGCGAAGATGCCGGAGACGGTGAGGACGTGCATCAGCCTTCGGAGGTGCGGGAGCTTGGCAGGGTGGAGCGCGGTCTCCACGGCGACGTCAGGGAGTGTAGCCGCACCACCACGGCGGTGGATGGCGCTGGGGATGCCTAGATGGGCTTGAGGTAGCAGAAGGAGTGATGGAAGAGCTCGGTGTAACCTTGGTGCTCAGCCGTGTGTACGAGGCAATTGTGCCCTAGTTTGTTTGTTTGATTTGTATCTGCTTTAATTACAGAAGTTCGCGAGAGACATCCCGGAACTGAAGGTCCAAATAAATAGGCATCTCTAACCAATGCAATATGAACCTGCATTGATATCTCAGTGTATATGACCTCTTTTGGTGCGGTGAATCTCCAATCTTATTTAACAAGAAGAAACTCATACGATAGCATTATGGAAATAGAAGGCAGGACAGTGGAACATTGACACACAAACACAAACGTACACACACAAAACAACAATCTGGTTCAAACGGCGTGCCTTATTCACTACAGCTTATGCTATACAGCTAGTTGTTTTGTTCATTGAGCTAGTTTTCATGGGTAAACCTCGATGATGGATATAAAGCTTGAGATCGGTAGGATTTTGTAGTTGCTGAATCCGGCATCTAAGAAAATCCTTTTCCACTCACGCTCTTCTCGCTCGGCCCCATCAATAGACATTATGTAGAAATCGAACAATACTTGCGTCTCTTTCACAACTTCGTCCATCCCTCCGTATCCGACGACAACATTTATAATTATCACTTTTCCTCCGGCAGGAATCGCCTCCTTGCACTTCCGAAGTACCTTCACGCAGTCATCGTCATCCCAACAATCCAAAACATACTGAAACACAAACATCCCCAATAATAAGAAAACAACGGGAAGAAGGTACAAAACATAGACATCATGTACGTACCTTCAATAGAACTGCATCTGCTGGTGGAATCGACGACTCAAAGGCGTTACCAGCTACGAACTGTACTATGCCATCGGTGGGTGCCTGGCTGATCACTTGTGGGAGGTCCATCACGGTGCACTTGACGTGCGGGAAGGCCCTAGCGATGGCCACCGCCGCCCCACCGTGGCCGCCGCCGACGTCGACCAGCGAGGTGAGCCCGCGGAAGATGTCGCCGCCCTCCCTCAGCACGATGTCCATGATGAAGCTACTGTCCCCAACCATGGAGTCGTTCAAGGACTTGTTGTACACGGCGTCCTTCTTGGTCATGTCCCACCGGGCGATGCCGTGCGCCCTCTCGAACAGCGTCGTGGCGGCGGCTCCACCAGCACTTTCGTCTCTGAACCACCCTTCTAGGCTGAAGAACGGGGTGACAGCAGTGGGGTGTACAAAGAACCGCATGCAGGCAGCCATATCGCATGTGGCCCTGTCGCCGACGAGAAGGCGGGATGCCGGGGTGAGAGTATACACTACTTCGCCGGAGGAGCCCGGCGACTGTTTGTTGGCGGCGAAGATGCCAGAGACGGTGAGCACACGCATTAGCCTTCGGAGGTGCGGGAGCTTGGTAGGGTGGATCGCGGCCTCGTCGACGAGGTCGGACAGCGTCGCCGCACCACCACGGCGGTAGATGGCGCTGGGGAGGCCTAGTTCATCGGCGCACCTAAGCGCCATAGACTTGAGATAGCAGAGGGAGTGATGGTAGATCTCGACCTGACCTTGGAGCAAGCTCTCGGCGCTCAGCTCGTCCTGGAAACTCGCCATGCTTAGTGCGTGCTTACGTGGCAATGCTTTGCTTGCGCGCTGGTTAGTTTGTTTGGCTCAGTATCTGCTTTGATGACAAAAGACTACGAGAGACATCCGGTCCAAATAAATAGGCATCGCGAAACAACAGAAATGCAAAACCCCGAGATAATGGGGGAGTACACGGACAAACTTGTGCTCGCCGGAAAACGTGGTAGATCCTAGGTTTGGTGTGCATAAAGCCCAAAGAGAGCATCACCAACCATAGTACTCCATCTGTCAACTTTTAAAGAGCTTATTTTGATCTGCGAAGATTTTAACTGTTAAATTTCCCTTATTATATTTGCCAATTGCCGCAAAATAACATTATATCAAAAGCATTTTCAAATATGAACACATTGTTACAACTTTTGTATACTAACTATCCATATACTTTGACTAATTATTGATCAAAACTTATGAAGTTTGACTTTTCCAAATTAAAATACTTCTTATAAAACTGGATGGAGGGAGTAGCTAAAAGTTAAAACCTATATATCGGCATAGCTACTTCCTAAAATATTTAGGATTCTAAAATAGATATGGACTCCAACTATCAATTGAAATCATAGCTATATCCACTAACAGACACCCATTTAGCTCTTAGAGAATCTCCAAACTGGAACAAATATTTTCTGACGGACTGACCAATTGAATAAATACGGATAGTGATTCAAATAGTTTTTTCAATACCCGACTAGCTTTGTCAGATATGGATAAGGATATGGATACTTTGTCTCAGATACGGATATGGATATAGATAGTAGATATCTGCCGGATACGAGAATATCTAATTTTTTAATCGTTTAACATCTGAACATGAAATATGGATAATATCCAAATACTATAAAACATTCGTCTCACCGCCTCCTTCCATAAATGATCTCTATTTCCGTGCATTACCTAATTGATAATATTCGTATCCATACAGAATCCTATTTCTATTTGCTTTGTATTTGAAACTGATATTATATGATATTATCCGATATCTGCTTCGTATTCGTATTCGTATTATTATCTGACAATATCCATATCTGTCGTTGGCATGCCACAGATAGCAGATTTTGGGGACACCCCCTGGGGCAGGAGAGATCTGTCCTCTTGCAGGGTGATCATGATGGGGAAGCGCAAGCTAGAGAGATCGGGTGGAAAGAAATTTTTTTTATCATTGTTGGCTTGACTTACAGTGTGCATTAAAAGGTTCCTTATATATCATGGGCCCTTTTCCTCCTCTTTCCCCTGAGGATCTACAAGAGCTTGAGGAGTGAGGGGGTCTTTACAAGTGGAATTCCCTGCAGGACCTTGGTCGGGCGGCTAAAGCACAGGCCTCCTGGTCTTTGTTGCCAGTAGTCCTCTTTTGCGCCCTTACTTTGGCTTCCTGGCTGAGATTTGACCGCACTCCCTCCCCTCTTGTTCTCTGTTGGGGGCGTGCCAATTTTAGCAGGTGTGGTTTTGTCCCCAAGCACCTGCTTAGCCGGTTTGCCTCTTTCCTAAAGGAGGAGAGAGCTAGCTTTCGCTAGGGTAGTGCATCTTTGAACGTCGTGCCTCCTTGATTTGACTATTGTCACCTTGGTGGGAGGAATTGGGAATTATCCGGCCCGATCGAGACACTGGATGGCGGGGTGCCTGGAGGTTCGCCCCGAGCCTGGCCCTGGGTGGCGTACGACCTGGGTGGCGCGGATGGATGGCGCATGCAGCTGCTCGTATGGATCAACATGATCACTGGTGAGGAGGGGTGGTGTTCTCTAGTAGTGCCACACTAGGAGGGGAGCCAACTCAATCAGGCCAGAGAGGAGAGGGGGAGAGGGAGAGCAGAGATGTGATCATTCTTTTCCACTATTCGAAGGCTTTTTGTTAAAAAGAGCATGTGAGAGGAAGTGGAGGCTAAGCATGACTCTTACGACGGATGGTCACATGCATGCATGGAATTACATCTACATGCGTAAATGGTCTGCCATCACCACCAACACCTGCGTGACATGTGGGCGCCACAATTGTTTTCCCATAGGTGCCCGTTTGCTCTCCCCTGCCCATCTCCTCCCGGTCCCCTCTGTACTCACTTCCAGTCCTCACTTATGTAGCTTCTCCACAAGCGAGAGCAGAGCAGAGCTCCGCAACGAATACATATTATCGACTGTGTCGTGTATGGTCATTTGATTCATCAGGCAACATGCAGGTGATCCGATACGGTTATGACTAGATCATCTCTGCACCTTGCGCCCGTGGCAAACGTGTCGTGTGGGGTGGTTCTCCACAAGTTAGTGATAATATCTGAGGAGCATCCATGATTTCTCACATCCTGCCCATCGGACAACATTGCCGACAAATCCCTTTTCGGAAAAATGGACTATATAGATGTTTGTTAGGCTGTCATAATTTACGATGTGGTATTTGAGAGCACACCATAAGAGACAACATTGCCAACAAATACTAGCAGTTCCCATATTAACCAGATAATAAGAAAAGGAATCCACACCATCAATTATGGTGGGTTCATATTATAATTGTGTGGTTCCAACGAAATTGGGAAAAAGCTCCATTGGAGCATACCATGTCCAATACGACACGATTATATCTTTAAGAGATTAAATATGGACTCTATTAGAGGTTACTATAGCCAATACGACTTGGCTACATATCTGTATTAAGATTGGATATGACTATACCATAGCTAATACAACAACAAACAATTGTTTCCACAATATAAACCTTAATCAGTAAGTCAAATCTAGCCATGCAAATGTACTAGACATGTTGCTCATTACAAATATCAGCTATATATATATATAGATATCCGCTAACATGCAATATGTATGTGAATGCTTAGGTTCCCTGCAGAGATGATGTATATGTATAATTTCGAAATATGTAAGTAAGATATATCGCAAAAGATACCAAATATAAGTTTGGAACCATCAAACCCATCACGATGGCTGCAATAACACAAACTTATATATAGAATCAGACTTGAAAATAGTGTTAGGGCATGTTTAGAACAAAGGAATGAAAAACATATGAAGGGAAAAAGGTAGAATTATGAAATTATTGTATCTGTATAACAGGATAATAAAACACAGGAATGTTAAAGAAACCAGTGTTTGGAACGCAGATATATATAGGTGAACATTAGTTCTCTTTCATTATCTATAAATGTCTGTAAATTATAATATTATTTTGAGCTGAAAGAACACAGAATAATTATAGCATCACTATACTAAAATTGCAAATTAGTAATAAGGAGTGCAATTCTAGGCTTCCTAGTGTGTGGTTGGGGTAGAAGAAAAACAAAATTATGTTATAACATAGACAAAAAGGTTTAAATTTAATTACTTAAACCCTACGAAATAGAAAAAAAATCTAAACACAAACAACCTAATAAAGAAGTACAATTATACTAAATTGTTAATTAACAAGGAGTGCAACTTTAGACTTACTAATGTGCAGCATAGGGTGAACGAAATGAAAAAAAATAGGTGTCTAGGCACTGGCAATTCTGATCTTAAATGTCAGACGATTAAATCATTTAATTGCGCACATCTAATTAAACACAAGAAGCGATCATTTGATTATGCCTGCTCTATGCACTACCCGTGAACCGGCTATTACAACCGGTTCGAAACAGGTTTTAGAACCAGTTTTAGAACCGGTTGTAGGCAACCGCGACTGATACCGGGTATCACTCGCGGTTCCCCCAACCGCCACTAGTACAGAATGAGTAATATAAGACGCACAATTTGATACGGTTTCAGCCTTATTAAACTAGAAGTGTCTCTTATTGTGGTAGAAATAAGGAAAAGGACGTTTTCAAATCATAACCGTCTTACATGATTGATACATTTAGGACGGTTGAAATTAAGAACCGACTTATATAAGGAATAAAACGTTTCTAAATCATAACCGTCTTATGTGATTGATGTATTTGGGATGGTTGAAATTAAGAACCGACTTATATAAGGAAAAGACTTTTTTAAATCATAACCGTCTTATAGGATTGATGCATTTGTGACGGTTGAAATTAAAAATTGACTTATATAAGGTTAGAGTAGAAAAGTCATTTCCTTACATTTTAGCGTCGTTAATGTGTACGTAATGTAAGACGGTTTGAAAGGACAAAATGTCTTTTATGATAAATCAATAGGACGACACTCCTATTAGAAAGCAATTATTTTAAATCTAGGATCATATGCGATGGTTGTATTGTGTGAATAACATATATATATATATATATATATATATTGTGTATATAGTAAATTGCACTGTTAGTCCTAAACTTGTCCCGTTGTTGCACATAAGTCCATAATATTCAAAACTGCTCACTTAGTTACCTAAAGCTGTGAAACCAACGCAGTTAGGTTCAAAGGGTGGTTTTTGAATTTTAAAATTATATTTTGAAAATCAATTTTGGATTTTAAATTTCAAAAATGAATTTCAAAATTATTATTTATTATAAAGTAAAATTTAGAAATTTTAGTTTGAATAAACTATTTTAAATTTCAAAAATGAAATTAGAAATTTTAATTCCTAAAAATTAAAATTTTATTTTATAATTTTGAATTTTACATTTTTGGAATTATTTTTAAAAAATCAAAATCCTAAAAATAATTTTTACATTTGTATATGTATATTGTAGCTCTTGAGAGGATTTACAACTTTGTAGTTGATATCTTTTTATTTGAAACAATATAGATGTCTAAATAATCATAACACGGATTAAAACATTTATAAGTGGTATAAAAATAAAAAATTATATGAAATTATAGGCTTCAAGGAGGTGTATAACTTTGTAGTTGAAAAGTTTTCTATTTAATGTCAGTTACATGTCTAAAAAGTTGTTGAAAGATTCGCAAAACTAATGTTAAAAGGTATACATATCCTATTATGATCAGAACATGGTGTGAGGTAGGATGGTTAGAAGGGTGAGGTTAGAATCAATAAGTCTTGGGTTCAAGTCATGGGATATGCAATATTTGTATTATATGTATAAATTGTGTTAATGTGCATAGATGGGTGGTAGGTAGTACGAATATAGGTTTCTGATTAAAAAAAAAATATTTTTCCTATTTTTCACCAATATTTGTGCTTAAAATGGTATTTGAAAAATCTCGTTTGAGACGGTTTAGTAAGGAAGTGACTTCTATAACAGGACATATAAGACTGTTCTATACATAAATCGTCTTATATACTCACTTACATGAGACGGTTCATAACCGTCTAAAATGAACATTCTCTTTTACGACACGACTTATTTAAGACACATTGAAACCATCTCAAAAAACTCAAAATAACCGTCACATAAATACCTTCTGTAGTAGTGCGCTTGTGGTATGACACCACAAGCGGTTCGGAAGGCGCCCTGGCAGGCTGGTGGAGTCGCCACGTGGGTGCTCTCTACAAGCGGTTGGTGTTACCAACCGCTTATGGAGAGCCTTTCAGGTAGCGAGGGGGAGACGCCACGTGTGTCCTCTTCACAAGCGGTTAGAGTTACCAACCGCTTGTGGAAAGGCTGAGCGCAAATTATGTTCAATATAGAATATGTTCTGAGAGGGCCAGGTTTTCAATACGAATTTTGACAATAAAATTAAATACAACTACAATAGTTTTTTTTCACAATTAAATATATATTATGATGTGTACTCATTCACACAACCATAAGTTCATTTATACAATAATACGAATGAATCAAAAACGGACAAGTTGATGTACACATGAAATAATGAGCACACTAAAGCAGTGTTTATACATTTCAAGAGTACAAGGGTGAATCTTGAGGTCATTTCTTGCCTACATCGCTATTTGTGCCCTTCGATGATTTCGATATTTCACCTGTCCTTACAGAAGGACAATCTCTCCATCCCTTTATGTGGAACTCGCCTTTGGTGGATATAATCTCGTCGACAATGAAGCCGATAAGTTGTTCTTGGATTGCTGCAACCCGGTGAGGCGGGATCATGCCTTGCACATCGAGGTAAGCCTGCCAAAGTAGGAAATAAATAAATCTCTGAAAACGTAAAGTGTAAGTACTAAGAAATTGAGATGCATCATTAATTTGGTATTTTTGACACATACATACCTCATCATTTATTTTCGGCACATCGCCTTGGGAAAGGTTTTGAATGTAGTGGCACACATAATAGCCACATAAGTTGTTTCCAGCCGTTTGCTGTAGAACCTATGATGAAATTTAAAAAGAATACAATTATTGAGATGAAAAACTATCACTAAAGAATATGAATTAATTAATATGCTTTATTACGTACTCGAGTGCTTAATTGGACTGTGAATTCGTTCTTAAAAGTTCCTTTATGCTTCTTTCGGAACTTTACGAATGCCCTGTGATATGTTATTACATGAATAGTAATTATTAGAGTTCAAATTAATTAAATAGCTAGGGATTTCAATATAATAAGAAAACCATCTTATAAATTAATATGTGCCATACGGATTTAGCGTGTCAATGATATATAGATATTTTTGCTGTGGTTTCCTTCTTGAGTCTTGAACAATGATCTTGCTATTATCAAGCATGATGACAAGAAGAACCTAGTGAAACCTATTAATATATTTCAACATATATATGTAATTAGTCATATTATGTATGCTTTAAGAAGATAGGAACGAGAGGTTGTGAGGACACGTATATATACGTACTCGAAGTTGAAGGGCAGAAGTATGTATGGTTTGTAGTGCTGTCCCAAGAATGCATCTAGAATGTAATTCTCAACATCCTTTGGTTTGTATCCGAAGACAGCCTCGTTGACAATCTCTGGGTCTATGAAGCCCACGTTGAAAGTAGCCTATCTTCTACATCATTGTATCTCTATTTGACATAGAAAGGGATAAGTTATTAGAGTTGCAACTTTCTAATACGAGGAAGCATATGGTAAACTTATTAGCTTGACACTTATAGGCACCAGCAGCTAATGAGAGACACGTTGACAGCGCCCTGATGGATAAAATGGTACAAGTCTTCGAATTCTAGCCATATTTGGTTGTCCCCGCAATAGAAATCTTCGTTTCTGATACGGAGGGGAACATATTTCTTCCTTGAGCGGACTCTAATATGTACCATTCATGAAATTGCCGCATCCTGGTTGTTAAATCTTTTATGTTTTTAGGGTTAACCAACTCCCGGCCCAACTCATATTGCCATCTCACTTCTGCCATTGGGAGATCATTCGTTAATCTATGAGCTTCAGCTGTAGAACCGAGTCTTGCCTCTTTCATGAATTGGTCAAGCTGTTCTTGCTCTTTCTTCTTCTTTGTCGCATCTGCCTTAGCCCGTTTATACTTCAGTGTAGTCTTTGCTATTATCCGGTTGTGGTCTGATGGCATAGGCAGTGGCACTGCATGGGAAGTCGCGAAGTGTTTTGAAGCTTTTCGATCAATTGCTTGCTTCGGCGCTGGCACCTTAGGTGTGAAGTGTGCAGCAACTTCTGCGGCAATGATTTTCCTTTTCTCCTTGTCTGTCATATTATATGCCCTTTTTGAAGGTTCCTTTGACCTTGTTGATCGGCTGGACTGGGCCATCTCGGGAGGAGGATGGCTCCTTCTGATTTGAAGCTTCTTTCGTGGAGGAGATGGTGGAGGCGTGCTTTTCCTGGGGGGTTCGTTTTTGTTGGAGGTGCTGGTGGAGTTGGGCTTCTGCGTGGAGCAGGTGGTGGAGCAGGAGTACTCTGTATTAGCGGCGAGGCATTGCGTGGAGGTGACGTTTGAGGAGGCGTGGTTTGACGTTATGGAGGAGGCAAGCTTCCTCCAGCCGGCTCCAATTGTTCGATGTCTCTTGGTGGAGATGACACCTCCACGCCATCTGGAAACATGTTGTACCGTTTTCGCTAGAGGATGATACCGTGGAGGGCCTATCCGAGCTTTGGTCACCTCATCGCTTCCAGCAATATCGAGCAGAAGATCTTCAAAACCGCTTAACACCTTCTCCACGGCAACCTTCGAGTAACCGGGGGTATCTCGTTGCAGTGGAATGTCTAGCCCGGCTCTACTGGGAACGCCATGCCGTAAGCCACCTTTATGGAGAGGTTACGCGCCTCAACATGTAGCTCACACTAGCGGCGAACCTTGATGTCGTCTACTGGAAAATGGCCCAGTCCTCCCTTCAAAGTGCCGCGGTGATCGCCAGCTGCTGCCTCCGCCATGTGAGGCTCACGGCTGATCATGGCGTCTGGCAGATTGCTCAGACCTGCTCCCTGAAGCTTGCTGAGGGCTATGTGCACTTGTTGCGCAACTATGTTGTCGATGCTAGCCTAGATAGCTCTTAGCTCCCTTTCTAATTGGATGTATTTGTATAGCTCTCTGGTTTTGGTTCTTGCTCGTCTCCTGTACGTTTAGAAATCCTTCGCGAATCTGTACTTCCATGGCGTCGACGAACCAATACCTCTTATCCGTCTCGGGTGCTCAGGATTTTGGAGGGCATGTGTCAGCTCGTCATTCTCCCTATCTGTCACTAAGGAACCTGACTGAGACTGCTCAACGGCTTGTACAATCCTTTGCCCAACATCTTGCACTCCCGGTGCCATCACCAAGCTGCCGTCATCTACAAGGCCCCCCCCCCGTGAGCCATGAACCAATTTCGCAGGTGGAATTCCCAGTCAGCAGTAGCAGGTGGTACATCCTTGGCCAATAATTCTTCCTCCTGCTTCTCCCATTTCGGTATAGCCTTGATGTAACCACTGGTGCCGAGATGGTGGTCGTATTTCTTCTTCTGTGCATTCATCTTGTTCTTTTGGCTCACGGCTTGGCCTTTAGCTGACAACTTATACTCCTCAAACGCTTTCCAGTGATCCGCCAGCTTAGGAAATAGATTGAAGTCAGGCCTTTGTCCTTTCTGCACATACTTGGCATTTAGAGACGACTTCTATGACTGAAATACGGTTGCCATCTTCTTCAAAGTGTATTTCTTTACTTTGTCTTCGAACCCTTCAGGGAATTTGAAATTGTCCTTAATATCTGTCCAAAGCAGGTCCTTTGTAGCTTGGGGGACTTCAGCCAATTTCTGGATGCTAATTGGGACGTGGTTCCTTATATGGTAACCACAAGCTTTGTTGAATGGGCCAATTGCTAAAAGAGGGGCAACCGGCATCCCGTCGGAGTTAACGTTGGTAAAGACATGCTTTGCCGACGGCTTCATGTTAGGTCCTTGCTTCGATTGGTTGCTTGATGTACCCTGCTTAAAATACAGAAACATATGAGCGTGTGAGAGTGTTTTATATTGGTTGAAAGGTGGTATGTACCAGGGCATTATTGTGGCATTACCTCGCTGGCCCCAGTGTCCACGGCATCACTGGAACTACCGGTAATAGCGTTAGCGTCACCTTGGTTCACGGCCTCATCGACAATATTGTTATCGGCCTCCTCGGCAGTAGCGTTAGCGTTAGCAAGAACTCTTCTTCATCATCGAAATTATGGTCAGCACGGCCTGGTTGCTCCATCTATATATCATAATTGCGAAACAATGTTAAATTAGTATTGCTACTTGTGCACATGAAATAATTGTGAAACAATGTTAAATATGATTCATGACTTTCTATCTCTCTCTCTCTATATCTCTCTCTATATCTCCCTCTCTCTATATCTCTCTATCTCTCTATATATCTCTCTCTCTATCTCCCTATCTCTCTCTATCTCTCCCTATCTCTCTCTATCTCCCCATCTCTCTATCTCTCCCTATCTATCTCTCTCTATCTCTCAGGCTCTCCTTATCTCTCTCTATATCTTTCTCTATTTTTTCCCATTAGGACATTTCATCGAACACCCTGTGGGCAGTCATAAAACAGAGGGAGAGTGCGGCGTGGGCATGGGCAACCTAGGTCCTCTGGGGGCTTGGGGGAGTGGGAGCTTGTCGCTAGGTCGACGGCGTGGTGGAGGTCCGATGGCGAGGCAGCGACGAGGGCACGCGCACGGCGGTGTGGAGGCGGCGATGAGGGCGTGCGCACGGCTGTGGCCACGTAGTGACGAGGGCACGCACACAGCGGTGGCAAGGCGGCGAGCGCGGCGTGGGGTTTGACGGAGAGACTAACTATAATCTTCCTCGTCTGTGACGTCCTCAACTCCGACAATCCTTCGTTTGCCTTGGAGAACCTAGTGTCGCTTTGGCTTGTCCTTCTGCTTCTTGGGTTTGCTTGACATGTCCATTATATAGAAAACCTGTCTCACATCATTGGCGAGAACGAATGGTTCGCGCCTATAGCCGACTTGTGTGAGGTCTAAGGTTGTGATGCCGTATTTGTCGATCTTCACGCCGCTTGAACTCAGTTTCACCCATTGGTACTTGAATAGAGGGACCTTCAAAGGTCCATAGTCAAGCTCCCATATATCTTCTATGTAACCATAATATGTGTCCACCTTGCCAGTGTTGTCCGCGGCATCTATACGGACACCGCTATTCTGGTTCATGCTGATCTTATCCTGGGATTTCGTGTAAAATGTGTAACCATTTATCTCGTACCTCTTGAATGTCACGATTTCACTAGATGGTCCCCGAGCCAGGCGTTACAACTATTCATTGTCTGACCCTTTGGAAAGGATGTAGTTTTGTAACCAAGCGCCGAATAAATCCATATGCCTCAGTGTTATCCAATCCTCAAACCACCCTAGGAATTGACGGCGTAGATACTCTTGTGCTGAAGGACATAAGGGGCAACTACAGTAAATTGTTTCAAAACCGTAAAATGTGCTTGTTTAAAAGTAAGAAGATCATTGCATGCCATTGCTTTCCGTCCTAGTGTCCCTTTTCCCCATAGGGAGGTCTCTTTTTCATACGCTCCCCATCTATTTCACCTGGGTCGTCACGCTTCATCTTATAACGTGATTCTTTGCACACTAGACAAACATCAAAATCCTCGTACTCATTACTATACAGGATATAATCATTAGGACATGCATGTATCTTCTGTATTTCCAATCCCAAAGGACATATGACTTCCTTGGCTTCATATGTAGATTCAGGGCAGAGTGTTATCTTCTGGAAGCAACTTCTTTATGAGTGATAACAACTCATTGAATCCCTTGTCTGAGACACCATTTGTGGCCTTCCATTGCATTAGTTCAGTGTGATGCGTAGCTTTTTGTGGCCCTGCCCATAGTTTGGGTACAAAGGAGTCTCGTGGTCCTCTAACATGCGTTGAAACTTGTCGAATTATCTTTCATCTGTGTAGTCTACTTCTACGTCACACAACATCTGGTCTAGCTCATCATCACCAAACTCCCCAAGTGTATCTTCCAAGGAACAGTATTGCTTGGCGTCTGGGATACTATTCAAACCCTCTTCTTCTTCCTCGTCTTCTTCATCGTCTTCCTAGCTAATCTCCTCTACTTTGCCATGGTTGGTCCAACAGGTATAGTTTGGCATGAATCCTCTCATGATCAAATGGTTCATAACCTACCATCGGTGGGAGTGCTCATTCTCATTCTTGCAGTCTACACACGGACAACATATGTAGCTGCCTAGAGGCAAGAAGGCAATGGCCACATCCAGAAACCCTGCACGCCATCAATGAACTCTCTGGAGCGACGGTCCGCATTGTACATCCATTGCCGGTTCATCTACACAAAGTTATATTTTATAAAAAAAATATAGTTACATTTAAGAATCTAAAACTCACAAGCACTTAGATCTACCTTTCTCATTACTTTTTGTTCTTCTTGAGTCTACAATTAAAGACAATATTTTTTACTGCAACAAAAAAACCTCCACCTACACTAATTCTTTTTTGTCCTTCTACATTTATTGAACTAAAACTAACTAATTGTTACATTTTCTAATTATTTTTTGTCCTTCTACAATTTTGAACTAAATCTATCTAATTATTTTTCCCTTTCTACCTTTGTAATTATTTTTATCCTTATACATTTTTAACTAACCCTAACTAATTAATATTTTCCATTTTAAATTTTAAAAAAAATTGCATACATGCCACTAAAAAGTTTGCAAAATTGCATGGCCTATACAAAAAATGCCACTGCAGTGGCAGTTTTTGTATAGGCCATGCAATTTTGCAACTTTATAATGGCACTATGCAATTGGCCCTTTTTGCATTATTTTTACCCTTCACATTTATTGAACTAAAAATAACTAATTGTTATATTTTTGTAATTATTTTTTTATCCTTCTACAATTTTTAACTAAATCTAACTAATTATTTTTTCCCTTTCTACCTTTTTTTTACCCTTCTAATTTTTCCTTTTTTATTTCATACACCAATAATTACTTCTTTGCAAACCTACATCTACCTAATTTATCGTTACATTTTGGATCATAAAGCAAACAACTTAAATTCGAGATCAACTCCCTAAAATTCGGTGATCAAGCTAGCTAGCTAGCAAATAAACAAACAAACTTTTGAGTGGTCAAGCTAGCTAGCAAACAAACACATTTCAACAAGAACAAATCAATATTTCTCCGTATCCAATGCAAAAAAACAACAATACTTAGGTGAGAAGGATATTAACAGGACGTTACTAACCTTGAAACACTTAATTTGGAGCTAAATCACCTCAATTGAATATTTGTGCAGCACCTCGCCTTGAACAGTAGCTCGGCCCTTCCTGTTAACCCTTTCTGTTCTCTTCTGCGCGCTCGCGGAGGAAGAAGATGTTTAAATGTGCTGGGCGGGATGGCTTCTAGAACCGGTTTAAGACACAAACCACTTCTGGAGTTTGACTTTTACAACCGGTTTGTGTATCAAATCGGTTCTGGAAACCCACAATCGGTTTGGGACACAAACCGCTTGTAGAGATGGGTCTCTACACGCGGTTCGTGTTTCAAACCACTTCCGGAAGCCCTCTCTTGCCTCTTGTCCATGAACCGGTTCTGGTACGAACATTGCGACAGGTTTGCACCAAACCGGTTCTGATGGACCGGTTGTGATGCCCACTTCTATAGTAGTGATGTTTTTCTTGGTAGAATTGATTACGCACTAGTTACGGCCTTCTCAGGTAGAGCCTAGTGCAGAATTGTAGGTTGCTTGATTAGTATTACAGATTGGAATCAATCGGATCGGTTAATACAGTGACTGGAACGGGGATCCGAAAATCAGTCAACTGATGATCAACAGCATAACTGATAATATATACCATCCCATGAGAACAATTCACTATGAGTTTACAGGTGCATTTGCATCTCACAGGTCGCTTGCAGAAGTAACAAGACATCTCAACTACTCATGTCGGAAATCAAGATAATAAGATGAGGAGTAAGATCAGCTAATATAATGACAAAAACAAGATAATAAGATGTGGAGTAATGAACTACACGTGGCGAACTGTTGTGAGACCCAGAAGATATTATTCCAATTTTGTGGGTAAGGGGAACCAATCCAAACGACCAACCATCATATACCAGACAACCAATTTTGGAAAACAAGCAGATATTCTGCAAGCATCTAGAACTCGGCTTGGGCCCGGTGAAATATGGGCTGAAATGGGCACGAAAAGGAGTCCGAGTTGACTTGGATAAATATGAAAGAAGAGACTGAATCGGCTACAGGAAAGGAATAAAAGAGTTCAAGTCGACTAAGTGTGAGTATATTAGGAAGTATTGGATATAATTAGTAGATAGTCAAGCTTGTATCAGTTATGAAGGTAGGAGCACTACTACAGATCTGGCCTTCCATACCGGCACATCAGTATCGGTTATGCATAAATCGGGATAGCGATTACATCAATCGATTCAACGTTCTCTTGGTCCGGAGGAACATCGAGACGGTGAAGAGACCAACCGTCTTGATTCTCTAACATCGATGCGGTAGTGCTTAGTACCGGTTGTTGTAACCAACCAGTACCTATGTTAACATCAGTACAGGTTGGTCTCTTAAACCCATACTAAGCAGCCTTATTTAAACCCCTCTTCCCCGCCTCCTCCCTACACTCTGCCCGATCAAGAACAATGCAGCGCCAGCCAAGAGCTTCAAGGAAGCGGGATGTCCTGCCAAAATTTAAAATTTTGGTCATTTTACTCCAAGCCAAGTTAACCAAGGTTAGTAACATTGTTCCTCACTACATTTGGTGTAAAATGGAGTTTCTTCTTTGCTTGAAATATGAAGAAAATTTGATCTTTTCTCATGATCGATGAAAGATTACGAATGTAGAGATCTAGCTCAATCTTTTCATGTAGGTTGTAATAACTTGTTGTGTAAGTTTAGAACTTGCTTGGATTAGATGTAACTCACATTAAAGATGAGGGTTTAGCTAAAATTTAGGTTTTGGTTCTATCGATCGATGAAGAATTTTGAATCTAGACTTTGATCTACCAAGTCATTCATTTTAGGTGTGGATCTAGCTCAAATTTAGGTTTTGGTTCCATCGATCGGTTAGTATTTTGAATGTAGATTTTGATCGACCAATTCGTTTAATAGGTTGCAAAAACTTGATGAGTCTGAATACCAGAGCAAATAATCATTATAAATGACTAATAACTTTATTTTATTTTTTGAAAATTATTTTAGTGTAGAATATGTATGATTTATTATTTTTATTAAGCAAAGAAGAAATAATTGAATGTATATAACAAGATGAAATTTTATCATGAAAATGGAATATGTAATGAAGTATTGACATTTTAAAAAAATTAACTTTTTAATGAAATTTCACCTAAAATTAATTTATCCACCTAAAATTTTTAAATAAATTTAATAGTGGTTTAATTTGAATTTTGCGAAATGTTCAAAAATTCATTATTGAAAAATGAGCTAACAGTTGTCTTGATGTAACATAATGTAGATGGACCGGCGATGGATGTACATGGACAGACGCTCCCGGAGTTCTTGTAGGGTTTGCAAGCTTTTCTCCATGCGGCCGATGCATACACGAAGTCAGGCTATATATGTTGTCCATGTATAGACTGCAAGAATGAGAAAGAGTGGCCAAAATCCAGCCACTTTCACTTCCATTTGCTATCAAGAGGTTTCATGCCAAACTATACCTGTTAGACCAAACATGGTGAAGAAAAGATTATACGGGAAGATAGTGAAGAAGAAGAGGGGGACAACAATATCCCGGATGCTGGCCAACACAGTTCTTTCGAAGATACATTAGGGAGTTTGGCGATGATGACCTATACCAGATGCTGCTTGATGGAGAGGGAGAATACACCGATGAAAGACATTACGAAAAGTTTCAACGCCTGTGGGAGGACCACAGAACACTATTGTACCCAAACTGCCGATAGGGCCAGAAAAAATTGCTTACTACGTTAGAACTAATGCAATGGAAGACGACCAATGGATTGCCTGATGAAGGATTCGATGAGTTGTTATGCCTCATAAAGAAGTTGCTTCTAGAGGGTAACATGCTGCCTGAATCTATGTACGACGCCAAGCATGTTGTCTGCCCTTTGAGGTTGGAGGTACAAAAGATACATGCGTGCCGTAACGATTGTATCCTTTATCACAATGATTACGAGGATTTGGAAGCTTGTCCGGTGTGCAAAACTTCGAAGTATAAGACTAGGCGTGATGACCCAGGCGAAGAAGAGGGGTAGCGTATGAAAAAGAGACCTCCCACTAAGGTGGTCTGGTATTTCCCTATAATCCCCCGGTTAAATCCTTTATTTGCGAGCAAAGCGCATGCCCAGATGATGCCCTGGCACAAAGAAAATCGTAAGGACGACGAAGGCTAAGGCACCCGCTGACGGCTCCCAGTGGACGATAGTCGGTAGAAAATACCCAAACTTTGCTGAGGATACGAGGAACATAAGGTTTGGGTTGAGTACGGATGGGATGAACCTGTTCGGTAAGATGAGCAGCAGTCATAGCACTTGGCCCGTACTCTACGTATCTACAACCTTCCTCCTTGGCTGTGTATGAAGCGGAAGTACATCATGATGTCGTTGCTTATGGAAGGGCCGAAGCAACCTGGAAACGACATCGACATGTATCTCAAACCGTTTGTTGAAGATCTGCTAACGCTGTGGACCGATGGTGTACGTGTATGGGATGAGTACAAAAGAGAGCACTTCACTCTACGTGCATTGCTATTCGTAACCATCAACGACTGGCTTGCACTTGGTAACCTGTCTGGCCTATCAATCAAAGGATATAAAGCCTGCATCCAGTTCTTAGAGGATATGGACAGCAAGTATGTGAGAAACTCCCGAAAGGTCGTGTACATGGGCCACTGTAGGTTCCTCCATATGAAGCACCCGTTACGATGGAAGGGTGAGAATTTCGATGGGACAGAAGAGAAATGTAAGAAGCCCTGCATCGCAGTGGGACACTTGTATTTTCTCTGGTAAAGGATCTGAAAGTAGTATTTGGAAAGGGTCTTGGTAGCAAATCTGTCCTGACTAAACAAGCTCATACGAAGCCTATCTGGAAGAAGTCAATATTTTGGGACTTACCTTACTGGAAAGACTTAGAGGTCCGCCACTCACTGGACTTTATAGATATCACGAAGAATGTCTGCGTGTACTTGCTAGGCTTCCTAGATATGTACGGCAAATCAAAAGATACACTTCAAGCACGAAAGGACCTGCATCTACTGGGACTCAGGAACGACCTACATCCGGAAAAGAGAGCGAAATGATAACATTACCTCCACCTCGCGAGCTACACTCTGAGCAAGGAAGAGAAAAAAGCATGATTAATTTCTTGAACAGTGGGAAGGTCCCTTCTAGATACTCCTCGAATATAAGGAGACTCAAACACGAAAGAGAATAAAATAGTTATAACAGCCCAAAATTCTGTATGTTTATATTTTTAAAATCACTCTCGTAAGGAGGGTATATTGCAGAAAACTTTTCATAAAAATAATCCTTTTAAAATTCATGTATGGACTTTTAAAATCTTTTAGGCTAATGATTGCCTAAAATTACTTGATATAGATGAGTAAAATTCAAATTTTTGCTCCCATCATGAAATATCAAAATATATTAAAGAAATAGGTTAAGCTAAAAAGGTTTAATCATAAGTAAATAACTCATTAAAATCCCCTAGGCTTACATGTATATATATATATATATATACACACACACAATTAAATGGAAAATTTCATACTTCATATATATATATATATATATATATATATATATATATATATATATATATATATAAGAGACATAAGATTATAAGCAAGTATACAAATAAATATATACATGAATATCACCCTAAAAATCCGACAAAAATCCCTGAAATTAGTTTAGACCCTAAATAATAGTTTGAATCTAATATAGACCAATTTGACCCATTGTGGGACCCACATTGCAGTCTCTCTCTCTCTTTGCCCTTGTGGGCATTTCCACAGCATTGAAATTGCTGCCTTGACCTCCACCTCACCTTGTGCAATCCTCCTCGGTCCAGAATCACGGCCGAAGATCCTTCCCGGGCTGCGTGCGTCTGTTGTTTTGGCCCGAGCTGGCCCCACCGCTGCACGGACACGACGTATGGCCACTGCCGCACCGCCGCTCCTTGCCCAGCCGTGCTGACCAAGCCGCCTTGTCGGGATGAGTGGTCAGGCCGTGTCTGGCACTGCCTGCCATGCCCAATGAACGCCGGACGCTGGCGGCAATGCCGACTTCATGGCGGCAGGCTGGCGTTGCCGCCCCGACCAAGCTACCTCGCCGTCGGCTCATTCTTGCACCGCGCGTGAACCTGCTGCCGCCCAAGCTCACCAATCGGCAACCGAGTCCCCGAGTGACCGCCTCACACCCCCTCGTGACCGTTGGACAAGGTTCGTGCTCTGGCCGAGCTTAAATCTCGGCAGAGCCGTGTCGGTCCCGGCCTTCTCTTCTTAGCCCTCACGTGGATAGCCCAGACCAGAGCTCCTTACCCCAAACCCGAGCGCGCATTAGCGTCGCCTGACCATCACGTCACTCCTGCCCGAAGGAATCGGATCGGGAAGCTCCAAGCTCGTCGGATTTCTCTCGCCGCCGTCGGCCGCCTGATTCTTCCCCTTTTCGATTTCTCCATTCTCGATGAGTCCCATGCCGATTGCTTTCGTGACGAGAACACCTCACCCCCGCCTAACTTTCGCCCAGGTTGATTGGACCCAAGGATCTCCGAAGCCCCATGGCGTCGTGAGCTTATTTCCGTCCCGTTCGGCCCCAACGTCGCCAGCTCGCGCCACGCCTCTTCCGGTCCAACCAAAAGCATGGTGAGCATCCTCAAGCCTCCCTCTTGCTTAAACTCGGCTTCGTTTAACTTTTAGGGCAGTAAGGAGCCTTAGGATGTTGCTCCCATGAATGCTCTCCGCCATCGCTAGGCTCGCCGCCGATCCAAGCTGCCGCCGGCGAGCAGCTTGAAACACGTCTTAGAGCTTCTCACAAGGAATCTATAGCGCCCTGGAACTCTCTCCCTAGAGCACTGTAGCTCCACCACCGCGTCGCCGAAGGTTCGCCGGTTTGATGACGTCAGCCCGTCACTCCAACCGGAGGTGGATGATGATGTCCCGGCCATTAGATCTGCACCAGGATGCGTGCGTGGGATCGGATTGAATTTTAAATCGCGCGCGAGTGGGAAACGGCCGCTGACATGTGGGCCCTTTGGCCCACCTGTCAGGTTGAGTGAAGACGCCTCCGTTCAAAAGCGCCAGCGCCGAGAAGCGCCGTTTAGGAATCGCCGGCGTGGATGGCACGGCGCGAGTTAGCGGGCGGCCAAATCCTTGTTCACCGATTTTTCCCGGATTTCACAAATAAAACAAATACTGAATATAGAAACGATTTATTAATAATAGCTAGACCTCTCCAAAAATGTTAAAAAATTTAGGATAAATACTAGATCCTTAGCTGGAATTAATAAAAATATAATCATGAATAGTAACAGAGGATTATCCTAGGATTTATTTTAATGGTTTGTCTTTTGGGTATTAACCTATATAGAATAAATAGCAGAAATGAGTTTCTGTTAACCTAAATTAAAGTAGCACTTAATTAATTCTGAGAAAATCATGGCTAGTATGTAATAACTCTCTGGACCTAGGAAAAATATAAACTTTATAGTATGACTCCTAATCACATGTTATTTTATATTGGCTTAATTACTATTTACGGTTTGTTAGTTATTTTATGATCTAGCTATCCAACATTATTAAACCTACCCAAAGAAGTTATTCGCAGTATTAAATAACAGTAAAACTTTTATTTTAACTAGGTCTCAAAATACACAATCTCATGGTTATATATATATATATATATATATATATGTATGTATATATAACCTATAAGTATATCTTCCATACAATTAAACCCCTTTTATAATAAGAAACTAATGATAAGAAGAGTGGATGAAGGAAATACTTCAAACAAAATTTATTTTCCCTTATACGCCTAATGGCAAAATCCAAGGGGATACTATTAAGGGTAGCATTATGCATCGTCGCATATCATCTTCATATCGCTGCACCACCGTTATCTTCTGTAAAATACTATTTAATAGTAGGCTCATGAAACTTCCTCGATATCTAGAATAAGACTTATTGCCAGCCGCCGATTGCGAGACGTAACACAAGCATTTCATGCATCATACTTCCTACTGCATAATGGTGTTTTATTTATTATTGTTCTTCGACTTCGTTCCGTTAATAGACGCCGAAGAGCCCAAGGGACCTTTCAAAGATCAGCAGGAAGACCCCCACTACGCCCCAGACCAAGGCGAGTTACTTTCCACCCTAAAGGGTGTTTTCTTTTACTAGGGAGAATCTCGATTTTCCCTAGTGCGAGTCAACAACTTTCCTTTAGGTGTTACTTTTATTAGGGAGAGCTCACACTTTCCCTACTACGGGTTAACATTCAAAAAGATCATATTGAATCCCAGTTTCTTAAAAATATTTTATTTACAATTACAAATTGCATGCTCTTTTAAGTAATTATGCCTACTTGTTTAATCACGATGTATCATGCCATGCTTTACTTCTTGTTATTAATTCCCCATGATGATATTGCCTTGATAAAATCATTGATCATTTGACTTGCTAATGATTGCCTTGATGATCACCCTAGTTAGCCTGATTAGGTTTGGATAAAATGATTTAGACTCTTAAGTCTTGATTAAAATCTTGCTTAGACATTGCTCAGGTCCAATTATTAATTTTAGGTTTAGTTGCCTCGGAACGGTGACCCAACATTCACCGGACATTATGAACATTGTAAACTTGGTTTACTGGATATTGGGCCTGGCATGCCAGTGTGTGTGGCTAGAAACACCGATGTGTTCTGGTTGTGGTTAAGGGTGTGATGTAGCTGGGCTATATGGTCTGAAGGAAGGCTGGACCACGGAGATGGTGCTGGGCAACCAAGCTCGGTGTGTGCGGTCGGAGCGAGTTGTTTCAGCGTAGCTTTATCTTGCCAAGGGGTTCTGCTGCGTGAGTTCTAGGAGTCTTTGGGCGCCAAGCTCGGCTGTGCCATTTGGAGCGCAAGTTGTTTTCGCGTAGCTTTATGCTGCCCATTGGGGTTCCTGTACAACGCGTGGCCATCGCGCGGCAGTGCAAGCAATGGGGATTCAGGGGTAGTATGACCTGCAGGCGTACCCTATCTGCCGCCATGCTTGAGGTGAAGACAGGAGTAGGTCGTCATCCTGATGGATGATCTAGGTCTTACGTGACAGGGAGCCGTGACTCTAGTGCGGGCTTGGCAACTCGGCTAGAGAAGAACTGGCACTTCGCTGGCGTAAGATCCACAACGGGTGCGCCACACCCAGAAGATGATGGCGGGTGTTTGGAGACGTTTGGCAGAGTTCATGGAAACTGCCGGGGGATGGGAAACGTTTGACAGTGTGCAAGGAAACTGTCGTGGTATGTGATGAGAATAAAAATTTGAACATTGATTAGAAGAACTTTGGGTTAAAATTTGCTAAGTCATAGGCTTTGATTTATAAAACTTGCTTTCTACAACTAAATGAGCCCCAACCTTTCCTTTGGAACCCTATCACTAAATGCATTAGGTTGGAAACTAGCTCGCCAGTGTTTGGGTGACACTGACCTTGCATTCATATTCTCTTTTAGATGGAGAATATGAGCAGGATCAGTACGCCTGCCATGAAGATGAAGAACAAGACTTTGCTGACGATTAGGGCGAGGCATAGGGCGTCTCTCCAGTCGAGTTCTTAGGCATAGCTGGCACGAGACCCTTTCGGATCTTTTGGGTTCTCTGCACTCTGATCTTTTGGATAATATGACTATTTGGGCCAATGTGCCGCGTTGTAACACTTAATAGCCCTTGGGCTTAATACAGGTATTTGTGTAACATAAGACTTCCGCTTGTATGTAATGATCCGGCTTTGTGAATGGTGTGCACTAGTGTACTGATCTAGGGACTAGTGCAGATTAAGTGGTGGGCTAAAGGACAGGCCCCACAGCGCTGGTATCAGAGCATACGACTGTAGGAGCCCTAGACCTTAGCCGTTAGCCTAATTATTTTAGCATAATAAAGGAGATTTCTTTATTTTAAAAATCACTTCATTATAAGATTGTGCTGTATTCTTTTCTACTGGATGTTTTTAAAGGCACTAACTCTCTCTCATTTTAAAACTATTTTTGTAGATGGAGGTTGCTAAATGGGAAACTGTCTACATCTTGGATTCACGAGGGTATGTGAAGTACATCGGCGCGTTAAAGCCTAGTTACCCATATCCAAAATGGGAAGTCCAAGCCCACGTCTACCACATCGCAAGAGAAGACCCTATTATTACTAGGCGTGCTAAGGAGCTCCATGAGCAACTTGAAGACGCCATCAATGATGCAGCTATATCAGCAATGATAACCGTTACGACACGAATAGGATATAACGAGTACCTGATTTAGAGTTAGGGGGTAGTGGTAGTAGGATGTACTACTCATATAATGAGTACACGGCTACCCAGCAAGCAGTCCTTAATAAATGAAAGTAAGGTCAAAAGACGGGTTTGGTTATTCTTGATTCATTGAACACGTTATAACACATGAGCGTAGCCAAGGGACGGCTAACAGGCTCAGCACACGACGAGCGTAGCCATAGATACGGCTAACCAGCTCAAAAGAGAGACACTCCCTGCCTACACTACCATCAAGTTAATTAATTAAAACACATTGGACTACCTTGTGTCAAACTCCTTTCCCCCGTCCATAACCGCGGGCACGGCTACAATGATAGTTTTAACTCTACAGAGTGTGTACATGTCCCCACAAGCTCTGTCTCATCCCGATGGAGAAATAGTACAAAACTGTTCACTGCTTTCACCTGCCCCATAATGTACCCTTTCTTTTGGATTCGCGTCCCACACGCTATGCTTCGACCAGGCCAACAGTCATGCGCATCTCCTTCAGCCGGACCTGGTAGCGCACTGTATGAGGTTAGCCCCCATTTAAGCCATTCGAAACCGGTGATAGCTAGTCACGTCCGTCTACTACGAGTACAGCGGAAGCTAGGTTTCCACAGCTAATAAATTAGGGCCAGAAGGCACAAGTGGCTATACAGTTCAGGTTTAGTATGGTAGTCACAAGTATACGGTCCTTATATGACAGAGGAGACCTGCACGTCTCAACCACAAACCCAAAATCCGCCTCTTCCGCGTCTCCTCAAATCAACACACACCACGTTGATTTTAGTTGATTAGGTTTACCAAAACAGTACCACGAAGCCAAAGTCTTCACGGATACAGATTTAATAATAAGTGAACCTATCAACTACCAATCTCAGAAGCAAGGCTAAGCAACTACACAAAGGATGGGCTAGGAAAACAGTACCAACGTGCAAACAATGGTAGGCTAAATCATATTAGTAAAGGACTAACATGAAAATAGGATCAAATAGCTCATATGATGATAATTCAAGCATGCAATTCAAATTAAGATGAAATAAATAAATTTTAGCAAACTTGGAATTCAATATGAATCTAGCTTGCCTTCGAAGAAGTTTGGATCTGGTTCTCCTCCTTCGAACGGCTCCGGAACGACTCCCGTAGAGTAGGTACACGTCGGATTTATGCACAAAAAAAATAAAATAGAAATAAATAACAAACATAGAGAAAGTAGTATGATAAAAATATATAAAATTTTTGGGATTATTTGTGATTTTTGGGCTCTGGAATCATCTAAATTGAAGTTCGGGAACTCCCTAAACAATTCCGAGAAGTTTTGGGAAAATCAGAAAAGACTGGAAAGATTAAACCCGGTTAACCGGCGGTTAACCACGCAAAAATCGAGAAAATCCTAGGTTTTGGGGCCGACCGGGACGGCTGACGTGGACCGGTGGGCGGGTCACGCGGACACGTGGCGTGGCGCTGCTTGGCGGGAGGCGGCGGCGCGACAGCTGCGATGAGGTGCTTGTGCAAGGCGAATGGGCGGCGACACGCGGTGGCGATGAGGAAAAAGCGCGTGGCAGCAGCTGCAGGTCACGCTGAGAGGCAGCGAGGCAAAGACGCGGCGCATAGCCGTTGGGCGGGCGCGTGGTGGCGGGTCGCGCGCTGGAGGGGAGGACAACGGCACGCGTGGCGGACGCTGGGTGGCGGGTGCTGAAACGAGAGAGGGTCGGCGGTGCTTGCTGGCGCGGGCATCGATGGCGCGGTTCCGAGGTTATTTGGCGGCGGGAGGCTTCAAACTCGTGAGCTCCATCTCCCTCAATTTTTCACCAAAATAAGGCTTCCATATATCCAACTTGATCGTCTCGACGAGACCTACGACGTGTTGGCCTTAGATCTAGGGTTTGGGTATTGGAATTCGAGAGATACCTCGGTTATTGCTTCGGGGCTAGTGTTTTGGGTGGCTAGGGCTCCAACTCCGAGGCTCCGACCTTGGTGTCTGTGGGAGGGGGTCCAGGGGGTATTTATAGGGCTTGGGGCATGCTAGATCAATCCTAGTAGAGATAGAATTTGATTAGGATTAGAATTAGGATATATTTGGTATATTAAGAGTCCTAATGGGCTTAGGGTTAGATGAGAGGGGTTTTGGGCCTAGTTTGGGCCTAATTAGACTATCCAAGCCTGGTTAGGGCCTTTTCTTTTTATTATTTTATGTTTTTACCTTTTTATTTTCTTTATTTCTAATATGTGACATAATAATAATATGTGTTCTAAAGAAATATGTTCGTAACCGGTCTCGTCCAGAAGGCTGCATTGCATAGGGTGTGTGCACAGAGGAGGTGATTGAGTTTTGTGTCGGTTACATTGTTCATCTAAATCTGATTGGTGTTCCTGTATCACGCAATGAGGGGAGGCAACGGGAAAAAGGGACTCTAGGGAGAGAAAAATTATTTAGCGACGATCTACTTTCATTTAAGTTAGCACATTTCACAGTCTTGAAACAAGCAACTGTAGTGGCTCACTATATCCATGATCATGAGATGATTCTACCCCACCAATACCCAGAGAAGTCAGAATTGTGGATCACACTTGAGAAAATGGATCGTTTCGGCTGTTGGTTACAAAAGCAACTGATGGGCTACCAGACAGACAATGAACAGTTGAAACTTTTGGCTCGGGGACCATCCATGACAATCGTATCATTCCATAGGTATGAGATAAATGGGTACACATTTTACACGACTGCCCAGGATAGCAAGAGCACCAACCAAAACGGTGGCGTCCGTATAGATGCTTTGGACAAAAATGAAAAGATGGACACCTACTATGGTTACATAGAGGATATCTGGGAGCTCGCGTATGGACCTTTAAAAGTCCCTCTGTTTCGGTGCCAATGGGTCAAATTGACAGCTCTTAAGATCGACGAGTACGGTATGACAACCGTGGACCTGAAGCAAGTGGCCTATAGGGACGAACCGTTCGTGTTTGTCAATGATGTGACATAGGTATTCTATGTGATGGACATGAACAGCCAACCGAAAAGGCAAAAGGACAAGCCTACTAAAAGCAAGAAGCAGAAGGACAAGCCTACCGAAGATAACAAGCAAAAGCAGAAGACTAGTAGTAGCGATCAGCCAAGGCGCCATATGGTTCTTCCAGGTAAAAGAAGGATTGACGAAGAAGAGTACAATTAGTTTGGCGAGCTACCTCCTTTTAGGGTGGACGTAGATATTAGTGTCCCTGAATCATATATAGGAATCCTCTTATGTACCACACGATCATAATGAAGGATCACTTATGAAAACAAAGTATGTTAACAAATAAGTCCAACCGTGTTGTATAAACCCGTGTATGAATTATGATTTTCTATTAAGCAAAGAAGCAATAATTGAATTTATATAAAAACGTGAAAATTTATAATTAAATGGTTGAAAAATTATATTATAAAGAATATATGAATTTTTAATATTATTCTTTGAATTGTGGAAATGGAATTTATAATGACTAATAACCTTATTTTATTCTTCTTAAAATTATATTAGTGTGGAATAAGTCGATTTATTATTTTTATTAAGTAAAGAAGCAATAATTGAATTTATATAAAAGGTGAAAATTTATCATAAAATTTGAAAAATTAATGAGAAATATCAAGGCTCCCAACTCATTTTTATATATGTCAAATTTTCACATTTTTTTATGAATTTTGTGATATTTTAATTTACTTTTTATGGGCTCCCAATAGTTTTCTATAATTTTTGACAAATTAATGGCAAATTACTACCACTGACATGTGGGACCTACTAGAGATGGGCCCCCATGTCGGTGAGCACATCCCTTTCTCCCAGAAGGGTACAAAAGTAGTTCGCGCCTGGTAAGGGCGAACAAAACTCCCTCGTCTTCCCTGGCTAGCAGCATGCGCTTGAGTGCGGGCTCCCCTTGCGGTCACGGGTTCGAGCCTCGCTCGGACCGCTGCCTTCTTTTATTTTTGGGGAATCAGTCCCGATTGGTGTAATGAATCGGAACTGATATGAGCAGCCAGTCCCGATTGATTACACCAACCGAGACTGATGGTCCTAGGGCACCCCACATGGGCGGGCTGATGGGGGCGTCGGTCCCGGTTGGTGTAATCAACCGGGACTGATGTGAGTGTAATCAACCGGGACTGATGCTCACATCAGTCCCAGTTGATTACACCAACCGGGACTGATGGTGCCTAGGGCACCCCACATGGGCGGCCTGATGGGGGCATCGGTCTCGGTTGGTGTAATCAACCAGGACTATGTGAGGTCAGTCCCGGTGGATTACACCAACCAGGACTGATTGCCCCATCATATAAATTGCATAAGCAAGAGAGGATGGAGACTTATCCAACCTCTATGTCTCCAACCTCTGTCGCCGACGCCGCCTCTAACCTCGTCGTCGACCACCCCACGCACGCCGCCATCCTCCTCGCCACCAACGACCCCGAGCGCGCTGCCATCTTCCTTGCCTCCGACGACCCTATGAGCGTCGCCCTGCTCGTCGACCTCATCAAGGCCAGCCCCAACAAGAAGGTGCCCGTCACTTAGGGCTTTGCTTTGCTGAAAAATGTGAGGAATCTTCCATGCGCAGAGCCCACTAATGAATGCTAGTTTATTCTACCCTTCATCAATGCCTTGAGATTCATTGACTAACAATAACCTGACATGTATATATCTGATATGTATTTAGTTTGATCACATAGTTTTGTCTTGTATATCTTCTTGTGTTTGACACAATTCCAGTGATCTGCAAAAGAAAATATATTTTAGATTTGGATGATAAAGTTCACCACCTGTTGCTACACCCTAATTCACCCTAGTCGATTCCATTTTTAATGTATTTTCATGAGCCACATAATTGCAAGATGCCTTCTGGTAAAATCCATGATGATGGTGGTTATGAGCACCCAGCTAGTAAAATCCATGATGATGATGGTAAAATCCATGATGGTATTTTTCTATGATTGACACTTTCAAGTGCTGTTTAAGATGAAATTTGGAGGAATTTTCCAAAACCCTAGACCTGAAATTCAGTAGCAGAGCACCATGAGCATGTGCATCTAAAGGAATGACATGAACAACTTTGTTGGGTGGCTAGGCTTTGCATTTTATGAGTTCACAGTGTCGACATTCATCGAGAAGAGATCCAGCTGCTAGCTAGGATTGGTGGTACCATTACATGCACATTTTTAATCAATATATATTGCTCCGTACTATGCATTGCTTCCGATTGATTCGATCGGAGAACCCTAGCCTCGAGCTATCATTATTGTTCATCAACAGTTCCTTATCATCCCTTATCTTCATGCTCTTCTTCTCTTCTGTTATGAAAATAACTCATATAATAATTTACTCCAAGCCATTTTAATTAAAGATAGCAACAACGCTAGCTAGTTGTAGGTGTTACCAAGAAATTGTTATTATGGAGAAGTAGTGCAGTGTGCAGTACTGTCTCTGTCTCAATAAGAAAAAAAACTTTTCAAAAAAGAAACGAAAAATTACCAACCAGATCAATGAACGAGGTGCTTTACTTAGACGGCATTGTTAGTTTAGATCTTGCTGTATTCCAACTGCAGGAGAGATCAGAATATTACACAATGGAGATGGCACTCTTAGATTATGATGACATAGGGATCTCTTGTTATTGACAAGACTAGTAAAGTGCATGGTTTGTGATCACTTATCATCATGCAAAATGTGAGTAGTGCTTTTGCTGTGTGAAGTTCAGTTGAATACATGGTTTTACTTCTCACAAGATATTTTGTTTTGTCATGCATCTCTACAGCTTTCCTCTCTGATTGATTGCATGAACAGCAGAACTTTTTTTCTTCTTCATATTCTGACCAAATATCTATCGACATAATTTTATTCTCAATATACATGTGCTCAATATACGGGTATGCGATTGCATTGCATATACGTTGGTAGAATTGATTTTGTTGATTTATGTTTGGGTAATAATATTTATGGACTAACTTTTTTTTTGTTGATGAGGTTGATGTTATATTTATTTGATTCAAGGGTTATGGTTTTGGCATGAGAAAGATGATTTTTGTGACTTCAATATTTTGAGATGTATATGTATATGCTAATTTTATAGCAAATTTGAATTCTGAGATGTATATGTATGTACCAATTTTATAGCAAATTTGAATTATGAGATGTATATGTATCATGTGAAATGTAATGTATGTGAATTGTGAAATGTATAAATATATGTGAAATGTAATGTATATATCATCCTCATCACCGTTGCCCGTCCTCCTTTACCCTCTCTTCCCACCGCCCTCCTCGTTGTTGCCGCCCGTCCTCCTCTACCCCCTCTTCCCCACCACCCTCCTCGTCGTTGCCGCCCGTCCTCCTCTACCCCTTTTACCCATCGCCCTCCTCGCCGTCGCCGCCTGTCCTCCTCTACCCCCTTTTCCCCACCGTTTATGTATAAGTATATGTGAAATATACAAGTATATGTGAAATGTGCAAGTATACTTTTGTTGATCTTTTTTTGTTAATTTTCAATGCCTTATAGCCTACAAAACAACGATGGTGGGAGAAGGATTTGATGGAGACGAGTTCATGAGAAGTTTGATTTTGGGAGATGATGTTTATGAGCTCGCTGAGGCCACACGGCCCGTCGAAACCGATGAGGCCCAGAGTCCACTGAGATGACCATGGTAATTAGATCAAATGTGTATATGCCGGTTCCACTATCATGCTAAGCCAACATTCTAACCCGTTCATTATTGTACCATATTTTCAGATCAGTCAATCGAGTAGACAATCACATTAGCGAGGTGCAAGCAAGAAGTCGAAGGCAAGACATGTTATCACTGAAGTCGGCGATAACGGCCATCCTCTTGCACCCCTAGGGCGCTTGGGCTGTTCAATTCGGCATGCGGCGTCCACGTCAGGGACCATGTGCAAATTAGCATCGCGGGATGGGAGAATGTCTCTGAAGATACGAAGAACATGATCTAGACCGATCTAAAAGAGACGTTCAACTTCCCCCAAGGGACCGAAGAGAAGGTGAAAAGTTACACGTTGAAGAAGATGGCCATCGCATTCTAGAATATAAAAAGAAGTTGAACATGGACTACATCAAAAAGAACCGAACGCCCGACTTCAACAAATACCCAAAGTTGCAGGATCACTGGAATGCGTTTGTGAACTACAAGAATTTGAATGAAGGTCAAAGTATGACCAAAAGAAACAGCCAGAATGCTCAGAAGAAGCAATACCACTACCAACTCGGCCCTGGTGGTTACCACTAGGTGATGTCCAAATGGGAGAAGATGGAACAGAAACTGCCGGCAAAGCGTGTTGCACCCACGACAATGAAATGGCCAGACAAAGCGAAGAGCTGGTTCTATGCTCACGGGGGCGGCCTTGACGGTGATGGAAATACGGTGTTTGGGAAGGTGCCGACAAATGTGGCTAGAAGACTTGTAAAGTCGATCGAGGACTCTTCCTAGGGCACCTTCGTGCCAAACAGGGAGAACGACGGGCTTACAAGGGCCCAACAAAACACAGAGCACCCTGGACGTACACGAGGTGTTCGCGTCGTTCCGTGGAAGATTGGTTTCGCTAAGGACGCCGAGACCTATAGGAGTCGGGTGAGAAGCAAGTCCCGACAGGCACAACAGCTCCTAATGTTTGAAGAACACCTAAATCAAACACAACACAGCTTGAAAGAAGAGGTCCAAAGACAGGTGCTGTTAGCCTTGAGCCAACGGCTGGATGCGGGCCAGAACCTCCTAGTAATCCGGACTGCATTAGCCCCTCAAGGCAGCGAAGCAGCTGCACTTCCGGTGGGCTGCCCGAAGCGGACTTGGGCCACTGACCCGTGGACGACATCATGCAGCGGACACCTTGTGAGCTGCACGTCCAAGCGAAGAACATCTCCTTCAAAGCGGCTCACGGCATGGCTCACCTAGTGGAGCCGGGGCAGGTCATCCATGGCCAGCAGATACTGCCGGGCTACTCCAAGGTCTCGGTGGAAGAGGTATGCCCAGGGTGCAAGGACCTGGACCTCGATATTCCCGGAGGTGACGGGACTACGAAGTTCGGAGAGGCAGTCCACAATTTCATCCTTTGGCCCAAGAAGTACATCATTTTTCGAGATAACATGGACGTGTCCTCTCCAACACCTTCATCACCTCCGGCACACATAAGCGGTCCATTGTCACCTCCACCACCTCCATCGTCACCAAAGAAGATGCCTCCCAGAAGAAGCCTGTCTCCTGCACCAACCCCCGCACGCGAAACTCCAACTCCAACATCGTTGCCCAAGACAAGCAAGCCAGCTGGGCTAGCAGCTCGCAAGAAGATGAGGTCCACCCAACCCAAGAAGCTGGCTGCACTTCCAAAGCCGGCGTATAATATGACAGAGGCAGAGACCGATAAGGTAGTCAGAGCTGAGGTCACTAAATTTTTTAGACTCAAATCACCAGAGAAGAAGGTTCAGTCTGATACGGAAGAATTTCTAAAAGGCTTGAGGACAATGAAAAATTTAAAGGATAAAAAGGAAAAACCTCATGTATCTGACTACGAGCCCACATTGGTTAAGGAAAGGTACAAGAAGAAGACGTCATAGGAGACGACATCATCAGCTGATCAGAAGGCCAAGGAGATGCTAAAATTCATCGAAGAAACTGGTCTTCACCCGGATCAAGTATTAGGCGACATGCAGATTGAAGCTGCACAAGTCAGATGGCCATTTACACCAGGCGATTCCTTGGTCAGGCGTGAGGAGCTTGTCCAGCTATCAACTAGGATGCGCCAATTCCATGAATGGTACCTGGATGCGTTCAAGCATGGCCTAGCGTCATTTGCGAAAAACATTTTTTTTCACGATGACAATGAATTTTATGTCGAATTGCAAGTAATGTACGAGCTTCCACCGTGCGGGCCCTTACACTATACTAACTTGCAAACCTAACTAATTTCTTCTTATGTAAAATGGAGATACAAAGATGTAAAAGGGAGTGCATTTTCAACACAGGCTTCCTTGACCCTTTAGTTATCAATGAGACGACTGTTAAATTATGCCCTGCCGATACAGAGATATACAAGGGGCTAATAGGTCAAAGATATCAGTCAAAGATACTTTTACCCTATAGCTTTGAGTACGTGTTTTCGTACCCCCTCATTCTAATCCTTTTCCATAAGACGATGATAGAACTAATTAGTTACCTACGTTGACATATATGTACAGCTTTCAATGAATTCTTCTGATTATCGAGCTAGATCGTAGCATGATCATAGTTATGGACTCGCTGAGGAGACCAGTTGAAAAGTACAAAAACTTGATCGACAGGCTCAACCGGTATTTTTGTTCATTCCATTATTGTGCTAGTTCTACTCCATTTTCAAAAAATTCTAATCATGTTCAATTCGCAATCACGTGTGTAGTGCATTCGCACGGTTCCGTACTGAAATCGTGGGCGAATTCAACGAGGAATTCGATATTACACTTGCCTCTCGAATACGTATGCCATCATGCTAGCTTTTTAGTTAGTTAACTTCGTTTCCATGCATCCATTTCACACTTTCAGGTTTTTTCACCACAGATCTGGCGTCAGCCGTCGGGCACCAATTTATGCAGCTACTATGTGTACCAGTCTATGCACATCCAGACCGGAGGTGCTAGCAGCTTGCAAGATTCGTCCGATTTCTCGCCGGCACGAGTGAGAGCGATCCAAGAGCAACTCATCGACTGGATTTACGATGAGGTCGTAAATCCAAGAGGCGAGTTTCACAATCCAGCGTCAAATAGGTGGGGCCCTTCGATAAAGACTGGTGAACTATCGCGGTCGACATCTACGGCTACCAAGAGCAATGCACATAAAAGATCACGACAAACGTTATGTAATTAAAGTTGTAATGAATGTTGTGTGAACTATATATGTGTACTATATATAAGCATGATTGATTAATTGTGATACATATTAGTTGTACTTTGGACTTTTCGTTGCTGACTTCCCTTTTTTTGTCCAAATGAATAGCTCTGAGCAGTCGTGACTTCCCATTTTTGTCCAAATGAGAGCTCTGAGCAGTCCTTCGAAAAGACAGGTTTTTATGACTTAGTATTACAAAAACACTAAGGCATTACCTCGCCCATGCAATTACCCATCTGGTAATTCATGCCTATACTTTTTAATTTTTTCGTCTTCTGTTCATCACATTGTCTATCCAAAAGACAAGATGAATACTATCCTACCTATTGAAATAATCATATATCTCGTTTTTCATATACTAAGGTATTACCAGGTTTAATCATTTTGGGGTGGGCTTTTGGTTGTGGCGTTTGGACTATCTATTCTACAAAAATGTTAAATAATATAATTTAAATAAAAGGATAGTTTACAATTAAATAACTAGAAAATAATGCGATAAATATATAATCAATGGAACTGGGAAATCAATATGCGTCAGAGGATAGAAAACCTGCCTTCTTCGGTAGTCGGATCAAGCTCAAAAGTGTCTTCCGGATATTCTTGCTCAAATGATCCGGAGGCGATCAGTTCATTGTCTATACGTCACAAATACGGAAAAAGAGAAAAGAAGTTCCAATAAATATTCAAATAAGAATTGGAGAAGCATTATGCATAAAATGATGAAAATGCATAAAAAGGGCTCGAGGTGAATAGGTGATGGGCTCCACGAATTTCTAAGAATTTAAAAATATTTTCAAATGGATAAGGGTAGGGATGTTTTGAATAAAAATGGGCATTTCCTCCGGGCAGCATGATGCTAACACTGGTGTATGTGTGGATTTAAGTGTGGGTCGACAAATTTCTAGAGGTCGGGGTCCACAACAAAAATTACCAGAGTTTCGAGATGGAATTTGTCGAAGATATAGGGATGAAAAATTGAAAATAGATTTTTATTAAATTATTGGGTGCTATAATATATTTTTAGCATTTTTCAAAATTTGATAATTTTATTAACAATTTTAAATACTTTTATATATAAGAAAGTGAGTAAAAGGAATTAATTTGAATTATTTTGTTATAAAGATATGGAATATTATATTTTATAAAATTCTATAGTTCATTTCAGAATTTTGGAAATTTTTGCAGAATTTTTGGAAGGGGTTTGTGGTTGAAATAAAATTCAAAAGCTTTATGATTATAGGAAATTTGGAAGGGATTTTTTATTTCACTAGGCTACAGTCTAGGCTCGGCCCAATTACTTGCACCGTGACTGACAGGCGGGGCCCAGTGCGCAGTGAGGGAGGGGCACGCACGCAAGTGGAATAGGGCGGCTGACGGGTGGGGCTGCGGTGTCAGTGAGGGAGAGAGGGGAAATGGGGGTGCGGCGAAGGAGGTTGACGGTGACGGTAAGGGAAGACCGGCGGCGAGCAATTGATCATAAAAATATGAAATTAGGAGCTTAACATACCGGGTGACGGTCGCGGTCAAGCTCAGGAAGGTTCTAGGTGGCCGGGCGGCGAGGTTGAGGCGGCGGTGCTTGCGGGCTATGGCGGTGAGGGCACTCCGTTTATCGCCGGTGTGGGGAGGTGGCGGTGCTGGCTTCACGATGCAAAGTGGTAGCTTTTCTTCTTTGGGATCATGGTCAGGAGATGACCAGAACGGTGAGGAAGAGGCTCGCCGGAGTTGGAGATGAAGACGGCGCTAGGGGAGGTTCGGGGCGGCAGAAGAGAGGTAGAGGAGTGGGGGAGGTGCGGTGCCTGGGAAGGGCCTTCCATAGGCTTAGCGAGTAGTGGCGGGCACGGCATTGCGAGCTCATGGCAGTGACGGCGGCGCGAGGTGGCGGCGAGGAATTGGTGTGTCGTCAGTGAGAGATAGGGATGGTGAGGGGGTGGTTATGGTCAACGGCGTGAAGAGCTATCCCGTGAAGGAAAAAAACAAGGGCAAGGGGTGGATGGAAGCGATGGTGGCGAGTGATTCCGTCAACGACGGCAGCACTAGAGGTTTTCCAGTTGCGGCGTTGAGGCTAGAGGAGGAAGAAACAGCGGCGGCCGTTGGATTCGATCGGAATCAATAGGCGTCATTGGATTTGGTCCCTGGGACTGACATTTGGGATCCACTAGTCAGTGAGAGGGGGTCGGAGATGGGGTTAAGAGGAGGCGTTTTCCATTAAGGGAAAGCGTACTCTGGATTTTCCGAAAACGGAAAGATTTAAATCTAAATGGGAATTGGATTTCCAGAAATTGAATAGGGTTTTAGAAATTCATAGGAAATTATAGGAAGCTTACAAAAATTCTAGAAAAATGAGGAGAATCCAAATTTAGAATAAAATTAGTTATTTTATGGAATGAATATTTTGGCAAAAATAAAGGGAAGGTATTTTCTTAGGGAATAAATAGGAATTGGGTTTGGAAAATCCTCAAAAAAATAAGGGATATTTGGAAGGACTTAAATATGACTTTTTGTGAAATATTTTCATGCTAAAAATGGAAAAAAATTTTGGGTATGTCACAACCTGTATCACTATGTGCATTAGGCGGGGTTTTGGCTCGCGAGTGCGGTTTGACTGCTCGCTTACCCTCGCACACACTCACTTTTTTAGGTCAAGATGGAAAAGAGGAGGATCCCTACGATTGCTACGACGATAAAGGAGACCACGGCGCTGACGCACAGGATGGGTGTTAGGCAGGACTTCAGTAGCATGCCAGTCGGGTGGATGGCATAGCTCTTGGAATCCCAAGCCGTATCTATCTTCATTTCGGCATTTCCGATCTCTGATTAAAGAGCTCATTTTTGGTATTGTAACATTTGGCCAACTCGACCCTACAAACTCAAGTCTCTATGTATTTAAACCTTTATGGTTATATAATAATCATGCTTGTATGAGATGATTCTAGTATTTTGTAACACGTACAGAGCTAGCAAGACAGATCCTAGGCTAGCGCAGATGTACGGAGGACCTCGAAGAAATAGGGGCCCACAGGATGAGCACAGGAAGTATGGTGCCACATACGCGCATATATATAGAACGATTTGCAATGCAGCATCACTATCTTGAACATCATCACCAGTTGGAAAAGGAAAAAATGAAATGTAGCGTCACATATGTCGAACGAAGCACAATACAAAAATCTTAGTATAATTACGTGTATATACGGAAATATCATGATTCACCTAATCACCAGCTGCAAAGCTATGGAAGCATATATACATATTAGTGTATGCATGATCTGTCTCCTTCATCCAGGGTTGATTCGTTTCAAAGAGATGGGCCTACCAAATTAATTCAGCCAACTGGGCAAGCGAGCGACATGATTAAGGGCATTTAATACTCTCCAAATTTGCTTAACGGGTATTTGATGGGAGGCGCATTAATCTACTTTTGGTCCTGGAAGAAGAATGAATGATAGATAGCAAGGCTCTGTGGACCTGGAAATTATATAAACGCCGCTCTCTAGGATACACCTCGATACACGAGATACCCTGATACGCTACGATATAGCCCCGATACTCGATGATACATCCTGATAATTTAAGATAGACCTCGATACTTGACAATACACCCTGATACTCAACGATATAATCTCGATACTCGAAGATACACCCTGATACTGGATGATATAATACTGGTACTTGATGATACACTTCCATTGTTGACGATACAACCCCGACACACCTGAATACTCGATGATACAATCCTTCGATTCTAGTTCTAGGCATTTCAGTTCCTTTACAAGCTTAGAACTTATGTGTGGTGGAAACTCTCTACGTATATTAGATTTTTCGGTATAAAAAAGGGTAATTTAGATTTATGCCACTCTAAAGTTTATGTTTCGAAATATGCCACTTGATGTGTCAATGACACATGGATCCTGGGTCCACGTGTCATTGACATACAGAGTGGCATATTTTGAAATGCTAGACATCACCGATACTTAATGATACACCCTGATACTCTACGATACAACCCAGATACTCGATGATACACCCTGATACTTGATGATACAACTCCGATACTCGATCGATACAACCCAGATACTCAATGATACACCCTGATACTCGATGATACAACTCCGATACTCGATAATATACTCCTACTGTTGATGATACAACCCCGATACTCAAAGATACAATGCCGGTACTCGATAATACACCCCATTGTTGACGATACAACCTCGATACACCCGAATACTTGATGATACAATCCTGATACACCACAATACACCTGGTTGACACCGTGATACTCGATGATACACCTAGTACACACTGTCTTACTCGACGAAACTACTCCGAGTCAAACGGTAACCCTGATACTCGACGATACACCCTGATACTCTACAATAGACCCCAATACTCGACGATACACCCGGATACTCTACAATATAACGTCGCTACTCTAGGATACACCCCCGATACATGACGATATCCTCATACTCTACGATATACCCCCGATACTTGATAATACACCTTGATACTTTACTATAGACCCTAATACTTGACGATACACCCTGATACTCAACAATACTACCCCGATACTCGATGATACACTCCCATTGTTGATGATACAACCCGATACAAGACAATTGTCGGGACCTGAGAAACGGAATCGAATCCCTGCTTTGCTTTTACCTGTACTAGTCCCTAGATCAAGTAGCTAGTACACATAGTAGAATAGGTTGGATCATAACCATCTCACGCTTAAACCAAATACATCAGAGTACAGCCAACACGGCCATTATTACAATAGTTTGGCACCAAGGCCTTATAAACATCAGTGGAAACTCATAAGAACATTGTTTAAACTTCAACAAAATAAAATTCAACTCCACAGGCAGAACTGCAGAGACACGCTCCTAGGCTTCGGGGTAGTCTTCATCCTGGATTCCTTCGGTGAAGTCCTTGTCCTGGTACATCTCCTCATCGGGGCAGGGGCAGTGCTGATCCAGACCTGCTCGTTGGAATGAACAGCTCCGCATAAAAGGCGAGGGTGAGTATACATTATACTCAACAAGCAAGGCTGACTAAATGCATCTAAGGTTTACAAGGGAAGGATAGGGTTCTTTTGCATAAAGCCAGTTTTGCAAGGTTGTCTAAGATTTTATAAAACGGTTTGAAAAGTGTTGAGGGAAAATAAAGATTTGAATCATTTTCTTTGAAATTCTAGCCTCAACCGGTTTTGCCCAACCTGGCTACTCACGGCACCCACCGTGCAACACCCTCATCGCTCACATCACTCACTGTGAGGAGAGAAAACAAAACACACAACTACGATCATGGTTTTCCTTTAAAACACCATTTTGAAAACAAATAGATAAGAAGTACCATGAGGCAGCTCCCCATCGTCCGCCCTTGACCGTGGGCACGGCTAACATGATAGTTGTACACTCTGCAGAGGTTGCACGCTTTACCCATGCGAGGTGGTTCTTACTAGGGTGCCCCCAAGGAAAAATGATCACCACAAGACCTTTCTCCGACATCCTCCTAGTTAAGACATTCCCGCTAAAGTTTCCACTACAATGCCCCTCTTGCGCCTGCAGAACAGCACCAACTGCTTGCTCCACCGACTGGAATACCAAAACTTGGAGTCCGAAGGGTACTAAGTTAGGGCCTGCCTATACAAGCACACATAGCCGTACTGTTGTACTTAGCTCGTCTACCTCAAGGAATCGGTCCTTAGGGACCAGGGTGGTTCCCACACTGGGCCCAAGTCTCATGCTTTCTGCACCAACCTTGCAACCATCCACCCCGATTAGATTTTATAAAATATTTTTACCCGATAGCACCCACTATCCCAACTACACCCATTTGCAAACGTGACAGCACCAATTGTCCTTTAAAATCCATGTTAAACAAACATTGGATATTATCATCATGTATCCAATTTTAATATGATTGCAACTGAGCATAGCTATTATGATCAAAACCTAATTCAAGGGTGTTGGCACTATTTTAACCATATTATAATAACCTAGGGCAGCAAGGAATGATTTTATAACGGTATCTTTAATTGAGGGGTTTGTAGCTAACAACTATTAATTAGACTTTTTAGGTTTTAACATAGCATGCAAGTTAAACATCTAACAAATTCATTTTACAAACATAGGTACAAAGGTTCAGCACTTGCCTTGATCAGCACAACCTTGGTGGTCTACCGGAGGATTGATCGAAAAACTATCGTCGCTAGAACCTAACAAACGAAATAACCAAAATAAACTCAATGATAAAAATAAATATGAGCTGGTATGCATTATCATGTTTTATGAAAAATTTACTAAAAATATAAAGTTTGCCTCTCTGGTCAAAAATGAGATTTATCAAAATTTTATTGAAACTGAAAACATCTAAGTAATTATTTGAATACATTTTATCAATATATTAACTAATCAGAAAATTAAATGTTCTCAAATATGTATGATAATTTACAGAACAGTAGAGTGCATTTTTACAAACATTATGGAATTTATTTTGTAATTTTTGGATTTGTAGAATTAAAATTATGAAATAAACAATTTTATTGTTTATAGAAATTAGAAAAAGAAAAAGGGCTTGGTCGTTGGGCTCGGCCCACGGCGCACGGCCCATGCGGTGCTAACGCGCAAACGCACGCACGGGACAAAGGTGGCCCAGCCGGCGGTGGCCCTGCGTGGCTACATAGCGGCGTCACAACATGGAGGTAACGCTTGCCCAAGGCGCGCAGGTGGCCAGGCGGCGGCGCTTTGGCCGACCACGCCCGTGAGTGACGGTAGGACCCTCCGGCAGCGTCACGGTGGAGGGAAAGGCGGCGGCGGTTCAGCGGCAGCGGATGGCGGCGTGGTGGCGCCACCAGAGAGGGAAAGAGGAGAATGCGATGCACTTGGGAAAGGGTGGGTCTTGGGAAAGGGCGGCGGCGCGGCGGCATCCCGCGGTGGAGCGCGGCGGCCCGATCGTTCGGCGGCGAGTTAGGGGTGGCGGCGGGGTGGGTAGGCACGCGGAGGCTTGGGGAGCTCATGGGGGTGGCTCCCTGGGCACGATAATGGCGGCCTTGCGCGGCGGCGTGGCGGCGGCGGGAAGGAGGCCGACCGTGCCTTCTGGCGAAGTTAACGGTCAAAATGACCAAGGGAAACCCCATCCTAGTCCTAGGGATGCTCTAGGAGGAAGAAGGAGGGAGGATTACCAGGAATCAACGACGAATTTGGAGTCGAGGTGGTGGCAGCGGCGAGAGGACCTTCGCGGCAGCGGCGGCACGATTCCTCTTTTTCAGCGACGATCCTTGGAATGCGAGGGCGAAAAATGGGTTAGCGGGGGAATGGGGATCAACGTCCTCGATGGAAGTGCGCAAGGGCGGCTTACCCGAGCCGAATCGACGAAAAAGAGAAAATGGAAATAGGGAGCTCGGGTTGGGGACTTCTAAGAGAGAGCAGGGAGACGATGGGGGAATTAGTGGCGTGTTAACACCATTGATGGTGGTAATTGAAGCCATTAGAGTGATTCAAAACCGGATTAATGCAGTGGGAGGAGTTATGGACATTATGGGGGGAGTTTCTATGTCGAAAGGAAGATCAGTGAGAGAGAGGGAGGCAGAGAGGGAAGATGGAAGAGCAAGGAGATAGGATGACAGGTGGGACCAAGGAACAAGGAAGGGTTTTAAAATATTTTTTATTTCTGATTTTCTCTGTTGAAAACAAGGTTCAAGTAAAATTTTACTTTCTTATTTTTGAAATCCTAATACAACGCTTTAATGACTTTATGGAATATTTGCAAAACAACTCTATTAATTTGTAAAGTTTTTATTAAACAAGTAACATACTCATTTTATTGAAAATTATTTTATTTAAAAAAATAATTTTAATGCAATGCATGATGCGAATGAATTTTTGATTTTTGAAAATGAGGTTGTTACAACAATACACCTGGTAGACAGAGTGTATCGTCGAGTATCGGGGTTGTATTGTCGAGTATCGGTCTGTATCGTCAAGTATCGGTGTTGTCTCGTAAAGCATCAGGGTTGCCATTTGACTAGGGGTTGTATCATCAAGTATTAGTATGTATCATCGAGTATCGGGATTGTATCATTGAGTACCAAGGTGTAACGTCGAGTATCAGGTTCTATCATATAGTATGAGGGTGTATCGTCAAGTATTGGGGGACTATCATAGAGTATCAAGGTGTATCGTCGAGTATCAGGTTTTCGTTTGACTCGGGGTTGTATCATCGAGTATCACGGTGTATACCAGGTGTATCATCAAGTATCATGGTGTCAACCAGGTGTATTGTCATGTATCAAGATTGTATCGTCGAGTATTCGGGTGTATCGAGGGTTGTACCGTCAACAATGGCGGTGTATCATCGAGTACAGGCATTGTGTGTATCACGTAGGATTGGGGTTTTATTTTCAACAATAGGGGTGTATCATCGAGTACCAAAGTTGTATCGGGCAGTGTCAGGGTGTATCTTCGGGTATAAGGGTTGTATCATCAACAATAGGTGTATCATCGAGTACTAGAGGTGTATCTTCTAGTATCATGGTGTATCTTCAAGCATTGGGGTTGTATCGTCAACAATAGGAGTGTATCATTGAGTACTGCAGTTGTATTGTCCAGTATCAGGGTATATCGTCAAGTATCGGGGTTGTATCATAGAGTATTAAGGTGTATCGTCGAGTATTGGGGTTGTCTGGCATTTCAAAATATGTCACTCCGTATGTCAATAACATATAGACCCGGAACCCACATGTCATTGACACATCGATTGGCATATTTCAAAACGTGAACTTTAGAGTGGCATCCTCTTTGCTTGCCAAAATGAATAACTAGAACTATGCTAAGCAGGTAATCTACATCCACGCCCTGAGCGAGGATACTCCTGATCTGCTCTATGGCCTCCCTATTGCTGGGTTAGCATTAGGGTTTGCCAAGCAGGTAATCTGGTCCGCGGGGAAGGATGAGCGTTTCACCACCTTTCATCTGGGGCTCGCAGAATATTCATTGGCGGCAGCTGCGCAAGAACTGCTACTCGAAACGGTGGCCGAAGGCCGATGGCTCTTGGTGCAGGTGGGTGCCATAACAGCACTCAGATGGGGTAGCGCATAATGCTAGTGGCGTCTCAGGAGGAGAAAGGGGTGGGAGGTGATTAGACGGGCTCTCGCTACCATCTCTAGAGTCAGAACTCACGAGAAAGGGGCAGAACGGCAGTGTAAAAAGACGGTTTTTCCTCGCTGCCTTCTTCTTCTTCCTTTTTTGACCGCTGCCTCCGTCCTCCCTCGGCCGGGCAGAGCCCACCTTCGCACTCCCTACGCCATGGTGAAGCCAGTGCTGCCCTTGGCCAGACCTCCCGGGCCGTCTCTCGCCGCTAGCGCAGCCAGCCGAGCCGCTACCCTGCTCTGGCTCACTGACAAGCGGGTCCACCTTGTCAACGGCCGAACGAGCCAGGCCGGCCGAGCTAACAGGCCGCTACTCGCTTGGGCTGCCTGGGCTGCGTGGGCTGCCAGCCATTTGTCTTCAGGCTGTATTTGCTCTGAGCCAAGCTGGCGGCGTGATGGATGGCGGCGGTGCTGGGCGCGCACCGCTACCGCAAAGACATCTTTGCTGTGGGCTATTTTCCCTTTAGCGCCGCGGGCCATGGGCAAAGTCGTCGCTCCGCTGCGCGCTGTGCGCGGGCCTTATAGGATTTAGGGTTCTAAACCCCAAAACCATCATACTTAGTTCAGCCAGTGGTTGAAAACTAAGGTAGGACAACAATATCAACAGGAGAGAACAAAGTTCCAAGGATTCTTGATGGCATAAAAAAAAGATGCCATGCTCCTTGACCCGATCAGACATGGAAATTGAGTCGTGGAGATTAATTTGATGAGGAACTTTTTGTTCCAAAAAAATCATTGGCGTTTAATGGTTACAAAAAACTTTCAAAAATGAAAACGCATATTCCAATTCTGCTTATTCCGACAAGCTATTATCCAAATTGTGCTCGATGGGTCCCAATCAGGTCTCGGATCAAAGAGGAACTGCAAGATTTTTGCTCAAACAACACAGTCATCGTGAAAACAAGGGTTGGCAAAAGAACATCCAATATATTAAATGGATACTATAATAAGCCAGATACAACCCAGGTACTCGACAATACGTCCTGATACTATACGATACACCCTGACACTCTATTATAGACCCTCAATGCTCGACGATACACCCTAATACTCTACAATACAACGCCCATACACTAGGATACAACCCGATACACGAGATACCCTGATGCTCTACAATATACTCCTGATACTCGATTATATACCCTGATACTCTATGATAGACCCCGATACTCGACGATACACCCTGATACTCAACGATACAAACCCGATACTTGATGATAAACTCCCATTGTTAACGATGTAACCTCAATACTCAAAGATACACCCTGATACTGGATGATACAACACTGATACTCGATGATACACCCCATTGTTGATGATACAACCCCGATACTCAATGATACACCCTGATATTGTATGAGACAACACCGATACTCGACAATACACCCAGATACTCTACGATACTACTGAGTCAAACGATAACCCTGATACTCGATACTCAACGATACACCCTGATACTCATCATCGAGTATTAAATGTATCATAGAGTATCAGGATGTATCGTCGAGTATCATGGTTGCCGTTTGACTCGAGGTTGTATCGTCAAGTATCACGGTGTATACCAGGTGTATCGTCGAGTATCACTGTGTCAACCAGTGTATTGTCGTGTATCAAGATTGTATCATCGAGTATTCGGGTGTATCGGGGATGCATCGTCAACAATGGGGGTGTATCCTGAAGTAGCGATAGTGTATTGTAGAGTATCAGGGTGTATCTTTGAGTACCGAAGTTATATCGTTAAGTATCAGGGTATATCTTCGAGTACCGGAGTTGTGTCGTTGAGTATCAGGTGTATCGTCGAGTATCGGGGGTCTATCGTAGAGTACCAAGGTGTATCGTTGAATATCAGGGTTGTATCGTACAGTGTATTGTCCATAATGGTAGACATCATGATACTCCTGGTATACACCGTGATACTCGACGATACACCTGGTACACATCGTGATACTCGATGAGACAACCTCGAGTCAAACGGCAGCCAACTCGGTGATACATCCTCGATACTCAAGGATACAACCCCGATACTCTACGATACAACTCTAATACTCGATGATAGACTCCTATTGTTGATGGTACAACCCTGATACTCGAAGATACACCCTGATGCTGGATAATACAACGTCGGCACTTAATAATACACCCCCATTATGACGATACCACCCCAATACAACAGAATACTCGACAGTACAATCTTGATACACAACAATACACTTGGTTGACATCGTGATACTCGACGATACATCTGATACACACCGTGATACTCGACGATACAACCCCGAGTCAAACGGCAACCCTGATACTTGACGATACACCATAATACTCTATGATACACCCTGATACTCTATTATAAACCCCCAATACTTGAAGATACATCCTGATACTCTACAATATAAAGCCGCTACTTCAGGATACACCCCGAGTATCAGGGTATAGTATTAGGGTGTATCATAGAGTATCGGAGGTCTATCGTAGAGTATCATGGTGTATCACTGAGTATTGGGTCTATATCGTAAAGTGTAACATCAATAATGGTACATACCGTGATACTCAACGATACATCTGGTACACATCGTGATACTCGACAAAACAACTCCGAGTCAAACGGCAGCCCTCATACTCCATGATACACCTTGATACTGAAAGATACAACCCCGATACTTTTTCAAACAACTTCGGTACTCGATGATACACTCCTATTGTTGATGGTACAACCCCGGTACACCCGAATACTCAACGAAACAATCCTGATACACGACAATACACCTAGTTGACACCGTTATACTCGACGATACACCTGGTATACACCGTGATACACAACGATACAACACCAAGTCAAACGGCAACCCAGATACTGAACGATACACCCTGATACTCTACGATGGTACAACCCTGATACTCGAAGATAGACCCTGATACTGGATCATACAACGCCTGTACTCAATGATACACTCCCATTGTTAATGACACTACCTCGATTCAGCCTAATACTCAACGATACAATTCTGATACACGACAATACACCAGGTTGACACCGTGATATTCGATGATACACCTAGTACACACCGTGATACTCGACAATACAACCCCGAGTCAAACACAACCCAGATACTCGACGATACACCCTGATACTCTATGATACACCCTGATATTTTACGATCAGGGTGGTTGGTTTTAGGACGAGGTGGCAGCATTTGCACCGCGGTTATATCTTGATGCCTACACCAAGTTATTTTTCTTTTTCCTATATTTTTATCCTTCTATGAGTAAATTGGCAGTGCTCCTACCCATTGGTTCTAAAAAACTTTGCAGGATATAGAGATGTATTACTTTAGCAGAAGAAAGAAGGATAGAAATAAAAAGAAAAGTGATATGGAGGTGGAGCACAAGGCAATCAGATTCCCTTAGATGGTAGCCATGATGTGCCAATGCCTTTCTCTAATCCAATGGTTGAATTATCCTGCTTGGTGACAAGCTACGGTCAGTAAACAGAACTCTCCCTGAAGAAGCTATTAGATCGTCTTTCTTCTACTATGAAAACGCAGCCCTTACTCTGAAAGGTGTCTGGACAACCATCTCGAGGTTCTTGTATGACGTAGAGGCAAAATTTATGGATTCGAAGTACTTGTGTGCAGTAGCTAGGAAAAGAAGTTACATTCGCAACCTACCAATTGAGAACAGGAAGAAGGCAGTTCAACTGCTTGCAAACTTGTTTGGCTATCGCAAAGCTGATACAATGGATCCGCTGCACCCTTTCAAGTTGCGAGGATCCGCCACCTCCAAGAGTTCAGAAATACATCATAGGAGAGTGCAGGAAGTGGAATCATGTATGGATTGGAAAGAATAAGGTTGCTCCTCTAGAGCCCACTGTACCTGCCACATGTGGTATTGGCCTTGGCACCTCAGCTTCCCTCTCGTCGTTGTGTAGACACAGTGGGAGCCATCTCCACGCGTTTTCCCTCAAGCCTAAGCAAGACCATGTTTTTTTTGCAACAAGCGTAATTTATGATCCCGAGCCCAGGGCACACCGTCTTGTCCAAAAAAATCAGGCTGGGTGTGGGCTAGACCATTCTAGTGTAACATCCTCATTTTCAAAGTACATTAAATCATGGCATTGGCCTAATTTTTAAAATGCATATTTAAACTACCTTCTAAAAATGAGTATGTTACATTTTAATATTTTTATCATCGAGTATCGGGGTTGTATCGTAGAGTATCGGGGTGTATCGTAGAGTATCAGGGGTATATCGTCGAGTATTAGGGTTGTACCATCGTAGAGTATCAGGGTGTATCGTTCAGTATCTGGGTTGCTGTTTGACTTGGTGTTGTATCGTTGTGTATCACGGTGTATACCAGGTGTATCGTCGAGTATAACGGTGTCAACTAGGTGTATTGTCGTGTATCAGGATTGTTTCGTTGAGTATTCGGGATGTACCGGGGTTGTACCTCAGCTCCCCTCTCATCGTTGTGTCGACACAGTGGGAGCCATCTCCGCGCGTTTTCCCTCAAGCCTAAGCAAGACCATGTTTTTTTTTGCATCAAGCGTAATTTATGATCCCGAGCCCAGGGCACACCGTCTTGTCCAAAAAAATTAGGCTGGGTGTGGGCTAGACCATTCTAGTGTAACATCCTCATTTTCAAAGTACATTAAATCATGGCATTGGCCTAATTTTTAAAATGCATATTGAAACTACCTTCTAAAAATGAGTATGTTACATTTTAATATTTTTATCATCGAGTATCGGGGTTGTATTCTTGAGTATCAAGGTGTATCGTTGAGTATTGAGGTCTATCGTAGAGTATCAGGGGTGTATCGTAGAGTATCAGGGTATCTCGCGTATTAGGGCGTATCCTGGAATAGCGGCGTTATATTGTAGAGTATTAGGGTGTATCGTCGAGTATTAGGGGTCTATAATAGAGTACCAGGGTGTATCGTCGAGTATCAGGGTATATCGTCGAGTAGTTGGGTTTTCGTTTGACTTGGGGTTGTATCGTCGAGTATCACGGTGTATACCAGGTGTATCGTCAAGTATCACGGTGTCAACCAGGTGTATTGTCATGTATCAAGATTGTATCATCGAGTATTCGGGTGTATCGGGGTTGTATTGTTAACAATAGGGGTGTATCATTGAGTACCAGCGTTGTATCATCCAGTATGATGGTGTATCTTCAAGTATCGGGATTGTACCATCAACAATGGGAGTGTATCATGGAGTACCGGAGTTATATCGTAGAGTATCAGAGTTTTATCCTTGAGTATCAGGGTGTGTCGTCGAGTATAAGGGCTACCGTTTGAATTAGAGTTGTCTCATCGAGTATCATGGTGTATGGTGTGTACCAGGTGTATCGTTGAGTATCACGGTGTCTACTAGGAGTATCACGACGACTATCATTATTGATGATATACTCTACGATACACCCCCGACACTCAACGATACACCTTGATAACATGTTAAGAAGCCTTTGCTACCAAGTGTAGTTCATGGGCTCCTTAATAGATGCAAAATAGAGAGACAGAGAGGTAGAGGAAGGGCTCGATACTTTCTAATTCAATTCTCTTCTATACAACTGGGGATCCTTCTCCTTTTATGGCCTATTCTAGGGTTTTGGCAAATGGACCACATGGGCCTCCTTGGCCCAATAAGAGTTTCTCAATAGTGGGCCTCAGTGTCTTTTTTAGCCTATGTGTTCCGGATGGTTCGGCATGGCAAACAAGTGATCTAGTAGGTTCTACCGCATGACAATTATCTACCGTTTGTGGTCTGGCGCGGCAGATCATTGGTCCAAAAGGTTTTGGCCCTTTGTAGTTTTTTCTATGTGCCGGACGGTCTAGCACGTGTTACAGCGCGCTAGACTATTGGTCTAGTAGGGTTTTGAGGTCATGGCTATGCTGGCTATAGGATGGTCCAACGCATTCTGGATGGTCCGGCAATTCCATCAGCTAGATTTTTTGTTGTGGTCTGCTGTTGTCGTCGGACAGTTCGTCGTACATGGGGACTTTCTAGACTCAAGTCTAATAGCTAGTTTTTGCATCTATGCACATATATAGCCCTACACTAGGTAGCTGAGAGATGTTAGAGACTCCATTGCTTATCCATAATTCTAGAGAGTGTGAGAGCTGCCTAGAGCTAAGTGCTCATTCTTTAGTGAGTTCTTGAGAGTTCGAAGCTGATTGTATTTAAATTGAGTTGGCTTGATCGAAGTGATCAAGTTACCTTGAAGCTTGTTACTCTAGGGGCTTGACAGCTTCTACACTGTTTCAGAGGCGAGTCCTTGTTGAGCTTCTTAATTATGGGAGCCATCAAGTGCTGTACAAGGTCCGAAGTCCACCTTACTGGAGTGGTGAAGGACTACCTCTAGTGAATGTCCTAAGCATATTCCTCTAGCAAGAGTTAGAGCTGGACCTCTTCTCCATGGTGAGTACTCTTGCGAGGAGTAAAGGAATATGTCAACCTTCCTTGAACCTGACGAAAAAAATTATAAGGACTTCTATATCCCTTACTTTCCGCATTTTACGTACGTTACCACACTTGTGATTGCTTGCTTTGTCGTTTAGCTTGTTTATGCTTGCTCTAGCTTCTATTAATCTCTTTTAGTTGTTCTAGAGCAGAAAGTTTCAATCTTATTGCTTAAATCAAGAAAAATCAAAAAAAGCTAAAAATTGACAATCAACGGATTCTCTTTTTGGCCTATAGATCCTTTCAAGTGGAATAAAAGCTTGGTTGGTATATCTTAATCGGTAAAGGGATGGCCAGGGAAGTAGTTAATTAGCCTAGGTAGAGCCTCCTTATTCGATGAAACCAAATATAACTATTAGAAGGTTAGGATGCGATGTTACCTTGAAGCCTTGATCTATGATGTGTGAATTGCTTGTAAGAAGTCCATAATCACAATACCACACCTGTGAATGACTTAGCTCTTACCGAGGCCAAGAACGAAGCATAGGCAATTCAACACCCAAGCTAAAAATGTGTTGTTCTTGCCTTAGCATTAATATCTATGATAGGGTGAGTAATTTTCCCATCAGTCACAAGATTCGGGCCACCCTTAAAAGAGACCCATGAGGAATTGGCCATTGTGATGAAGGAGAAAATGTACATTCTTTGGGTAAATTTAAATGCAATATTTGCAAGCTTGAGCCCTCTCATTAGTGAGCTCAAGGGAGTCGACGCGACACTCAAGAACATTGAGATATGCCGCAAGAACGTCAAAGTGCTTCCCGTGGAGTACCAAGGACTTGTGATCGACCACAACAACAATGCATATCTTCATATATTTATTTGACTATGGAACCCCAACCCTAGTTTTAAAAAATATCAGTTTTTGGCTAGGAATGGCAAAAATACACGTGGGTTCGGGTACCCGACCAGATGGATCCAGGTCCGGGTATCACTTTTGATCTATGGGTATTTGGTTTCGTGTTTGGGTCCGGGCCAGGTTATCATTTTGCACCACCCAATGTGTACCAAAAAACATTTTAAAAAACCCCACCCTAAGTCCCGCCATCCACCAAGCCTACGCCGAGCCTAGCCTATCTCCTCACCCTAAAGCTGGTCGGTGCCATCCCAAACCTATCCGCTAACCTAACTAGCCTACCGGGCTACCCCCTACCGTGTAATCATTGCCTCTCACGACATGCCACCCTTAGTCCCCTCCCTTCTAATCCCTAACTCCCTTTCTTCCTTCCTAGGTAATGACAGCCACCACCAGTCCCAGCCCCCAGGTGGCACAAGCATGGTGAGGTGGGCAAGCGAAGCACTGTGCTAGGGCGGGTGGTGGCGCAACCTCTTCAAATTGAAGCACAGCGGCATGGCCTCCATCAATGCGGCATCCCTAACATGAAGCACCATGGCTACATGGATGGTGATGAGGACATCACTCCTTCGGATATACACACCGCACACAATCTTCCGATTTCTATACAATGTCCAATAACTCGCGCGTGTGCCTGACTGTTACATTGCCAGGTGAACTCGTTCCTAAGTATGCATTCTTGTACTTTTGAGGATTGATTAACACTTAATGATATTATTGTGCGTAGCAATCATGGAGAGGACCAGCGAGGATGTGAGGACCAACAAATACCACCAAGTCGAGTTGGATTCCAAGACGAATTCGAGATCGAGACCGATTTGGCCTGCAGGTGCAGTCTAACATCAAATGACTATAACTTAGTCATACGAAGTCCGTTTGGGGCGTTCTAGGACACTACGGTCAAGCTGACAATGCAATATTTCCAATGGACCTAGTCCAATGTCCAAATTCCTTCCATGTCAATACGAATCATTGAAACAAGTTGCATCCAGAATCTGTTGGGTCATCCAGTGCTGCGTCACCCTTCCTAGGGCCCATGGCCCATGTATCTGGCCAAAGGTTGTGAGTCAATTCAAGCTGTCACCTTTAAATACTCCGTAGCCATCATTATTAGACACGGATTCGCTTAGATTATTCTGCCACTACAGTTTCGCCGCCATCGGTTTGTGGAACCCCAACTTCGTGTGCTTAATATAATTCACAATTTTCAGATTGCTTCTTCTTCGTTCTTGCTCATGTTCTTGATTCGCTCATGGGAATAAGTCTTCTTGGCAAGGTCAACCGTGTTCACATGTTGTTGATAACCAATGAGGTCGTGGTGTTGGGATTGCAGGGTTTGGTCACTTCTGATTGGAAGCCGAATCGTCTACATCGAGTTCTCTACCAAATCAATTTACCTCTATCTGACGGATGATAAGGCATCCTATGCTTACACTCGCTAGGGCATCCAGTAGCAGTCGCCTCACCTCTTCTCATTTTCCATGCCATGTGGGACCCCCTACCCTATAAAATGGATCCCCTACGACCTCTTCTACCTCTACTCCAGGACGTGCGGTGAAGCCACTGCTACAGTACCACCACCCCTTCCTATCGCGTTCCTCCCCTCTCTGGTGATCCCATCGAAGCTTCGTCTGCATCACATCATGTTCCCAGTTGTCCTCTACGTTTCCACTGAAGGGTTTCGTCACAGGAGTCACGGACATGGAGATCAAGGCATGCCAAGCCTCTAGCCTTCGCTAGCAAATATGTTCTTCTCCCAGCATGATCTGCTGGTGAGACTTCATAAAATGGATTCCTCTCATCATGTTCTACCACATGCTCACCATTTCTCATGCCCAGGTCGGCCAGAGCACTGCTGTCCGTATACCCATGCCATGGCCCAAATTTGCATCGCGTTTCTCACTGACATGGTAAGATTTTGGTAAACCTTTTCACGTCGCTTTGTGCTACATATGTTCATCTATCAGTATGCTAAATTTCATAATTTTTCATTAGACGGATTAGGAGATATGGATCGTGAAAGATCACTGCCCAAGAAGCTTCTTTGACGGTTTCCTGCATTTTCTGTCCATAGATTGCAGCGAACTGTATTTTTTCTGAGATCTACTCATCATGTTCTATGTCCTAGAAATACTGCTGTTTTTGATGTTCCATGTCTTTGAATGGTAATCTTATATTTAAGCCATGGCCTCCAAGCCCCTGCAGTGCCACTAGCCACTATTGGTATTTTCTAAAAAATCCAACCATACCACTGTGTTTGTATGGTCGTTTCCATTCCACTTTGGTACTTTGCAACCCTTAGAAACATTATTTGTGTCTCTAGCATATTTAGCTGCTTTTCCTTCAAATGTACTGTACAATATAGTAGCATAGTGTGATGTTATAGTTAATCCATATTTTTCTCTTCTATGATATCAATGTCTATTCCACCATGCTAAAATTACATGGTTATTAGTCTCATTTGATATGGCAATGCCCTCCTCCATGACATGATATATTGTTAGGTCATCCCAAATTAAATTGTCGTGACCTTTCATTATAGGTTATTCCTTCATCATATAAGGTAGACGCTTAATGATGTTATTAAACTATTTACCCTGGTTAATAGATTCTTTGCTCTTCTTTATCTATATCCTGTTTAATACTCTAGAGACACAAATCCAGTTTCATCTTGTGAATTTAATTCACTTGCATCTAGTTTATGACATGAGAGCCTGTGTGTCATAACTTCCTAATCATCCATTCTAGATTATTTCTAATATTGTCACTCTCTATCTAGTTTGTTGGTTAAGTCAATCTCGAGGAATATACTCTTCTTATTCTTTGTCCTGTCCTCTATTTAAATTAGATGTGTCATGCATCCAACTTTGGGTAGTCATAGTATCCTTATTTAGATTAAGTTGTTGGAGCCTAAATTAATATAAAATTTATCAACTATTTTTGAGTGAGTTTTATTTGAATTTGCATATTGGTGTCTTATTGTTATGAGTTATTTGGTTCTTCGTCGTTTATTTGCATAGCCGATTACTGTATTAAGGAATCATCATCAACGAAGATGTATTCAAGAATCAAGAATCAGATCAAGTATATGAGTTACCACTGTAAGGCAAGTCGTGCATAGTCCTTGATCATGTTGATCCCATTCGCAAATTTGCAAATAAAATGAGTTTGTTTATAAAAATGCATTGCTATATCTACTGTTATTTAAATGAGAATGTAGCTAATACCCAATTGTTTATTATCCATTCCTTTGCTAATATTGTATCTCCACTGTTCCATTGTAACCTAGTTGTATCATCATTTTAGTTAGATAATGATGATACTCTTGTGGGTGGTAGTTGTATTTGTTTTGCTTAGTCATGCACGTTACTCGAGAGGTTTAATTAGTCTTGACTAATGAGAGATATGCAATTGAGAGAAAGGCATGTGTTGCTTTTGTACGAGGGAGACATGTGTTGCTCCGTATGGATTAAGCATGTGTTGCTCTTATATGGAAGTTGGCATGTGTTGCAACTTGTTAACAACCGGTGGGTGTTTTGACTAAGGCAAGTGGAGCTACGTGAGGGTTTAGCCTTTTTGGCAAAGCTATGAGGCAAATTTAGAAGAAAGTCTTGCCCTAGTCCCCCTAAGGGTTTAATCTTGTAAGAGCATTTTCAAGACAAAACAGTACAAACCATAAGTTTAACTTCAGTTGAATCTACCAGTTAAGTAACTAAGTGTTAACTTATAGCACCTTAAGGAAAGTTAGGTAATGTGATCATTTGTTAAGACATTGGAGGAAGATGTGGTCATTCATTGAGGCATCTATCCAAGCGGTTCTGTTGCACTCTCTGAGTGAAGCTAGGTGATCCAGATGTTTGGCACTGGGTGGTGCAGTAGATACCGAGAGGGCCACTTGTTAATATGTTAGTCTCGTGACTGTTAGGTTACAAGTGTCTCCGTCCTGCTGAGACGTTGAGATGTGCTATATCTTATGAGTAAAAATGTGTAACCTTTGCAGAGTATTAAAAACTATTCGAATAGTCATATCTATGGTTATGGACAATGCTTGGTTATACTTGAATAGGGTGTAATGTTTTCAAATGTAAATGGTTGGTTATCACTATGGAAACTGCTGGGTGCGGGTTATTAGGCTGTGTGCCAAAATCAGGCTTTGTGCCATTGTTTATGGAATCAAATATTGTTTATCAAATGTTTATCTACTTTCTTTTAAATCTATTATCTTATTATGTGTTTGTTAAATGTTGTTTACTGGAAAAATAACTTTAATGTTTGTCCTTTGTACTAAGCTTGCATATAGTGATAGAGATGCATTATCTTACTATGTGTGATTTGCTGATTATTCCACTATACTCATTCTTACAAATTTTATTTATGGACTGCCTATTCCATCTGGCAATATCAATATCTTGCAAAGAAAGAGCTAACAATTGATGAAAAGATCTACGATGGATGGTGAGTACTAGGTTGCGCTACCCCAATCGATTGCCTGTAGGCATATGGATTGGCCACACCGGAGATGTTCTTTTTTCGCTGCAGTTTATTGAAAAGTTTAGCCTCCAAAGCAATTAAATATAAGATTTGATCGTAAGATCACTACTCTGATATTTAATAATAATTGCTCCTTTCATATTTATTTCTGATATGGATTTAATATTTCACTCATGACGCCATTGTGTGCACTAGCATGATCTTGGACTAGTGTGGTATACAGAGAGGGTTCTGAATTATAAATTCGTGTCCTGACATTCATTCAAGCGAGATCAACTTCCTAATATAGTGAAAATTAAAAACCAAATTAAGCTTCCTTGTTTTTAGGTACAAGATGTGTCATGGTAGGTTTGGTGAAAGTCCTCTCTAGTATAAGAAAACGGTGGATTGTCTGCAACGAAAGGTAGTTAATACTCTCGCCAATTATTTTTAATATTGTAGCACATATACTTGTTGTTTTAATTGCAATAGCAAAACAGGATGTCCAAATTGACGGACTTGTGCCAAACTTAGTGGATGACGGGTTGTCCATTTTAGAATATGGAGATGATATTATCCTTTTCACAAATCATGACTTAGATAAAGCAAAAAATATGAAAGTATTATTGTGCACTTTTTGAACAACTTTCTGGGCTAAAAAATAAAATTTCCAGGAGTGAACCATTTTGTTTTGGGAGAGCCAAGGAAGGAGAGGGCCAATATGTCCAACTGTTTGGGTGTGAAGTTAGTTCATATCCTTTCAGACACCTTGGAATTCCGATGCATTATAGAAAATTGAGAAATGTGGACCTGAAGGGATAGAGGAAAGATTTGAAAAAAAAAGTTCAGCGGCAGGAAAGCCATGCTTCTGTCATCTAGGGGCAGGCTAGTTTTAATCAATTCACTTCTAAGTTGCCTGCCTTTATTTATGAAGTATTTTTTGAAATTCTAACAACCATTCTAAAAAAAGTTGGATTATAATCCAGACTCTACTGGCAGAACTAAAATCATAACAAGAAATAGAGATTTGACTAAATGGAATATATATGTCGGCCCAAAGATGAGGAATAGGAATGCAAGACCTAGACATAAAAAATAAATGTTTTCTTAGTAAATGGCTCTTTAAGCTATTAGATAAATAGGGATCCTAGCAAACATTGCTTAGAAATAAATATTTGACACATAAGACACACACTCAGGCTCAGACGAGAGATTCACACATTTGGGAAAGTCCTTATGAAGGTTAAAGGTGAATTTTCAAGAAGGGGCACCTTTATTTTACAGAATGGTGTCCAAATTAGATTTTTGGAAATTAGATTTTAGGGAGACAGTTGGCTGGGACATATACCGCTAAGAGATCAATATCTAAATATGTTCACCATAGTTCGGAAGAAACATCCTACGTTAGCAGATGTGCTCAATTCGACTCCTCTTAGTATTTCATTCCGTAGAGCCTTAGTGGGTCAAAATTTGATTGATTAGTGTGAAATCCTGTTATTTTCTAAATCTCATAAAAACACTAGATCGATTTAACATGATTTTCAAGTCGATTTATTTAATAAATATCCTCTAATTTTCCATCTTTGCCCTAATCCTCCCCTAATCGCATTTTTCTAATCACATCCACGTTGGCCAACCAGCGAGCAGCGATTGATCTTCCTCGCCGAACAAGCCTCCCCAGCCAAAACACCACACCGTATCCCTCGCTTCCAAACCAAGACCAAATCAAATCCCTACCAAATCATACCAAAATTTGTGGCAATCCATCCATGCCATATCGATGCACCTAAATTATACCAAAACGGAGGCAATCCAAACCTGCCATGTTTAAACCCAAATTAACAGTATAAAGCCTGGCCGTCAGCTATGGCACCTAATCCTCATCAACCCCAAACCCTAGCCGTCATCACAGAGCAAGAGGGAGGAGGACGAGAAGCCGCAAGTCGTCATTGTCTTCGCCATCGGGGTGTGGCTGCGGCCCTACTGCCATCCTCCACTCGTGCGTGCCGCCGCTGCCACAGCACCAAGCGCTGCCCCCGCGCCGCCGGCCCAAGCCGGAGCTTGCGCCGCTGCCTGCTTAGCCGCGCCGCCTGCAGGGGTCGCCGCCGCCTAGCTGCCGCCGGTACCATCCTTGACTTTATTTATGCTAAATCCTTAGTTGCTCCGATGGGAAAATCTAGATATTCTTATAATGGGAAATCATTAAAAAACTTGGTAGAGGGAATCCACTCTTTGCCGATGATTTTGGTTAACTTTAATTCAACTAAAATCAATGTGGCGTGAGTAGACTCAAGGTGATGGTATGAAGAGTGGATGTATGTAATGTGGAATGGCACCTCAGTCGATATAAGGACCGAATATCGTGGATGAATTGACCGGGCAAAACAGTACAGCCATGGGGGTTAATAATGATAATACCTTAGTTGTTACCTTGCAAAATCTAGTTTTGATTTGTCATGGCAGTGTGGGTGTGCTTGATCAGCACCGTATGTCCAGCTGGCACATGAGAGGACTTCGGGCATGGTGATGAAGTGGCCTGGGGTGAATCCTTAGTGAGGCATCCTCAATTCTAAACATACCAGGGATAATGGCTTTATCTCACTCTCGGCTGAGTCCCATGGGTAAAGTGTATATACTCTGCAGAGTTAAAACTATCATGATAGCTGTGCTCACGGTCCATAGCGGGCTTAGGTAGCTCTACTTATTAGTCTCACCTTTTCTTAATTAACTTGCTATAAAAGGTAGAGGCAGGGATTGCCGGACAGCAAGTGCCAAGCAGTGCATTATAGGGAATGTATTGTCAGGGTTTCTTGTAGAGTTGACAGCCAGTGTCATCTCGGTTTCATGCTGAGAAGGCAATATTATAGTGTTGAGAAAACAAGAGTAAATAAATGAATTTGAAACTTTTTTAAATTGTTGCTTTACAACCGATAGGATTGTTTAAAAGTGATCTTTATGCAAACAAACCACCTCCATTCCTTTGATACAATGCATTCATACATAAGGACAAACATGCTTGCTAGGTATTGTTTTCCCATACACATTTGTTGTTTTTCAGATCTATGCGCAGGTGATGACTCTGCTGAGTACATTGACCACGAGGCAGGGTACGACGAGGGAGCTTTCGGCTACTAGTGTATTCCCCAGTCATATGCATGTGGCGTATGGATAGGTTTACCGAGCCATCATTTAATTTTCTATCTTTCGCTTGCTACTATTAATATTAATACAATTATTGTAATATTTGGCTTTTGTTGCCAAGGTACTTTATTTGGTTAATCGTTAAACAGCAAGGTGTGATTCCAATATGCTCTAACTGTGCGTACTAGCTGTGATCATTAGGACTAATACCGTAAGGCACATAGGGGTCGGTTTTGCTAAGCCGGGTCCCGACAGAGTTGGTATCGGAGCCAAGCTAACTGTAGGGATCGCTAGATAGTTTTTGGGAGCTCTAAGGTTTTATATTAAAAAAATTGTTTACAGACTTCGTTGCTTCTATCTCTCTCCATTTACATATCTTGGTCTAGTTCTCTCCTATTTAGGGTTCTTGCTTTCATCTCTTCTTACTTATCCTCTAACATTGCTCTCATTCTTCTCACATCGTCTATTTAAACAAAAACCTTAATTCCCCTATTTCTCAAATTAGAGCCTAGTTTGTGCCCTACACCTCATGCAAGACTTCGGGTGTCGCAGTCAGAAATCGCCACCAAGTTCGAGAGAGATCATATACCACCGTGGAGTTCACCGGGTGCAGAGAAAGAAAACCCTGAAGAGCGAGTTCAAGAGGAAAGAGCTTCTTTCCAAAGAATAAAACCAAAGCTTAGGTTATAGTTTTTAGCTAACTAAGGTTTATGTTAGTTCGATTTTAGTTTGTACTTTATAAAAAGTTGTGTGGAATAGACTGTATTAAGCATGTTGCTCTTTTGTGACACAGCTATTCGTTATCCGTTTTAGTTAAAATATTAAAATGGTGTCTTGCTTAGGCTAAAATTTTGTGTGCACTTGTTTGTTTAACGTTGATCCAAGGAACAAAGCATTGGAATGGAAGAGCCGGCGTACCCGAAGGAAAAAAGAAGTCTATTTTTAAAAAATAATAATAATAATATTTTGTGTACTGTTCATGTTACGGTACCATGCCAAAAAATACAATTAAAATTAATAATAATAATAACAACAACAACATTTTTATTTAGACAAATTAAATGACTTTTATTAGTTATAAGCATATTTGTAGCTTAAAGTGGCCAAAATAAATAAGACATGGTTATGCTACAGTACCAAAAATTCTTTTATAACAGTAGGTTGTAAATTTGTTTATGCGTAAGAAAAGATAATAAGTAATCGCTTTCTTTTATTTGTTTTCCAAAAAAATTACGAGCTAGTAATACTCTTAAATATGTATTTTATCACCAATTTATACAAATAAGTATTTTGTGAATGTTTGTATGTATGTATATTCAACGCATTGATTGGTGATTGTGTATGTTGGGATTTTCCGCTGTGCAACCTCAGTTGCATGAGCAGAACTCGTAGCAAAATAGGCATTAGGCACTATGCGCGCAGGGTTAAGATGTTTGGATTTTATTAGTTCTTGAATGATAGTGTTTAAAATTACTTTAATTAGCAGTCACTATCTCCCCGCATAATTGTTTTTCTGTTAGTAACCCCTCTATTCCTCTTATCTCTCATCCGTCAGATGGCTAGAGGAGCTCGAGGCCGTGACCGAGGCCGTGGTCATGGTCACGGGCAAGCTGCCGCTGCCCCACCACTGGGAGTGGAAGAGAATGTTCAGGAGCAACAAGAGCAACAGCAGAACCCCCAGGCATTGCAAGGAGCTGTCGGTGAAGGAGATCTACCACCACCACCTACTCAGGCCCCCACAACTCAGCAGCTAATGCAAGTGCAGCTGCAAGTGCTTCAAGCTATGCAACAACACATGAACAACCTGCCAGCTGCCCCACACAATGTGGCACCACAGTCCAAGTATGCTGATTTCATGAGGACTCGTCCTCCCACGTTTGCAGGATCCGTAGAGCCGCTTGGCGCAGGTGACTGGCTTAAGGAGGTCGAGCGTAAGCAGTATTTGGCCAATTGTGACGATTATGAAAGTACGCAGTACGCTGCACATCAGCTTAAGGGTAATGTTGCCAACTGGTGGGGGAATTACTGCGAGGCTCATCAAGATGTGCAGTCCATCAGTTGGAAAGAATTTTCTGAAGCATTTCGCACCGCGCACATTCCCACTGGGTGATGGAGATGAAGAGGCGCGAGTTTCAAAATTTGCGCCAGGGTAGTATGAGTATATCGGAGTACCACAACCAATTCATTCAACTTGCTCATTGTGACAAGGAAGATGTCGTGAATGACGCAGTGAAGATATGGAGGTTCATGGAGGGAATGAACCCTGTCCTGAAGGTCAATTTGGTATCTAATAGCTGCCAGACTTTTCAAGAATTAGTCAATATGACGCTGCTTCAAGAGGATGCTCAGCATCAGCTTACTGAAGAGAATAGAAAGAGGAAGATGGTGTTCCAGAATTGGCAGGGCTCAAGCAACAATTGCCCTCGAGTAGGGCAATTCCAGCCAAAACAGCAGGGGGAACAAGTCTTATACCCCTGTGCTCCGCACCTGTTCCACCCTAGTAGCAAGCTCTGCATAACAATTTAGTGGCACCACCGGCCAAGAACCCTACAACTACGCCAAGTATACATTGCTACAATTGCCAGCAAATGGGTCACTATGCTCATAGTTGCCCTTAGAAGAAGAACAACCCGGCACCAGTACAAACTAACGCGGGAAGTACACTTGCTCGTCCACCGTAGCAAGGGCCAGCTTGTATAGTTCCTGGAACTCCAAGGATGCTGCAATCAATGGGAAGAGGCCAAGTGAACCATGTCACGGCAGAGGAAGCTCAGGAAGCGTCCGATGTTGTGCTAGGTACGTTTCCCATTAATTCCATACCTGCAACTGTTCTATTCGATTCTGGTGCTTCACATTCCTTTATATCTAAAGAATTAGTAGAAAAACATGGGTGGAAAGTTTTGCCTTCAAAGAAACCCCTAATAGTGCAATCTCCGGGAAAAGAGTTGAGAGCAACTTTTGCAAGTCCTTCTGTGGAAATAGAAATCGGAGGAGAAAAGTTCAAGACAAACCTTATTTTGTTAGAATCAACTGGGATAGAAGTAATCTTAGGAATAGATTGGTTGAGCCATTTCAAGGGACAAATTGACTGTGCCAAAAAAACCATCACTCTTGTTAACACCGATGGAGCTACGGTGAATTTTGTTTCATCTAAGCAGCTCAAGCCTACTAGTGTGATGAATCAGTTAAAAGAGTTACACACAAAGTCAGAGCCACCAGCTTTGGAGTTTGTTCCAATGGTATGTGAGTATCCAGATGTGTTTCCCGATGATCTGCTAGGTATGCCACCAGACCGAGATGTGGAGTTCATTATCGAACTAGCACCAGGTGCATCGTCCATATCACAACGGCCGTACCGGATGAATGCTAATCAATTGGACAAGATGAAGTAGCAAATCAGAGAATTACAGGAGAAAGGATTCATCCAGATCAGCTGTTCGCACTAGGGATCTCCAGTTATTTTTGTGAAGAAGGACAACACACTCCGCATGTGTGTAGATTATCGATCGCTGAATGAAGTCACTATCAACAACAAATATCCGTTACCCAGGATAGATGACTTGTTCGATCAGTTGAAATGAGCTCGAGTCTTCTCGAAAATAGACTTGAGATCAGGATATCATCAGATTAAGATCAGAAAAGAGGATATTCCAAAGACCACTTTTACCACTCGCTATGGTTTGTACGAGTACACCATAATGTCTTTTGGCCTGACAAATGCACCAGCACACTTTATGACCATGATGAATAAAGTGTTTATGGAATTTTTGGATAAGTTCGTCGTGATTTTTATCGACAACATTCTCATTTATTCCAAAAATGAGGAAGAACATGCTAAACATCTGAGGATTGTGTTGGAGACACTCCAGAAACACCAGTTGTATGCCAAGTTCAGCAAGTGTGAGTTCTACTTACCGGAGGTCTCATTTCTTGGACATGTCATTTTAGCCGGAGGAGTAGCTGTTGATCCGAGCAAGGTCCGAGATGTGCTAAACTAGGAGCAGCCAAAATCAGTAACCAAGGTTCGTGGTTTTCTGGGTATGGCTGGTTATTACCCGGATGTATAAAATATGCTGAATCGTGAGCTTCCTTCATAATCAACTCTCTGAGTCCTTCTTTCTTTCGCACCACGATTCTCTTGCCTAACCAGACAATTCTGGCCTTATCCATATTGAATCCTAGGGCTTTCTCCATTATCAGCTTAACAATGACGTCGATGGTGTCTTGGTCATCCTGCTGGGCTTGTTTGATTTTTTCCCCCAATGTAGGCTGTACTTCCATCGTATATAGGCATCCTTGTGCTACAACCTCCAAATTTAACTTTTCCATCTCAATTTTTAAATAATTATTCCTCATCCTACGGCTCAATGCATCGGCAACTACATTAGCCTTCTCTGGGTGATAATGGATTCCGATATCATAATCAGCTATCTGCTCAAGCCATCTTCTCTACCTCAGATTCAAGTCTGGCTGCGTGAAAATATATTTGAGGCACTTGTGATCGGTATAAATCTCCATACGATTCTCGACAAGATAGTGTCTCCAAATCTTCAATGCATGCATAATTGTGGCTAACTCCAAGTCATGTGTTGGATATCTTAATTCGTGTGGCTTTACCTGCCGAGAAGCATAAGCTACTACCCTTCCTTCTTGCATCAGCACGCAACCCAATCCGAGTAGTGATGCATCGCAATACACATCAAAGTCCTTATGCAGGTCAGGCAATACCAAAACTTGGGCTGTGGTCAACTTACTTTTCAAAATTTCGAAGCTCTCCTGACACTGAGGTGTCCATTGGAACTTAACATCATTCTTCAACAATTGAGTGAGAGGCTTGGCGATCTTGTAAAATCCTTCGATGAATCTTCGATAATTTCCTGCTATTCCAAGAAATCCTCGAACCTTGGTCACTGTCTTCGGCACCTTCCAGTACAAAATTTCACTAACCTTAGAGGGATCAACTGATACTCCTCCTTTTGATATAACGTGTCCTAGGAAAGACACTTCCTTCAACCAGAAATCACACTTGCTATACTTCGCATACAACTGATTCTTCCTCAAAATATCTAACACAATTCAGAGATGCTTGGCATGCTCTTCCTTATTTTTGGAATAAATTAAAATGTCATCGATGAATACCACGACAAACTTATCTAAATACTCCATAAGTATTTTGTTCATCAGACTCATAAATGTGCCGAGGCATTAGTGAGGCCAAAAGACATCACCAGAAACTCGTACAAACCGTAATGAGTAGTGAATGCGGTCTTCCAAATGCCCTCCTTTCTGATCTTGATTTGATGATACCCGGATCTCAAATCAATCTTTGAAAATACGCAGACTCCTTCTAACTGATCAAACAGGTCATCCACTCGCGGTAGAGGTAGTGTTCTTGATGGTCATCTCGTTGAGCGAACGATAGTCTACATACATCCTGAGTGTACCTTCCTTCTTCTTCACGAATATCACCGGTGAGCCCCACGGTGAAGTACTCGGTTTGATAAAACCTTTATCCTTTAATTCTTGAATCTGTTTCTTCACCTCAGCCATTTGAGTAGCATTCATATGGTACAGCCGCTGAGATATCAGGGTAGTACCTGGCTGCAGGTCGATGGTGAACTCCACATCTCGATCTGGTGGCAACCCTGGCAAATCATCCGGAAACACATCTGGATACTCACTAACAACCATTACTTTCTCCAATGGTGGTCGCTCTTTGTTGGTCGTTTTCATCTCCAGTTGATGCATGGTTCACTGCTTTCAACTGCCCCTTAGTGTACCCTTTTTTTGGTTTCGCGCCCCCATACGCTACACTTCGACTAGGCCGACAGTCATGCGCATCTCCTTCAGCCGGACCTGATAGTGCACCGCATGAGGTTAGCCCCCATTTAAGCCATTCAAAACTAGTGTTAGCTAGTCATGTCCGTCCACTACGAGTACACCGGGAACTAGGTTTCCACAACTAATAAGTTAGAGTCAGAAGGCACAAGTGGCTGTACGGTTCAGCTTCGGTATGGTAGTCACAAGTATACAGTCCTTATATGATAGAGGAGACCTGCACATCACAACCATAAGCCCCAGATCCGCCTCTTCTGGGTCTCCTCAAATCAAGACACACCACGTTGATTTTAGTTGATTAGGTTTACCAAAACAACACCACGAAGCCAAAACTTCACGGATACAAATTTAATAATGAGTGAAACCTATCAACTACCAACACAGAAGGAAGGCTAAGCATCTACACAAAGGATAGGCTAGGAAAAATATAACCAACGGGATATCAATGGTAGACTAATTCATATAAGTAGAAGACTAATATGAAATCGGGACGAAATAGTACATACGATGATAATTCAAGCATGCAAATCAATTAAAGATGAAATAAATAAATTTTAGAAAACTAGGAAATCAATATGAATCTAGCCTGTCTTCGAAGAACTCGGGATCTTGATGTCCTCCTTCGAAGGGCTCCGGGGCGACTCCCGTACAGCAGGTAAATGTCGGATCTACGTGAAAAAAATAAAACAGATATAAATAACAAATACAGAAAAAATAATGTGATAAAAATATATAAAATTCTTGTGATTATTTGTGATTTTTGGGCACTGGAATCATCTAAAACGGAGTTCGGATGCTCCCTAAACAATTCGGGGAAGTTATGGGGAAAATAAAAAAGCTGAAAATAAATAAACCCAGTTAACCGTGGGTTAACCGGAAGAAAACCTGGTTTAACCGGCTCGGGCAGCGCGGCTGGTGGTCCAGGGACAAAGCGGCGTGGCGCTTGGGGACACGCGGCAGCGCGGTTACAAGGCGCGCAGCGAGGCGGCGTGGCGGTGGGGACAAGACGTGGCGGGCGGGACGCGCACGTGGTGGCGTCCCATTGGTGCGGCAGCGGCTACGGTGGGAAACAGCGCCACGCGGGTGTAAGTGGCGGAGCGACACGTGGCGGCGGCGGTCGGGCGCGGAAGCTAAGCGTGGGCGCGACGCGGCGAGGCGGGACACGCGGCGCGGACGGATAAGCGAGCGGCGTATGGCCGGCACACGCACGGAGAACAGGCAGCTCGAGTTTCCGCGCCGGCGCGGAAAACAGGCGGCGGCGTGGCAGCGGCGGCGGCGGCTTACCGACAACCCAAATCCGGCGATCTCTTCGGCGGTGCATAGCTCCTCCAATTCTCCACCAAAATAGGACTTCGGTATATCCAAATTGATCGTCTTAACGAGACCTACAACGTGTTGGCTTTAGATCTAGGGTTTGGGCATCGGAATAAGAGGTATACCTCGGTTTTTGCTTTGGGAGGTAGGGTTTTGGTGGCTAGGGCTCCAATTCCGAGGCTCCGACCTTGGGGGCTGAGGGAGGGGGTCTAGGGGGGTATTTATAGGGGGTGGGGCACGGTGGATGAGTCCTAATAGGGGTAGAATCTGATTTGGATAGGAATTAGTGTAGAGATAGGATTTTAGGAATCCTAATGGGCTTAGGGTTGGTTAGGAGGGGTTTTGGGCCTAGATTGGGCCTAATAAGGCTACTAAAGCCTAAATGGAGCTTTCTCTATTATTATTTTATATTTTAACTTTTAATTTTCTTTTGTTATTATTTTTATCACTAAGTGACATACTAAATTTATTGGGATGTCACAATTGCCATCCTTGACTTTACTTACGCTAGATGCTTAGTTGCTCCGATGGGAAAATCTAGATATTGTTATGATGGAAAATCATTAAAAAGATAGTAGAGGGAATCTACTCTTTGCTGATGATTTTGGTTAACTTTAATTTAACTAAAATCAACGTGGCATGAGTAGACTCGAGGTGATGGTATGAAGGGTAGATGCATGTAATGTGGAATGCCACCTCGGTCGATATAAGGACCAAACATCGTGGATGAACTGACCAGGCAAAACAGTACAGCCATAGGTGTTAATAATGGTAATACCTTAGTTGTTACCTTGTCATGGCGGTGTGGGCGTGCTTGATCAGCACCGTATATCCATCTAGCACATGAGGGGACTTCAGGGTTAGTGATGAAGCGGCCTATAGTGAATCCTTAGTGCGGCAGCCTCAATTCTAGACGTACCAGGGATAATGGCTTCTTCTCACTCTCGGGTGAGTCCCATGGGTAAAGTGAACATACTTTGCAGAGTTAAAACTATCATTTTAGCTGTGCTCACGGTCAAGAGTAGGCTTAGACAGTTCTACTTGTTAGTCTCACCTTTTTTTAATTAACTTGATGTAGAAGGTAGGGGCAGGGATTGCCAGGCAGCGAGTGCCGGGCAGCAAATGCCAAGCAATGCATTATAGGGAATGTATTGCCAGGGTTTCATGTAGAGTTGACAACGTCATCTCGGTTTCATGCTGAGAAGGCAACATTATAGTGTTGAGAAAACATGAGTAAATAAATGAATTTAAAATTCTTTTAAACTGTTGCTTTATAACTAATAGGATTGTTTAAAAATGCTCTTTATACAAAAAAAAACCACCTCCATTCCTTTGATATCTTGCATTCATACATAAGGACAAACATGCTTGCTAGGTATGGTCTTTCTATACTTATTTGTTGTTTTTCAGATCTATGCACAGGTGACGACTCTGCTGAGTATGTTGACCATGAGGCAGGGTATGATAATGGAGCTTCCGGCTACTAGTGTATTCCCCAGTCAGATGTCTATGGCGTATGGATGGGTACCGAGCCGTCATTTAATTTTCTATATTCCGCTTGCTACTATTAATATTAAGACAATTATTGTAATTTTTGGCGTTTGTTGCCAAGCTACTTTATTTGGTTAATCGTTTAACAATGAGGTATGATTCCAATATGTTCGAACTCTGCATACTAGCTGTGATCCATTAGGAATAGTACCATAAGGCACAGAGGGGTCAGTTTTGCTAAGCTGGGTCCCGACAATTAGCATGAACTATTAACTATAGATTAATATATATTCATTCAGGTTCGCAAAGCGATATATTCCATAGGAATCTTCGTAAGAATGGTGATCAAGGCTTAGTTAGCCAGAATACTAACTTTTCAAATAAGTTATTGTGGAAACTAACAATCCCTCTGAAAATAAAAAGTTCTCCTCTGATATTTTAGACAGAGGAGTCATCATAACAAAGGATAACCTAGCCAGGAGGTGCTTAAAGGGCGGCTAGAAGGGTGCCTTTGTAATAAAACTAGACAATCCAACATCTCTTCTTTGGTTGTCAATTCACTAGATCGGTCTAGTCTTAAATCCTCCTAGGAGCTAGACACATATGAGAAGGGATTGGCTTCTTGGGAGAAGTTTAAAGAAAAGGAACAAAATTATGTTATGTCCTGCAGAAAGCTATTTTCGTCTATTTGACTTTGTCAGAATGATATTATTTTTGACAATTGCCAACATACATCTTTTTACATGTTATTTTAAGACGCATTGATGCGAAAGGAGGATGAAAGGGAGGATACTATCAAGGCGTGCCATGCAATCAAGGCTATGCTCCTGCCATTTTACTACATTATAAATATTATAAATTTATAAACAAAATGTAGAAAATTTGTAAAATTATGAGAAAATTTTTTATGACTTCAGAAAATTATATGCACTCAAATGTGCAAGTGAAATTGAAAAATTTAGGGATGTAAGTTTTATTTTAGAATTAATGTTACCACGTCTCACGAAAACTAGAGCAAACAAATACCTAAAAATTTAGCAGCAAGAAAAACATAATTTTACGTACCTTTAGAAAATTGAATCACTCAACTTGGAGTTAAATCTAGGAGATATAGATTTTCAAAATTTTAAATCTGCAAATTGTGAAGAGATATTTTGGGCCTAAAGTGAAGCCTTCTTACGGTGGAATCCAATGAAACGAACGTTAATAGCATAGATGTTGTCACGGCAGTGGCACGTAATGTTAATTAGAATGTGAAAGCGTGGCATAAATTTTTTTCCCATAGTCTATTAGCCAACTGCCCAATGTGGCGCCCAAGTTGTTGTGCCCATGGTTTTAAAAACCGGTTTAGGCCCAAAAATCGCACCCACTGGTTTTGAAAACCCGCTAAAAGCCGTTAAAAACTGGATGAATTCAAATTAAAAAATTAAACAGCGTATGAAGGAGTAACAACTATGAAAACACAGCTCCAGAGACCAGAGGAGGGTGAATGGGAGTTTTGAAGATTTTTTCTTGAGAACCGGTGCTCTTCGAACCCACCAACCCTCTAAAACAAGAACACTCAGCATTGTATATACCTCAAGTATGAACAGATGAAATCCATGCCATGCCAGTAGAATTACTTTGTCTTACACACTAGGGCCGTCATCACATGCGTAGCATCTTCTTTTCACGGAGAGGACAATAACGGAGTACGTGGTTTTCTCCCTCTCAAGGTGCTCTGCGACATTAGACGCGTATCTCTCAAAGATCTCATCAATCACGGATTCACCGAAATGGCTCGCGAACAGGGGCTCCATCACTGCCCTCATGCTCTTGGCGACGTTGATGCCGCTCCGGACGCTGTCGGGCACGTCGTCGCCTTCCGAGTCGTCGTAAGGATCCCAATTGGACTCGAACAGCTTGATGTGAGTGATGTCCAACAGCTTGCTCTGCCTGACCACTGCCTTCACTTCATCCACCGATGCCCCGTAGATAGGCAGATTGAAGGAGTGGAGCTTTTCCTTCTCCACGAGGCCCTGTCTCCATATCCATCACTGACAATTTAGCTTCAAGCTCTAGCTTGTTTTTTGGCAAAATTTAAGAAGTGATAATTTTTTTTAATAGTACTGGTCGTGTGTACCTCCTCAACGAGAGATCGCACGGATTGTGCAAGTAATCCGCAAAGATGGTTCAGGTCTCCGTCGTACACGTCCTCGTTCTTCCTCCCAAGAAATGTGAGCACCATGTGTCCGCCAAACACTAGTTCTTCGCATCGCAGCTTGAGGAACAGCGACAGGTCCTTCTGAAACTGCTCCTGGTACAGTTTCGCTACAGATGGCGGCGTAGTCCTCGCGATGTAAATGTTCCCTTCATTTAGGTACGTTTTTCTCTTGCCCTCCAATCCGTCAGGAACCTGCATGACGTAACACCAATTTTAGTTCATCCATAATTAACAACAGAGAGGTAAATGTAAACTTTGCCCTGTCAGTTTGGTACCCGAGAGCGCCAGTGGAGGCAGTATGACGAGTGGAAGAGATGAACAGTCTGACGAGGGAAAAGCCTGGTGTAGAAGGAGCCCGGCAACCCGGCAATGTAGAAAGGAGGGAGCATCTCTCCCTTGTGATCGACTGCAATCCACTCCTTGAAACGTTGAACTGACTGGAAGATCTGGTTGAAGTCGTTGCCCGGCAGATCGTTGAGGAAGAACTGGAGCTCCACCTGATTACTGTCATCGCTCAACTTGTCAGGGTGGCAGGCTATGGCTTCGATCGCCTTGGAGACAAAGAGGAGTGTGTTTGCACCCGAGGAGCAGCCCAGGTCAGCTATGATCATTGTTGGAGGGAGGAGAGCCATGTACATTTCTCCCAGACACTTGTCAAGCAACGGCTTAGTCTCAAGCAAAGTTTTTTGCTGCGTAATTGCAAGTGGAAATTAATCCGTATCAAGTTGAAGTGCAATGTGGCTAGCAAATCAAGAGCTGTAATATATGAACGGCAGTTTGTACTAGAGGTTGCATGTTAATGAGCGTGACAGTCGTTTACAAACCTGAAGCCTGGAGTTGCTGGCGTAGCTGGTCTCTCCATCCCCTTTGGCCATATGGAAATCACACTCCATCTTCATCCCTACCAGGAGCTGCGTAATTCGGTTCGTTGGTTCGCTCAGTAGGAATCAGAAGTGCAGAACACGCTCGAGGTCAGAATGCAACTATTCAGCTTCAAGGGCCAGCTACATATAGAGCAGAGATCAGGGAAGCGAAAAAATTGCATTGATTATAGTTAATGTGGATTACTTGTTTAATACGTATAGATTCCTGATTCAAAGGATGGGAATGGCATGCCCCAGGGTAATCAATGCATTAACTCCAGATCTTGAAAGATAAGGAAACACCATTCTGAAAGCTGGAAAGGTACGGAAATATATGCAGCTTCACATCCATTCTTCTCTTTATTATATGGAGCTGTAGATGGGCCGACAATACTATCACTACAATGATATTGTCATAAATTCATAATTTTGAGAGAGGAGAATGCCGTGGCATGGCTTACAAACCACAAATTCTAAAAAAATTTCCATATGTATCATGCATAAAATTGTTAAATATTTTAGATGTTGAGTTTAATTTGCTTACTGACTAGCTGAAATTTAAACTAGAGTTGCCTTTTTTATGATTCTGATAGTAGGTACGTGCTGATTTGTACGGGGAAAAAACAGCAAACTATATGATCAGATATCGTCCAGAAACTAAGAATTTAAGTACATTTTTTATAAGTATGTGTTTCATTTTAATCGTTATAGTTGGGTATGTAACCTAAAACTAAAACTTCTAAAAAAATATATACCCTCGTTTCAATGTATGTGTATTCAGCATGAGTTTCAATGCATGAACTCCAGATCTGGGAACAAAAAGAATATTCGGAAAGCTGGAAAGATGGGGGAATATATTCAGCTCGATCGACAGCCATTTTTCTATTTTTTATATGGAGCTGCAGATGGGTCAACAATACTATCACTACAATAATGTAATAAACTCATAAACTCGTAATGTTATAATTCTATTTTACATACCCAAACTATCAAAAAAGTCCACGTAACACTCCAAATTATGAAACATCCATTTTACATACCTCAACTACGAAACCAGAGCAAATAACCCCCTAAGATGGTTTTGCCATTTATAATTTGAATAAGTTTATTTTACACCCTCAAATTGTTGAAAAAGGCCAATGAACCCAAAAACTGCAAAAGAATTTTTAAAAAACTAATTCCTTTAAAATTTTGAATAAAAATATACTCGTTTAAAAATATTACTATCAATATAGCTACAATGGACTTTTTCATGAAAACCATTTTAAAAAATATCTAATTTCTTCAATAAAATTCACAAAATATAGCCACTTTTAAAATATTTAAATTCATTCAAAAAATATATGAAAATATAGCCATTTTAAAATTGTACATGAAAATTTTACTATCCAATAAATCCCTAAACTATAGAATTTTGAAATAGATATATTTTGTGTAATGTTTTGAAGAAATTCTTTTGTTTTATAAATTCTTTTTTTTTTTGTAGTTTAGAAGGTTCGTTGGACTTCTTCAATAATTTGAGAGGTGTAAAATGGACTTACTTAAATTAGAAATAGAAAAACTACCTTTAAAACCACCATAGGGGGTTATTTCCTCTGGTTTTCCTAGTTGGGGTATATAAAATAGACCATTTTATAGTTTGGGGGTTACGTGAACTTTCTCCATATTTTTGGTATGTAAAATGGACTTATTTCTTTTGTGTGTGAGAGCGAGAGGTGACACAGATTGTAATAAAAAATTTCATACAAGGTCAAACTCAGATTGAATTATATTTCTGATTCGAAAGGTGAGAACTGCCTATCCTCGATTAATAAAAAAAATCCAGCACAAATTCGGAGGATCTCGTAATTTAACGGGCTTTTGCAACGTGGTGCGAGGATGCTGAGCTATCAAAATGGTTTGTGCCAGCTAAGCTGGACTGAAGCACAACACGGTGGGCTTGCCTAGAGCTGACCATCCGTGCTTGGGTCTCTATATCAACCTAAAATCATATTTTACCAAGTTTACTTAAATCTAAACTCAAGTTTTGTTCGAGTCTACTTAAGGCTTTGCGTAAAGTTACATGCTACTCCCTCCGTTTCACAATGGTTGTAGTTCTAGCATTCAAAATTTTTATCAAAATGGTTGTAGTTCTCACATTCCAATGCAACTTTAGAGCCAATATGATCTTTCTACCCTTCATCAATGCAGCCATCTATTTAGCTAATCTGTTCAACTGCCTTTCATTAAATGAGGGTAGACAAATCATTTTTTACGTCTCCTTATTTCGCATGCATTTAGTTAGAACTATAACCATTGTGAAACGGAGGTAGTATAAGCATAGAAGAGCCAAGTTCGAGCTCGGAGGCAGGCTCGAGTCTCGATAGCAGCGTGGCTCGTTGACAGCCGTGACAGTCGGCCCATCCATGCTTGAGTCTAGTACTCTAAAATTGTTAATCACTTGATGGCTAATCTCTAAAATTAAAAGGCCCAGGTGTCAGGGCACAGGCGTACGGCGGATTTGTATCCCCTTCCCTGGCATTTCATGACAAGCAATGTCAAAGGGGTTTCATTCGGGCCATCTAGGCCATCCTTGCTGCAATCGATTATTCCTGCCAATCCTCTGCCCTGCCCTCCATGCCAGTGGCGCCAAAATCAGATCATAGCCTTTCCCATGGCGCCAAATCAGTCTGCACAAAGGTAGCCTTCCTTGTTTAACATTGTTTGGCTGTAACGTAAAAACAAACCTGCAAAAACATCTTTCTCTTTTACCACTAGAGCAAGGATTCCAAGGCTAAATAAATTGATCTAATGGAAGATGGTAACACCAAAAACAATGACTCAATGCATCCAGCCCGATTCACCATCAATGTTATGCATAAATAGAATAAAAAATAGCAGCCACCTTTTTCAGTGATCCAACACGGCATAACTCAACGTTTATGTTAGAGTTGGTGTCGAATATGTGTATGAATAGAATTACAGTTAGACTTTAAGTTTTAATAAACAGGGTAGGTTAGAATTTGAGTTAGACTCTGTATCCTGTGTCTTATATAAAGGGGCACCGCTGATGTAACCCATAACGACAAAAGTAGCTACGTAAACACGCAGGGAATGGTGGCTGGTATGCTGCGTGGCTGGTATGCTGCGGTGTTGATGAGGAGCGCTCATAATCATGTCCCGCAGATATAAGTGAGTGTTGTACTGTATTACCAAATATCGTGCCTCCGATATCGTTTCTAGATCGCATCACATTAAATCATAACAGTTTATAATGTGTTATGGTGATGTTTACATCACAAACAAAGTACTCAAGAATCGAAGTTTCACAGCACAACGATTAGTCTTCCATTGAAATCATACATGGAAATGGAATGTTCAAGATGACAAATGATTTTTCCTTTAATTTGGAGATTGCTAGCTATAGAACACAAGTAGCAACATCATTTAGAGGTGAGAATTTCACATTTCTCATGTTCAGCGCACTCCTGTAAAAAAAAGTGCACAGCATACTCCTGTCAATAGGTCACAACATATCATGAATGGGTCGTGGAGGAGATGGAGGGAAGCACGAAGAAATCCGAGGTTGCTTGGGAGACTCACTTGGTCACTCACTCTTCTCTCTCTAGGAAACCACCTAATCTCACACAAAGATGCTGCTGATCTCCCTCTCTCTAACCTTATTTCTCTCTTCTCTTGGTTGCACCTAACACATAGAAGCAATTTCAAGCAAAACCCCACATGAAATCACCCAGATTTGAGGTTTAAATACACTCACACTTGGAAACTAGCCGTTGGGTAAAAGTGCACTTACAGCTGGAACGAGGCCGAACCGGTCCGCCCAACACATGCCTAGACCAGACCGGGGAACAAAGGGCACCCGATCCGCCTAGCTTAGTGGTGGACCAGACTCAGTCTGCCGCACACAGCCTAGCGGACCACGGTCCGTCCTACTCCTCTCACACGCCGGACAAGGGCCGGAGTAGGCCAGTCCGCCCCGTCCTCTCACACGCCGAACCACAACCACCATACTCCCCTTATAGGCTAGACCAGAGGGCAGTTGCGGTGGACCGGCACTGTTCGCCACATGATAATGGGCATAAATCCTAGCTCGAAAGTTGGAATTAGGTGATCTTGTACTTTACGAAAATCTTAGAACGAAGGCTATACAACCCACAAGGTTACACCACCCAAACCCAAATGAAAGATGCAGAAAACCTAAGCAAACCAAAGAGGTCCCAACTTTCACATCACCCAACACCTTCCTTTCGCTACACACCTCCAACACCCTCGACACCTCACTAGCCTCGACAAGGAGACTCAATGTGCATCATTCGAGAGCTAGAAAATGATCTGATCAAAACTGATTCGGACCCCCCCTTTATAGTTCGACGACTACCCAACCAGTCTAGTCTTCCAACCAACACCGAGACTGCTAAAAGATTAGAAAACATCCTTAACCCTATACTGGCCATACCTTCACTTTGCGCATCCTTTTCTTGACAATGTTCCACACACGATGACGCCTCCATCTTATTCACCTTGACTATCACCAATCCTTGATAACTCCTCCGTCCCATTGAACTTGACTCGACCATCCAGCCAATGGTCCTCCTATCCTATCGATTTCAACTTGATCATCAACCTTTAGTGACTTCCTGTCTTGTTGACCTTGACTTAGTCATCATCTCTTCACATGACTTAATTCTCTTCATATCACTCATAAAAAACATTAGTCTCAAAAACTCAATAGATATAAATAGATTTGATATACACGAGCAATTTAGCATCACAAGTGTTTCATGATAAATATCACCAAGCATAAAACACTTGTCATATGATAAATATATGCACAAGAAAGATAGATGCCGAAAGCTATTTTATATTATGTTTCAATGCATAGCAATCAAACAATTCAATTAAACTCCAATCTTCATATAATGTGCACATGAATAAATATATCGAAAAGACACTCGTATATTTAATATTTAAGACATATATGTGAAGTTATCGATCCAATAAATATAAGAAAAAAAATAAGCATGGATAAATATAGAAGACATCACATCATATATTAAACTCCACTTCAAGAAGTGCATATGAGAATATATATAAAAGAGACATATATGCACATACACAATCAATAGCATTGTGAAGTTTAATTTATGGATCATGTGAATAAGGATAATATGAGCATATATCTATATGTGCAAGCAAACCAAACATATGTCAAACTCACAATATAATTATGCACAAATAAATATGAGATGGACCAATGTGCATAAATTCATTCAAGCCAAATCCAAAGCTCAACATACACTTGCACATAAGAAATACAATAATAGATATAAGTGATATACCGAATTGCATATCTCAACTAGCAATCCTTCCTGTTTGCATATATGAGACTAAAAGAAGATCGACAATGAAGTGATAGACTCAACAAGATAATTAATATGAGGCATACCTTGCTAGAATGGATAGCTTGTCCACTTACATAAGTGATTCAAGCATTAAACCATTGTTATCAATGTTTGTCATTAAATATTTTTATCATTAATCACCAAAATCATAAGGGTTACTTAAACTTACACCCTCCTTGCTTGGCGAGGTCGCCAGAGAAGGTGATTGGGTTGCCATTGTTGCTGGCCAAGGGACGCCCTGCGTCCGACTTGCTTGGCGAGGTTGGCGATGGCTTTTAATCAGGTGGCAACAGGTCGGTGATAATGTACCCGACGAAGGGCTTCATGAGCTCATGGTAGAGGTTTCTTGCTGGCTTGAATCTAGCTTTGAAAGGAAGAGTTGGATTATGGTTTTTTGGGGGAAAAGCTAGAAAACACTATATTGTTTGAATGGTTTACCAACGGTATAGGTAAGCCACAAAATGTCTCACGTGGGCGACACACTCATGTCCACTTTGCTAGAGCTGCATTGACTAGGTAAACGATAAAATGTGTTACACACGCCTGCATACGTCCATTTTCCTAGACCTATAGCTGCATAGAATAGATAATGCTTTGTCCGTTGTATTTTTTCTCTTCTGATTTTAGGATTTTCTTATTTCATATCTTTTTTTATACGAACTCTATTTATCACAAAAACAAAAGTTCATAATTCATCTAAAATGAAAATCTAGCTTTCCATAAATTTTCATAATTTTATGATTTTATATTTTTATTCATTTTGTTGGAAGTATTTGCTTTTCATAATCAAGGTTTCTAGGAGCAATTCACCTAGCTAGAAAGATTGTGTGGGGAATTTTTGCTATTTGATACTCGACGATACTCGATGATTCCCGATACCCAATGATGTCATGATATTTAACGATACCCGATACTCGCTAATACTCAATGCTTGACGATACTCAATACTCGGTGATGCTTGATGCTAGGTGATATCTGATACTTCATAATACCCTGATACTTGATGGGATCTGACCTGATACTTGGTGATACACGATGCCCAACAATAATTGATACTCAACTATACTTGTCTCGATACTCAATGATACCTGACTTGATACTCGATGATACTTATGATACATGCTCATGATACCTAATGCCTTTATAAGTTCAAGGTAGTCCTTGTGTGATTTTGGTGATTAATAATAAACACTAATTAATGATAAATATTGTTTTATAGCATTCATTTATTGACTAATCCTTTTGCGACTAGTATGCCTTATTTGATACTATCTCTTTAGTCTCTATTTAGATATAAAGAATTGTTTATCCAAACAAGGTGTGCATCATAAATCTATTGAATGTTTCATTTAGTGCTTGATTAAGACTAACAATTTAATTAATGAAAGATTCAAATGGAGGTATGCTATTTGCTCTTATTGTACATATTGATGTGATCCGTAATTTGCTACTTGAGCTAAACTTCACTCCAAGTTACTTATTATCTTTGTGCATATTTCATTCTCTTGTATATTTTCATATGCACCTATTAAATGGAGTTTATTGTTTGTAATGTGTTTTTGACGACTTAGTTATCAAATTGCTTTCGGCCAAACCGCCACAATCTGGGCCCACCGAACCGCTACCCAGACCATGTGGCAGTAGCACTTAGGACGGGCTGCCAGAGCTATGCAGCCAGACCTCGCTAGTTTGGGTGGCCTGACCGCCTCCTAGACTAGGGTCAATGGCTGGACCAGCTCGGTTTGGCCGTGTAACCTCCTATGATAGCTGTCTAAAATTTGTATTTTTATAGGTCTTCCCGAGCTTGGATGGAAAAAGTTTACACATAAAAGTTCTAGAGATTTTAGAGATGCATATTTTTTGTATTATGAAGTTTTCATTTGAGATTTTTATGATTTTATTTAAATTAATTGGTGTACTGTTGTGCTACGAAAGAAGCTGAAAATTGCACTTTCATATTAGATTTCTTTAAGCTTCTATTTAGCATTATGTTAATTGTTGACTCATTAATGCTTTGTAGTAGCGTAGATGGTTTTTAGACTAATGTGGATCAATTTGAAATCAATATGACTTGAATCGATAGCTATATGGATTGGATTATAATATAAACATATTTTGGCATCTTTCTATCTTGTGCATTATGATCTAGTGTTCTATTTATAAGATGCACTTATTTGTGGTCCTATTCTATAACAAGTGTTTCTCATGCATGATGATCTATATTTCAAAACACTTGTAGTGCTTAAATGGTAAATCCTATCAAACTTACCCATCTTTTATTTAGATTTTGGGACTAATAACCTTTGTGAGTGATGTGAAGAGAATTATGTCCCATAAAGGTGAATGACGACTAAGTGACATCAAGGGATGACGGTCAAGTCAATGTCAACAGGACGAAAGTCGCTAAAGGTTGATAATCAAGTCGAAGTCGATACGACGGAAGGATCAATGGGTGGATGGTCAAGTAGTCAAGGTCAACGGGACGGAGGAGTCATCAAGGATCGGTGATAGTCAAGGTTGATTAAATGAAGGCATCATCGTGTGTCAAACATCATCAAGAAAAGGATGTGATGTGTGAAGGTATGGCTAGTATAGGGTTAAAGATTTTTCCTAGTCTTTTACTGATCTCGGTGTTGGTTGAAAGACTGGATTGGGAGGATAGACCGCCATACTATTAAGAGGGGATCGGGGTGTTTGGATCATCACAGATTTTTTCCACCAAGTTGCACACTCCTAAACTCTTTTAGTTGGTCACCTGTGTGAGTGTTGTGGTGGCAGTGTGCAGTCGGATCGTACTTATGCCACCGGACCTCGGTGGTCTAGATGGGCCGGACCTCAGTCCAGAAGGGTCTCACGGAGCCCCTATGCTGCTAGACCTGACCCATGCTACCGGACCTTAGTGGTCCGGCCAGCCGGAACAAGGTCTAGTAAGAGTGCGCAGCACATATGCCGCCGGACCGGCATGGTCCGGCCACATAGGGTAGCACCTATGCCACCGGACCGGCCCTATGCCACCGAATCGATGTGGCCTGGCCGCATAAGGGTAGCATGTATGCCGCCAGACCGAACCAGTACAGCCGATGGTCCAATCGTGAAGAGATTATGCGGTTGGACTGGCGTGGTCCGAGTGGCCTGGACCGGTCTGACTAGCCACAATGGTTAGTTCGCAGCTCAGGCTTTTTAAGGCCTCCTGTAGTGTAATTTTTGGGTGTAACTCCCATTTGTAAATTTTTTAAGTCCCCTAGGGTTTGAGTTGACTAGTGAGCTGATAGGAATACTCTTATAGCCTCTAACCCTAGATATCTATTTCTCCTTGTGAGTGTGCTTCAAGATTTGGATTAATTCGGAGTGACCGATCCAGCTCGGTCTTATTACTCTTGGTGCTTGCCGGCACCTAGGCAGTATGGGAGGTGTCGTGCACCGGTGATCTTCTCAAAGGAGGTTGTGAGAAGACCCGGGCAAACTTGTGCATGGCATTGGTGCTTGCCACCTCTAGGATGGTGGAAGTAGCGACCACTAGTGGAATTGAAGTGGTTGGCTCGAGAGGGAGCCGGTTCGAGTTGGTCGGGCCTAACCTCAACATGGATTAGGGGAGACCAGTAAGTCTCCGAGCACCATAGTAAAAAGTGAGTTTGTCATTTGTGGTTTGCTTTATTGTGCTTATTTACTTTGAGCAATTTACTTCCTTTCAATTACATTCCTAGAAATGAATTGGTTGATTGCCACCCTAGGAATGTAAACCTCTATTTAGATTTAGGTTGTTGGTTTAATAAACTAACTTAGTTGATTTAGAGCTCTTGTGTTCTAAACCACTTTGTACTTAGCTTTCTCACATCTTCTAGGTTTTGAACACAAGTTCATAATTTAGTAATCAAGTTTAAAATTTGAAAAGCCCAATTCAACCCTCTCTTAGGCATCCGATTCCTTTCAGCCTTGATGATACTTGATGTCGACCCGATACTCGATGATACTTTATGATACCCGATATTAAACGGTACCTAATACTCTATGATACCTTTACATGTTACTCGAATATATGCATGATATTCGACGATACCCAACCAATACTTGTTGATACTACATGATACCTACTCCCGATACACGATAGTTAATGATTCATGATACTCAATGATACCCAATACCAAGTGATACTCGATGCTAGGCATTATCTTAGACTTGACGATACATAATACCTCATGATACTTGTCAAAACTCCAAGATATTTGTTGATACCCTCGATACTCAATACTTGATGATTTCTCATTAATATACTATTAAAAAGAAAAAACATTGCCCGTGGGGTGCTGGAAGCGGCGACGGGCAAGAGCGGCGGCGACCAGGACGAGCGGCGGCCGTGTGGAGGCAAGGCGAGGTTCGGCGGGCGTACACATCGGCGGGCGAGGAGTGGTGCAGGGAGGAGAAGGCGGGAGAAGAGCGGCGGCGGTCGGTATCGGTCGGCGACGGCAACAACTGGACCGGCGACGAAACGTGACCTTTTCAGCCCTCGATTCATGCGGTTTCCATTGATTTGGAGAAAAATAGGGTTCGTGTAGGGCACAATAATTGTGATTTACGGCGATTTGGGTCGATTTGCCTCTCGGGTAGGGGAGGTTTGGGTCGATTTGGGGCGATTTGGCACTCGTCAGGTGAGATTAAAGGTGAGAAACCTGTTTTGGACAAGAACATCATTTGCGGCGACGCGGAATGAGTCCTGGGCGGTGCGCTTTCCGCAGCCCCGCGTCATGTCCGTCCGCGTGAACCCGGAGCAGAAGCAGTTCACGGCGATGCCCTGGAGCCGCGGGGCGAGGACGCGCAAGTAGGCGTTGAGCGCGAGCTTGGACACCGCGTAGTCAGTCCACACCGACGGCCACCCCTACATACTAGAGCACCACCAGGCACTATTCTGCATATTTCTTCCAGGGAAGCTCCAAGTTTATCGTACATAAAACATTTTTAAAAAAAAAAAGGATTATGGGTAGCATATAACAGAATAATTAAACACAAGTTACCTGGAAAGATTGTACATTTGCAGTTTTATAGCTGGCATTCAATCGATGTGTTGTTGGGCCAGATGATAGCGCAGTTGCAAAAACCTGCATGCATTACAAGATGGACTGAAACAAAATGTAAATAACAGGTATCTGAGATAACTGATCTTTGGTGATCTGTCTATGCAAACAAGCTCCATATGTTATCCAGATCACCAATGGATTAAGAGTTAGAGCTCATCAGGTAAAAGCTTCTCTATGCTGGGTGAAATGAGAAATCAGAATCAATTCACAAATTTTTATGTTGTACTAGCTTTAACTGGAATTCAAATGGGTGAAATGAGAGACATGCATGACTCATGACTCATGATGAGTTTACTAAATACTAATTAACTAATGTTTAGTTTTCATTTAGTATGAATCTTAGCCCTAAAAAAGTATGAATCAAACTGACATTGCTAATAAAAAAAATTGTTACGCATTACATTGCCATTAGCAGTATGCCAGTGTGCACACGTTTTCTTTGTTGAGGACTAGCAGTATGCATACCAGAGAGTTCATGTATGTAATCTCTTTGTTCAAACAAACCTTTCTTTCCCCAAAGTTGCAAAGAGGTCCTGTTCTATGAGTTATGAATTAAGTACCAAGAATTATGCAAAGCATATATGCTAAGTTCTTTGTATGTGACTATATGTTATAATTCCTTTATGTCATATTTCGGTCTACATGTAGATGGACGGCTCTGCGGCTGCTATTGCCGTATCCAAGCTCCGTGAGCAGGTAGAGTTGGAGGCCGCAGCACTGAGGAAGGTTGTCACTGACAACTTCTGCCCCGTGAACTGTCTATAGCAGCGAATGAAATGAACCGGGCTCTACTAGAGGTTGAGGCAATTGCCATACACCTAGATGAGCTCACCCTTGAGGCCGGTGCCGTTGCCAACCAGCCAGCGGAGCATGTGTGGCCTTTGGATTTAGGTATCTCTGAGGAGTTGTCAGATGTCAGTGACGACTCCATGGGAGGCTAGGAATCCGACCGTTCGTGGCACCTAGATAGGGTTTAGGGTGCTTAAGTGTTGTATGAACTAAGTATGTGTGTGTGTGCACTGCAGTAGTTGGGCGTATTACATGGACCTAACCTAGTACTAAGTTTATGTTCTATATGAAATAAGTGATGTGTGCACATGGACTTTGATGAGATGCACGTACGGTTATGTTATTATTAATCTATGTTGCGGTTGCTTCGTTACATATGTTCTTTTACATTGAGCCCATTGTACATATGCAATGTACGTATAAGAATATTGTGTTGTTGTCACATGTAGGGAAGACATGGATCCTTTCTTCGAACAAATGATGCAGCAGGGAGTGCAGTGCATGTCCTACTCCCAGCCCCAGGGTTCGAACGTCCCACCAGGAGGACTTCAGGAGGGAGATGGCCATTTCTCCCCCTGCTTCGTTGTGACAGCCGCACCTATAGCCGGCCACACCCCCTTCCTATGCCCACCTTCAACACCGGGTTAGGCGATGGGGGGTCGGCAGCTGTGGGTAGGTCTAATAAGAAGAAGAAAAAGGGAGCTGTGAAGACCGATCGGACCAAGTGGACGGCCGACGAGGAGGAGTTGCGTGTGTCGGCCCGGCTTAATGTTAGCCAGGACCCGATAGTCGGGACTGACCAGGCGGCAGGGACCTACTAGGACAGGATTCAGGAGTACTACAGCCTCTACAAGAAGCCGGAGTGGCTCGAGAGATCCCAGAAGAGGATGGTTAATCATTGGTGTGTCATCAGCGAGGCTGTCAACAAGTTTTCAGGCTATCTCAAGAAGTTTGATGACATCAACCAAAGTAGGGCAACTGAGCGAGACAAGGTACACAAAGGTCGTTACATTGTATATTTATGGCTTAGTACTGCATGTCGATGAAATTGATATGTTGGTCCTTTATGATCTCGCAGATGGCCATGGCAGCGAAGATGTACAAGGAGATAGAGGGGAAGCCCTTTGGATTCGGTCATTGCTAGATCCATTTGGCAGATCATCCAAAATGGACCGAGCTGTTAGGGAACAAAAGGCACAAATCTATCACCCCCACGTCGCCCTCTTCTACTCTTGTCGGCTCACCTACCCAGCTAGTAGGTACTCCCTCACACTCCTCTCAATTGCCTAGGCCGATTGGGAGGGATGCCGCCAAGGAAATGAGGGCTCGGGGTTCCTCCAAGGGGAGCCGTGGTACTGTGACCGGTGGGGTGTACGCTCCGCAGTTTGATGAGATGAATCAGAAGCGGTCAGAGTTGATTGAGCTAAAAAGAGAGAAATTGACCGTCATGATAAACAAGGAGGATGAGTGGATAATGCACGTTGATGCCAACCAATACACCGGAGCACTCAGGGAGTACTACCAGAGGAGGCAGGGTACCATAATGAGAAAGTGGGAGTCAGATGCACCACTTGATGAGTGACGCTACTTCTGTTATCATGTTTGTGTGATATGTCGTTCAGAACTTTGTTTGGTTTTGTATGTTGGACATGTGTTGAACAAAATTTGTTTTTGTATGTTGCACTTCTGGTGAACAATTATCATGTGCTGAATATTTTATCTTCACTACGTAATTATCGCTTGTCAGTGGCATGTTCGAGAGATCGTGGTATGTTGTGTACCCTATTATGAACAAATGTTACGAGGAAAATAAAAATAGAATGGCACTTATATTACATACCGTCCAAGTAGTACTTATCAATTTACACATGGAAGTTTAAAGCATTACATAGCCACGACGATCATACCTAACATACATTGTACGTAGTAGTTATTACGTGCTGATACATAATCTTGCTTTCATCCATTCCCTTACTGCCCTCCATGAAGATGCCAAAGGTACTCCACTAGGTCCTCCTGAAGGCGATGATGCAGTAATCATGATACAGCCTTTCTGAACCTTCTTATCGACCACGATTAACCGTGGCGTGGCCAGGAATGGACCCTCCCCAACGTCTAACACTCTGCGAGGCAGCCCCTTCCTCCTCGATCACAGCTAACATGATGAGTTCATCCTCATACCCATCACTCGACGAGTAGTACTTCTCAGCGGACGAGCCTCTAGAACTCCACCCACTAATTTCACTCGACATGGCTAGAACAACTACACAGGATAGTACTAAGCTACGATTGCAACGAGGTGATGGTGAACTTCCTCCCCCAACCCTTTTATAGCCCTCCATATGGTGCATATGGTGCCAACTTCCTTCTCAGGTAAGCTTCCTTCTCCACTACAGCTACACTGTGTTCTAGCTTCTCTAAGCTTCCTTCTCCTGGCAGTTCACTGTTGTATGGAATATTTTACTATAAACGATGCCCTATGCTGTAAGGCATTTTGGCATATATCTGGAAATATGCAATATCCACAAAAAAACTTACTTAATTTGTAACATTACATTACATTTCCAACATATATTAAATTGTATGACAACTTCAATAAACCCTATACCGTGTGAAAACGAACGTTCCAAATTATATTAATTTTTAAAATTTTTTGGTATATTTATAGTAGATTTTAGTAATGAGCATAATTATATAATAATATTGAATTAAATTTTTGACATATATTAAATAGGAATAATAATAATAAACCCTTATACATTGAAAAACAGGCGTCACACTGCGCATCCATATTTGTATACGTATACGAATATAAATACATGGTAGGTATGGTGGTTATGAAAAAACAATATAAAATTATGTTATGGATGAGAAGGGAATGGGGAAGGGAATATGGTTGGAGAGAGTTGATGGGAAGGGAAAGAATCTGGAATGGGAATGGGGAAGAGAGTGGGGAAGGGAATAAAATGAGGGGAATATGGTTGGAGTGAGTCTTAGCTAAGCAGCATGAGTAGCCAACAAGAACTAGGAGCAGTAGTAGCACCCATATTAGGACAACAATAATCATTTCAAGCATGTACCCTACAGTTCCAACATCCAAAAGGTTAATGTAGTACTTTCATCGCTGTAGCATTTCCACAAACACTTATGCTGCAAGGATTATCCCACCAACCATATTCAAGACCAGTGTAGCCAGGAAGTAGCGCTTCTAACACACGAAAAGCATGGGAAAATGGCAATGTTCCATACCTGAGAAGCACCTCTAGATGACCAGAGTAGCCACCGTGGAGGGGGCACTAATAGTAGTGGAGATGGAGGAGGCGTGCAGATCTGGAGAGCAAAGGGAGGCTACGTGAACTGGTTCGTCGTAGTAGCAGAAGGCTGGTAAAGCTGGTGAAGTTGGAGGAGGAAGGGGGTCGCTGGGAACGCCAAGTCGCCGCCGGAGGAGGGGCGCCACCAATTGACCGAGCAAGGGGCGCTGGGGGTGCCGAAGGGCCAGAGAAAAGGTTGCGCCAACTGGGCGGCGGCACTAGTGGTGTTTTGTGTGCAGAAGAAGATTTGGGGCTAGGGTTAGCAGAGGAAGAGGCAGCCCGTCTTATTTCACCTCAAAGGCGGCTCTCTTTTTCATTTCCCGCTCTCATATTGGGCTCGCGCGCGACCTTGCCATTCCCCTCCTGTTGCTCTGCTGCTTTGACTCGTCCTGGTGACCCTATGCCGACGGATAGTGAGTCCCAAAAAAAAAAATTTCCCGACTGGTCGGTGGTTACAAATTATTTGCCGACAGAAAATCTGTTAGATGGAGGTACATCGACGGTTAAGTAGTCACCTATTGTAACCATTACCGATAGATGGGCTGCCATCAAATCTGTGAACCTTTCCCAACAGTTAGTTTCCTCTAAAAGCCATCTTTCCCCAACCGGTGACTGTCGGCGAAAGTGCCCCATGGTGTAGTGAGTCCTGATGAAGCTTGGGGCAGAAATCACAGGAAGTAGAGAAGGTACCAGAAGAAGGCTAAGCATCACTACCCTTGCCCTGAGCAGCCCAGCACCTATCACTCAGCATCGCAATCTCTCTCCTAAGGGAAACACAGGAGAGACACTCACCATTCTTGATGCTAGCGATTTGATCCTCAAACCTCTTGCTTATCTCCTCATACACCTTAGCCATGTCCCCATCAATTTCGTCACATCGAACACAAAAAAATTAGGAACTAGCAAGCAGAGCATCAGTCAAATTACTCACTTTAGTTTTCAAGTTCAGATTGTCCAATTTTAAGAAAGTGCAATCATCACAAGGTGAAGCTAAGTGAAAGCTGCAGTCCTCATCTAGACTGACTAGGTCCTTAGGTGTGTCAACATCATGTGCAAGTGTGCAAGTTTCATGTGCAACAAGATCAAGACAAATCATACGCACAACAGGAGAATCACTCACATCAACAGTAGATATGCTAGGAACAGAGGTAACAACAGAAAGAGTGGCCCTAGCATCATCTAGTTCTCTAAGCACTCTAGCATGTTTGTCCTTAAGCAAATCAAGCTCAGAAAGTAGACTATCATGAAAGGTCCTTAGTTTATTCATCTCATCAACTAGCTTCTCACACTCCTTCCAACTATTAGAATCAATAGGCATGAGAGGAGTGTGAGACTTCAAAGCATTCAGCCTATGAGACATATTCTACTTGCTCCTCTAAGTTCTTGCACCGAGACTTGGACTTTGCATGAAAACGACCAAGGAAGGCCTCATAAAGCTGATCGTAAGAGGGTACCTCGGTGTCGGAGTCGGTGTAGAGGTCAGAGTCGCTCACGCCGTTGTCATTAGCCATGAAGCACATGCCGGTGTAGTCGTCGTCGTCACCGTCCTTGGTCTTGTCTTGTGGATCATCCTCGCTGTCATCGCTCCATGACTTGTCTATGTCTTGGAGGTTGACATCATTTTGGAAGAGCCTCCTCCCCTTGGAGAAGTTGGGCATCTTGCCGCCTCTAGGAACCGCCTTCTTGTTGCGGTTCTTGTTGATGTAGGCGTTCAGCTTGGGTGCGATGTAGTCGTTCTTACCCTTCCCAAGCTTGGGGCTGTTGGCTCGAATGTAGTTGGGGCCACCACACTCGAAACACTTGATCGGCCCTCGCTTCCTCTCCCTCACTCTCTTGTAGGAGTGGCTAAATTTCCTAGCAAGAAGGGCTAGCTGTTCTTCTGGGAGGTTGTCTAGGTGCTCATCACTCAACTCACAAAGAGCAGCAAGAGAAAAATTCGAACTGAAATCCAAAGCACCTGAGGAACACCGCAAAGAAGGATCAGTGACCAAAGCAGTAGAAACTGAACTGGGCTCACAAGAGAGATGCTCAAGCTCAAACGTTTTGAGATTGGAATATAGCCCATCCAAAGTCAAAGTGGTAAGATCCGTAGCCTACTGGATCGTGGTCACCTTCAAATCCAAGGAAGAGAGAAAGTGGCGAGCATTCTCTAAGTCGGTATAGGTCGTACCCACCGGTCGAAGATTGCTAAGGATCTTGGTGAACAGACTGAAACAAGAATCCAGCGATTCACCAACCTTCTAAACAAAGCGGTTGTATTCATGCTTATACTGGTCTTGTCTCACCACCTTGATTTGGTCTGTCCCCTCATGGTATGCCATAAGGGTAGTCCAAATATGGAGGGCTGACTTGATATGAGCCACCCGCTTATATTCATTCCGACTTAGCCCTTGAATGATCAAGTTTCGGGCCTTTGCATTCAACTCAACAGCGGGCTGATTGATGATGGTTCCATCGTCATCATTCGGCACAACAAAGGGATTTTTAACCTTGAGCCATATATTGTATCCCTGTGACATGATGTACAACTCCATCCTTGCCTTCCAAAAAGGAAAATCTATCCCGGAGAAAACCGGAGGCTTGGTGGAGTACTTGTCATCCACTATAACTCAAGAACAAATAAGGAAAGGCTCAAAGATCGGTGAAGATCGCAAAAAGAACCTAACCTACTCTGATACCAGTTGAAAGCACAGCTACAACGACCAGAGGGGGTGAATGGGAGCTATGAAGATTTTTCTTCGAACCGGTGCTCCTCGAACCTACCAACCCTCTAAAAACAAGAACATTCAACACTGTGTGTGTCTCAAGTATGCACAGATAAAATCCATGCTAGTATGTGAGGACTTTGTAGTGACATTTCTGGTTGTTGAAGTGTTCAAATAAAAGTGCACAAAACCAAAAGAGGTTAGGCACAAGACAAAACAGCCCAACAACCAAATGTGCTTTAGAAAAAGCGAAAGTGGTTTCCAACAGAAAGTTGCCTTGGGACAAGGGGATTGTTGCTGCCATACTGTGTTTCCAAAAATTTCGTAGATTTTACTCCAAGTAGATGAATGAGTCATGCAACAACCCACCAAATTTCAGCTCAAAACTCCTTACAGACGAAATATGAAAATCCTTACACCATGGTCTACTAGGAACTTCGTGCAGGAAATTTAGGGCCCGCTATTCACCTCATAGCTCCCAAAGGATTTACCCAAACGACTTCAAAATTTTTCACAGATGGATATGGAAGTCAAGCAACTTTTCCCTGGAAGAACTCAGAAAGGATTTTTTCTAAAATTTTCTAAAAATCCTACACTACAGGCTGCACAAAAACAATAATCTGCCAAGAAGAACAATAAGTACAAGAACTTGATCTCTAACCTCTCATAGGTTGCTAAAGCCTTAAGATGATATGGGCAACCTCAAGGCATCATGGATCAGTAGCATTTAGAAGGAGGTGAGGTAAACAAACAAGTTGCAATAAAAAGCACCAAAGAAACAAGGTTAAACACAAGAACTAGATAAGAACAAAGCCATAGTTTTAGAGGACTAGTTTTTATTACTTGGGAGGGTTTTTCCATAGCCACACCTAGGTGGAAAAAGCTCAAATGAGTAGAATACAACACCCAAATCTCTGCTCAAGACTTGGTGGAGACAGCTGTGGATAACATGGGCCCCGGGTATCCGGAGATATACTACTGGACATACTACCTCCTTGGGCCGAGTCAATTGGATTTTCCAGAAGACGGGCTTGGAGGCTGGCGCGGCCCGACATGTTCTACAAGGAAATGAACTCGTCTCTTACTCGAATACATAGATATAGGCGTAACCAATTCAGTTATATCTGTATCTTCCATACACGGATTAGGGATTCTATCTGTAACCCGTCCCCTTGCACTATATAAAGGGGGTCAGGGGCCCCTAGTTCGAGTGGGAACAATCATCATCAGCATCCTTGAGATCCACCATAATACAATCCACGAGCATAGGAGTAGGGTATTACCTCGCTCCGAGGGCCCGAACCTGTATAAATTCGGCTCCCTGTGCTACCATCGTAGTTGTGATCTTTCGCATAGCCCTATAAAATATATTGCCGACACAAATCGTCGATAGTTGGCGCGCCAGGTAGGGGCTAGCGTCACGATCAACTACATCGACTCTGATGGCTTCCATTGGCGGATTCGTCTTAACCTACGCCCCGGCCAAGGCTTCATCTTCGGAGATCTTGGCTTCATCGCCGGTGACTTCGGGGAACTTCGTTGTGTGAGCCGAACTTCGTTCGGTCCACGCATTACCAGGGGAGGTGGTTCGCAATTCCGGCCGAGCCTCACCGCCTCAAGATCTCTCCCCTAGATTCCGGTCCAGAAGAGATCCAATCTGAGGATGACAATTCCGACTGGCCTACCGCTAGACTTCCCTTCGGTTACGGTCGGGATCTACTGCCTCTTGCTTTACCAGCTCCTCTGGCTGGCGAAGCGCCAGTGGCGACTTTGTTCTCGATCTGGATCGCGCTCAGATCCAGTCGGGGATCACAATTGCTCGTCTGTGGTACGCCCCGTTCGGTTTGGAAAACTCGGCCACTGTTATCCATCGGATAACATGCCAGTTTTTCCAATCTGGGCTAAGGAGCGGAGCACAGCAAGCACACGCTGGGATGAGTTTTCTGAGTCAGGACTCAGAGACAACTCTAACCCGGTCAATTTCCCGAGTGAACATACCACTCGGACTGATCAATTTGGCTGCAAGGTTTCAGCAGATCAGATCTGCCGAATCTCAGTCAGATTCTCTTCTGACAAATGATCCGGCATGAGAGGTGGGAGTTATAATCACTCCCATCGACGAGCCAACAAATCAGGATCGGTTGAGCCTCTCTTTCTCGGAATCTGAGTCAGAGGAGAGCGTCAACAAGTTCCCCAACTTTCGCGGTGTCTATGTGCTACATGGGCAAGCCTCCGGATCGGCTCGGCGTCCCATAGGGGAGGCAGGAGCCGAACAAAACCGCGGAGGTGGAGAAGACCTGCGCGACCAATTACGCGGTCGTGCATGGGAAGTCCAGGAGGAGCTACTTCAAGTCCGTATGGGAGACCACTTGGTCTTTCGTACGCCACAGCAGAACATCCTCGCATGCAAGACCCTCCTAGATAATGTTGGTCCTTTGCTTGGAGAGAACAGCCCCGCTACGCCAATCATGGAACAAATCAAAACCATGGTGACGACAGCGGCTGTTCAAGGCACTCGGGATCAGCAGGCCAACTCGGCCAGAAGCCAAACTGCCACGAGTAGTACTCGGCGCAGTCGGCACACACGAAGTCGCGGGCAAGACGCCCGCCGAAGTACAAGTCGCGACCTTCGCCTTAATATCGAAGCCCGGCGGACGGAGCGAGACGAGGATCGGCGCCGTACTCCACCGCGTCGGAATCTCCCCCGCTGTGGATAACATGGTCCCCGGGTATCTCACAGAGACAAATTAGGTGGATCACCTCACAAAGCAGAGTTACGCCTACCATCTAGAAGACGGGCCTGTCCCGCTTGAAGACCCGACTTGTATCACAAGGAAGACACAGTTGTAATCCGGTACATTACGTACCCGGCAAGAAAGGATAGAGATAGACTTCCTATCTCTATCCATAGTTTCCATAACCAACTAGGATACGTACTTATCTGTGACCCTACCTCCTTCCACTATATAAAGGGAGGCAGGGGCTCCTAGTTCGGGACATCGTAGAACATCCGGGATCACATCAGTAGGAGGGATCACATCGATCCATAGCCATTCTCAACATTGATCCGTCGAGATCAACCCCAATACAATTCACGAGCACAGGAGTAGGGTATTACCTCACCTCGAGGGCCCGAACCTGTATAAATCGGTCTCCTGTGTTACCATCGGGTTTCGGTCTTACGCATAGCCCCATAAAATATATTGCCGACATAATTTGTCGACAGTTGGCGCGCCAGGTAGGGGCCAGTGCTAAGATCATCTTCATCAAACTCGATGGCATCTCTCGGCGGCAGGGCCGTCGAATTCACCTTCGGCCAAGCTTCCTGTTTTGGAGGCTTGGATTTTGTCATCAACAACCTCGGCAAACTTTCCCTCGAAGAATAGGATCAGATCCGATGGGAAGACAACTTCAACCGCGAAGCAACCGCCAGAAGAAGATGCGATCTATTCGCGTCCAGAATCTAGTTGGAAATTGCATCGTGATTTTCTGATGACTCGGAAGGAATTTCGAGGTAGTTTTGGATGCGTTGGAAAGCTTATCTCATTATCTTTCCAACGAGTCCAAGATCGTCGAAAACCGAGTTCGGATGTGACCGTGGCGACCGTTTGAAGACCGACTACGCGGGGTGACGTGAATCCTGCGCGAAGATGGAGCTCGACGCGAATTTCGCTCGGCACCTCGGCGATCCTTGGTGCACATTAGCAAGGGCATGGTGGACCTCGACGACAAAGGGATCTCATCCCGGAGATCACGGTGAGGCTCCTACGCCGTCCCGACTTGCGGCTTCTATGCCCCCCACTTGCGGCGACGACGACAACGACTACCGCTGCACCCACTCGTTGCTCCGGCAACAACGACAAACCGCGACCTTCGCCATGACATTGAAGCTCGGCGACGGGAGCGAGAAGAAGATGGAAGATGTCACCATGGTGACGCTAGAAGAGGCTTCGGTCGAAACCGTGACAGCCGACTTCCTTAGGCCGGCTTCTCGAGCGCACGACAGACAGCCGCGCCGACTTCCTTAGGCCGGCTTCTCGCGCGCACGACGCCGAGGACAGCCGTGCCGACTTTCTAGGTCGGCTTTTCGCGCACGACGCCGAGGATTGCCGCGCCGACTTTCTAGGTCGGCTTTTCGCGCACGACGTTGAGAACAGCCGCGCTGACTTCCTAGGCCGGTTTCTCGCGCGCATGACGCCGAGGACAGCCGCGCCGACTTCCTTAGGCCGGCTTCTCGCGCTCACGACGCCGAGGACTGCCGCGCCGACTTTCTAGGCCGACTTCTCGCGCATGACGTCGAGGACAGCCGTGCCGACTTCCTAGGCGGTTTTCAAGCCTTCGCATTGAGGACAACCGCCGACTTATCATACGGCTTCGTGCCCGATGTTGGGGACAGCCGCGCCGACTTCCTTACGCCGGCTTTTCACGCATGACGACGAGGACAGCCGCGCCGACAAGGTGACATGCCCGGGGGCTCGTTCACTCGGGCGTGAGGTCGACACGATCAACAGCTAAGTTGTCTATTTTCATACTCAACTACATCATTATAATTTATCTTCTGACTTGCTACTTAGTTGGTATCCAACTAAGCAGTAAGCCGGGGGCTACACCTAATTAGGTGCGCAATCGCGCACCCCTTTCTTCTCTTTTATTGAGATTGATTTGACTTGCTCACTAGTCGGATTTTGACTAGCCAGTAAGTCGGGGGCTACACCTAATTAGGTGCAATCTGCCCCCAATCGTTATCTTTCTTTTTAAATTCTTGTGGAGCGTAAGTATTGTTTGTTCCGAGTAACGAAACTCTTGTCTCCATGCAACACTCATACTTCCCGATTACGTTCTTGGAGACAGAGCTCCGCGCCAACTCCTAACGCTAGGAAACTTGATGCGCTTGGCAGAGTGCTTAGTAAAGGGATCTAATCTACTCAGGCAAAATACAGAATCAATCACAGAAAGATAACATCTCTTTTCGAGTTTCCCTTGTTCTTTTCCATGTTGACTTTTACCGATTCCGAGTGTCAGACATTCTGAGTAGTGAAACTCTGATTCCTATGCAAAATTTGGGTTTCCTAACGCATGTCCGGAGACAGAGCTCCGTGCTAACTCCTAACGCTAAGGGACTTAATGAGCTGGGCGGAGTGCTTAACAAAAGGAATTAAACATACTCGGAGAAGCGTAAATCAATACGGAAAAGATAAAAAGACGACAATTTGACATAATAAAAATACATAATTGGACATTATGCATATTGCTTTACAATCCAGTTATTTCTCTACTACTCATGTTTTTCATTGTCTCCACAGGGTACAATGAAGGAAAATGAGAGATGGTTTTTATGGGACGGCTGCACGCCTACGCCAGCACCCCGAGTGCATTATACGGCTCGGCTGCATGCCTACATCAACTCGGCACGGCTCCACGCTAACGCCATCCGTCGAGAGCGGTCAGGGGTCGGCGTGAGGCCATGAGCTCTCACGTCGGCGCACCCGTTGTGGGCTCTCACGCGCCATCCGCAGAAACAATACAGTTAGTAAGCATGCCTCACGTTAGGCCACTAGCTGGTGACCACCAAAGTGGAATCAGATGCTGAAAGCTATTAAGGGTTCGGGTTCCGAGGATACGCTCATTGAGCTGCTTGCCCTACACCATTGGTTATGGGTGCACTCGGTTAAACCTAATCCTGTGATATGCCTCATGCTAGGTCAATTGTTGCCTCATGTCAGGTCAATTGCCGGTTACTGCACGAGTCAGAATCGGATATCGCGAATGGGTTTCGAGATGACCACTCGGCTAAGCCCTTGGTACACTCTCCGTGAGCCACAAGCCGGATCCGACACACTGGGCCGGGTACCACCATATACCGGTATACCCTCCGGGGTCAATTGCCAGATTTAATATACTTGGTCTGGGTACCGCAAGAGAAAAGAGATTGAATGGGTCTCCCAACTCTAAGACGGCTTCACGCCAACGCCAATACTTCGAAGCGCACCTTTTCGCACGGCCAGACACCTACGCCAAAGACTTCGAGTGCATCATACGGCTCATTGCATGCCTACGCTAACTCAAAGACTTCACGCTAACGCCAAAGACACCGGCGCAACATTGAAAGACGGCTACAAGCCCACGACTGCGCTTCAAGCCTACAAGGTGATACGCCCGGGGTCTAAAAACTCAAAAGCAAGGACGACATCATCGTCAGCAAAGCAGCTAAGTTTTTCATTATCATAATTTTTTCACATAATTGTATACGCTTGCGCACACCCATCTTTTTCATAGTTATTTCTTGACTTGCTACTTAGTTGAATTCCAACTAAGCAGTAAGTCGGGGCTACACATAATTGTGTGCACTTGCGTGCACCCATCTTTTTCATAGATATTTTTTGCTTTTGTTACTTAGTGATTTAAGTGAAATCCGAGTGCGCTATAATTCTGAGTAGTGAAGCTCTGAACCATAACACGGCGAACTCTACGCCACCCAAACGCGTGCCTGAGATAAAAAGCCATGTGCCAACTCCCTATGCTCGGGGGCTAGACTAGTCGGGCAGAGTGCATAACAAAAGGAAGAAAAACTACTCGGACTAACAAAAATCATCAAGTAAGAAAAATAAAAAATAGCTATTTTGCACATAAAGATAGTCGGATTTTATATCCAACCAAATGTTTTCATATTCAGATACTGCCTAAATCCTACATGTACATGTTACAGGGGTTCAAGGAAGTGTTTATACTACAAGCACCGACCATGGCACAGTTACATGCCAACACACGCGCCCCGAGCGCAATCTACGGCATGGTACGCACGCCACGCCAACCAGTGCACGGTTGATGCCTCACGCCAAAGACTCGAGTGCATTATATGGCTCTACCAGTATGCCTCACGCGGCGCGAAGCGCAAACTACAGCTTCGGCTTTCGCGCAAGATCAAGGCCGAGGACAACCACGCCGACTTTACGCCGACTTCTGTTGCTCGGCAACGACGAGGACGGCCACCCCAACTTGCGGCTTCTCGCGCACTGCGCTGAGGACAACCACGCCGACTTACTACGCCGGCTTCTCGCGCATTGCGCCGAGGATAGCCGCGCCAATTTACTATGGTAGCTTGTCACACTGTGCTGAGGACAGTTGCGTCGACATTCTACTCACGTCGCGACGACAACCATCGCGCCGACTTCCAGGACTCCAAGAAATTGGCGGGGAGTCACTCGGAGATTTCAACCTGCAAAGCTCTCTTGAGCCCTTCACAGCCTCCTTGCATGCCAATGGAGCACACGGCATCAACTCGGCTATAAAGCACTCTTGGGCTACTGTGGATAACATGGTCCCCGGGTATCTCACGGAGACAAATTAGGTGGACCACCTCACAGAGCAGGGTCACGCCTACCATCTAGAAGACGGGCCTGCCCCGCTTGAAGACCCGACTTGTATCACAAGGAAGGCACAATTGTAATCCGGTACATTACGTACCCGGTAAGAAAGGATAGAGATAAACTTCCTATCTCTATCCACAGTTTCCATAACCAACTAGGATACGTACTTATCTGTAACCCTACCTCCTTCCACTATATAAAGGGAGGCAGGGGCCCCTAGGCGGATCGATATGCTACCGCCTCGGATGCTCTCGTTGAGCGTCAAGAGGATCACCCAAGCAAGCATGAAGGCAAGAAGGACAGGCCCGAGTCATCCTCCAAGAAGGACAAGAAGCGCAAAGGTGAAGAGCTGGTAGCGGTTGCGGATCAGGGTCGGCAGAGGCCACCTCGGCCCACCGACTACAACAAAGTCATGGAGACGCCGTGTCCTTTCCATCCAAACGGAAAGCATGCGGCCAAAAACTGCAACATCTTGAAGAAGTTTGCGGAGGAGCACAACAACGACGCTCCGAAAGACGCTAAACAAGATGACAAGCGTGACCCTCCTCAGGGTGACGCTTACCAAGAAACCGAGCGTGAGCTCAACTTCATATTCGGGGGATCGGATGCATATGAGTCCAAGCGTAAGCAAAAGCTTCCTCTTCGGGAAGTCAATGCAACTGTTCCGGTGACCCCCGAGTACCTTCGGTGGTCCGAGGTTCCCATCAAGTTTGATCGCTCGGATCATCCCGACCACGTCCCTTGTCCAGGAAGATATCCGCTTATCGTGGATCCTGTGATACGGGGCGTCTGACTGCGCAAGGTCCTGGTTGATGGCGGAAGCAGATTGAATATCCTTTTTGCCAAGACTTTGGACGAGATGCAGATCCCAAGGACGGCGCTCCAGAAGACAGACGCGCCGTTTCATGGCATAATTCCGGGAACATCATCAGTGCCGATCGGGAAAATCACTCTTCCGGTCACTTTTGGCACTCGGGATAACTACCGGATGAGAACCACAACTTTGAGGTGGCCGATTTCGAGACTGCGTATCACGCAATCTTGGAAAGGCCGGGCCTGGCCAAACTCATGGCCGTCCCACACTACGCCTATCTGGTTGTGAAGATGCCAGGACCGCGGGGCGTAATCACGATCCGCGGAGACGTCAAGTTTTACCATCTCCTTGATAGGGAAAATTGCAGAGCAAATTCAACGTCCGAGTTGTACATACGTGGTGCATGAAGGAATTCTGTACCGCCGAAGCGTCTCTGGCATACTTTAAAAGTGCATATCCAAGTCTGAAGGACGCGCCCTGTTGCGCGAAATTCACTTGGGCATGTGCGGTCACCATGCTGCATCAGCTACGTTGGTCGGAAAAGCCTTTCGACAAGGATTTTACTGGCCGACCGCGGTCTCCGACTCAAATGAGATCGTCCGCAAGTGTGAGGGTTGTCAGTTCTTCGCCCGGCAGATTCATATGCCGGCTCAAGAACTTCAGACGATCCCCATCACCTGGCCGTTTGCTGTCTAGGGGCTCGACATTGTCGGACCCTTCAAGAAAGACCCAGGTGGTTTTGAACACATCTTCGTCGCCATTGACAAGTTCACCAAATGGATTGAAGCCAAGTCTGTGACCAAGATTACGGGGGCCAAAGCCACCGAGTTCTTCTAGGAGATCATTGGCCGGTTTGGCGTACCATCTCGGATCATTACAGACAACGACTCTCAGTTCAGGAGTGACGAGTTTCAAAGTTGGTGCGAAGATGTGGGCATAAAGATTTGCTTTGCTTCGGTGGCGCACCCACGAAGCAACGGGCAGGTCGAGCGCGCAAACGGCATGCTTCTACAAAGTGTCAAGACGCGCATCTTCGATCGGCTCAAACCCTATGCGGCGAAATGGATGAAGGAATTGCTCGCCGACTTTAGGGCTTCAGACAAGCCCCACCGAGAGGCAGGCGCTCCTTTTTCCTCGTGTATGGGTCTGAGGCGGTCCTTCCAACGGAGCTGCAGTTCGGGTCGCCCCGAGTTCAGAGGTTCAACAAGAACGAGTCAGAGGCCAGTCGGATTGATGATCTTGACCGACTAGAAGAAGCTCGGGACGTTGCTACAATTCGGTCAGCCAAATACCTACAGGGTTTGCGTCGCTATCACGATCACAATGTGCGCGAATGTGCCTTCTCGCTTGGAGATTTGGTCTTTCGAGTCAATCAATCGAGTGGCCACAAACTTTCTCCACGCTGGGAAGGTCCGTACATTGTCGACTCAGTGACACGCCCGGGGGCTTACCGACTAAGGCGAGAAGACGGCGCTCTCCTGGACAACTCATGGAACATCGAGCAATTGCGTCGGTTCTATACCTGACGACTATTGTAACCCATGTTTACAATCAAATAAAGATAAGTTTTCGCTCACATTGTCTTTTACGCTTACGCAATTCAGTTTCTGACTTGCTACTTATTTGTATGTCAATTAAGTAGTAAGTCGGGGCTATGCCTAATTAGGTGCGCAATCGCGCACCTAATCTTTTATTGAAAGTAACTTGACTTACTCCCTAATCTGATTCCGACTAGCCAGTAAGTCGGGGGCTACACCTAATTAGGTGGTGCGCATCCGCGCACCCTTTCTCTTTTTTTGAGGTTGACTTACTCATCGGTCGGATTCCGACTGGTTCGTAAGTTGGGGGTTATACCTAATTAGGGGCAGTCTCTACAACTGTATTTATTTACACCTAATCGACCTTTTTTCTTTTCAAGTCTATGACGAGCCAAAGCGTTAGTCGTCCCGAGTAACAAAACTCTTGTCTCCTAGCAACACTCATACTTCCCGATCGCGTTATTGGAGATAGAGCTCCACGCCAACTCCTAACGCTAAGGAACTTGATGCGTTGGGCAGAGTGCTTAGTAAAAGGGACCTAACTCGCTTGGGTGAAACGCATAACTCGAATCGTGAAAAGTCGATTAGCTTGTGTTAAGATAAAAATGAGAGAGAAAAGAGGGAGGCAAAACAAACAATTTTATTAATATTTATAATGGCTCGCAAGCCAATTACAAGATATGGCGGCAAGCGTGGGCCTGTGCCCTGATAATCAGGTCCGTCACCTCGGCGAGGCCTGGGGCGGCTTCGATCAAGGCTTCGGCAATGGCGGCGTCGCGGGCACAGGCGCGGACCAGTGCTTCCACGATTACATCGGCCACCTCGGCAAGGGCCGGGACGACCTCGACCAAAACCGCGATGGAGGCGACGTCGCGGACACGGGCTTCTTCTTCGGCGACCTCGGCGAGCGCGAGGTCGAATTGCGCCCAATGCTCTGCCAAATCTTCGTTAGCCATGGGAGTAGGTGGAGATGGAGGTTTTGAAGTAGAAGCTTGGATGAGAAGCGGCTGCCGCACCGGTCTCTCTTTATAGCCGAGATCGGGAAGTCGAACCGATCTCGGGAAATAATGGATTTGGGAGGGAACCCCGATGAGAACTGTTCCCAAGATTTGATGTGGAAGTCTCCGGGAACATGGCGCAACATTCAAAACGGCGATTGGCTTTCCAGCAAGAGACGGTGGGGATGACCCGTGGCGGCAGGAAATAGCGCACATTTATCAAAGGACCACGGCTGACGTTTCGATTTCGTGCTAGGCGGGAAAGAACGAAGCCCTAGATTTGTTGTTACAATATTCGGGCCCAGACTTAGGTGCCGGAGAGCACGCTCCATGTGGGCCGTAAGCTGTACATGACTTTGCTCGCGTACAGGTGCCATTCGGATCAAGCCTAGTTGGGAAAAAGGGCACGCCCAAACCTTATGCCAATCGTCAATCCTTTGAGGACTGGGCGCTTCCCGGGTAATTACCTCAGCTCTTGACGTACCCCCTGGGGTCAACGGCTGGTCTGATTTCTTAATCAGATTAGGTGTCAAAGAGTTACCTCTTTAGTTGGGTCTCAGTGGCATATCTCCGGATCGTTTGTTGTCAAGACAGACACCACTTGGAGGACCTCAACTTGGAGGCGGGCGTATTCCTCTGGGAATCACTAGCTTGACTTCGCATTAGTCGAGTCAGGGCGCCTGAATACCCTACGTAAGTTGTGACATGTCCCATGCTGGACCGAATGTCGAGCTCTGCAAGTCAGGCTCAAATGTCATAATTTGTAACAGGGAGGGTAACGCTGGGTGGCACTGCTCACTCGGCAACATCCACCTTTTTGGTATGCCTCTCCGCGGGGCCACTAGCCGGCATATCGATCAGTTGGGCTGGGTACCAGATATCTTTTAAAGACATGGGAATTTTCTCGAGTCCTTTGCAACTGTGTTGTTTGATCAGCAGGTTACTTGGCAAGCGGAACTTCGTCAGCCATATGAAGAGTGACGTCACTCGGGTTGCATCTGAAGGGCTGCAAGCTGAATTTCGAATCAAGACAACCTAGTCCCGAAGCTCTCGGGGGCTACTGTGGATAACATGGGCCCTGGGTATCCGGAGATATACTACTGGACGTACCACCTCCTTGGGCCGAGTCAATTGGATCTTCTAGAAGACAGGCTTGGAGGCTGGTGCGGCCCGACATGTTCTACAAGGAAACGAACTCGTCTCCTACTCGAATACATAGATATAGGCTTAACCAATTCAGTTATATCTGTATCTTCCATACACGGATTAGGGATTCTATCTGTAACCTAGCCCCTTGCACTATATAAAGGGGGTCAGGGGCCCCTAGTTCGAGAGGGAACAATCATCATCAGCATCCTTGAGATCCACCATAATACAATCCACGAGCATAGGAGTAGGGTATTATCTCGCCCCGAGGACCCGAACCTGTATAAATTCGGCTCCCTGTGCTACCATCGTAGTTGTGATCTTTTGCATAGCCCTATAAAATATATTGACGACACAAATCGTCGACAACAGCCCTCTCCACCCTTTCTTTTATAGGGCCACCGGGTGAACCAAAACCCTAGATTTCTTGCCTCAACCCTAAGTAACCAAATCAAGGGCCCGGATTCACCCACTCAACGAGCCACTTATATAGGCCTAAACCCACACAATACTCAGCTTAACATGGGCCACACAAGCCATACATGGGTTTTACACAAAACCCGTCAACCGGATGCAACGGGCCTTCATTGCCGGACTTGACCACTCCATTTTCATGCCTTGGGGCCTCCAACCTGAAACGGAACCTTTGAGCCACCTCAAGTCCATTTCCATGGCGTCCTCATGTGCCCCAAGCTTGAGCCCATCCGTCCCACGACATCATCACCGTTCTAGACCTCGATCCACCCGATCTAGTCCTGGTACCATCGTCGATCACGGTTGCTTCCAAGCTTGCGCCCACAAAGACCAAACCATTTTTCACAATACATAATATGTTTTTACCTCTCTGACCTGCATGTTAGTCCAATATCATGAGTTCAAACATATATGCATGCAATCCATGAATTGAAACCGAAAAACACTTTTTTAGCTTTCCTCTTAGCACATTAGTGCACAAAATGTTTTTTTAAATTCATCTATTGCTCAAATGAAAAAGGTCACGACAGGAAAAAGATGCAACTTGAAATTCTCTACAACTTTCGTGTACAACACATAATTTTTTTAGTACGGAAAGACCACAAAAAAAATCTACGGCAGCCTGTTATAGAAGGCCACACCGGATAAAATCAAGTCTCAAAATTAAACTCATCATCCAAATCAAATTTAAGCCAAATATACTCGTCACAAAATATAGAGTACCTCCACTTAGTCTCACAAACTGTTTGCGGGCTGTTTCTCAAACAGTTTGGCCACTTTCTCGAACGGCTAACCGGTTGAGCTGACTGAAAAATATTGAATTTACAAAAAAAAAAATTGATTAGAAAAATCACGAAAAATGGTTGAAAAAATTAACGAACTGGGGCAGGCCTGCAAGAAAGGGCGGGGGACATTGGGCCAAACTTTTGGGCCCTTTTAGGGATACAAAGTTAATTTTCCATTTTATCTAAGAGAAACCCCAAAACAGAATGAAATAAACATTAATTTCAAATTTGGATTAAGCCAAAAGATTCTATATAATTTCTATTATTTTTAGAGATTTCAGTTATTTTTTTATTTTGAAATAGGTTCCTTCTAAAACCGCCGGGAGTATATCTAGGTCATCTTCTTTTCAACGACATAACAACGGAGTACACGGTCTTCTTTCTTTCTCTCAAGCTGCTCTGCAACATTAGACGCGAATTTCTCCAATACCTCATCGATGACGGATCCACCGAAATGGCACGCGAACAAGTGCTCCATCACTCTTCACTCCCCTCATGCTCTTGGCGGCGTTAACGCCGCTCCGGACGGCATCATGCACGACGTCGCCTTCCTGGTCGTCGTGAGGATCCCAATTGGTCTGGAACAGTTCGTGTCAGTGATGTCCAGCAGCTTGCTCTGCCTGACCACTGCCTTCGCTTCGCCGACCGATGGCGCGTACATGGGCACTTTTTCCATGCGGCCCTGCCATGATCACCCTCCATGGCTAAAAATTTTAGTTTCATGCACTAGCTTGTTCATTCGCAAAATTTAAGCACTGATATGAATTAATTAGTCCTGATATATACGTTAACTAATCTCTACCTCTTCAGCGAGAGATTGCATAGATTGTGCGAGTAATCCACAAAGATGGTTCAGGTGCCCGTCGTATCCATCCTCGTTCTTCCTCCCAAGAAATGCGAGCATCACTTGCCCACCACGGACTAGTTCGTGTCTCAGCTTGAGGAAGAGCATCAGGTCCTTCTAAAACTCTTCCTGGTACAGTTTCGCTACAGATAGCGGTGTATTGTTCGCGATGTAAATGTTTCCTTCGTTTAGGTATGTTTCTCTCTTGCCCTCTAGTCAATCAGGAAGCTGCATGACGTTTTGATATTTCACCAATTTTAGAGGCTTAACAGTTAGCAGGAAAGATGTAAATGTAAACTGTATCTCGTCAATCTTGGTGCCCGAGAAAGCCAGTGGAGACAGCATGAGGAGTAAAAGAGATGAACAGTCTGGCAATATAGAAAGGAGACATCATTTCTCCCTTATGATCAGCTGCAATCGTCTCCTTGAAACGCTCAACTGACTGGAAGATTGGTTGAAGTCGTTGCCCGGCAGATCGTTGAGGAAGAACTCCTCGCGATGGCGGCCTATCGCTTCGATCACCTTGGAGACAAAGAGGAGTGTGTTTTCACCTGAGGAGCAGCCCAGGTCAGCTACGGTCATTGTTGGTGGGAGGAGAGCCGTGTAGATATTTCTCCCACACACTTGTCAAACCACCTGCTTAGGCCATGTTTTTATCAACTTATAACGTCTTATTTGTCTTATCTAAAGTTAGGATTTATTTTCGTTTAAAATAAAAATGATTTGTTTTTTGAATCCTTTTGTTAATTTGTGATTCAAATTATGTGTTTTCTTATTACGGAGTAAGATAGATCTCTAGTCCTACACGGACTCGTTTGGGTATATCCTATAAATACCCCCTATAGCCATAGGGCAGATGATGAAGAAGAAGTTTTTTCTCCACAGTTTATTGTAATCTCTCTGCCATAACTCTCCTACACATACAGTGATTTCATCTTGTGCGCCAGGTGGTTTTTCCCACAAAGATTTTCCACATAAAAATCTCATGTCTCTCGTTCTCTATTTGTACTTGATTTTCTAACAAGTAGTATCAGTGCACAGATTAGATCAATTATTGAGAACACAAGATCAGATCTGTTCGGCAGCGTCTCGGCGACACGTTTTCCGACGGCAGCGGCACATCTCACGTTGCGTTCTTAAGGTCAGCGTCTCGGCGACACATTCTGTTCTCAAGATCACATCGCACGTTCTGTGTCTGCGCTAGCTGAGGAAGTACAGGTGCTGTTCGGTGGAAGCAACAAATTCAAGGTACAATTCCAAATCAAAGCTTCACGTCGGATCAGGAACGAAAGAAAAAACGGAAACGCTCGCCGCCGGGCGTCCGAAGCGCTCGGACACGCGCAAAAAAACCAACACGCGCTGGACGCGGACGCGACCTGTTTTGCGCGGGTAACTTTAGTTCGCTTCATGTCCGTGCACGCTCGCTGCTTTTTCTGCTCTACACGTCTTCTTTCTCCCCACACTCCCGCACTCTACTCTGTCTAGTGTACAGAGATGGGCGAGCCGCTCGCCGGCTGGTGGCGCTAGGGCAGCCGCTGCCGCCGCCGCTCGCCAGCCACGTTTCTCTCCTCTTTCCTATGCCCCTTTCCCATGCCTCTTCTTCTCTCTATTCCCCATCTCTTCTCTGGTTATCTCTCTTTTCGGATTTGAATGAGAAGACGGCCAAAATGAGATGTATCCTCTTTTTTTTTCTAGCAAGCACGACGAGCAAGTGGTGGCCGGATCCGGCCAGCACGGTGCAGGGGCTCGCCGGATCTAGAGAAGAAGAAGGCTAGGAGGAGGTGTATCCCTATTTTTTGGCCACGAAACATGAGACATGTACGTATGAAACTTAGGTGTATCCCTATTTTTTTGTCTGGTGAAACTTTGCTTCTATTCTCGTGAAACTTTCTTCTTTTGCATCGGATAATTTTTGGACAATAGTGAAACACGAGGTTTCATCAGTAGTTAGCCAAGTTTCCCCGGCATTTCTTCCAGTTTCATCAATATATAAGCCAAGTTTCATTATTATTTCTTCGAGTTTAATATGAGCTTCTTCAAGTTTCAAACAGTATTTAGCCAAGTTTCATTGCATTTCTTTAAGTTTCATCAGTAATTTATTCGAGTTTCTTCGGTCTTCTTAAAGTTTCATCGGTACTGTAGCCAAGTTTCATTCATACATTTTTCAGGTTTTAGTAGTTATTTTTCCAAGTTCATCAGTATTGTAGCCAAGTTTCATTAGTATTTCTCCAAGTTTTTTCAGTATTTGTAACCAAGTTTCATTAATACATTTTTTAAGTTTTAGTAGTTATTTTTCCAAGATCCCATGATGATGTCACCATGATGTCATGCGTCCGATCCAACGGATATCCGACGCGTGGCGCCCGCCCGTTTTGAATGGAGTCAGAGATCCCATCTTTTGATTAATTTTGCTAGGCACACACCAACACCAGATTTGTATCAGGAATTTTGCTATTCTCTTTGTGCTTTGCATATTTGTACCAGATTAATTCCGCATGGCGTCCCTAAAATATGATCTTCCGATGTTAGATCTTGATAAGAGATTTTCCTTTTGGCAAGTCAAGATGCGGGCAGTTTTGGCGCATACAGATCTAGACGATGCACTCGAGAATTTTGGGAAAAGGGATCCAAAGGACTGGTCTGACGATGAGAAGAGGAAAGATTGTAAGGCTATGTCTTAAATTCATCTTCATCTGTCAAATAATATTTTGCAGGAAGTGTTACAGGAGAAATCTGCTGCTACCTTATAGCTAAAGCTGTAATCAATCTGTATGTCCAAGGATCTAATCAGCAAGATGCATATGAAGATGAAATTATTCACGCACAAGCTGCAAGAGGGTGGTTCGGTTCTAAATCATCTTTTAGTCTTTAAGGAGATCGTTACTGACCTACAGTCTATGGAGGTAAAATATGATTAAGAAGATTTGGGTCTTCTTCTTCTGTGCTCATTGCCAAGTGCGTTTGCAAATTTCAGAGATACCATGTTATATAGCCGTGATACCCTAACTGTGAATGAGGTTTATGAGGCCTTGCAAGCCAAGGAAAAGATGAAACAATGGTGTCCGATGAGTCCCCCCTCTTTGCATGGAGAAGGATTGTCTATTCGTGGGAGAACAGAGAAGAAGGATTTGAACAATGGCAATCGAGGTAAAAGTTCAAACGGTCACAAGGTCGTCGAAGTCCAGAGGCAAAGACAAATTCTAAAGGTATTGTAAGAAAAATAATCACGTCATATCTGAGTGTTATAAGCTGCAGAATAAAGAAAAGAGAAACGAATTGAAAGGTAAATCTGAGGAAAGTAAAGCCTCTATTGCTGCTACTATAAAAGTAGTTCTGATGGTGAGATGCTTGTTGCTTTTGCTGGATGTGCAAAGATAAATGATAAATGGATTCTTGATTCTGCATGTTCTTTTCATATGTGCATAAATAGAGATTAGTTTACAACTTATGAATCTATCCTTAATGGCGGTGAGAACTCAGCATGTAAGGTTGTAGGTATTGGATCTGTGCAGATCAAGATGCATGATGGTATGGTCAGAACTTTGATAGACGTGAGGCACATTACAGGCATGACTAGGAATCTCATCTCTTTGAATACTCTTGATTTTAAAGGGTACAAGTGCTCCGCTGGAGGTGCAGTTTTGAAGGTAACAAAAGGCTCTCTTGTTGTGATGAAAGGAGAGACGAAATCTGCCAATTTATACTTCATTCGAGGCACTACAGTTACTGGTAATGCTGCTGTACTTTCTAGCTCATCTTCTCATTCTGATGCTACTAATACTTGCCATAAGTGTTTTGGGCATATTAGTGAGCATGGTTTGGCAGAGTTGAGCAAGAGATGATTTCTTGATGGGTTCAGCGTTGATAAGCTGAAATTTTGTGAGCACTGTATCTTCGGCAAGCACAAGAGGGTGAAGTTTAATACTTCCGTTCATACCACAGAAGGTATTCTTGATTATGTGCATGCTGACTTATGGGGACATCTCGCAAGAATTCTTTAGGTGGTGCTCGTTATATGCTCCTAATCATTGATGGTTACTCTAGAAGAGTTTGGCTATATTTTTTGAAATATAAATCACAAGCATTTTCTGCATTTAAGGAGTGGAAGATTATGGTTTAAACTCAAACTGAAAGAAAGGTAAGAAGCTTCGCATTGATAATGGGAAGGAATTATGTTCTTATGCATTTAAATAATAATGTAAAAGTCAGGGTATTGTAAGGCACTACACTGTTCCATACACTCCTCAACAAAACGGTGTAGCTAAGCGCATGAACAGAACTATCATCTCGAAGGCCCGTTGTATATTGTCCAATGCAGGTTTGGATAGATGTTTTTGGGTTAAAATTGCTTGCACTGCTTGCTATCTTAATAATCGATCACTTTGTATTGCTACTGGCAAGAAAACTCCAATTGAGGTATAGTCTAGCTCCCTTGCTTGAATAATCCAATTGAGGTATAGTCTAGTTCCCTTGCAGATTATTCAAATTTAAGAGTTTTCGGTTGAACTACTTATGCTCATGTTGATAATGGCAAATTAGAGCCTAGAGCTGTTAAGTGTACTTTCTTGGTTATTGTTCTGATGTGAAAGGTTATAAATTGTGGAATCCTGAAACTCAGAAAACTATGAACAGTAGGAACGTTGTCTTTAATGAATCTGTTATGTTACATAATGATGTGTCTGCTGATGCTCCTGTTGAGGTACAACAGAATACAAATGTGCAGGTGGAGCATATAGTTGATCCATTGGATACACCGGACCATGAAAACACTGTTGTTCATGATGCACCCTTTGTTGAAATTTCTTCTGTTACTGATGATTCCGCTGTTATTGAGCATTCTTCACTAGTTGTGCAACCTCCACAATATTCTATTACAGTTGATAGGCTTAGGAGGAATATTGTTTGGCCTAACAGGTTAATTGAATAATGCAATATTGTTGCTTATGCCTTTTCTGTTGCAGAAGAGATAGAAGGTAATGCAAAACCCTCTAATTATTCTGAAGCTATTACTTCTACTGATTGCAACAATTGGATAACTGCTATGCAAAATGAGATGGGGTCCCTCGAAAAGAATGGCACTTGGGATTTAGTGCATTTGCCAAAAGAGGAAAAGTCTGTTCGTTGCAAGTGGATCTATAAAAAAAAGAAGGTATTTTTCCCACTGAACCAGCAAGGTATAAAGCAAAGTTGGTTGCCAAAGGCTATAGTCAGATTCCAGGTAATGACTTCAATAATGTCTTTTTTCCTGTTGTTAAGCACAGTTCAATTCGCACTTTACTCAGTATTGTTGCCATGGATGATTATGAATTGGAGTAATTAGATGTTACTACTGTATTTGTATTTTTACATGGGGAGTTAGAGGAGGACATTTATATAGATCAACCCGAAGGTTTTGTTGTTTCTGAAAAAGAAAACCTTGTTTGCAAATTAAAAAGGTCACTTTATGGTTTAAAACAATCTCCTAGGCAATGGTATAAAAGATTTGACTCATTTATGCTCTCTCATGATTTCAAGCGGTCTGAATATGATAGCTGTGTTTATCTGAAGTTTGTTAATGGCTCAGCTATATAGTTGCTTCTCTATGTTGATGATATGTTAATTGCTGCAAAAGATAAATCTGAAATAGCAAAATTGAAAGCACAATTGAGTAAAAAATTTGAGACGAAGGATTTAGGTGCAACAAAGAAAATTCTCGGTATGGAAATCATTTGAGAAAGAAAAGAAAACATGTTATACCTTAGCCAGCAAGGTTATATTAAGAAGATCCTTCTTTAGTTCAATATGCAGGATGCAAAGCCTGTGAGTACTCCTTTAACTGCATACTTCAAATTATCTTCTTCTCTTTGTCCTGAGTCTGATGATGATATTGAATACATGTCTAGAGTTCTCTATTCTAGTGCATTTGGTTCTTTTATGTATGTCATGGTCTGTTCTCGTCCTGATTTATCTCATGCATTGAGTGTTGTCAGTAGATACATAGCTAATCCTGGCAATGAGCATTGGAGCGCTGTTCAATGGATTTTCAGATACTTGCATTTCTAATGCTTGTTTGCAGTCTGGGAAATCTGGAGATGGACTTATTGGATATGTTGACTCCACTATGCTGGTGATTTGAGCAAAAGAAGATCTCTCACTGGTTACGTTTTCACCATAGGTGGTTATGTTGTTAGCTGAAATGCATCTTTGCAAGCTACTGTTACTTTATCTACCACTGAAGCTGAGTATATCGCTATTTCTAAATCATGCAAAGAAGCTATTTGGTTGAGAGGTTTATACTCTAAACTTTGCAGGGTTACTTCTTGCACTACTATATTTTGTGACAGTCAGAGTGCTATATGCCTTACTAAGGATCAGATGTTCTATGAGAGGACAAAGCACATTGATGTCAAGTACCATTATATTTATGGTGTTATTGCTAATGGTGATGTTAAACAATGCAAGATAAGTCAAATAAGATAAACTGACGAGAACAGACCTTAGTCTCAAGCGAAGTCTCGCGCTGCACAAATGCAAGTGAAATCCTTACCAAATTGTACTGCAATGTATCCAGCGAATTAAATGGAAGGAGCAAAAGTTGTATGTGTGATTGCGTGTGACGTTTGTATGATGCCATGGAAGGCGTACTTGTGGATGTTTAGAAGACAAGCTTTTTTTGCATTTGCCGTCCTTCACTATTTCCCCATGGTTAGAAATCTGTTTTCACGGCCTTTTTCTCTCGACGAAAAATTTGAGGTACCTCGGAGTACCCAGACGTACGAACGACGGTAAAATGGCTCATATATTTTTTTTCTTCTTTTACGGCAAGAAGGCTGTCTACAAACCTGATGCCTTGATTTGTTGGCGTAGCTGGTTTCTCCTCCCCTTGCGCCATATGGAAGTCACGCTCTATCTTCATGGCTACCAAGAACGTACGTCCTCTCTACTCTCTAGGCACAGAACAAGTTCTCTCTAGGCACAGAACAAAAATTTGGTTTGTTTTGTTTTCTCAGTAGCAGATAGGACACTACCAGGGAACAGGCCTTCCATACCGGCCCATCAATCTCGGTTAGCCACCAAGGGACTCAAGAAGGCTGTGATCCGGTTGAACGGTTAACTTGGTCCATGGGGCGCGGGGATCATTAGTCGGTTGGTGTTACCAACCGGGACGGATATCGCCTCAAAAAAAGCAGGTGGCAGCGTGGGATATCCGTCCCGGTTGGTAATACCAACCGACTAATTAAATTCAGTCCCATTGGTAACACCACCAGACGATGAGATATCAATCGGTTGGTAACACCAACCGGGATTGGTTAGCTTATTTAACCTTTCTTCCTCCCCGAGCTACCGTAACCTTCCTCGACCATTTGTAATCCGAACAGAGGAGCTCGGCCGCCATTACGGGATTTGAGGGGAGGTGCTGCTCAAATTTTTTGTAATTTGATCATTTCACTTCAATCCAAGTTAACCAAGCTTAGTAACTTCATTTCTCACTACTTGTATATGAAATGTAGTTTCTATATTTGCTTTAAATTTAATATGAAAAAATTTGGTCTCTATTCCCCATCTTTGATGAAATGTTATAAATTGGTAGATATAGCTCGATCTTTTGAAAGGGTTGGCGAAAACTTGTTGTGTAATCTTAGATTTTGCTTGCATTAAGACGTAGTTCGTTTTGAATTTGTAATTGTAGCTAATTAAATTTAGATGATGGTTTCATGGATCTATGATTTTGAATCTTAACTTTCGTGGACCAAATTTTGAAGTGGATTGTAAAATCTTGTTGCATTAGCTTAGAATTTACTTGGATTGTGATGTAGCACACATTGAATGCGTGGATGTGACTCAAATTTAGAATTTTGGTTTCATCGATTCATGGAGAAATTTTGGGAGTAGAGTTTAAAGTAGATTTTGCATAGATTTTGATTGTTTAAAATTAACATTATATATTAATTAATATGTGATAAAATATTATAACTTCATTGATCTCTACTCACTTCATTGATGTAAAATTATAAGTTGGTAGATCTAGATATATCATTTTAAGTAGGTTGCCAAATAATTTGTTGCATTACCTTAGAATTTGATTCGATTGTGATAAAATATGTGATAAAATATTATCAGCTTAAAAATAATTCTTTTCAAAGGTATTTAACCTAAAATTGAAGTATTGACATAAAAAATTAAATAAATGTATAATAAATTAAGCAGTACTTTAATTTTGGTTTTAGAAATTAATTCATTATTGGAAAATCAACTAACAACTACCTTGATGTAACTTAATGTAGATGAATCGGCGATGGATGTACATGGACCGCCGCTCCTCACAGTTTGTGGAGGGTTTGGAAACTTTATCGTCGTGCAAGTGCTCGCACAAGATCAAAGCTACATATGTTGTCCATGCATAGACTGCAAGAATCACAAGGAGTGGTCAAACTCTGAGCAAATTCACTTCCATTTGATTTCAAGAGGTTTCGTGGAAAACTATACCTGTTGGACCAAACACGGTGAAGAAGAGATTATACGAGAAGACGGTGAAGAAGAAGATGGTGACGAAGAAGATGTGGCAGATTATATGGCCGATGTCGGCCAACACGGTTCTATTGAACATATACTAGGGGAGTTTGACGACGATGATCTAGAACAGATGTTGTATGATGGAGAGGAAGAATACACCGATGAAAGACATTACGAAAAGTTTGGCGCATGGAGGACCAAGGAACATTGTTGTATCCAAAGCGTAAGGCGGGGCCACAAAAAGTTGCGTATCATTAATGGAATTGATGCAATGGAAGGCTACTAATGGAGTATCTGATAAGGGATTTGATGAGTTGTTAGGCCTCATGAAGAAGTTGCTTCCAGAGGGTAACACGCTGCCTGAAACTACGTATGAAGCCAAGCAAGTTCTCTGTCCTTTGGGGTTGGAGATACAGAAGATACATGCATGTCCAAACGATTGTATCCTCTATCGTAATGAGTACAAGGATTTGGAAGAATGTCTGGTGTGCAAAACATCACGGTATAAGACCAAGCGTGATGGCCCATGTGAGGTAGAGGCGAAGAAGAAGAGAGCCCTGCTAAGGTGGTGTGGTACTTCCTATAATCCCTCGGTTGAAGCGTTTGTTTGCGAACAAAAAGCATGCGAAGATGATGCGTTGGCATAAAGATGATCGTAAAGTCGACGGAAAGCTAAGACACCCAGCAGATGGCTCGCAGTGGAGGAAACTCGATAGAAAATATCCGGACTTTGCGAACGATGCGAGGAACATAAGGTTTGCATTGAGTACGGATGGGATGAACCCGTTCGGTGACATGAGCGAGAGTCACAAAGACTTGGCCCGTTACTCTATGTATCTACAACCTTCCTCCTTGGCTATATCAGAAGCGGAAATACATTACGATGCCATTGCTTATCCAAGGCCCTAAGCAACCTGGTAACGACATCGACGTGTATCTCAAACCGTTGGTTGAAGATCTGCTAACGCTATGGAATGATGGTGTACGTGTATGGGATGAGTACAAAAGAGAGTATTTCAGCTTACGTGCATTGCTATTTGTAACCATCAACGACTGGCCTGCACTTGGTAACTTGTCGGGCCTATCTATAAAGGGGTATAAAGCCTGTATCCAGTGCTTGGATGATACGAAAGACAAGTACCTAACAAACTCTCGGAAGGTTGTTTACATGGGCCATCGTAGGTTCCTCAATTTGAAGCACCCGTTAGGGAGTAACCGTGTTAATTTTGATGGGACCGAAGAGAAACGAAAGAAGCCCAAGCATCGCAGTGGGGCGGAAGTATTTTCTATGGTAAAAGATCTAGACGTAGTATTTGGAAAGGGTCCTGGTAGCAAACCCGTCCCGCCACTCCCGGCTGAAGAATCTAGCAAGAAGCCTAGCTGGAAGAAGAAGTCAATATTTTGGGACTTGCCTTACTGGAAAAACTTAGAGGTCCGTCACTCCCTGGACTTTATGCATATCACAAAGAATGTATGCGTGAGCCTGCTAGGCTTCATAGATATGTATGGCAAATCAAAAGATACATTTCAAGCACGAAAGGACCTACAATTGTTAGGTCTCAGGGAAGAACTACATCCACAAGAGAGAGACAAAGGGCATTACCTCTGTCCCGCGAGCTACACACCAAGCAAAGAAGAGAAAAAAAGCATGATTCAGGTTGTTGAGCAGTGTTAAGGTCCTACGGGTACTCGTCGAACATAAGAAGACTCATAAACACAAAAGAGAATAAAATCGTAAACTTGAAATCCCATGATTGTTATGTGTTGATGACCCAGTTGCTCCCAGTGATGGTGCGAGGTATTCTACGGACATGGTACGAGGTACAATCATAAAGGTGTGTTCGTTCTTCAACGCGATATCACAAAAGGTCATAGATTCGGATAAGTTATCTAATCTGCAGGATAACATTGTCGCTAGTATGGTCAACCTTGAGATGATCTTCCTCCATCCTTCTTTGATATGATGGTTCATCTCATGGTTCACATGGTCAAACAGATAGAAATTCTCGGACCAGTCTTCTTGCACAAGATGTTCGCCGAGAGGTACATGGGTGTCCTAAAGAAGTATGTTCGTAACCGTTCTCGCCCGAAGGTTGCATTGCCCGAGTGTTGGCACGAGAGGAGGTGATTGAGTTTTGTGTCGACTACATTGATGATCTGAATCCGATTGGCGTCCCTGTATCACGCTATGAGGGGAGGCTACGGGAAAAGGGACTCTAGGGAGAAAAGAATCCTCCTGTGACGATGTACTCTCATTTAAACAAGCACATTTCACGGTACTGAAACAAGCATCTTCAGTGGCTCCGTATGTACTTGATCACGAGAGGATATTACGAGACCAATACCTAGATAAGTCAGATAAGTGGATCGCGAACAAGCAAGTGGAGAGCTTTGGTGGTTGGCTACAAAAGCATCTGTTAGGCAAGAGGAGTCCATGAGCAGCTTGCAGCTCTTAGCTCGGGGACCATCCATAACAATCGTATCATGGCAAGGGTATGAGATAAATGGGTACACATTTTACACGACTGACCCGGGATAGGAAGAGCACCAACCAAAACAAGCGCCGTCCGTATAGATGCCTTGGACAAAAATGGAAAGATGGACACCTACTATGGTTTCATAGAGGAGATCCGGGAGCTCAGTATGGACCTTTGAAAGTCCCTCTGTTTAGGTGCCAATGGGTGAAACCGATACCGTGCAGATCGATGACTATGGTATGACAATCGTGGACCTCAAGCAAGTGGCCTCTGAGGATGAACCGTTCGTGCTCGCCAACGATGTGACACAGATATTCTATGTGATGGACATGGACAACAAACCAAAAGTTCATAAGGGTAAAACTATAAAAAGACAGAAGAACAAGACTACCAGCAGTGATCAAGCAAGGCACCACGTGGTTCTTTCTGGTAAAAGAAGGATTGTTGGAGTTGAGGGCGTCACAGACGAAGAAGAGTATAATCAGTTCGACGAGCTGCCGCCTTTCTCGTGACGAGACATTAGTGTCCTTAGCGATGATGAGGAAGCTCCGTACGTACGCCACGATCATAACGAAGGATCACTTGTAAAAATAAAGTAGTCATGTAATATTTTAGATATTTGTCCCTAAATTCATATTGATCCGGAAAGAACCGTTCGTGCTCGCCAATTATGAGAAATTCCCATCGTTTATGTATAAGTAGATTATTCCCATCTCATTTATAAACTAATAAGAAATTTCAAGGTTCCCAACTCATTTTTATATATGTCAATTTTGCACATTTGTTATGAATTTTGTGAAATTTTTATTTAATTTTAATAGGCTCCCAACAATTTTCTATAAGTTTGAAGAAATTTATGGCAAATTACTACCATCGACATATGGGACCCACCATATATGGGCCCACATGTCAAGGAAAACATGGCTTTCTCCACAATAAATGAATTAAAATACATTTTAAAAAGGAAATATAATGGAAAAATGGATTTAAAATACAAATAAGGAATTAAAATACAATTAAAAAATTCCTTGCCCTCCACTAAAGACCAAGAAAGATACAAACATAATTCGCTCCTACGAAAAGAGAACATCTCTCCCTTCTCCTCGGGCTAGCGGCGTGCGCTTGAGCTGGTCTCCCGCCTTGCGGTCACGGGTTGAGTCGCGCTCGCGCCATCAAGCATTCTTTATGATTGATGCTCGTCCGGTTTGTATAATAAACCGGGGTGATAGTCTAAGCACTCGGGCCTCGGTCCGTTCGCATCGACGTGTGGGGCAGCTCACCAATCAATCCGGTTGGGAAAACCCACCGGATGAAGATCGCCTCAGATCCGGTTGGAGACACCAACCGGGATTGAAGGTCCACCACCTCCCACGATCTGGGTGGGGCCGGCACCACTAGCAATCCCGGTTGGGAAGACAACCGGATCGAATCATCCTTCAATCTCGGTTGTTGTTTTGAACAGGATTGAAGGTCAACAACTCCTCCGCCAGATCGACTTGTGGGGCTAGCACCACTTCCAATCCCGGTTGGAGACACGGCCGGGGCGAAGGTCGATCAATCTCGGTTGTTGTCTTCAACAGGGATTGAAGGTGAAAATACAAATTCCGCGGACACTTTAGTTCTCCAATCTTCCCACCGGTTGCCACACCGTACCCTCCTCATTGCTCCAACCCTAGATCGTCGCCGCCCGTGGACGCCCTCCACTCTCTCGCCGCCGTGCACCTCCTCGCCGTGGACCTCCTCGCTGTCGCCGCGATGTGACGCCGCCACTCACCTCTCGCCTTGTTGTGCACCTCCTCGCCGCCGCCGCCCGTGACGCCGCCTCCCCTCCTCGCCGTGCACCTCCGCTGTCGCCGCCTGTGACGCCGCCACACTCCTCGCCAGGTGCACTCCTCTCGTCGCCGCCCCGTGACGCCGCCCTCCCCTCGCCGCCTTGCACCTCTCGCCGCCGCCGTGTGACGCCCTCCTCTTCTCGCCGTGCACCTCCTCACCGTCGCCGCCGTGGACGCCGCCACTCCCCTCTCTGCGTGCACCTCCTCGCCGTCGCCGCCGTGACGACGCCACTCCCCCTCCTCGCCGCCGTGCACCTCCGCGTCGCCGCCTAAGTATAAATTCCAGTATAAATGTGATTCTGGTTTTCATATTGTTAATCTTTGTCGATTGTGCCTGTAAAGGGCTTGTGATGACTATTCACAACTATTTTAGATGTATTCTCGTAAATATAGTTGGAGAAACAATTTTTTTTTTCTAACATGGGTTAGCCTAGCAATGGCCGAGAATTTCTTGTCTTAGAATTTCACATCTAGGCTCCACCAAAGTCATATATACTTGAAGTGAGGCACAATTATATTTTGAAAATACCAATTAAGTTCATTTATCAACTAGTTCGTCTAAAAGTTTTAAAATAGGCAATATACTTCCCCTCGCATCCAAGTTCCACTATATATAGTTGAGGTGACCACAATTATTTTTTTAACATTGTGTTACCCAGGCTATGAACGTACCTATGATTTTTTAGTTCTGGTGCCATATATTTTTCTTGCAGAGATTGTAATGGGACTTCTTTGGTGGTCCTTTCTATGCGATTGGCCTCTATTTAGATATTTGTCAAGTTTCTTGTTTTGCCCCGTGATTGACAATGAAAATCCTTGCTCCTCTTGTTTAACTTAGCCCTGATATGTAATAGCTATATCATGGTTTTCATATATCATGGACCTAGTATACCTGATTATGGACTGCAGGTGCATAAAGGAAGATGAAGTAATATGCATTGATAGATCGAAGTCCAAAGGAAGATGAAGTAATGCCTGCTTCTGTATTTAGATGGTGAAACGTGAGACTAGCTAGGGAAAAACGTTGAAAACATCGTTGTGTAGGAGATGACTGCAAGTCTACGTGCTCTAATTATCAACACCTGTGAAATGATTTTTTTCCTAAGTGGTCATGTAATCAAGTTCTATTGTGCATATGTATGCTATTCTTATCTGCACATTATGTGAAATGTTTGTGTAATCATATCTTCTTTAGAGAAAAAGTTCCATGTTACTATTCAATTCTTCATAGAAAATAACTTATACAAGAATAACGTTACATGATACTATTCAATTCTACTTGAAATCCCAATTGAATGTTTCTATTCAATTCTATGCGATCGAATGGATTTTCTTGGTGACGAGTTTTTGAGCGAGTTGTTCAGTACAAGAGGCGCCCACGCTACCCAAGCACGAGAGGCGTAGTAGCCACCCAAACCGGTGAGGCCGTCAAGCCACCCAAGCCGATGAGGCCGCCGAAGCCACCGAGACCGGTCAAGCGAGTAGCGATCCGTCGGCGAGGTCAAAGTAAGAAGCCGAGGGCAAGACACATATTCACTTGAAGTCGGTGAGGAAGGCGAGCCTCTAAAGCCGAAAATGCAATTGGGCCGTTCAGATCGGCGTTCGGCGTGATCGTCGGGACCACGTGCCTATTAGCTTTTGCGAAATGGGACGAGGTACTGCAGAATCAAGAACACCCTATGGATCGATATGAAGGAAGCGTTCACCTTCCGAAGGGACCAAGATAAGGTGAAAAGGTACACATTAAAGAAGATGGCAATGGCTTTTCAGACGCGTACAAAAAGAAGTGAACAACGAGTACGTCAAGAAGAATTTAGTCCCCGACTTCAACAAGTACCCAAAGCTACAAGATCCTTTGGGATGAATTTGTGGGGTACAAAATTCACTGACTAGGTCGAACTTGGTGAAAGGAACAAGCGAGAATCGTGAAGAAGCAATACCACCATCGCCTCGGACCTGGTGGTTACCGCAAGGCCCTACCCAAATGGGAGAAGAGGGAACGTGACTTGCTGGTTAAGGGTGTCCACCCCGCCACATTGGATTGGTCCAACAGATCGAGAAATTGGTTCTTCGGTCATAACGGCAGCCTTGACGATGACGGCAGGGCCGTGTTTGGTGATACGATGAGAGAAGTTGTCAAGAAGCCAGACGCCGCACACCCGGTCCGCCCAAGGCTCCTTCGTGCCAAACAGGGAGGACGACGAGGTAACAAGGGCTCTCAGAACCGGAGCACCTGGGCGCACACAGGCGTTGGCGTCGTCCCGTGGAAGGTCGGTTTCGCCCATGATGCGGAGACCTACAGGAGTCGGTCGAGATCCAAGGGTCGACACGCACAACATATCAAGGACCTTCAAGACGAACTGAGAGCAACAAAGGCCAGCATACCCGATTTGGTCCGAAAAGAGCTGCAACTAGCCTTGAGCCAACATCGGGAGACAAGTCAGCAGGAACCTCCCAGAAATCCAGACATCATCAGTCCCTCGACGCGGCGGAGCAGCTGCGCTTCCGGTGGGCTGGCTGAAGCTGACTTGGGCCCCTATGCAGTGGACGACATCACGCAACCGACACCATGTGAGTTGCACGTGCAAGCACGGAACCTCTCATTAAAGGCGGCTGAAGGCATGGCTTTCCCGGTGGAGCCAGGGCAGCTCATCCATGGTCTCGCCATACCGCTGGGCTACGTGAAGGTCTCGGTGGACGAGGTATGCCCAGGGTACGAGGATCTTGACCTCGACATTGAAGGAGGTGACGGGAGCACGAAACTATTAGATGCTGTACACAGTTTCATCGCGTGGCGCAAGCGGTTCATAATTTTTAAAGACAACGGCGATTTCCTCTCCACGGTCTCGGCGTCACCTCCACAACCTTCTTGACCTTTGAATAAGACGCCCCTAGAAGAAGCCCGTCTCCTCGCCTAAGCCTCGCACTGTAAACTCCAACTCCCACATCGGCCAAGACAGGCCCCCAATCAACAAACAGCTCCAAGTAATGTACCAACCAGGTCGGATAGGGGCCAAGACTTCTCAAAAGACACGGTCCACGCCCACGTCAACAAAATCCAAAAGGAAATCACCTCCGGTTGGCGTCACGATATGATGATGAGGAGACCTCGCAGCTTTGTAAGAGCCGAGGTCACCTCATTCTTCGCGAAGAAGCCATCTCCACCGAGGGTCGGCCGATGCGGACGAATGGCACAAAGCTAGGAGGGCTATCCTATCGTTGAAGGACATCATAGATAAACCGAAAGGCCGCCCGTGTCGGATCACTGGCGCGTCTTGAGTAAGATAGCCGACAAGGAGACGCCACCGAGAGGACGACGGAAGAGGTTGCCTGAGGATGAACAGTTTCTACGATGATCTTGGCCTTGATGCGAGATCGGTATTGGGCCTCAAGGACATCCGGTTGCGGAGATAGCATGGAAATTTGTACATGGTGCGTCACTTATGAGGCGTGAGGAGCTCTCCCAGCTAACAACGAAGATCGGCAGCTCCATGAATGGTATTTGGCGCGCCAACCATGGTTTAGATGCGATTGCCGTCGACTTCAAGGAAACTCATTACTTTCGTGGAGACAACGAGTTCTTCATCGAATGGAAACCTCTATTTGATCTATACCGGTAGGGCCCTAGATGTCCGCATGTTGAGTTTTGGACTCTGTAAGTGTCTTATTCATAAATTTTGTCGCACGCCCATATCTTTGTAACAATCCCCAAACCTAACTGATTTCTTGTTGTGTAGAATGGAGCTAAAACGATGCCAAACCGAGAGAATTAATTATGGGTTTGGCTTTCTCGACCCAAGAGTGATCAATGAGAAACTGGTTAGAGATAAACCAGAAGAGACAGAGCAGCACATATACAACGGGCTCATGGGACAAAGATACAAGTCAAAGATACTTCTAGCTTATGATTTTGAGTATGTGTTTTCTTACCGTCTCGTTATAATTTTTTCTTACCATGATGTTCAAAGTACTAACTACTACTGCCGACATATATATGTGCAACTTTCACTTTGCCCTTTTATTATCGAGGTAGATCGTATACGATCCACGGTTATGGACTCAAAAAGAAAACCCCCTGCAAAATACAAAGACATCTTGGCCATGCTCAACCGGTACATTGTCGTTCCTTTCATTATCACACTTGTTTTCTTTCTCTCAGTTTGAAGCCAACTCTAATCTGTATAACTCATAATCACTTGTGTAGTGCCTTCGCAAGATTCCAAAAGGAAAACGTTGGAGAATTTAAGAAAAAATTTGAGTTGCACCTCGCTAAATATGTAAGTATATCGTAATGCTAGCTTTGTAGTTAGTTTACTAAATTTCTATGCAGTCATTTCACATTCTACAACTTTTTCACCACAGGTCTTGCATCAAGCACCGGAAACAATTTGTTGCGGCTACTATGTATGCGAGATGATGCATCACTTCATCGGAGGCTCTGCTACCTCTACGAGAAAAGGAGAACCTTTTGGGGTGAGTACTTATAATTTCTACCTTAATAATACCTAACTATTCCGGACACCTCTATAGATTCAAGGATTGATTAGTTAATTCCCTAATTAATGACAGATCCCTCTAAAATTGGCGAAGAAAGGTTTGGAACAAGGTCCGAACTCTCGGTGCTTGGTGAAAGCAATACAAGAGCAACTTCGGCTTTATATTAGATGAGGTCGTGGCTCCAATGGGCGAGCATCATCACCCTTTTTCAATAAGATTCGGAGCCCGACCGTTCGAGAGGAACCGATCAACCGTCGGGGTCAACATCTAGGTCTACCAAGAGCAATCACGTAGATGATCCCGATGAACAAAAACATGTGTACTTGTAATTATGTGTACAACAATGTGTACTTGTGATACTTGTATATATAGCCCAGTTAGTTAGCAATTGTAGTACTTATTAATTACTTATAATTAAATTTTAATGAATGTCCTTTCATTTAATACCGAGTTAACTCGTGTATGAATAATTATATGAGTTTCAATTAATTGTGATTTAACACAAATATATACATATACTTAAGTTTCAATTAATTATATGAGTTTTAATTAAATGTCATCCGGCGGGCAAAAAAAAATATTAAAACACCTTCTAGTCCCGGTTGGTAGAACCAACCGATCGATAACCCTCCGGTCCGGTTGGTAGTTCCAACCGGACGGATAGTCGCAGGCGCCCAGCTCCTCGAGGCTTTTCAGGGCCTTCGGTCCCGGTTGGTGGCTAACCGGGACTGCAGGCCCCCTGCCATCAGTCCCCTGGGATTATCCCGGTTTGGAAACCGGGACCGTAGCCCGTTCCCAACCGGGATAAAATCCCTGTTCCCTGGTAGTGGGAACCACTAACACTTGTGCACACCTGCAAGGCTGTCGCTGGGTTCTTTATAATGTTGTCACTTTATGTGTTAATAACATATAGGATCTAGATCTACATGTTACTGACATATGAAGTGATAAATCTCTAATTTTATAGCTTTGCAGTGGTATGTGCCTAATTAATCCTTCTTTTAGATGTATGAAACTATCACCAAAGACACATCTGGCAAAGAAATCAGGCATGAAGAGATGAGAGATATTATTCTACTGTGCTGGAAGATGTTTCACTCTAACTCTTGTGCATAATAATTGCTCTAAGGCACTATAAGAACATCGTCAAAGACTAGAAGCCAAACAGCGCTACGTCGAGATGCAGAATGGGAGCATGAAGCACGGCGATCAATAGTAAAACCATGTCCAACCATTTTTCCTTCGTTTCGTTCCCTTTCTCGTTTACTATACTATATTCTTTCCTTTTATTTTTTCACCGTCTCTAATAACATCCCTTCGAAGAGAATGATATAAAAAAAAAAGAAAAAAATCCCTTTCTAAATAAAATGAAAAAGAGAATACCTTCCGAAAGAAAACAGTGAAGAGGTTAAAAAGAGGAAAGAAAGGCTTACGGTGGATACCTAGGCACTCAGAGATGAAAAAGCGCATAGCAAGCGACGAAATGCAATCTATTGGAGCATTGAAGGGAACAAGATTCTCTTTATGACGGAAACGGGAATAAGAACCTCTTACAAACTATTCACCGCATTCCCTAAAAGATTTCCTCCATTTTCTAAAACTTCTTCTTACTTCATACTACATTTTACAAAACATTCTTTCGCCAGCCGTTTCTCTAATGGAGAACCTCTTAGAAATGCTTTTATAGTCGTTTACAAAAGTCAAACGTTTTTGTTTCTCAAACACATTTCTTTAAAATCTTAAATCCGCTTGTAAGTTCAAGATAACCCTTATGTGATTTTGGTGATTAATGGCAAACGGTAACTAATGACAAACACTGATTTATAATAAACTTTTTAAAATGTTACATATGGATTAATAACAAACCTTTCTTGAGATAAGTAAAATGTGTTGCTTTAGTCTTTTGTATAGGAAGGATTGTTCATCCAAGCAAGATATGCATCTAATCATCTAGCTAGTTGAGGCTAGACCTGATCATGGGCAGCCCGGCCTGATAGCCTAGCCCAATTTTTCTAGGCCAGGCCGGCCCGCCCGGCCCGACGATTTGTATTAAATGCTTTTGACCCGGCCAGGCTCAGGCCTAATCTTGGTGAGAAAAAATCGGGCCAAACTGGGCTCAGGCTTACGTTCAGGTGACCAGGCTTTTCCAAACCTAGCCCAAAGCCCGGCCCGGCAAATGATCTGTCCAGTTGAGGCTAGCATGCTTTGTGTTGCTATTTCTTTGATCTCACATTTAGATCTCTGGTGGATGATCCAAGTGGAGGTAAGTGCTTGACTAGAATCCACGTGGCTCCTAGGGAGCGGCGGAGTGTGGACTGGCAGGGGCGGCTAGCAGTCCTATGGGCAAAGAGCAGGGAGAGAAGAGAAGATAGTAGGGGAGCACCTCTGATGGGGTTGGTTGGGCTAGAGAGAGAAGTGGATTGAATTTCATGCAATTTTCAAAATTAGTGTCTGTCGGGACCCGCAAAAAGGAGTCGAATCCTTACTGTGCTTTACCTGTACTAGTCCCTGGATCAAGTAGCTAGTATACACAGATATACAGTTTGGATCATCACCATTCATCGAAAAGTAAAATTATTACATCAGAGTCGCTTAATTATTACAAAGTTCAGGCTCCATGGCCTAGCAGCGGAAATTCAAATAACAATTCAAATCAAATGGAAACCCAACACAACTCCACGGACATGCCCGAAGAATTGCGCTTCTAGACGTCGGAGTAGTCTTCATCCAAAACTCCTTTAGCGAAGTCCCCGTCCTGATACACCTCCTCATCGGCGTCGTATCCTGCCCGTTGGAATGAGCAGCCCCGCATGAAAGGCGAGGGTGAGTATACTTTATACTCAACAAGTAAGGCTGACTAAATGCAACTAAGGCTAACAAGGAAGGGAAGAGGTTCTTTTGCATAAAGCCAGTTTTGTTAGTTTTTCCTAAGATTTTATAAAATGATTTTGAAAAGCATTATGGAAAGCAAACATCTAAATTATTTTCTTTGAAATTCCTGTCTCAACCGATTTTGCCCGAACCTGGCTACTCACGGCACCCATCGTGCAATTACCCTCATCGCTCATAGCACCAACTATGAGAAGAAAATCCAAAACACACTACTCCGATCGTAGTTTTCCTTTAAAACACCATTTAGAAAACACAGGTAAGAAGTACCAAAGATGCAGCTCCCCATCGTCCATCCTTGACCGTGGACATGGCTATCATAATAGTTTTATACTCTGCAGAGGTTGTGCACTTTACCCATGAGAGGAGGTTTTCCTAAAAATCACCAAAAGGAAAAGAACACCACAAGGTTTTTAATCAATATTCCCCTAGCCTGGCACTCCCTCTAAGGATTCCACCGCAGCGCTAGTTACCCTAGTTGGCTGAAGCCCCCTCTTGAGCCTATAGAACAACACCAACTGCCTATTCCACCGACTGGAATGCCAAAACTAAGAGTCCGAAGAGTACTCAACCAGGGCTTGCCCATGCAAGCACACAATGGTCACATTGTCGTACTTAGCTCGTTTACCTCAAGAAATCGGTTCTTAGGGATCAGGGTGGTTCCCACACTGGGCCCGAATCTCGTGCATGCTGCACCATCCTTGCAACCATCCACCTCAATCAGGTTTTGCAAAACATTTTTTCCGATAGCACCCACTATCAACTAACCCGTTTACAAATAAAAGACAACACCAATTGTCCATTAAAATCACAATATTAATTTGGTAATCAATAGGGTCAAGCATATGATTAAATGTTCTACAATATGCATTATTAAGCAGATGCAAATCCTAGACAAGGGTATGGTGTTAATTAATCAAAATTAATAGCCTATGGCAGCAAGAAATGTTTTATAAGAATTAATTATTAATGGGGGGTTTAGCTAAACAATTTAGGTATTAAGCTTTTGTATATTAAATATACATGCTAGTGTTCAAATTCAACAAATCAAGTTTGCAAAACATGGGTTCAGAGGTTTCAGCACTTGCCCTGATCAACGAAGTGGGGAGGATCCTCCGCTGCGTCGGACACGAACTCGGAACTTGGATCTAACGCAACGAAATTAAATAAATAAATACAAGGCAAAAGAAAAATCAGAAATTGATATGTGTGCAAATGCATATGAAATTTTACAAAACAATAGGTCTTGATTTTATAAACATTTTAAATTTTGTTCCATAATTTTTGGGATTATAAAATTAAAGATATGGAATTTTTAAGTATCAGTTTTAATAAAAATAGGAAAAAGAATTCCTTCGCTGACTGGGCGAAGGAGGCTGTTTGGTCGGCTCGTCCTGGCGCGGCCCACGCACGCGGCGCGGAGCGTGCAACCCAACATGGAGCGGCCTGGCGTGCGGTTTCGGCCAGCCGTGCGGAGGCACGCGAGGCGGTGGCCCACGTGGGGCTCGGCCTAGCCGATGCGGAGGCGCGAGGCGCGTGTGATAGGCTAGTCCGGCCTAAGCTAAGCGGCCGCACGCGAGGCGCTGCCCAAAGGAGCGAAGCGGAGGCGAGGCGTGGCCAGCAGAAGCGAACGGGCATCGGGCGGCCGTGGCCCGGCGAAGAGAGCGTGGGGGGCGACAGTGGGACCCACTGTCGGTGTCTCGGCAAGGAAAGCGGCGGCGGCGAGAAGCGGCGGCGCCGGTGGCGCAACGCAGTGGGCCACAGCCGGGAAGGGAGAGAGGTCCAGCGCTCCTCGTGGTGAGTTCGGCTCGAGAAGAGGCGGCGACGCGGCAAGAACGCAGACGTGGCTACTGTCGTCAGGTGGCAGGAATGTGGCGCTAGCTAGCCGGCGGTGAGTGAGGACGCCGTTAGGCGGGAAGCGCCACGGCGGCTGAGGAAGGTGTGGGTGGCGGCGGCGGGCCTGGCGTCGACCGTGAGGGTTGGCAGGCGAGCGGCCGGGAGAGGAGGAGGTGCACGGTAGCGGCGGTCTCCGGCGAAGCTCCAGCCAAATTGGTCGGGTGATTAGGGTTCAGGGAACTCAGGGGTGCTAGAGAGGGGAAGAGAAGGGGAAAATTACAGGCGGCGGCGACGAATTCAAGAAAGCCGGGCGATGGCGAGGATAGCAACACCTTCAGCGACGAAATCCGGCGAGCTCGGTCGACGATTCCTGTGGCCGAAAGGTGGGATAAGTCCAGGGGAGGGAGAGGAAAGACGTCCTCGGAGGGTTCGGCCAATGGGGCTTACCTGACGACGAATTTCGTGGAGAGGCAAGAGGTGAGGGGGGTGGCGGCGGCAAGGGCTTATATAGGGTTTTGGAGGGGATTTTAGGGAAGGGAGAGGACGATTCGGGTAGGGATTGATCCCCTAGGATCGTGGGAACCGATTTCGCTGGTTTTGGGGAGGATTTTTAGGGAGGATTCCAAGAGGGAAGATAGGGGAGATTTTCTCTGTCGTTTTGGACAGGGAGATCAAGAAGGAATCAGGGAAGCAAGAAAGAAGGGAGGAAGGAGAGAGAGGATAAAGGAAAGGGGAAAAGAAAAGGAAAGAAAAAGAAAAATAGGTGGGGTCCACTTGCAAGAGGGATAGAATAGAAAATAAATCCCATAATTTAATTTATTTCAACTTCAAATTATAGTTAAATAATTAATTGAAGATTAAATTTTAAATAATATTTATGAAATGTAAAATTAGTAAAAATAGTATTTACAATTTATTTTGCTTAAACAAACCTTTCTACAAGACTTTAATTAACATTATTCTTGCAATTAGGTTTTGGAAAGTTTTTATTTTGCAAAGCTTTTCCCTTTTTAATTAGGAACATACTCATTTTTAAATGCTTTAATATTTTCAAAAATTCTTATGATATGCAAAGCATATGATTTTGTTTTTGAAAAATAAGGATATTACAGTGTCTTACTTGGTTTCTTGGTTTATAAACTTGTACCCAATTTACAAATTCGGTTTAAAATTCCAAGTGTTCAAAAGTTTGGGGGCGTTACCAGGTTTGCATTTGTTCGCTGTAGGATTACTTGGTCTTACACACCAGGGCCGTCATCACATGCGTAGCATCTTCTTTTCACGGAGAGTAGAATAACGGAGTACGTGGTTTTCTCCCTCTCAAGGTGCTCTGCGACATTAGACGCGTATCTCTCAAAGATCTCATCAATCACGGATTCACCGAAATGGCTCGCGAACAGGGGCTCCATCACTGCCCTCATGCTCTTGGCGACGTTGATGCCGCTCCGGACGCTGTCGGGCACGTCGTCGCCTTCCGAGTCGTCGTAAGGATCCCAATTGGACTCGAACAGCTTGATGTGAGTGATGTCCAACAGCTTGCTCTGCTTGACCACTGCCTTCACTTCATCCACCGATGCCCCGTAGATAGGCAGATTGAAGGAGTGGAGCTTTTCCTTCTCCACGAGGCCCTGTCTCCATATCCATCACTGACAATTTAGCTTCAAGCTCTAGCTTGTTTTTTGGCAAAATTTAAGAAGTGATAATTTTTTTTAATAGTACTGGTCGTGTGTACCTCCTCAACGAGAGATCGCACGGATTGTGCAAGTAATCCGCAAAGATGGTTCAGGTCTCCGTCGTACACGTCCTCGTTCTTCCTCCCAAGAAATGTGAGCACCATGTGTCCGCCAAACACTAGTTCTTCGCATCGCAGCTTGAGGAACAGCGACAGGTCCTTCTGAAACTGCTCCTGGTACAGTTTCGCTACAGATGGCGGCGTAGTCCTCGCGATGTAAATGTTCCCTTCATTTAGGTACGTTTTTCTCTTGCCCTCCAATCCGTCAGGAACCTGCATGACGTAACACCAATTTTAGTTCATCCATAATTAACAACAGAGAGGTAAATGTAAACTTTGCCCTGTCAGTTTGGTACCCGAGAGCGCCAGTGGAGGCAGTATGACGAGTGGAAGAGATGAACAGTCTGACGAGGGAAAAGCCTGGTGTAGAAGGAGCCCGGCAACCCGGGGCAATGTAGAAAGGAGGCAGCATCTCTCCCTTGCGATCGACTGCAATCCACTCCTTGAAACGTTGAACTGACTGGAAGATCTGGTTGAAGTCGTTGCCCGGCAGATCGTTGAGGAAGAACTGGAGCTCCACCGGATTACTGTCATCGCTCAACTTGTCAGGGTGGCAGGCTATGGCTTCGATCGCCTTGGAGACAAAGAGGAGTGTGTTTGCACCCGAGGAGCAGCCCAGGTCGGCTATGGTCATTGTTGGAGGGTGGAGAGCCATGTACATTTCTCCCAGACACTTGTCAAGCAACGGCTTAGTCTCAAGCAAAGTTTTTTGCTGCGTAATTGCAAGTGGAAATTAATCCGTATCAAGTTGAAGTGTAATGTGGCTAGCAAATCAAGAGCTGTAATATATGAACGGCAGTTTGTACTAGAGGTTGCATGTTCATGAGCGTGACAGTCGTTTACAAACCTGAAGCCTGGAGTTGCTGGCATAGCTGGTCTCTCCATCCCCTTTGGCCATATGGAAATCACTCTCCATTTTCATCCCTACCAGGAGCTGCGTAATTCGGTTCGTTAGTTCGCTCAGTAGGAATCAGAAGTGCAGAACACGCTCGAGGTCAGAATGCAACTGTCCAACTTCAAGGGCCAGCTACATATAGAGCAGAGACCAGGGAAGCAAAAAAATTGCATTGATTATAGTTAATGTGGATTACTTGTTTAATACGTATAGATTCCTGATTCAAAGGATGGGAATGGCATGCCCCAGGGTAATCAATGCATTAATTCCAGATCTGGAAACATAATAAGGGCATCTCCAATGGTGTAGATAGCAGCTCGCTATAACATCCATCCATGTCAGCTATAGACTACACTAGAGATAAGGACTTCAATAGAAAGTCTATAAAGGCTGGCTATAGATATTTTTAATGTTTGCATGAGTAACAGAATGAGAGTGATCAAAACTGAACATCAACTTTGTGGCAGTATTTGCGTGAAACCCATTTAAACGAGCGGTAAAGTTCATGTGAATGAAAGCTAAATATCAAATTTTTATACTAGCCACCAATTTTGTTACTTGAATCAGAAATATATATATATAGAGAGAGAGTGAGAATAGCTAGTGTGCTATGGATAGCACGGAGAGATCCGTGCTATCCATGATGTTTGGAAATTCTGAGACTGAAATAGACGATCCGAACCATCCATCTTGTTCATCTCGATGAAATATAGCTACATACCAAATTTCAAATTTTTTTAAATTTTTTTACTATTTGTTTCATATTTTTCAAAATCGCTGATCTAATTAGCTGTGGACCCTCCAATAAGTTCAGTTTTCAAAAATACGAAACAAATAGTAAAAAAATTCAAAAAAATTGAAATTTGGTGTGTAGCGAGATTTCATCGAGATGAACAAGATGGACGGTTCAGATCATCTATTTCAGTCTCGAATTTTAAACGTCAGGATAGCACGGAGAGATCCGTATATCCATAGCACACTAGCCATTCTCTCTCTCTCTCTCTCTCTCTCTCTATATATATATATATATATATATATTAGCTTCTCAAGAATCCGAGCATCCACTGAGCACAAACAACAGCTAAGAAGGAATGGATGGCATGTCTGTCCAGACTCATAAAGAAGAACCGAAACTGCTAGAAGTTTAGTAGGAAAAAAAAACTGCTAAATTATAACAACGTTGCCCAACAGAGAGCATCAGAATAGGCTTGAATACATGCATGACTTGTAGGTATTACTATTGCTCCAAGTAGATAAAATTTGACATCTCCAATAGAAATTGGATGAAGTGGATGACTAATGACAGTAAAAATATGCATGTTTCATTTGTAGGAGCATCTTCTTGAACTATAATGTTGCATCTCTTGAGCAAGAACCACCAAAAGTCCAAAAGCATCTTCTTCAGGTAGAATAGCCAAAAGTCCAAAAGCATTTGATACCATCACCACCTTCCATACCTTGAGAACGAAATAAAATTAAAATGTTCAGAACAAAATGGATTAGTAAATGGTTAGGAATATTGATAGAAAGTAAATAAATAACATAATGAAGCTTACATTATTAAGGTTATAAAAACAACAGCTAATTATTATTCCTATTGGCAAACCGTTGCCAAATATGATCAACTAAGTCCTGCTTCAGTTGAGTATGGGTTGAGCGATCACGGACAGCAGCATTTCTACGTAGCACGTCATTAAAACATGTGTTACCATTAGTGCCTTTCTTCACTTCAGGTGGAAGAACATTCGATGCCCCTGGATCATCATTCAAGTCAATAGGATACTTAGCCATTTCTCCTTCATCTTCCACTATCATGTTATGGAGAATTATACAAGCTTGCATGATTTTCCAATAATCTTTCGGCTCCATATTCGTGCTGGACGACGCACGATATTGAAGCGAGCTTGTAGTACCCCAAAAGCATGCTCCACATCTTTCCTTGCCCCTTCTTGAGTTTTTGAGAATAGTTTGTGCTTATCTAATTGAGGGGCTGGTATAGTCTTTACGAATGCAGCCCATTCTGGATAAATACCATCGGCAAGGTAGTATCCTATCTCATATTGATTTCAATTGATGGAAAATTGTACTCGGGGAGCTTCACCCTTTATTGCCTGAATGAACAATGGGGACTGGTTTAGTACATTGATGTCGTTGTTGGACCCAGCAACACCAAAGAATGCATGCCAAAAGCGAAGGTCATGTGAAGCAACCGCTTCGAGGATGATAGTTGGGACTCCATGGTCGCCACGGGTGAATTGTCCCTTCCATGCTGTTGGACAGTTTTCCCACTGCCAGTGCATGCAATCGATGCTCCCTAGCATACCAGGGAATCCACGGGACTCTCCAATTTGGAGCAAATGCTCCACATCGTCAGCTATGGGGTGTCGCAAGTACTCATCGCCAAATAGCTCAATCACCCCTTGCACGAAATTTTCCAAGCTCTCCATTGCAGTGCTCTGTGCAATCTTCAACCACTCATCAAGGGTGTCAGCGGCAGTCCCGTATGCAAGCATTCGGATTGCTGCGGTACACTTCTGCAATGGTGAGAGCCCTGGGCGATTTGTACAATCCACCCTTTGAGTAAAATAGGGAGACCACTCACCTAGGGCAGTCACTATGCGGAGAAAGAGATGACGTCCCATCCAAAATCTTCTACGAAACATTGCATCGGTGTACAATGGTTCTTCAGCAAAGTAATCAGCCACAAGTTGTTCATGAGCCCCTTGATGATTCCGGTTGATGTACTTTCTTCTACCACTTTGACGCCTAGATGTACCACCCTCTAATTTGGCCTTAATCTTCGCTTCAATTTGCCCAGCAAAGGAATCAAGGACATTTTGCTCGGCCACAAAATCTTCTATAGTGTGTATATCGGCTGGGTCTATGGAATCATCAGATTGATCGGACATGTTTGGAAAGTAGGATAGGAAAGAATGTGGTTCTACTGGACTGTGTGGACAGAATGGAGAGAAGAGTGCAATATATAGGTGAAGCTTGCATAAAAGTATGGCTTGGGATTAATTGTGTTTGGGACTACAAGTTGACTACATGAAAATCTTCAATGCAATTACAGTACAAGTTGACTACTAGAAGGAACAGATTACTATACATTTTGCTGACTACTAGAAGGAACAGATTACTATACATTAAAGTTGACTACATTAAAGTGAATGCTGACTACTATAAGGAACAGATTACTGACTACATTAAAGTAAAACTATTTCAAGAAGCAGTACCTTAATTTGTGTTACCAAACAATTTCTCTCTCAAAATCTTCAAGCCCATAACGTGCTCAGCTTTCATATCATCAGTCATCTCCTTGGTGTCCATGCTCATGAAAGATCTATATGTTTCTAGCATAGTAGTCTCCCTCTTAATCCTTGCCGCCTCAACCTTTGCATCAAAAACACGTTGTTGGGTTTGTATAAACTCTTCATGGCGTTTTTTAGTTGCTGCTTGTATATCCATGAACTTCTTCATATCGTCTTTCAAACTGATGTCATCTTTCACCTTGCATTTGCTATTGTGTTGTTTCTTTGCTTGTTTTGTCCCTATCGGACGATCCTTTTCTTCGGCATCTTCAAGCATGATGCTGTCCCTATCACCTAGCTTCCTTTTCTTCAACTACTCAAGGCCATCTAAGACTACGTGCCACTTGGGTTGATCGCGAAGAATCTTCCAGCAGTGCATAAGTGTGAATGGACCTTCTCTATAGTCCTCCAAATAAAACTTTAGAGCCTTGTCTCTCAATTGATCATCCGATTGTCTGCTAGTGTAAATAGAGCTAGCCTTTTCCCAAGAAGCACAATACATTCCAACCCATCTCTTAATTTTTTGAAAGCAATCTTTCAGGTGTTTCATTTCTCTTTTCCGATTTGTAGGTGTAGTGACATTGTATAATGCAGCTACATCTGTCCAATACTTCTCATTTGAGTTATTCAACCACGCGCTCACCTACATTTAGCATACAAGATTAGTCACCATATGAGGTACAATGTGAGGTACAATTATGAAATCATCAATAAATGTGAAAGCCATTTTTTCTTACCAATCGCTCATCCTCATCTATTGCCCATGTCAGACGCTTTGCAGTCCTAATATCATCAATGTCTTCTACGTTGACGAAGGATTTAGCTTTTGGAACAGGTCTAGTGCATTGAGAGTCTAAATCAGGAGGCGGTGACAATGGACTCTCTTTGCAAATAGGTGGCCATGGCGCTGGGAACAAACCATGACCATTATGGAAATAGCTGAGAAAACCACCCGGCGGATGATTGCAAAATTAGGAATAGCTCAATTGGGTTCAATGTATCAGGAACTAATGGGTAATGGCTGCATGGTTAGTTTGTGCACATGCATCCTGTTTTATTCATTGGAACTAAAGGAAAGAAGTAGCTAAGCCCTTGCATCAGTAAAGAAAAGGACAGATTAGAATATTGAGTTATGCCGTACATTTGGAGGAGGAAGCAATTGAGGAATCAGGAAAGAAAAGGCCAGATTAGAATATTGAGTTTAGCAAAATAAATAATCATTAAGAAGTATCTATTTTTTATGGAGCACATAAGCACGTCCTACATCAATGTTTACAGCAGCAAACACCACATAATATGTGATGTGGAACATATATGATGGTTAGAGGCCAACTACTCTCCAATTTTGAATCATGGAATATATTTTTTGGTTCATACAACCTTATAATAGACTAGCCCAAGTAGTTCTTGATGGAATCTAATTATTTACTCCTAAGATTCCATGAGTAACATGCACGTCTGTCCAACCATATAGAGTTCATTTCTAGAATACTAGTACAGATAAGGAAGCATCAACATTTTGTTTTATACACTGCGTGAATGCTCCTTTTTTTTAAAGGTTGAGTGATTGGGAATTGAACTTGAAAAATAAGTAAAAGAAATTTGCATTGGTCTAACCTGTAAGGATTATTCCTGAAAAAACTGACAAAGGTAATCATACAAAGGAGATTGGGTTAGGATTTAGCTTAAACTAAAAACTATATTGCAACCAAATCCTTCTCATTCAAACAGGACAATATTTCCATTCTGTTGTAGTCACATAGATTTGTAATCATGCATAAACACGTTTTAGTGTTTAGCAACTCAACTATTTGATGGATATCTATGTCTGCCTGGTTCATTCTACATATAAGGATCCATAGGACTATTTTGTGCTTGTGGTTTTGAGAAAAGTATAATGTTTCAGGGAATTTGGAGTCAGGAGGTAAAGGAGAGAAGACCTCAGATCACTCTGCTACTATTGCTCTGCAATCACTGTTTCCAGAATATGACAGTCGTTTTAAGCTTGGTCTTGGTCAATCCATAGTAAGCTTTTCATTGAACCTTGTCTATGCACAGAAAAAGAAGATAACTCTTCTATTATGTTCACAATGCAGTTGGAAATTATCCAAGTTTACAAATCAAATCTTTTCTGAGCATCTTCAGTTCTAGTCGCTGACTGCTCGCATGTGTTTCAGGTGTCTTCCAATTAAGCTTATGCTGACCAGTGCTATGGCCTAGTTACCAGTTATGCAACGAAATCAATGGTAGGATTTAGTTTGTTCTACATAAACAATATTTTATAATTTCTATTTGGTTGATTGCCTAATTTAAAAATACACGTCCAGAACATGATTCTGCTATCTACTATCTTGCTAATAGTTCATTGGATAACTCAACCAAGTAGATTAACTCAAGTAAATTCTTACAGATCTGAGGAGGCTGGTGAAGCAATGGCCCCAGTGTTCGTCAGCAGAGGTGCAGTCCACCAACCTAGAGAAACCAAGTCACGCAAGATCAGAAGAAGTGGAGACGCGAAAAAAATAGCAAGCAGATGATGTGTATTACCTGGTTGTCTTCCTGAAGGGGTTGACGTAGCTTCACCAGATGCGGGCAAATTAGCCCAAGGGGCATCAGCAGATCCAGGCGAGGAAGCTTGCATCTGCGGTGGAGCAACCTCTCGTTTCGACCGACCGCTCATCTCCGATGGAATCAGGATGAAATCAGCTCGAATCGGGCGTGAGTGGTGATGGGAAATCAGGGAGAGGAAGACCTTGAAAAGGACCGATGCAGTGGGGATTGAGAGGAGGAAGACCTAGAGAAGGAGATTGCGGTGGGGATTTGGGGGCAGAGAGGCCACGCATAGGGAAAATCTGCAGTGGGGATTGAGAGAAGGAAGACCTAGAGAAGGAGATTGCGGTGGGGGATTGGCCGCGACAAGGAAAATCCCCTTCCTTTCGCCATTTCACGCGAAGGGCCAGGAAAAATCACCTCCTTTTCGCGCGTAGGAGGGAGCAATCAATCCACGACATATTTTTTAGAGATCGCTTCGATCGATAGGCAGGAGATAAAGCCAGCGATAGCTGTGATAACCGGATTCCAATATGATAATATCGGAGATTCTCGAGAATATAATTATCCAGGATTCCAATTGTATAACAGAAATGACACCATTGCATAGCTTTTATTAATACTAATAACAATTTTACAGCGGAAAGGGAAAATACAAAAGGTATTACATATTAAATCTATATGCCCATTCCACAGGCTTGGCCTGAGTATAGCAAATCCTTAGAAAAATGTCGAGTCATCAGAGATCCTTAAATGCAAAATCTATAAAAATTGGATTAGACAGGGGTGAGTATTTCTACTCAGCAGATTTTCATCAATGCAAGTGACTATTAATTATATGCAAGTTACCTAAATGAAAAGAGAGATTTAAGTAAATATAATGCAACAATTAAAATGGCTTATCAGTTATTTCAAAGGTTTTGTAAAACATTTAAGAATCAAATTCTTTACACAACCAAATTCTTTTACTCATCACACCCATTTACAACCTTGTATCATCTGCACGTCTTTTAGTTTATTAATTAAATTACTGAGTATATATCACAAATTATGCAGGTATCACCCTTCAGACATAACTCCATATACCGGGAGTACGGTCCATTAATGATTTATTTTCATTCGATTCTGCAGAACCTAGTTCAATCTATATATTGATCAGATACATAGTTGAACAATTGTGTCTTTAACCCATGACATTCCTAGGTTTTAGTATTGGATAGGCCCACCATTCCTGTTTCATCAAGCTCGTGTTCTCCATGCCGCGCATGAGCAACCCACCACCGGTCCTTTTAACCCATGCCTATCCTTTGCAGGAAATATTTTTATATAACACCAACACAACCAAAAATCCATATCCATTGTCATACTAGAATAATGTGCTTATCCAAGTAGATAATGAATGATTATATGAGTTGTCATATTATTGACTATTTATTCTATTCTAGGGTTTTACGATGTTATTTATTTAGGTGTATCCTAATGGTACAACTCTAACATGGAATATAATTATTCTACATGATATACATATGATATCAAAGTAGATTGACTCAGAATAATCCACTAGAAAATAATGCATAAAGTAATAATTAGATAATTCTAGATGAATAGAGAAAACCTGCCTTGGTTACGGGTATAACTAAACTCTTTCTTCTGCTTCACTTCTTGATCCTCATCTTCGTCCAAAGAATAGCTTGAATCTTGATCTTCTTCTATTATCGCGAGATTTTAATATTTAATAAAATAGAAAGAATAAGAATTAAATCAAAATGAAAAGGAATTTAGATGTCATGCAGAAATGTTTTGGAGAAGGTTTAGGTTCTTAGAATGCAATAGCTTTTTGGATAGGATAGGATGAAAACTATAAAAATATGTGGTAGAATGGTGGAGATGGGATCAGGGGATATTTTATAAAGAGATGGGAATGGATGATTTTGAAATAGTTTGTTCTTTTTATATTTTATTTCTTTTTCTTTAAAGATAATCCTAAAAGTGATTTAACTTATTTTGGGTTCCTTTGCAAATATTTTAGCATTATCCTGAGAAAATGAATTTTAAAATAATGAGTATTTATTTTATTATTTAAGAAAAAGGGTTTCTATTCTCTTTATTTTAAAAAATTAATACATAGCATACCTTTTATAAAATATTAAAATTAAAGGGTTGGAAAATTTTATTTATCTTTATACCAGATATGAAAAATATTGATTTTATTTTATAGCATCTTTTTATATTTTAGAAAATTCTTTATATTCTAAAGACAATGTTTTAATTAATTAACAAATTCAAGTGGTAATGATTATTTATAAAGTTTTTTAATTCCAAGAATATTTCAAATTATTCATGATTCATTTAAATGCTTCTTTTATATGCTTTTACTATTGGAAAGAATTTTGGTATATTAATTATTAAATTTTATTTAAAGAGATAAATTTCATAATTAGTTTAAAGAAAGAAAAATGCTATATCTTATTAAATAATTCTGAATTTTAAAGTTTCATAAATTTTTTTTATATATTGGTGTTTATCAGGAAAAATATCAATTTCACTTTTGTAAGGATTTTTATACTTTTAGAAATTCTCTAAATTGTTAAAGAGAGGGTTTAAGATTCAAATCTAAATTCTGGATGGTTTTAAAAATCTGGAAAAATCATATCTAGATGTAAAACATTATTTATAGGTGGAGCGAAGCAGAGAAGAAGTGGCTTTGCTTTTTGCTTGCTGCTTGCTATGTGATGTTGAGGTAATCCTCAGGGAGCTAGGTAAGCTTCTATTTATAGGCGGGATCGGATTGTCATGATTCAATCTGGGAGGATGAGCTCGCCGGGATTTTTGTGGCGCGGTGAAGCTCATCTCGCCGGTTCGTGCACAGCAAGCCACGGGAGGGGCGGAGCATCTAGCTGGTGATCTGACCCATTTGGTGCTGTGGAGTTGGACTCAAGGAGGTCAGCGGCAAGACCATGGCGGCATCACCTGGGACCGAGATCGCGGCGACGGCGGATTGGTCCAGCGGAGCGGTTTCGATCGTGCCACAGGGGACAATCGAGTAGCGCAAGTCCCAAGAAGCGTCTCGGTCGGAATGGCAGGGACAGGTGACCTCTGGAACGCACGGAAATCGATACTCCAGCGAAGTTCAGGGTGGAGATGGCTGTGACATCCTAGTATTTTCTAAAATGCTAAAAGGGTGCTTTTACAATTTAAGATAATTAATACTTTCCTAATTTACCAGTTTCGCCATAAAGATTCCCTAATTCTTTCCCTAATCATCTTTTACCTAATTAGGTTCCCTCTAATTGCCGTGGCACAACCGTGCATGTTTTTTTTTCTTTCCAAACTAAAACCGAACCATATCCAAACCATATCAATCCATCGTCGCCGTAGAGGTGAGCCGTCCGCCGCCGACTCCACGTCGTGCCGCCACCGGGAGCCGCTGCTGCCCGGCATGCATGCGCTGCCGCCACCATCCTGCCGCCGGGTCGAGCCGGAGAAGACGCCGCCGAGCGCCGAGGCCGCCGCCACGACCCGCCGCCGCCGCCGTCGTCACCGCCGCGGACTTGAGCCGCTTCGCCGTCGCAGCTGCGCTGCCGCCCGACCTCGCCGCCAACGCTGCGCGCGCTCTCTCGCTCTGCTCTGATCTGCCGCCCCAGCCCGCCGCCCTAGCCTTTCGCCTCGCCTTGTGGGATCCGTGTCGGCTGCCTCCTTGTGTGGCTCGCCAGCCACCGCCGCCACCGTCGCCGGAGCCGCCATCACGGTCGCCACCGGAAGCCCGCCGCCGGCCGCCACCCAGCTCTCTCTCTCTCCCACTCCCTCTCTTCCTTCCTGTCTCCCTCCCCTTTTCCTTTCTCTCTCTTCCCTCTTGTTCTCTACGCGTGAGGCAGAGGCAGTAAAGCAGAGGCAGCAGCCACTTCCTTTAAGTTTGGTCTGGTCAAAGCTCGGTCAGCCCTAGCGTATACTGTTCATGTGAACAGTATACCCTTCGCATTTTCATATCTCTTAAACCGTAGTTCCGTTTCGAACGAAACCAATTTTATTGGTCTTCGTTTCATCTAATCTATCTACTGTATTTATTTCATAATTTTCTGGATTTTATTTACTGCTGTTGATTCGTCTGTGCCTCGATTTGCATGTAGACATCGCGGAGGGTTCCGGAGGAGAATTAGTTGCCGAGTGTCCAGGGACGAGCTACTCGGATCAAGGTGCAAGCTAGATTCATGTCGAATCCACTTGTTTTTTCTCATTTTACTATTCATAGTTTTCTTTTAAACTTGCATACTAATTTTAATTTTAATTTACATGTTTACATTATTTACATCCGATGTCATGTTAATCATCTGTTAGCACCGTTACCTTTCTATTGTCGCCTAGTATGAATTAATCTCGTATTATTGTCATTTTTGAATTTACTCACGCTAGATGCTTAGTTGCTACGATGGGAAATCTAGATGATTGCTATGATGGAAAATCATTTAAAATCTTGGTAGAGAGAATCTACTCTTTATCGTGTGATTTTAGTTAAAACTTAATTCAACTAAAATCAACGTGGCGTGAGTAGACTCGAGGTGATGGTATGAAGGGTGGTTGTATGTTTGTGGTATGCCACCTCGGTCGACCTAAGGACTGAACTTCGTGGATGGACTGATCGGGCAAAACAGTACAGCCATGGGTGTTAATAATGGTAATACCTTAGTTGTTACCTTGGGAAATCTAGCTTTGGGTTGTCATGGCGGTGTGGGCATAGCGGTGTGGGCGTGCTTGATCAGCACCGTATGTCCATCTGGCACACAAGGGGACTTCGGGTTTCGTGATGAAGCAGCCAGAGGTGAATCCTTAGTGAGGCATCCTCAATTCTAGACATACCAGGGATAATGGCTTCGTCTCACTCTTGGGTGAGTCCCATGGGTAAAGTGTACACACTCTGCAGAGTTAAAACTATCATGATAGCCGTGCTCACGGTCAAGAGCGGGCTTAGGCAGCTCTACTTGTTAGTCCCACCTTTTTAATAATTAAACTGTTGTAGAAGGTAGGGGCAGGGATTGCCAGGCAGCGAATGCTGGGCAGCGAATGCCAAGCAGTGCATTACAGGGAATGGATTGCCAGGGTTTTCGAGTAGAGTTGACAGCGAATGTCAATTATATTGCTATGTTGAGAAAACATGAGTTAAAGAAATGAATTTAAAATCGATTTAAACTATTACTTTACAACTAATAGGTTTGTTAAAAATGCTTTTATGCAAGATAACCATCTCTAATCCTTTGATAGCCTTGCATTCATTACCTAAGGATATACATGCTTGCTGGGTATGGTTTATCCATACTTATTAGTTGTTCTTCAGATCTGTGCGCAGGTGACGACTTTGCCGAGTAAGTGGATTACGAGGCAGGGTACGACGATGGAGCTTCCGGCTACTAATGTATCCCCAGTCAGATGCCTGTGGCGTATGGATGGGTTTACCAAGCCATCATTTTAAATTTCTATCTTCCGCTTGTTACTATTTATATTAGGACAAATATTGTAATATTGGCATTTGTGGCCAAGGTACTTTATTTTGTTAATCGTTGAACAGCAAGGTGTGATTCCAGATTGCTCTAACTGTGCGTACTAGCTGTGATCCGTTGGGACTAGTACCGTAATGCACAGAGGGGTCGGCTTTACTGAGCCGGGTCCCGACAATGGCGGTGCCAGTGAAGCAGAGCAGGGCGGCGACAATGGCGGCGCTAGTGAAGCATAACTGGTAAGTAGGCCATAGCACTGGTCAGCACAAGCTTAATTGGAAGACACCTAAAACACATGCGAGCAGTCAACGACTAGAACTGAAGATGCTCAGAAAAGATTTTGATTTGTAAACTTGGATAATTTCCAACTGCATTGTGAACATAATAGAAGAGTTATCTTCTTTTTCTGTGCATAGACAAGGTTCAATGAAAAGCTTACTATGAATTGACCAAGACCAAGCACAAAACGACGGTTATATTCTGGAAACAGTGATTGCAGAGCAATAGTAGCAGAGTGATCTGAGGTCTTCTCTCCTTTACCTCCTGATTCCAAATTCCCTGAAACATTATACTTTTCTCAAAACCACAAGCACAAAAGAGTCCTATGGATCCTTATATGTAGAATGAACCAGGCAGACATAGATATCCATCAAATATTTGAGTTGCTAAACACTAAAACGTGTTTATGCATGATTACAAATCTATGTGACTACAACAGAATGGAAATATTGTCCTGTTTGAATGAGAAGGATTTGGTTGCAATATAGTTTTTAGTTTAAGCTAAATCCTAACCCAATCTCCTTTGTATGATTACCTTTGTCAGTTTTTTCAGGAATAATCCTTACAGGTAAGACCAATGCAAATTTCTTTTACTTATTTTTCAAGTTCAATTCCCAATCACTCAACCTTTAAAAAAAAGGAGCATTCACGCAGTGTATAAAACAAAATGTTGATGCTTCCTTATCTGTACTAATATTCTAGAAATGAACTCAATATGGTTGGACAGACGTGCATGTTACTCATGGAATCTTAGGAGTAAATAATTAGATTCCATCAAGAACTACTTGGGCTAGTCTATTATAAGGTTGTATGAACCAAAAATATATTCCATGATTCAAAACTGGAGAGTAGTTGGCCTCTAACCATCATATATGTTCCACATCACATATTATGTGGTGTTTGCTGCTGTAAACATTGATGTAGGACGTGCTTATGTGCTCCAAAAAAAATAGATACTTCTTAATGATTATTTATTCTGCTAAACTCAATATTCTAATCTGTCCTTTTCTTTACTGATTCAAGGGCTTAGCTACTTCTTTCCTTTAGTTCCAATGAATAAAACAGGATGCATGTGCACAAACTAACCATGCAGCCATTACCCATTAGTTCCTGATACATTGAACCCAATTGAGCTATTCTTAATTTTGCAATCATCCGCCGGGTGGTTTTCTCAGCTATTTCCATAATGGTCGTGGTTTGTTCCCAGCGTCATGGCCACCTATTTGCAAGGAGAGTCCGTTGTCACCGCCTCCTGATTTAGACTCTCAATGCGCTAGACCGGTTCCAAAAGCTAAATCCTTCGTCAACGTAGAAGACATTGATGATATTAGGACTGCAAACCGTCTGACATGGGCAATAGATGAGGATGAGCGATTGGTAAGAAAAAATGGCTTTCACATTTATTGATGATTTCATAATTGTACCTCACGTTGTACCTCATATGGTGACTAATCTTGTATGCTAAATGTAGGTGAGCGCTTGGTTGAATAACTCAAATGAGAAGTATTGGACAGATGTAGCTGCATTATACAATGTCACTACACCTACAAATCAGAAAAGAGAAATGAAACACCTGAAAGATCGCTTTCAAAAAATTAAGAGATGGGTTGGAATGTATTGTGCTTCTTGGGAAAAGGCTAGCTCTATTTACACTAGCAGACAATCGGATGATCAATTGAGAGACAAGGCTCTAAAGTTTTATTTGGAGGACTATAGAGAAGGTCCATTCACACTTATGCACTGCTGGAAGATTCTTCGCGATCAACCCAAGCGGCACGTATTCTTAGATGGCCTTGAGAAGTTGAAGAAAAGGAAGCTAGGTGATAGGGACAGCATCATGCTTGAAGATGCCAAAGAAAAGGATCGTTCGATAGGGACAAAACAAGCAAAGAAACAACACAATGGCAAATGCAAGGTGAAAGATGACATCAGTTTGAATGACGATATGAAGAAGTTCATGGATATACAAGCAGCAACTAAAAAATGCCATGAAGAGTTTATACAAACCCAACAACGTTTCCAAGATGCTTACTCCATCTTTGCAAATCCTTTCCCATCTCCCCCAGGACCTTTCCAAGCGGCATCCCATTGTTCTTTGTTGATTTATCCCACGATTTCTGAATAATATCTCGGCAGTCCTCTTCCTCCAGCCAGTTAGCCTCAAACTTAAAGCTCCTTTGTCTCCTTCCTCTGGGAGGAAGATGCAGATTTTGTTTATCTTTCTCACACACCACAACCAGGGGTCTATGGTCAGAGTGTCTATAGTCAGCATGGAAGATTGTTGCATGCGGAAATTTCCCATGCCAGCTGTGATTTGCAACCCCTCTGTCCAACCTTTCGCATATAAATTTGCTGGCCAGCTTGCTCATATTGGTCCAAGTAAATTGGTCCCCTTCAAACTTCACTTCCGTTAGGTTGCAGTCCTCAAGGGCTTTTCTGAATTGTTCCATGCTCCTGCTAGCTCTAACCTGCCCCCCTCTTTTCTCACCTTGGTACAAGATCTCATTGAAATCCTCAGCACATAACCAAGGAAGATCGGATCTGTACTTAAGCATCCTGAGCAGTTTCCAGGTGATTTCTCTCTTATCTTGCGCCGGTTCACCATATATGCCCGTGAACCTCCAAATGCTCCCATCAGTGTGCACCACTTCTGCGTCCACATGATACCTAGATAAGCTCTGGACAGTCACATCCACTTCTCTATTCCAGAACAGCGCTAAGCCTCCACTAAGCCCCTGGCAGTCTTTCGCCACCATGTTTGGCATGTCTAAAATCCATTTGAATCTCTCCATTCTCTTAGCAGTCATCTTTGTTTCTGAAAGGAACAAAAGATCGGGCTCTTCCTGCTTCCGGATGTCCAGAAGCCCCCGAACTGCCGGCTGGTTCCCAAGTCCCCGACAGTTCCAAGCGATGAGCTTCATTTTGTCCCTCCCGCGTTCAGTTTTTTCGCTTTCTGGCTCTCCTCACACCCAACGAAGGAACCCTCTCTAGGGGAGATAACTTCTGAAAGAGCCCATTCCCCACTCTCCCTTGGTTGTCCCTCCTCATGGAAGGTGAGGAGCAGATTATTTTGTAGGCCTAATCCTTCCTCCTCATTTGGGGCTGAAGGTTTTCTCTTCCTCGACCCCGGCCCCGCTAGGTCATCACTAGTTGGGAACAGCTCTCTGCCTTGCCCCCTCTTCAACTTGGCTTTCACCATTTCTCTTTTCTTTACAGGGGAGGTGACCTCTTCGCAGTCTATAGCAACTCCCCCCACCTTACTACTCTCTGCCCCATCTCTTCCCTCCGCAAAAGACTGGCTTCTACGCCCTGAGAGATTGCCCGAACTTGTTGATTTTCTGTTTGAGCTCTCTCCTCTGCTTGACCAATCAGATTGACTAATTCTTCTTTTATCTTCCATAACCCTCAGCTTTTCATTATATGGCAGTAGCCCATTTGCGTCCCGCACTGCAGGATTTGTGCACTCAATCTCGGAATGCCCAATGATACCACATGAGAAGCAAAAGAAAGGAACCTTTTCGTATTTCACATCAAACCACTCTTCCTCAGCTCTGCTCGGGCACTTCAGGGTTAAACCCCTCAGAAGGGGTTCATTGATTGGGAACTTTACCCTAGCTCTTAGTTCTTGTCCCATCGCTCTTCCTTTTTCATCCACATGTACCCTCATCACCTCCTCAACCAGTCCCGCAATCTGTTTACCCCATCTTTCATTCCTGACTCCCAAAGGGAGATTCATGATTTGAATCCATAACTCGATCTTGTCAAACTTTATCTCCGAAGGTTTCAGATTCTGATCATATTCCTGCAGGAGAACAACTTGTTTACCCATAGCAAATCTGCCCATAGTCCAGGGGGATCCGTTCAGCACTCTACTTTGGTCGGATTCGCACTCGAACTCCACAACAAACAGGTTTTCTCCCACCATCCTCAAATCCAAGCCTCTCGGGTTACCCCAAGCAGGACGCATTGCCCCCAAAATCACCTGAGAGTTCAGTGAGTTTGGGGCAAGAACCTTGCCAATCAAAGCATACGGGACACTACCTTGCTCTTCCCCTTCCGGGTCTTCCAGAATCCAAGCTCTTGCTTCCCTCGCTGTGAGGTTGAGTTTTCCAAACAAGGATGACACTCTCTCTTCCTCACTGCTATTTCCTCCCAGCTTCCTCTCTTTTTCCTTTTGCTCATTCTTCTCTGGTTTCGTTCCCCTCGCACTCGCCTGACTCCTTTTTCCTTTTGCCATCCAGTCCATTTGTGCCACTCCCGCAGCCGAACTTTCCCCACCGGATTGGCCAAGGGCGGGTAGCAATGCCAGGTTTGCCCCTTTTTCGCTCCGAGCCCCATCCTGTGAGGAAGACCGGCGCGGAGGAGAGGACTTCCCTTCGGACGCCTTCATGCCACCTACTCCGCCAAAACAAGGCTGTGCAGCGCACTCCCCAGAGGCGCCCACAAGAACAGGCACACGAAACCCTATCCGGGCCCCCCACGGCCGACCCCGAAACTGGAGAAACCGGAGGGCACCGGAGGGAGCACAAGAATGGGGTGAAAGGGCTACTTACCCGCAGAAAGAGGGATCCGAGCCAGGTACCCGCCTCCTCCTCCTTCTCCCCGGTTCCAAACGCCGCGCCTTCCGCCTTCCGCCTCCCGCCTCCCGCCTCCAGCCCCAAACACCAAGCACCCCGCCTCCTGAGCCTGCGCAGGCCATCCCTGGGCACCGCCCCACCCACCACGCACCCTCCTCCGCGGAGGGGAGCGATTGGGGAAACAAGCCGGGGAGCAAATGGACGGCGCCGCCGGGAGAGGCCGAGCTAGGGTTCAGGTGTTCGCAAATGCACTGCGCGCAGAGAGGGATTTTCCATGCTTGAGTCTAGTACTCTTAAAATTGTTAATCACTTGATGGTTAATCTCTAAAATTAAAAGGCCCAGGTGTCAGGGCACAGGCGTACGGCGGATTTGCATCCCCTTCCCCTGGCATTGCATGACAAGCAATGTCAAGGGGGTTTCATTCGGGCCATCGTTTAACACTGTTTGGCTGTAACGTAAGAACAAACCTGCAAAAACATCTTTCTCTTTTAGCACTAGAACAAGGATTCCAAGGCTAAATAAATTGATCTAATGGAAGATGATAGCACCAAAAACAATGACTCAATGCATCCAGCCCGATTCACCATCAATGTTATGCATAAATAGAATAAAAAAATAGCAGCCACTTTTTTCAGTGATCCAACACGGCATAACTTAACGTTTATGTTAGAATTGGTGTCGAATATGTGTATGAATAGGATTACAGTTAGACTTTAAGTTTTAATAGACAGGGTAGGTTGGAATTTTAGACTTTGTATCCTGTGTCTTATATAAAGGGGCAGTAGTGATGTAACCCATAACGACAAAGTAGCGGTGTAAACACATAGGGAATCGTGGCTGTTATGCTGTGGTGTTGATGAGGAGCGCTCATAATCATGCCCCAAAGATATAAGTGAGTGTCGAACTATGTTAACAAATATCATGCCTCCGGTATCGTTTTTAGATCACATCACATTAAATCATAACAGTTTATAATTTGTGTTATGGTGATGTTTACATCACAAACAAAGTACTCAGGAATCAAAGTTTCACAGCACAAGGATTAGTCTTCCATTGAAATCATACATGGAAATGGAATGTTCAAGATGACAAATGATTTTTCCTTTTGGAGGTTACTAGCTATAGAACACAAGTAGCAACATCATTTAGAGGTGACAATTTCACATTTCTCATGTTCGGAGCATACTCCTGTAAAAAAAAAAAGTGCACAGCATACTCCTGTCAATAGGTCAGAACATATCATGAATGGGTCGTGGAGGAGATGGAGGGAAGCACGAAGGAATCCAAGGTTGCTGGGGAGACGGTTGGTTGGCAATGCCAGGTCGTCGTCGTTGGAGGCGGTTGGCAGCCTAATAGCTTGTAACCGGCAGAGGAATCCTATGCATTGACTAAAAAAAGTTGGCGGGGTTGACAGCGGAAGGGCCTGCTGAAAGAACGTGCATGTCTAAGAGGAGGGTGAATTGGGTATTTCAAATTTTAGTTTATATTTAATTTTTACACTTATGTATAAAGCCTAAGTAATGCAGAAGCTATTGATTAAGTCTTTCAACACAAGTAATATATCTAGATAATAGCAATCCTAGGGTGAGAGCAAGACAAAACCACTAGACAGGCTAAATACACAATTAAACACAATCTAGATACTAGAAGATCTAAGCTCACAAGATAAATACATGGTGGATACTAGCAATCAACACATGGCGTAGAATATAAATAGCACAATACACATATGAGATGGCATGGAATAAATGAGTAAGAGAAGTAAATCACAAGTGACACTATTCCTTTTTACTGTGATGCTCGGAGACTTGCTGGTCTTTCCTAAGCCATGTTGAGGCTGATCCCATGCAAGGACCGGCTCCTTCTCGAGCCAACCATCTCTTTTTCACTAGTGGTTGCTAGTTCCCCTTCTCCGAGGATAGTAACCATCAACGCCACTCACAAGATTCACCCGGGTCTCCTTGCAAGCTCTTTGAGAAGGTTACCATTGCACGACGCCTCCTACACCATCTAGGTGCCGGCAAGCACCCAATGTAACAAGCACGGAGCTGTTTGATCAAATCGGATCAAAGCTCATGAGTGATGCACACAAGACTCACTTGGTCACTCACTCTTCTCTCTCTAGAAAACCACCTAATCTCACACAAAGATGGTGCTATCCCTCTCTCTAACCTTATTTCTCTCTTCTCTTGGCTGCACCTAACACATAGAAGCAATTTCAAGCAAAACCTCACATCAAATCACCTAGATTTGAGGTTTAAATACCCTCACACTTGGAAACTAGCCGTTGGGCACAAGTGCACTTACAGCTAGAACGAGGCCGAACCGGTCCGCCCAACACATGCCTGAATCGGACCGGGGAACAAACTCAGTCTGCCGCACACAGACTGGCGGACCACAGTCCGTCCTACTCCTCTCACATGCCGGACAGGGGCCGGAGTAGGCCAGTCCGCCCTATCCTCTCACAATCTGAACCACGACCACCGTACTCTCCTTATAGGCTAGACCAGAGGGCAGTTGCGGCGGACCGGCACTGTTTGCCGCACGAAAACGGACATAAATCCTAGCTCGGAAGTTGGAATTAGGTGATCTTATACTCTACGGAAATCTTAGAACGAAGGCTACACAACCCACAAGGTTACACCACCCAAACCCAAATGAGAGATGCAGAAAACCTAAGCAAACCAAAGAGGTCCCAACTTTCACACAACCCAACACCTCCCTCTCGCTACACACCTCCAACACCCTCGGCACCTCACTAGCCTCGACAAGGAGACTCATTGTGCATCATTCGAAAGCTAGGAAACTATCTGATCAAAACTGATTCGGACCCCTCTTTATAGTACGATGACTATCCTACCAATCTAGTCTTCTAGCCAACACCGAGACTACTAAAAGATTAGAAAACATCTTTAGCCCTACACTGACCATACCTTTATTTTGCGCATCCTTTTCTTAACGATGTTCCACACACGATGACGCCTCCATCTTATTCACCTTGACTATCACCAATCCTTGATGACTCCTCCGTCCCATCGACCTTGACTCAACCATCCACCCAATGGTCCTCCCATCCTATCGACTTCAACTTGATCATCAAACTTTGATGACTTTCTGTCTTGTTGACCTTGACTTAGTCATCATCTCTTGATATCACTTAATAGTCATTCACCTTCACATGACTTAATTCTCTTCACATCACTCATAAAAGACATTAGTCCTAAAAACTCAATAGATATAAATAGATTTAATATACACGAGCAATTTAGCATCACAAGTGTTTCATGATAAAACTCACCAAGCATAGAAACACATGTCATATGATAAATATGCACATAAAAGATAGATGCCGAAAAATATTTTATATTATGTTTCAACGCATAGCAATCAAATAATTCAATTAAACTCCAATCTTCACATAATGTGCACATGAATAAATATATCGGAAAGACACTCGTATATTTAATATTTAAGACATATATGTGAAGTTATCGATCCAATAAATATAAGAAAAAAATAAGCATGTATAGAAGACATCACATCATATATTAAACTCAACTTCAAGAAGTGCATATGAGAATATATAAAAGAGACATATATGCACATACACAATCAATAGCATTGTGAAGTTTAATTTATGGATCATGTGAATAAGGATAATATGATCACATATCTATATGTGTAAGCAACAAAACATATGTCAAAATCACAATATAATTATGCACAAATAAATATAAGATGGAGCAATGTGCATAAATTCATTCAAGTCAAATCTAGAGCTCAACATACACTTACACATGAGGAATACAATAATAGATATAAGTGAGATACCGAATTGCATATCTCAACTAGCAATCCTTCCTATTTGCATATACGAGACTAAAAAAAGATCAACAATGAAGTGATAGACTCAACAAGATAATTACTATGAGGCATACCTTGCTACAATGGATAGCTTGTCCTCTTATATAAGTGATTCCTCTATTAGAATGAGACTAGAATAAAGCTTAGCAATAAACTTGTTAGCCTCATAATAAGATTCATCATATAATAGATGTTTGTCATTAGTCAAGCATTAAATTAAGCATTAAACCATAGTTATCAATGTTTGTCATTAAATATTTTTATCATTAATCACCAAAATCACAAGGGTTACTTAAACTTACACCCTCCTTGCTTAGCGAGGTCGCCAGAGAAGGTGGTTGGGTTGCCATTGTTGCTGGCGAAGGGACGCCCTGTGCCCGACTTGCTTGGCGAGGTCAGCAATGGCTTTTAATCAGGTGGCAACAGGTCGGTGGTGATGTACCCGACGAAGGGCTTCGTGAGCTCATGGTAGAGGTAGCTTGCTGGCTTGAATCTAGCTTTGAAAGGAAGAGTTGGAATAGGGGTTTTTTTTGGAAAAAGCTAGAAAACACTATATTGTTTGAGTGGTTTACCAACGGTATAGGTAAGCCACAAAATGTCTCACGTGCGGGGCACGCTCATGTCCACTTTGCTAGAGCTGCATTGACTGGGTAAACGATAAAATGTGTTACACACGCCTGCGTACGTCCATTTTCCTAGACCTATAGCTGCATCGACTAGATAATGCTTTGTCCGTTGTCTTTTTTCTCTTCTGATTTTAGGATTTTCTAATTTCATATCTATTTTATACGAATTCTGTTTATCGCAAAAACAAAAGTTCATAATTCATCTAAAATGAAAATCTAGCTTTCCATAAATTTTCATAATTTTATGATTTTATATTTTTATTCATTTTGTTAGAAGTTTTTCTTTTCATAATCAAGGTTTCTAGGAGCGATTCACCTGGCTAGAAAGATTGTGTGGGGAATTTTTGCTATTTGATACTCGATAATTCCTGATACCCAACGATGTCATGATACTTAACAAAACCCGATACTTGCTAATACTCAATGCTTGTCGATACTCGATACTCGGTGATGCTTGATGCTAGGTGATATCTGATACTTCATGATACCCTGATACTTGATGGTATCTTACCCGATACTTGGTGATACACGATGCCCAACAATAATTGATACTCAACTATACTTGCCTCGATACTCAATGATACCCCGACTTGATACTCGATGATACTAAGAATTTATATTATTCATGAATTTGTTTTATATCATTCATCCTTATAAAATGCTTTAAGTTCTCTTTCCTATAGTATTTTCAACAAGAAATTTGATAAATTTTAAGAAAATTATGTAGTTAACACCTAAATCTATGCATAAAACCATGAAAATTGCATATTTTTGCTTGAATTTTTGAATTTTCTCTGAACCTACTTAATTACTTATACACATAAAATCTATGTAGTCAAAAATTAATCAAGACCAACTATAACAACCTAAAAGCTTTAATATATAAGAAATTATTTTCTCTTACAAAATCCTTGTTAATTTCTTTCCTTGCTTTAATTTTTATAACCCATTAATCACACTAAATAAAACAATCCTAAATATAAAACTTTATTTTTCCAAAATAATAATAATAATAATAATAATAATAATAAATAATAATGATAAACTTAAAATCCCTTTCTATTTAAATCTGAGACCTTCCTTTTTAGGCAAGCCCGAGGAATACGCTTTCCTTTTACGGAAATGCGCTTCCATTTAAACCATTAAGTAACCGCGCCAATCTTGGACCATTAGATCAAGATCCAACGGATCTATGACCATACCATCATACTGGTTCACTTGATCTAATCCTAGCCGTCCCGTTGCAGCCACGTCTCCCCCGGAGCCACCGCCCGCAATGTTTCTTCTCTACCGCCGGCGCCGCTGTAACATCCCCATTTTTCAAAAATTTTGAAAATGCATCATCATGGCATCATCACATGTGAATCCAAACTTTTAAAAATCATTTTTGAAAAATGTGCATGTTACTATAAATGTTTTCCTAAAAACCTATTTAAGGATTTAACTTTTAAAATATTTCGTTTAAAATTTGTCTAAATTGTTAAAAATCTATTTTGGCAATTTTTAGATTGACAATTTCAAATTAGGTTAGAAAATAACCAATTAATGGAACTTAAATTGAATAAAAATTTGACATCAAATTTAAACTAATTAGGTTTGGCAAAAACATAATTTAGCCCTAACCCTAATTCCCTCTCTTCTCCTATCTCTATGGCATGTGGGCCCCACTTGTCATTTGTCCCTAAATGGGACTTTCCCCTTTCGCCCTTTCTCAAATTGGGTATTTCCCAAAACTTCCCCCTATGCCTCCTTTCCATTTCTGCCCTCCCCTCCCACCAAAATTACCTCCTCCTAACCCCTAGCCTCATCCCCACGTAGCCTTCCCCCTTACCTCTCTTTTTCCCTCCCGTTGCTCTCTCGAACATTCCTCCCACTCCACTCACTGTCTCTCCCTCTGAATCCTCACCAGCGGAGCCTCCCGGCCCGATCCCCTCCACCACTCTCCTCCCTTCACCCCTCGATCCTGCTGGCCTGCCGCCGCCATTGTCATTGGAGCAGCAGCCGCCTCAAGCCGGAGTCGCCAAGACGCCGTCGGGCCTCCTCGGGGTAATCTTCCCTCCTTGCTCCCTTCTCCTCCCTAGGACCCTCCTAACCCTTCCTCACCGCACCGCCCTCTCTCACGGGGCCGGCCGGCGCCGAGCCTCCTCGGCCACGCCCGCCCGCCGATGCCACCTGCCCTCCTCACCATCGCGGACCTCGCCCCGCCGCCTCCTCCTCCGCCACGGTCAGCCCAGCGCCATGTGCCACCGACCTCGTCGCCGTCCCTGCCCTCTGGCGCTGACTCCTCCTCTAGGACCGCCACGACCCTCTCCCTCTTTTCCCCCCCCCACCGCCGTGGGCCGTCTCGCCGAGTTGGCTGCTCGAGCTGCCTCACACGCCTCCCTGCTCTCTGCCTCTGCCAGAGGGCCTGGCTGCTGATCACCGTGCTTGCCGCCGTCATGTTGGGCTTCACGCAGTCTCGCTGGCTGGCCGAGCTGGGCCGTCTCTGGCCAGAGTGTCGCCCGTTCATGTTGCGGGCCACACGGCACTGCAGGCCTTGGCTTGCAGGTTAGGCAGCTGCTGGCAGTGGACCGAGCCGTCGGCCGAGCCCAATTCTTTTCTAATTTCCTTAGATAGTAAGCCTTGATAATTTTATATATTCAATTCTATAAGTCCAAACATCACAAAATAAATTCCATAATGATCATAAAAATGTGTTCTACCACTGAATAAATTTTCATGATTTATTTAGCATATTTAATTTTCTGGCTAATTTATATATTAATGACAAATGCCCTTAATTTGTCATTTTGATAATTTTGTTTTAACAATTGGTAAATAAATATTATTTGACCAAAAAGATTACATGTACCTATTTAAGATTAATTTTTGCATAGCATGAGCATACGTGTCATTTAAATTTTAATTGAGCATTCGTGTTTATTCTCGGTTATTATTGTTTGTTAGGTTCTAGCGATGATAGTTTTGCGATCAATGCTCCGGAGGATCACCAAGACTTTGCTGAGCAAGGCAAGTGCTGAACTTTGTGTCCTATGATTTTGAAACACAATTTTTAGAAATTTACAAAATGCATGTTATATTAAAAATTAAAAATGCTAATCACTTAGTTACTTAGATAACACCCAATCAATAATTACTCTGTTAAAATATTCCTCGCTACCCTAGGTTATTAAAATTGCTAATACAAAACGTCACCCTTGAATTAGGTTTTGCATAATGCTTAGAAAAGCTTATTACTAAATTGTTGTCCATCCTTGATAACTGCAATTATTAAATGTTTGTCTAAATGATTGATTTAAAGAGGACAGTGGGTGCTGTCATATTTGCAAATGGGTATAGTTGGGATAGTGGGTGCTATCGGGTAAAAATGTTTTGTAAAACCTGATCAGGGTGGATGGATGCAAGGTGGGTGCCGCGAGCACGAGACTTGGGCCCAGTGTGGGAACCACCCTGATCCCTAAGGACCGATTCCTTGAGGTAGACGAGCTAAGTACAACAGTGCGACCATGTGTGCCTATATGGGCGGGCCCTGGTTGAGTATCCTTCAGTCCCCTAGCTTTGACATTCCAGTCGGTGGAGTAGACAGTAGGTGCTGTTCTATTGGCGCAAGAGGGGCATCGGTGTGGAAATCTTAGCGGCAATGCCTTAACTAGGAGGAGGTCGGAAAAAGGCCTTGTGGTGATCATTTTTCCTTTGGGTGCACCCTCGGGAAAAAACCACCTCGCATGGGTAAAGCGTGTGACCTCTGCAGAATGTAAAACTATCATGATAGTCATGTCCACGATCAAGGACGGACGACGGGGAGCTGCCTCATGGTACTTCTTATCCATTTGTTTTCAAAATGGTGTTTCAAAGGAAAACCACGATTGCGGTCGTGTGTTTTGGCTTTTCTCCTCACGGTGGGTGCTGTGAGCGATGAGGGTGTTTGCACGGTGGGTGCCGTGAGTAGCCAGGTTGGGCAAAAACCGGTGGGTGCCGGAACTTCAAAGAAAATTGATTCGAACATTTATTTTTCCCAACACGTTTTAAATCATTTTATAAAACCTTAGGTAAAATTTTATAAAACTGGCTTTATGCAAAAAGAACCCATAACTTTTCTTTGTCGAGCCTTAGATACATAGTAGTCAGCCTTACTTGTTGAGTACAAAGTATACTCACCCTCGCCTTTTATGCGGGGTTGCTCATTCCAATGAGCAGGTTGCGACCAACAGTGGTACCCTGAGGAGAAGATGTACCACGATGAAGGATTCGCCGCCGGGATCCAAGACGAAGCTTTCTTCGACGCCTAGGATTGGGCTCCTCCAGCTTTGCCTGTGGGGATTTGACTTGGCTTATGTCTTTTGGAGTTTCAGTTGTATTATAAAGACTTCCGCTTTTGTAAGGCCTTTGAGCCAAACTTATGTAACCACGCCATAAGGCGCACTCTGATGTAAATTTATGTAAATTAATCGACATAGCTGTGATCCAAATTCTGTTGTCTGTGTGTGCTAGCTACTGATCCAGGGACTAGCACAGGTAAAGCACAGGTGAGACCTCACCTCCGCCAGGGAGGGTCCCGACAGTCGCCGTCTTCGCTCTTGTTTTCCGCCGGAAGCGACATGCCCTGCCGTTGTAACTCGCCATCGCCCATAGTTTTGACCTTTCTGGAGAGCTCTCGTCGCCGCCAACCCTATCCCTCCCTTCATTGGCCTTATCCCGCCGCCGTTGCCACTCTCGTCCAAACGCCGCCCCAGTTTTGCCATCACGGAAAAGCTCGCGCCGCCGCCAGCCTATTCCGCCACCTCATCATCCTCATCCTTCCTCCACAACCACTCAGTCCGCCGCTGCCACCTCACAGCGCTGCTGCCATTGTTTCTTGCCCGCAACTCCATCATTCACCTATAAAAGCCCTTCCCCGGCACCGCAACTCCTCAAACTTCATCTCTACACCGTTCCTCTACCTCCTTACTCCCTTTTACTGCCCAACATTGCCGCCGTTGAGCTCTTCTTCCCTAAATCCGGCCAACACTCTTCTCATTGCTCCAATCTCCCTTAACCCTTAAATCCTATAACTAAAATACTCCACCCCTCACCGCAAAACCCCTCCGACCATCACTCACCCTCAATTCCCACCGGAGCTTCCCCACCACTGCTACCCAGTTACATTGCCGCCATCATCATGTTGCTCCATTGATTCCGGCCACCTTAAACCACTCCAAGACCACCAAAAGAACTCCCATGGACCCAATTCCATTAATCCCTCACCAATTTCTCATCGCTAGCCATCCTCGCCGTCGCCGGTGAATTCCATCGCCGCCGCCCCCTGTTTTTCCCCTTTTATTCACTCTCTCTACCACTGACCGAATGGTCCCACATGTCAGCCGCCAATCTTGCCAGCCACACACTGCTGACGGGTCCCCCTTTGCCAGCCCGCGTGTCAATAATTGGGCCGAACCCAACAACAGCCCAGTAAGAATTTTCAAAACCTTTTCTATTTTCTATTTCTTCCTATACTATTTAAAGTTTCATTTAAAATATTAAACACTTTTATAAATTCTACAAAAATTCATGAAAATCAAAAATAAAATAAAGAATTATATAAAAATATAAAATAGCATAATTTTGCTAATAAAATAAACTAAATAAATCCTTTTACTCTCTCTTTCTTAGATATTAAAATATTTTAATTAAAGAATATAGGAGTAAAATTAATAAAACTTCAATATAAAAGTTATCAAAATAATGTTTTACATCTAGAAATAATATTCCTACATTTTTAAATCCTTTAGGAATTTAAACTTAAATGTAAAATCCCTTTTTCCTTTGATCTACTTAAATATTTTTAAGTGGTAAAAAGAATAACTTTTGAAAAATCCTCTTTTTACCCTCAATTGACTCTATCTCGAAACTCCAACATGAGAAATGTTGTCGACCCCGATCTCTAGAGCTCAATTGATCCACACTTTTTTAATAAAATAAACATAATTAAATATCAAATTTTCTTCCTATCCGAAAGAATTTCTGAAACTCTGCTAAAATTTTTCCTAAATACCTCATCTTATAAAAAAATGAAAAATGATTTTAAACCATAAAAACCCCTACCCCTTTTTCTTTACAAAATATTTTTAAATCTTTAGAAAATCGTACAACCCATCACCTTTTTACCCAGACCCCTTTCATTTTTATTTTGTCATTTATTTAAGACTTCTTATTTGGATATTTATTGTAGTTTCTCTATTTTACAACGTATAGACGACAAGATACGCCCTCTGGAAAGAATGTCCACAAGATATATTAAAGTGTGATCCAATCTCCTATTAAGGCAGGTTTTCTTATCCTTGATGCATTTTGATATACCTATATTTTCTTTACTTATTATTTATTGCATATATTTTCTAGTTACTTATTTATACATTCCAAGTATAATTTTTATCCAAGCCCCAATACCTTAAAAAGCTACCTAAAAATATTTAACCCTTGATAAAACCCTAGAATAGGTAAAAATATTAAAATTTGATTATCTCATGATAAGATGAAGAATTGGTCTGTACAAATAAGTTAGATTGGATAACTTATTTGTGGTGGAAAAGCTGTAGTCTGGAAGGTTGATTGTATTTATATAGAGTAATTCGGAAACAGTGTTTTGTTATTTGGGCCCGTCGGTACAAGGAAGTAGCAGCTCAATAACACTAGGTGGAGAGAGTGTGAACTTCCTGGAAATCGTTACTCTATAAACTATAGAAGCAGATTCAAAAATAGTGTTTTGCCGTCTTGGGTTAGAGGAATCAAAGAGTTTGATTGACACTCAAGGGCACTAGATATTTGCTCTATGGTGTGAGAATATCTAGATATCGTTTGCTTCTATAAAAACTTGGGTTTAAAATGAATAAGAATGATACATTAATCATCCATCCATATAAGAGAGCTGTTATATAGGTAAAGTTGGATAGGTTCTGCAGAGCTAATAATAAATTCATCGATGGACCTTACTTCGGGTATATGAAGTTGTGTCAACTGGGTGATGCCTCTCTTATTTACCAAAATCCATGAATTTATGAAAAATTATTATTTGGATTGCAAATGAATAAGGATGGAGAAAGATGATAGAATTTGTTCTATTATTATTAATTGTTTTAAAATAATGGTAGGACTTTTAAAGTTTAAAATTTGCATATATTAATAGTGATATTCTTTCAAGAAACCTGCAAGTACGATTAGTACTTACCCACATTTTAAAATTTACTATTCCTTGAATCCTGTTATCATATATTAATAGTGATGTTCTTTCAAGAAACCTGCAAGTACGATTAGTACTTACCCATATTTTATGGGCAATTTATTTCTTTTTACAGGATCCACTTTATAATCAGAAATGGACATTTATGAAGAAGACATGAATTCGCATAGGATCAATTTCTAAGGTTTACCTTATGCTCAGGCTCTGCCTGTGGTATATGGGCATGTAATCTTCTTTTTATTACCAAGTTAAATTTCCATTTCCGCTATAAAATATTTTGTAACATGTAATTAATTAACCAAGCTGTACTATTTCTGAATGCAACTGAATCCTGGACAGTTGGCATTCTAGACATTTTCTGGTAAATTTTTACCGGAATTTAGTCCGCCACACTTGACCCAAGGAGGTGGTGCGTCCAATCGTCTGTCTCCAAATACCCGGGGCCCATGTTGTCCACAGTAGAGGTGGTGCGTCCAATCATCTGTCTCCAAATACCCGGGGCCCATGTTGTCCACAGTAGCCCCGAGTGCTTCGTGACTGAGTTGTTTAATTCTGAGTTCGACATGCAGTCCATCAAATGTAATCCGAGTGATATCAGTCTTTGTTCGGTTGATGTAGTTCTGCTCGCCGAGTAACCTGCTGTTGTTAAGGACTCAAGAGAAAATCTAAAGCCTTTAAAAAAGATGTTTGGTACCCAGTCCGACTGGTCGGTATCCTGGCTATTGGCCCCACAGAGGCATACCAAAAAAGTGGATGTAGCCGAGTGATTAGTGTCACCCTGACTTATCCTCCCTGTAACAAATCATGACATTCGGGTCTAATTGACAGATCTCGACATTCGGTCCAGCAGTGGACATGTCACAATTCGTGTATTAGGGTGTTCAGGCGGCCTGACCCGACTCAGTGCGGTGTCAAGTTAGTGATTCTCGGGAGAATACGTCCGCCTCCAAGCCAAGGTCATCCGAGTGGTGTTCATCATGATGATGAACGATCCAGAGATGTGCCACTGGGACCCGACTGAAGAGATAACTCTTGATGCCCGATCCAACTAAAAGTCAGACCGACTATTGACCCCGGGAGGTACATCAAGAGCTGAGTTATAACTCGGGAAGCGCCCAGTCCTCATAGACTGACAACTGGTATGAGGCCCGACTGGGGGCACGCTATTTTTCCCGACTAGGTTTGATCCGAGTGGCACCTTTAATCGAGTAATGATGTATACAGCTTGCGGCCCACGGGGGGCAGGGCATGCGCTCTAGAACCTAATGTAACATCCCAATTTTAGGATTTGCAAAATTTTTGAAAATTTTAAAATATTAATAATACTAATGACATTTTGGAAGAATTATGTCTAAAATATATTATTTTGACTCCATGAAACAAAATATACATATATATATATATATGCGTGTGTGTGTGTAAATATTTTTTTTTGATACAATCATACTTTCCCATCATGAGAAATAGTTTCACCCAAACTTTGATTTTCAAAATATTACTTGGAATATATTTACTTTGAGATTATATTTATCAAAATGCTTGGACTATATTTATATTATGAATATATATATATATATATATATATATCAAGGTATTTGGAAAATGGTATTTTCATACCATGAATAGTAATTATTAGCTATACCCTTTTTAGGAAACCAATTCTCAAACCTTCCTTGAATCCATTTCCTTTGAAAATCCAAATCCCATTTATACTCAAATTTTGAATTGGCATAGTGAAATGACCCTTTTGCCCCTGGGCTAAACCATGCCCTCTATTCTCTGCCTTGGGCCCAAAAACCCTGAATTCCTGTCCCGGCCTTCATCCCCGGGCTTGGCCCATCCCTCACCCTCTCTCTCGGCTTGGCCTGATTGGGCCCACTCCATGGCCTGGCTCAGCCCAAGCCGAAGCCTCCCTTGCTCTAAGCCTGTTTCTTTCAGCGGTTTCTAGTGGTTGCGGTTTTGCTGTAGTAAATTTATAAGTCTTCGAAAAAAGTGTAATGATCCTAAAAAGATAATTAAAATTTTTTTAAGAATTAAAATATCAGAGCAAACCACTCGATCACGAAAAGAAACAGGCCTCTATCTTCCTCTGCTCCTCCAGTGCTCTCGCCACGACCAAGCACCCCACCACCGTCTTTGGTCGCCGACCACCCACGTCGCCCATACCAGCACCACGTCATGGCCCCAATCAACTTTGTCCTTCCCCTCAAAATCCGGAGTCGCCGAGCCCCGCCATTGGGCGAACGACCTGCGAGAACGGTACTGCCGCCCTGCAAACCCGCGCGAGGACGACGACCATCGTCACTTGACATGCGCGCATTCAATTCCCCGTCCCCCCTGCTCCTCCCCGCGCCTATAAAGCTAACCCGAGCCCTCCCCATCCTCCCTCAATCCACCGCCTCACCCTACCCGAGCACCTCCGCCGTTGCGGGCTCATTTCAGTAAATCCCGAGCTCGGGCGACCAGCTCTACCTCTTCCTCTCATTCCCCAGTAGCACCCCTCCGTCTTAATTGCATTTTCGTTGCTTGTAGCTCATGGGCGAGCTCCGTCGCCGCCGCCGGCCACCACTTGCCCCTTTTCGATTTCTCGCCATCGGCAGCATCTCCGGCCCTATCCTTCGGCCTACGGCACCCCGGCATCGTCCTCTACCTCCTCCTAGAAGGAATCGACGAGGCCTCCCCCGAAACTCCCCCGCGCCGTGCCCTCTGCTTCGGCTCCGCAAGGCTCCATGCCGCCGGCCCCCTCCGGTCCTCCCCGGGCACGACCTTTGCTTAAAACCCCGTGGAACGCCGACGTCGTCGCTTGCCGCAGCTCCCCGCTGCCCCCACTCGTGGCGCCGCCGCCTCTGCTCGCCACCGGCGAATCTGCACGAGGACGTCCTAGAGATAGGCCCCGCGCACACATAGGGACCAACGGCACCCCTTTTCGTGTCTTGTAGCACCACCGAGACGACGCCGTAGAGATCGCCAGAGCACCGCCTGTGTACCAGTCGTGCCGACGTCACCCTGACGTCGTGCTGGCGTCATGGTTCGGCGCACAGTACACCGTCTCACTGCAGTGTGGGACCCGCGTAGTTTAGATAGGATTATTACCCGCGGAAGCAGCGTACTGAGGATGACATGTGGGCCTCTTGGTCCCACATGTAAGTTTACGCCTTCTGCATGGCGCTTCCCCGTGGGCTGTTTCAGCTCAGGCCAAACTGCACAGTGTTAGCCTCCGGCCTATTACTGTTCATAGTATTTTTTTTTCAGAGAGTTTTCCATTTAACTTGTTTCCAGAAAAGAGTTTTGATTTATTAACAATACTTAGTGACTTTGTAAAACCATGGAAAATTATGTAAAATATTAGAACACTTGTGAGACCTAGGAAAAATATTACTTTGCATATCTCACTATTTTTTTTAGTCTCTGTAAAATATTAATAGTCCTTTTCCACATATTTCTCTTATAAAGATAATGCCGAAAAGTGTTTTCCATCTATTAAAAATGGTATTTGACATATAAATTCTTGATAAAATTACAGAGAGCTATTTAAATCCCTCTTTAAATCCCTCTGTATTTACAAAAAAATATAAGTTTGCATCTTTCACTATTTTATGCCTCTGTACAATACTATTAGCTCTTTTCTAATGGTTTTCTATACAAAGAATGTAACAGCCCAAAATCGTGTATATTTATATTTTCAAAATCACTCTCGTAAGTGCGATTTGTTGTAGAAAATTCCTGCAAATATTCATTCTTTTAAACTTCTCATATAGACCTATAAAAATTTTTAGGCTAAACAACTCACTAAAGATACCTAATATAGGAGAATTAATAACTCAAATAGAGCTCCTATCATGATAAACCTAGGTTTATTGAAAGAAAAGGGTAAAGAATTTAGTAAAGGATAGATAATTCATTAAAAATTCCCTTGGCTCTCATATATATTAATATACATATATATATACACACATAATAAATCAAGAAAACTTCATCCAAGTATATAAATAATTATATGTATGAATATACATAGATTAATGTTATATAGGAAATTTAGCACACAAGAAAATGTTCACATTAAATGCATTTATGCATAAAGATTATTATGCATAATACACCTTTGAATCTTATTGATGTATAAACATATATATGAACCTCTATATATATATATACACATATACATATATATATATACACTTATTCATATATGACATATATATGAATACTTATACAATGGATAAAAACTCTCACTAAAATTCCCCAAAAAATTACATAAAATAGTTTGAAGCACCAGTGAAAGCCTGGACTTGGAATCGACCAAAATTGACCTTGGTGGGACCCACTGGACAGCCCCTTTCCCTCTCTGCCCTTGTGGGCATTTTGCCGAGCAGTTGAGCTGCCCCGGCCGTGCCTCACCGCTCCGGCCGAATCCCGGCCCATTGGTGCCCAATTTTCTCCTGAGTGGACACCATTGGCTGCGCGTGCACGATGTTCGACCCTTGTTGCCCCACCGTCGCGGACACGACGACGACCACTCTGCACCGCTGCTGTCGTCTGTCCGTCGTGCCGACCAAAGCGTTGTCGGTTGGCGTGGCTTTGGCCGTGTCGAGCACCGCCCGTTCGCCTAATGAGCGCCCGCCAGACCGATGCCGATCCTCGACCCCAGGCGCAGACCGGCTTTGCCGCCCGGAACAAGCAACTTCACCGCCCGGCATGCTCATTCATCGCGCGGCGCTTAGCCACCGCCGTGCCGTACCAACCAAAGACCGAAGCTACCTAGTGACCGCCCAAGACTTCCTGCGATCACGGACAAAGGTCGTACTCCAACCGAGCTTAAAACCCGGCCGTGCCGCAACGGTCCCGACCTTCCTCACGTGGACAGCCCAAACCACACCCCCATTCACGCAACCCGTGCGCGCCTTAGCTTCACTAGACCCTCACCTCACTCCTACCCGAAGGAATTGGATCGGGAAGCCTCGAGCCCGCCGGATTGCTCTCACCGTCGCCGGCCACCCGATTCTTCCCCTTTCCGATTTCTCCCTTCTCGGTGAGTCCTCGCCGATTGCTTTCGTGATTTAGCACCTCTCACCTCGCCGAACTTTCGCCTGAGTTAATTGGACCCGAGGACCCTGAGCTCCTCGGGCGCCGTGAGCCTGCTTCCGCCTGCTCGCCTCAACGCCGCCCGGCTCGATCGCGCCTCTTCCGGCCCGACCGTAAGCACGGAGAGCATCCCCAAGCCTCCCTCATGCTTATACTCAGTTCCATTTAGCTCCTAGGACATTGTTTAGCTGTAGACTTTCGCTTCTGAGAACGTTCTCCGCCGCCGCTAGGCTCGCCGCCGATTAGGGCCGTCGCCGGCAAGCAGCTCGAGACACATTGTAGCGGTTTTCATATGGATTCCATAGCGCCCTAGAACTCCTTCTCTAGTGCACTGTAGCTCCGCCGCCGCGTCGCTGGAGGATCGCCGGTTTCATGACGTCATCGCGTCGCTCCGGTCGGAGGTGGACGACGAAGTCCCGGCCGTTAGATCCGTGCCAAGATGCGTGCGCGTGATCGGATCGAATTTTAAATCACGCGCGAGAGGGAAAGAGCCGCTGACATGTGGGCCCAGGGCCCACCTGTCTGGTTGAGTCGAGACGCACTCCCGGAAGGCGCCTTCGCGCGCAAGAAGCGCCGTTTAGAAACCCGCCTTCAGCGTGGTCTGCCCGGCCGCGAGTTAGCGGGCCGGCCCATTACTGTTCATCCAATTTTTCTCGGATTTAGCTATTTAAACAAATACAGAATATAAACTTGATTTATTAAAAATAGCTAGACATCTCCAAAATTGCTAGAAAATTTATGATAAATACTAGAATCCATGCTAGATTTAATAAAAATATAACCATGAACAGTAGCCATACATTATTCCAAGATTTAATTCATTGGTCTATTCTTAGGGCACTAACCTATATAGAGTAAATCACAGAAATGAGTTTCTGCTATTAAAAATTTAAATTAACACTCAATAAAAACTGAAAAATTCATGAGGGGCATGAAATAACTTTCTGGACTTAGGAAAAATACAAACTTTATGATATAACTTATAATCACTTGTCATTTAATTAACGACATAATTAATAATTATAGTTTACTAGAAATACTTGGTAATTTGGTTAATCAAATTGATAGGCTGGTAGATAATTTACAGCAACCTATGACAATTTAGTCTTGTTTTATAATAGGCCTCAAGGTAATCAATCTCACGACCCTTTATAAACATATATAATTATCGGTACGCATAGAATACATAGATAACTTAAGGTTTTATCTCTCACGCACTTAAGCCCCACCATGACTAAGAATATAATGACACGAAGAGTAGTTAAAGGAAATTCTTCAAACAAAAACCTATTTTTGCTTTATACGTCTATTTTGCTAAACCTATGGGTAGTCTATTATGGGTAACTTCTTGCATTAATGCATATCATCTCCATAACGCCGCTCTACCGCTATCATTTATAAACTATTATGAAATAGAAGGATCATGGAACTTCCTCGATATCTAGACTAGAATTTATCACTCTTCGGAATATCGCTAGACTCAGTAAAGGCATTTCATGCATCATGCTTCTATTTGCATATCGATGCTTTTATTTATTTCTCTTCGAATTCGTTCAGATTAATAGACGCCGAGGAATCCGAGGGACCCTTTGAAGATCAGCAAGAAGACCCCCACTACGCCCCAGACCAAGGCGAGTTAATTTCCACCCTAAAGGATGTTTGCTTTTACTAGAAAGAATCTCGATTTTCCCTAGTGCGAGTCAACAACCTTCCCTTTAGGTGTTACTTTTATTAGGGAGAGTTTATTCTTTCCCTAGTACGAAGTTAACATTCAAAAGGATCATATTGAATCCAGTTTTATTAAATATTTTATTCTGAAGATTAAACCGCATGCTCTTTAAGTAATTAAACTGTTTACTTAATCATGATATATCATGCCATGCTATCAATTGTTTTTGTTCTACCTTGATGATATTGCCTTGAATTTATCATCTGTCCTTTGACTTTATGAATGATTGCCTTGATAATCACCCTTGACAGCCTGTTAGGTTGAATAAAATGATTTAGACTCTTAAGTCTTGGTTAAAATCTTGCTTAGACATTGCTCAGGTCCAATTATTAATTGAGGCATAGTCTCCTCAGAACGGTGAACCGACATTCACCGGACATGATAAATATATCAACTTGGTTTACTGGATTTTGGGCCTGGCATGCCAGTGTGTGAGGTTGGGAACGCGGATGTGTTCTAGTTTGTGGTTATGAGTGTGATGTAGCTGGGCTACATGGTGCAAGCAAGGCCGACCACGGAGATGGTCTTCAAGCGGACAAGATCGGTGTGCCGGTCGGGCCGAGTAGTTTTCGCAGAGCTTTATGTCGCCTAAAGGGTTCTGCGCACAACGTGTGTTCGGTGTCTTTGGGCGCCAAGCTTCTACTGTGCGGTCGGAGCACAAGTAGTTTTCGCGTAGCTTTATGCTGCCCACTGGGGTTCCTGCACAACACGTGGCCATCGCGCGGTAGTGCGGACTTAGGGGCCCGCTGGCTTGCTGGATAGCGTCAGGGTCAACCCCTAGTCCGAGGTGAAGACAGGAGTAGGTCGTCACCCTGATGGGTGATATAGGTCTTACGTGACAGGGAGCCGTGACTCTAGTGCGGGCGTGGTAGCTCGGCTAGGGAAGAACGGGCACTTCGCTGGCGTAAGATCCACAACGGGTGCGCCACACCCAGAAGATGATGGCGGGGTTGTTTGGAGACGTTTGGCAATGTTCATGGAAACTGTCTGGGTATGGGATCGTTTGGCAGTGTGCATGGAAACTGTCGTGGAATAAAAATGAAAGACATTGATTAGCAGAACTTTGGTTAAAATATGCTAAGTCATAGGCTTTGACATATAAAACTTGCTTTATGCAAATAAAAGAACCCCAACCTTTTCTTTGGAACCCCTATCATTAATTGCATTAGGTTGGAAGCTAGCTCGCCATTGTTTGGATGACACTGACCTCGCATTCATACTCTCTTTAGATGGAGAATATGAGCAGGATCAGTACGCCTGCCATGAAGATGAAGGGCAGGACTTCGCTGATGACCAGGAAGAGGCTTAGGGCGTTTCTCCAGTCGAGTGCTTAGGCATAGCCGGCACGAGACTCTTTTGCATCTTTTGGGTCTCCGCACTCTGATCTTTTGGATATTGGAATATTTGGGCCAATGTGCCAAGTTGTAAACACTTAATAGCCTCCGGGCTTAATACAGGTATTTATGTAATTTAAGTCTTCCGCTTGTATGTGATGATCCGGCTATGTGAATGGTGTGCACTAGTGTACTAATCCAGGGACTAGTGCAGATCCAAGTGGTGGGCTGAAATTTAGGGCCCCACAAAGAAAATCCAGAAAAGTGTTTACTATCTACTGAAAATATTATTTGGCTTCCAGAAAATTTGATAAAGTTCTATAAAATAATTTATACTCTTCTGGTTTTATTAAAAATATGTTTGGGCATATTTAGTTACTATTTTGCCCATGGAGTATTTTAAAAGCTATATTTAGTGCTTTCCTTAAGTAAAGAAATCCCAGAAAATCTATTTGACCTACAAAATATTTTTGAACTTCATAAAATCTATAGACTTTTACAGAGCTGTTTTACATGACCTGTAAGCTAGGAAAAATATAATTTTCATATTGAACCTATATATTACTTCCCTAAAAATGTAAATGGCCTCTTTTAAATGTGTTTTTGGATATAAAATCTATTATTTTCTTGTAACACTTAATAGGGATTATCCCTTGCTGTGTTGTGACCTATTTGTCATGTATTTTAGCATATCTAATCTCCTTTGAAAAGCCTAGCAATTGGGTAGCTGTATTAATCATGCATAACATTCTTAGCACGTTTATCGAGAAGTTCATCGAACTTCCTCGATAAGTAGGATAATACTATTTTTTATACTCTTCGATAGCTTGATGCAAATAGTCGCCCACGTAATTAGATACGATTGCATAACATGCATCATGTTCTAGCATATTTCTTAATGCCTTTGTGCTATTTTGATTTGTTCTCGATAGACCCGGAACACCCAGAAGGACAGTTTGAAGATTAGGACCCCAACACACACGGTCCAGGCGAGCCAATATCTCTAGAATCATTCTTCTAACCCAGTTTTTATTTAAATTATGTTTATTTAAATTATGAACTTGCATGCCTTACATTTTGTTATCACATTATGTTGTTAAATACAGAGCTGATAGAGCTGGTCTTGATATAACCCAAATTGTTATATGTGTTATTAAGCACAACCCTTATCTTTGACATGATTTCATACCCTGTCATTTGTTAACCTAAGAAATTAATTAAACACCTTTTGGACTAGTAAGTCTTTGGCGAATGCTTAGCAATGGCTAAATCTAGATTCAAATGGGTCGAACCCCTGTTATCTACTGATACGGATATAGGATGACGAATTGCTCACAATTCCAGACTATCAACGTACGCGTCGTTAACACGGTGAAAACTCATGCACTTAGGTACCCCTTATTGCCCGAGTGCGAAGTGTCTTTGGATAAACCATTTTCCTAAATTTGGGATTCGATACCGAGAAGGGTTTGTGTACTGCGATGGACATATTTTGTTGTGGTGTGAAATCATGTTTTCGACATGACGCCGCGAAGGGCATGTCCTTCCGTGATGGATATTATTCTATGTACCGTGATGGCATATTTTAATGTGGTGTGAAATCATGTTTTTGACATGATGCCGTGACGGGCATGTCTTTCTGTGATGGAAACTATATTTTCTGCGATGGACAATACCGTGGAAGTATCTATCCACGATGGATGATTATGAGACGGATGTTTATAAAATTGCATGCTGTGAACCTTTTTGAATCGCTGGGATAGCTGAGTTTTCCATGTTGAGATAAACCCCAGTTATGAACAACTTTGACATATATGGCCCAGTACGTCTTTGATTTGTTAACCTGGCTAAGTCTTAGGCCTTCACTACTATGATTATAACTTTGGCATTTATGCAAATAAAATAAACTCTAGCCCCACCAAATGGCCTGTACCATTATGTGCATTAGGCGGGGTTTTGGCTCGCGAGCGCGGTTTGATTGCACGCTCACCCTCGCACCCACTCACTCTTTTAGGTCAAGATGGAGAAGAAGAGGATCCCTACGACTGCTATGATGACGAGGAAGCTCACAGAGCTGACGTGCAGGAAGGGTGTTAGGCGGGACTCCAGTCGCTTGCCTGTCGGGTGGATGGCATAGCCCTTGCAACCCAAATTTATCTTCGTTTCCGCATTTCCGAACTCTGATTAAAGAGCTCAATTTTGGTATTGTAATATTTGGCCAACTCGGCCCCACAAACTTGAGTCACTATGTATTTGAACCTTTATAAATGTATAATTAAACGTGCCTGTATGAGATGGTTCCAGTATTTTGTAACTCGTACAGCGCTAGCAAGACAGATCCTGGGCTAGCGAAAACGTACGGAGGTCCCTGGAAAATCGGGGGCCCACACCTAAGTCCAGGCCCGAATCTTGAAGCGATGATTAGGGCTTCATTCTTTCCTGCCCAACGCGGAAACTGAAACGTCGCCCACTTCCTTTTAAATAGAACATGCCGGGGCATTTGAACGGTTACGCTTGTACTGTGCGCCCCAGTCTGTTCATCTTCCCGCAGCGCTCCCGCTAGAGTTTGTCGCTTCCGCCGTTGTAGAGCAACCCTAGCGCCGCCGCCGCCACCATTCTTCAGATCTAGCCTCGTCGCCCCCATCCCCCACCACATTCTCTCAAATGGCGGAAAACTGGGCGACATCCGTCACCACCGAGGAGCGATTGTAGGCCCTGGTCGACGCCGGTGTTCTTCCGGCACAGGAACTCATCGGCTGGCACGCCGCCGCGGGTGAGTCTTCTCCCACTCCTCGCCAAGAGGAGATCGTCGTCTTTGACTCCTTTTTCTCTCGTGGGTTCGGACTCCCTGCTTCTTCCTTCCTTCGTGGTTTGCTCCACCATTACAACATCGAGCTCTTCCATTTGAATCCGAACTCGATTCTTCAAATCTCCCTTTTTGTTCATCTTTGCGAAGCCTTTCTGGGGATTGCTCCCCACTTCAACCTCTTTCGTCACCTTTTCCACTTGAAGGCCTTCCCCAACGACAGTGCCTCTAAGGTTGTCGGCGGGGCCTGATTTTACTCCGGAGTGGTCTCAAAAAGGAATACTTCTCTCTACCACTCCGAACCTCCCTGAAGGGATGGCACCAGGAGTGGTTTTATTGCTCTAATCCTCTTCCCAGTCTTCCTTCCTTTGACGGGAGAAAGCCCCGGGCTTCCCCCTCTTGGACTTCTTCTCCCCCTCTCCTTTGAGATGGATCAGGTCACCTAGCTACTCGGCCTGATTCGAAATCTGAAAGAAGAGGGGTTGACCGACGTGGCCATCGTCATCAGTCTCACGATGCGGCGCGTCCATCCCCTCAAGGAAAGGGTCTGGCTCGGGTTCGAATACACCGGGCCGACCGATCCGACTCGGGAGGTGGCCACCCAGATCTCCCATCCGAACGCCGCCGACCGACTCGCAGAGTTCTTCACCACGGGGACACCCATTACCAACCAAGGGTGTCCCAGAAGCTTCTCCCTCGTCAATCCGCCACCGGAGGTAACAGCCGGGTAGCCTTCGTGTTTATTTTAAGCCCGCCGAGTAGCTTTGTTCTCATCGTACTAACTCAGGAAGATCGTATTTCCGCGCAGGACCGCTAGGCCTTCGTGTCCCTCGCCCCGACGCCTGAGGCCCCCACCGACAAGGGCGAGAAGCGCCCGAGCGAGGAGTCTGAAGAGGCTCTCGCGGCAAAGAAGGGCAAGGGCCCGGTCTCCTTCGAAGAGGAAGACGTCCTGCCGCCCGAGGGGCGCAGCCGACAGGGCTCGGGCCCGACGATCCATGAAGCCCCCAAGGAAGGAGCGAGCCAGCCCACGCCTACCCGAAGGCCAAGCAGTCAGGCGGCTCGTCCTCCGAGAGCGGGACGCAAGGCATCGCCCAAGAAGAAGCGGGCGCAATCGACGCCTAAGCCTTCAGCATCCCAAGCCAGACTGAGTGGCCCTCCCGATGCTTCTTCAAGCGGGTCTTCCGCTCAGAGGGGCGCCGGGATAAAGATCAAGACCTCCAGTCGGTGAGTAAAAATTTGTCACTTCTTGCTAGTCTTCGATGTGTACTGTTTATATGCTGAAGTGTTCCTTATTTCAGGAAACTGTCGGAGGAAATCCCGACGGACCGCCTAACCGAGCCAGAACCGAAGCCTAAAGAGGCAGCTGCTGATCCCAGTCGGGAGGCGTCTCCTCCCTCTCCTTCTCCTCCTTCTTCCCCTCCTTCTCCTCTAGCGGCCGACGCAGAACTTTCGCCGCCCAAGCCGACAAGCCGAACTGTGTGTTGAAGCTCGAGGAGATGACGCCCCCCCCCGAGCCCGAAACCGACTGACGGGGCGGCGAGGAAGCTGAGCCGGTGGTGGAAGAGATTCCACGCCGGCCTCTATCTCCCCTGGAGGAGACCGAGCCCAAGTTCTCGGCAGCCTGGAGAGACGAGGCCGGGGACTGGGCTCTGCTTGATGACGAAGCAGAGGAGAAGGCCAAGGTAGCCTTCTATGAGCACGCCGCAGCATGCGGCAAATTGATCAGGGTAAGTCTCCCGACCAACCGAGTGAGTCTTGTCAACTTGAAGTAGAGTAGCGTCATTGTTTACTCTCTTTGCAGGAACTTGGCGATTTTTCCGAGAGGAAGCCCAAGTTTCTCAGCTATTCCCCCCCCCCCAAATAGAATGGATCAAAGCCGTGGAGGGGGAGATAGTTGAGACCCAGATCGAGGCGTCCAAGCAGCGTCGAAAGCTACAGGCCGAGATCAAGGAGCTGCAGGATGAGAAGTTCAACATCGCAGGCTATCTTCGATGTAAGTGTCCCGACCTGAGTCAGAATTGCATGCTTTGTATGCCTCCGAGTGACATCACACTCCGTACATTGTGCAGCTCGTGATACCACGATTGCCAGTTTGCGGGAGGAGCTGGCCAAGTCCAAAGGCTTTGAGGCCGCCGCCCAAGCAGAGCTGAAGAAGTCCCAGGACCAAAAGCTGGCCCTAGAGGAGTTGGAGGCCCGAGCCGTCGCCGAGTTAGAGGGTAAGTCCCTTCACTCAACCGACTTCGAATCTCCAATATTGTGCAGTTGCATGACTGCATCTGTGTCTCTGCTGACAGAGTATAAGAAGAAGACGCAAGCGTAGTATGACGTTTTGAATGAAAAAGCCAAAGCTGCGCTAGCGCAGTATGAAGAGCTCCTGGTGGCCGTGGAGCCCACTCGGCGACGACTCTATTCTGGTGATGCCGAGCCAAGCCGCCGGGCTGAGCTGATCTAGAGGTGGACCGATGCCCCCGAGAAGCTCATGGCCCGACTCAAGGAAGTCGGCTTGATGAGCACCAGTCAAGCACTGGGAATCGTCAAGTCGCTATATCCCCGAGTCGAGCTTTATGCTGTCAAGGACGGCTTTGCCTGCACCGAGGAGAAGGCGTTGGCCCAGCTTGAAGAAGTGAAGCCCGCGGCCGAGTCCCTTGTAGATAACTTAGATTTAGATTCCCTGTAAATACATGAACTTCTTGTAAATTATCAGTTCACTGTATATAAACAGTTCTTCCAATATAGTATAAGTTATGTTATCTTTCTATGATTAACTCTGTATTTTGCCCGAGTAGATTAGGTCCTTTTACTAACCACTCTGCCAAGCGCATCAAGTTCCTTAGCGTTAAGAGTTAGCGCGAAACTCTGTCTCCAAGAACGCAGTCGGGAAGTATGAGTGTTGCATTGGAAACAAGAGTTTCGTTACTCGGAACAAACAATACTTAGACTCAACAAGAAGTCAAAAAGAAAGATAGCAATGTGGTGCAGACTGCACCTAATTAGGTGTAGCCCCCGACTTACTCCCTAGTCGGAATCCAACTAGGGGGCAAGTCAAATCGAACTCAATAAAAAAGAAAGAAGTGGTGCGCATTGCTCCAGTCGGTCGAGTTCGTCAACCCGACTGGCCTCTGACTCGTCCTCGTTGAACTTTTGAACTTGGGGCGACCCAAACTGTATCTCCATTGGGAGGACCGCCTCAGATCCATATACAAGGAAGAAGGGTGACTGCCCCGTTGCCCGACTGGGACTTGTGCGAAGCCCCCAGAGTACGGCAGGCAATTTCTTCATCCATTTTGCCACAGATGGCCTAGATGGCCTGAGACGATCAAAGATGCGTGCCTTGACGCCTTGTAGAAGCATACCATTCGTGCGCTCGACTTGCCCATTGCTCCGAGGATGTGCCACCGAAGCAAAGCAAATCTTTATGCCCACATCTTCGCACCAGCTTTGGAACTCATCACTTCTAAATTGAGAGCTGTTGTCCGTAATGATCCAAGAGGGCACACCAAACCGACCGACGATCTCCTGGAAGAACTCGGTGGCCTTGGCTGCCGTAATCTTGGTCACAGGCTTAGCTTTAATCCGTTTGGTGAATTTATCTACGGCAACGAAGATATGTTCAAAACCATCCAGGTCCTTCTTGAGAGGTCCGACAATGTCGAGCCCCCAGACGGCAAACGGCCAGGTGATAGGGATCATATGAAGTTCCTAAGCCAACACATGAATCTACCGAGCAAAGAACTGACAACCTTCGTATTTCCAGACGATCTCCTTTGCGTCCGAGACAGCAGTCGGCCAGTAAAACCTTTGACGAAAGGCTTTCCCGACCAACGCGGCTAAAGCAGCATGATGGCCGCACATACCCGAGTGAATTTCACGCAACAAGGCTCGTCCTTCCAACTCGGATATGCACTTTTGAAGTATGCCAGAGGCGCTTCGGCGGTATAGGATTCCTCCAAGTACCACGTATGCACGACTTCGACGTTCAATTTCTTCAACAGCCCCCCGATCATCGGGAAGCTTTTCTTCTTGCAAATACTCCAAATACGGTCACATCCAATCCGAGTCGAGGGCGAGCACTTCTGACTCGGGTAGTGGTTTATCCGGTTGGGGTAGTTGCTCCTACGGTGTGATGGAGGGGGCGTGAAGCTCTTGCACAAAGATCCCAGCTGGGACTGCTGCCCGGCTAGAGCCCATGTTCGCAAACTCATGTGTCGCCTCGTTGTCTCGCCGTAGGATATGTATAAGCTCCAATCCATCGAACTTATCTTTCAACTTTCTGACCTCCTGACAGTAGGCAGCCATGTTGTCATTGACACAAGTCCAATCCTTCTGTACTTGGCTTACCACGAGTTGAGAATCCCCGCGAACCACCAATCGCCGAATACGGAGCGATATGGCAATACGGAGCCCATGGCTGAGCGCCTCGTACTAGGCTGCGTTGTTTGAAGCTGGAAAATGAATCTGGAGAACAAACTTGAGTCGTTCGCCTCCAGGTGATATGAGAACGATACTAGCCCCCGCGCCCTGTCGTCGGAGAGAGCCATCGAAGTACATGTTCCAGTGCTCGGACTCTTCGACGACTGGGGGAGCCTGCATCTCTGTCCACTTGGCAATGAAGTCGGCGAGTGTTTGTGACTTAATAGCGCTGCATGGCTTGAACGAGAGCTCGAAAGCCCTGAGTTCCACTGACCACTTAGCGATTCTCCTAGTGGCTTCCCGATTATGAAGGATATCTTCAATAGGAAAAGAAGTGACCACCGAAATTGAATATTCTTAAAAGTAGTGCTCAGCTTTCGAGAGGCGATTAGGACCGCATACAAAAGCTTCTGCACTTGGGGATAGCGTACCTTGGACTCGTCCAATACTTTGCTAACGAAGTAGACTGGGCGCTGAGCCTTATAGACGCATCCTTGTTCTTTCCGTTCTACTACCACCGGGCACTCACTACATGAGTGGTGGCTGCAATGTATAGCAAAAGCGGTTCCTGCGGCATGGGAGATGCCAAGACAGGTGGCAAAGTGAGGAACAATTTGAGATCCTCAAAAGCCTTCTGTGCATCGGGTGTCCAGATAAACTTGTCCTGCTGCTTCTTTAATAGTTTAAAGAAGGACGACCCACGCTCGCCGAGCCGTGAGGCCGAGTGCTACCACGCATTCATTTAGACACTGGACATCCCTTGGGCAAGTTGGGGGAGCCATCTCCATTCTCTAATTTTTTCCGGGTTAGCCTCAATTCCACGGTGAGACACCACGAAACCGAGTAGCTTTCCGGAAGGGACCCCAAAGACACACTTCTCCGGGTTTAACTTCATGTTGTATGCCGACAGGCTCTCGAAAGTCTCCGATAGGTCGGTGACCAAGTCGGAGGATACCCGAGATTTGACGACAACATTATCGACGTATGCTTCCACGTTACGCCCGAGTTGGTTGTGAAAGCATCGCTGAATGCAACGCTGATATGTTGCTCCAGCATTCTTCAACCCGAAAGGCATACTGACGTAGCAGAAAGCCCCAAACGGAGTGATGAACGAAGTCTTGATGCAATCTTCTTCCTTCAAGCTAATCCCGTGATAGCCCGAGTATGCATCCAGAAAGCTCAAAAGCTCGCAACCGGCAGTGGAGTCAACCACCTGGTTGATGCGAGGTAGTCCGAATGGATCCTTAGGGCATGCCTTATTTAAATCGGTACAGTCGACACACATACGCTAAGTACCATTCTTCTTTTGTACAAGTACCGGATTTGCTAGCCAGTCGGGGTAGAGCACCTCCCTTATGAAACCAGCGGCTAAAAGTTTGGTGATCTCCGCCTTGATGGCTTCCTTCCGATCCTGCGCAAATCGATGCAGCCGCTGTTTGACCGGCTTGGCTTTGTCGTCTACATTCAAGGAGTGCTCGATCACCTCCCTCGGGACACCCGGCATGTCAGATGGTTTTCAAGCAAAGATGCCCCAACGTGCTTGGAGGAAGGTGACGAGCGTCTCTTCCTATTTCGGATCGAGCCCGGTCCCGATCAGAGCCGTTTTGGTTGAGTCGAACAGGTCGAGCGAAATTCGTTTAACGCCATCGTCAGGCTTGATGCCCAACTTAGATTGCTTCTTGTTTGGCACGTCGCCTTCGTCGCGAAGAGTGATGACCTCCTGCCGGATCTTGTCCAACTCGGCAGCCGCTTCAACCGACTGGGCTGAGTTACAGCTTTCCTTATCGAGCAGATAGGAAAACTTGACGTCCCCACAGACTGTGATTACGCCCTGCGGGCCCGGCATCTTCATAGCCAGGTAAGCGTAATGTGGGACGGCCATGAATTTGGCCAAGCCCGGCCTTCCCAAGATTGCGTGATACGCAGTCTCGAAATCAGCCACCTCAAAGCTGAGGTTTTCTGTCCGGTAGTTGTCTCGAGTGCCAAAAGTGACCGGAAGAGAAATTCTCCCAATCGGCACAGAGGAGGTTCCCGGAATTATGCCATGAAACGATGCATCAGTCTTCTGAAGCGCCGATCTTGGAATCTGCATCTTGTCAATCGTCTTGGCGAAAAGGATATTCAACCTACTTCCGCCGTCGACTAAGACTTTGCGCAGGCGAACGTTCCATACCACAGGATCTAGGATGAATGAATATCTTCCTGGACATGGGATGTGAACGGGGTGATCCGAGTGATCAAATTTGATCGGGACTTCAGACCACCGAAGGTATTCAGGGGTCACCGGAACAGTAGCATTGACTTTCCGAGTAGTAAACTTTTGCTTATGCTTGGACTCGTATGCATCCGATCCCCCATATATGTAATTGACCTCGCGCTCGGTTTCTTGGTAAGCGTCACCCTGAGGACGATCACGCTTATCATCTTGCTTGTCGTCCTTCAGAGTGTCCTTGTTGTGCTCCTAAGCGAACCTCTTCAGGACATTGCAGTTCTTTGCCGCATGCTTTCCATTCGGATAGAAAGGACACGGCGCCTCCATTACTTTATTGTAGTCATTGGACCGAGGCGGCCTCTGCCGACCATGATCCGTGGCTGCCACCAATTCTTCACCCTTCCGCTTCTTGTTCTTCTTGAAAGATGACTCGGGCTTGTCTTTCTTGCCTTCATTTTTACTTGGGTGATCCTCCTGGCGCTCGGCGAGAGCATCCGAGGCGGTGGCATACCGGTCCGCCAGGACGAACATCTCTTTGACAGTAGTTGGGGGCTTCTGAGACATCTTTTTGATTAAGTCAGGGTCACGAATTCCCTTTTGGAAAGCTGCGACAATGACCGCTTCAGACATCTCTCAGATTGTGTTTTTCTTTTTTGTGAAATGCCGAATGAAATCCCTTAATGACTCATCTTTTCTCTGATGAATCTGATAAAGGTCCCATTGGGTCCCAGACTTCTCGTAAGTGCCCTGGAAATTGGCGACGAATTGGTCGCAAAGCTCTCCCCAGGAACCGATTGAATTCTCTGGAAGGCCTGCAAGCCAACCCTGAGCCGGGGGAGTCAACATGACGGGCAAATAATTTGCCATCATATCAAAGCTCTCACCGGCGGCTTTGATTGCTAAAGAGTAAATCTGCAACCAAGCTTCTGGGTCCCGCTCCCTGTCAAATTTCACTATTCCCTTAGGGTTAAACCCCTCGGGCCAGTTGACCTGACGAAGTCGGGGTGTGAATGCTTTGATCCCATCAATCATTCCGTCCCTAGGGGGAGAAGACTGATGGGAAGTATTCGGCGCGGCGGAGTGCGGCGCCGGTCTTCTCGGTGACGTCCCTCGTATTCTTCTCGCTCTCTCCGCCGAGCTTCGATGTCGAGGCGAAGGTTGCGATTTGTGTTTTGACGAGCGTCTTGCCCGCGAGTTGGTGTGCGCCGAGTGTTGCTCGTGGCAGTCTGACTTCTAGCCGAGTCGGCCTGTTGATCCTAAGTACCCTGGACAGCCGCTGCCATCACCATGGCTTTAATCTGCTCCATGATCAGTGTTGCAGGATTGTTTTCCCCGAGTAACGGACCAACGGTATCCAAGAGGGTCTTGGATGCAAATATTCTGTTGTGGCGTACGGAAGACCGAGTGATCTCCCATACAGATTTGAAGTAATTCCTCCTGAACTTCACACCCACGACCGCGCAATCTATCGTGTAGATCTTCTCCACCTCCGCGGTTATGCTCGGCCCCTGCTTCATCTTTCTGGCGTAGGGCCAACCCGGAAGGTTGTCCGTCCACCACGCAAACGCCGCGACAGTCAGGGAACCAGTGGATGCTGTCTTCCGACTCGGATTCCAAGTAAGAGAGGATTAACTGATCCCGACTTGTTGGCTCATCGATGGGGGTGATAATAACTCCCACTTCCCGTGATGAATTGTCTGGCGGAAGGAAACCCGACTGAAATTTGGCAGAATAGATCTACTGAAACCTAGCAGCCGAATTGGTTAATCGGAATGGCATCCGAGTGTCCACTCAGGAAGTAGATCTGGTTAGAGTTATCCCCGAGCCTGGAACTCGGGAAGCTCGTCCCAGTAAGTGTCTGTTGGGCTCCACCCCTTAGCCCAGACTGAAAAAGACGGTGTGTTATCTCATAGAAAACAGTGGCTGAGTTTCTCAATCCGAACGGGGTGTTGCACAACTGAGAAGTTGCGGTTCCCGATTGGATCTGATCGTTATCCAGGTCAGGAATAGCATCGCCAATTGGTTCTTCATCGGCGAAAGAGCTGGCAGAGCCAATGGCTCATAATCCCGACTGAAGCCGAAGGGAATCCCTGCGGTAGGGTAGTCGGAATCGTCGTTGTCAGATTGAATCTCTCCCGGATCGGAATCCGAAGGAGGCAACCTGACGTGGTGTAGTTCGGCTGTAGCTGCGTACAGCCTCCCCCGGCAGTATGTGGGTCGAACGTCATCCGGCTCACATAACCGAAGTTCTCCGAAGTCGTTGGTGAGGAAGCCGAGATCTCCGAAGACAAAACCTTGGCCGGGGGCGTAGGTGAAGACGAATCCGCCGATTGAAACCATTGAAGTCGATGAAGCTGATCGTGGCGCTAGCCTCTACCTGGCGCGACAACTGTTGACGAATTGTGTCGGCAATATATTTTATAGGGCTATGCGAAAGATCACAACTCGATGGTAGCACATGGGGCAGGATTTATACAGGTTCAGGCCCTCTAAAAGAGGTAACACCTTACTCCTGTGCTCGTGGATTCGTATTATGGGGTGTCGATCACAATGAACAGGGGATGATCACAATGATCGTATGTTCTCGCCTAAGGTTACGCGAGATTGAATGTTGAAGATGTAGATCCTAGATCGATGATCCAGATGTGTCTGTAGAACTAGGGACCCCAACGCCCTTTATATAGTGTAAGGGGTTGGGTTACAGATTGGTTTTCTAGTCCGTATTAGGGGGATAAGGGATATAGCCGAGTCGGCTTCGCTTATCTCCACGTATTCGGGTAGATTATGAATCCTACTTCTTGTAGAACACGTCGGGTCGCACCACCCTCCAAGCCCGCCTTCTGGAAGATCCACGCGACTTGGCCCAAGGAGGTGGTGCGTCCAATCGTCTGTCTCCAAATACCCGGGGCCCATGTTATCCACAGCCGGCACCTAGACAGTATGGAAAAAAAAATTTTAACCTTTTTTTAATCAATATTTTAATATTAACCCTCGCGAAAAAATATTTTTATTTCTAACCCTTTTGGACGCGCCAACCCGCCTGACACGGCAAATAGCCACTGTCGCGCCATTGCAGTGGGCGCGAGGGTGCTGTTGGCGTCCGTCTTGATGCGGCACCGCTGCTGTGGCATTCGCGGGCTCACTTTGCCTGCCGCGGCGCGTAATGGCGTGGCAGATCGCCCGTGAGACCGGCGGCTTGGTTCGGCATACTGGGCCCACTGCGTGCGCGCCATGCCGGGCGCGGCAATGGTTGATAGAGCATGCCGCGGCCGGTGTCGGGGCAAGTTTTGTCGCGCCACCCCGCTGGTCGCGGCAAAACAGACATATCTTGGCAGCGCGAGACGAGAAGAGAGCATTCACTCTCTTCTCTGGTCTTCCCGTCTTGCCGCCGCCGCCGCTTGCCGCCGCCGCCGCCGCCGCCACGCCGTCGATTTGAGGTTGGGGAAGGATTCTCCACCCCCCTAGGAATGTAATGCCTCCTTTACTTGCATTATTTCGCATTTGAATGAGCCCATTTCATAGTTGTTTGGAAACTAGGTTTTGAAATAGAAATGTGGATTTAGGTTTGATTTTAGGTTTTTTAGTTCGATCTGAGTGTCGTGGGGTTCTTATTGGACATTCTGTCCGTACTATTGACGTGTAGAATTTGTTGCACGTATTGATTTGGACCCCAAATATAGATGTAGATACGTACATGTATTTAGTTAGTTTTTTGGTTGATAATCCATATTAGGTGTGAAAATAAGATGTTGATCCATATAATATCTAGTATATAGTTTGGTGAAAATAAGTTAGGTTGGTAATTGAAAGCTATGTTTTTTATTGTTGTTACCTAAAGTTTTATTTGGTAGGTAGTGCATATAATAGTTAAGGTTAATAGGTGAAGTAATATATGTAGTTGTGAGGTGTCAAAATGTAAAACAGGGGTAAATGTTGGAAATTCATATGGGTTGTTAGTATGCAACGAATATATTAGGGCAAATCGAAAGAAAAATTTTGTTTGAAAGTAATTGTATAGAACAACTTACGCTGCTAATTAACTCTATTATTTGATTTGTGCAGGATGGCGAACCCTCGGTACTCGCTCCTTGAGTCGTTTTACGAGAGGGAGCACCGTGCGCGGCGCATCGCCGATGACCGACAGGTTCGACTATTTATTGTTGTCGATGCATTGCACTCTGTTTTGGGATCATACTGATCGAGTACGGTTTAAGTTTTTTTTGTAGGTGTTGACCTCCCTCCGTCCACGTAGGCACGCGCTCGTGATGACGTGGGGACGTGCAATCGCTTACTTGGCGCGAGCCGCTTCCTTGACTGGCGCGCACCATCACCGCTAGCTGCGGACCTAGACGGGCCTCTCCTCACGGCCCTTCTGGACCGTTGGAGGCCCGAGACGCACAGCTTCCATCTCCCCTGCGGGGAGATGACGGTGACCTTGGAGGACATGGCGATGATCCTCGGGTTACCGCTGGAGGGCGCTGCAGTGACCGGGATCTTGAACACGGCCACCTGAGTAGTAGAGGCGTATTTTGTCAAGTACTGGACTTAGTGTTGTCCGTTGTGTAATACTGTAGAGTTTGCAAACTATTTTCTTATGTACTTGACTTGGTTGTGGCCTTTGGGTTAATCTTGTGAAATCATCAAATACAAACATGTGCCTGCTCAATGATGTGGTCATTTTGGATTTGGATATATCACTGGCAGTCGAATTCCAGGAGCTGGAAATCTAGTTCATGTTGGCGCCTTAACACCTCCCCTAACAGCATTCTTCATTGTTGCTTGATACGAGTGAGCCATTGTACGACACTTGAAACAAAAAAGAGAAGAATACACAAAAATTCTAAGAACCCACCATATACTTCACAACGAGTTATACATCCTTTACCACCAGAAAAAAAATTCAGATTTTAAGAGTAGCAAACAAGGGCAGTTCCATTGATCGACTTATTTCAACTGTCGAACTAATAGAGCAGCAAAGGAGAAGAATAGCTACAATAACTGAGTAATATCTATTGTTTAGACATTTAGGTTCCAAAACAATTGTCTGATTATCCCAGCTCTTGCAATTCAGCTGGAAACCCTCCAGCACTTACTGCCAGACTGCCGCGCCATAACTAGGGGCGCGGCAACTCAATCTTGACGCTCCAGTCGCACTGGCGCGGCAGCCACAGGTACTGGCGCGGCAGGAGCTCTCGAGGACTTTGTATCAGGCCTTGTCGTGCCAGGCGGCATGACGCGGCAGGGTGGGCCCAGATCTCTCGCGCCCGCGGGACTGGGAAGATGCACCGGCCCACTTGTTAGTACTGCCGCGCCGGAAGGACTGGTGCGGCAAAGGTGGGGCCCGCACCTGCCACATCACCGGCAGCCCCGCCGCGGGCGCCAGCGTGGCAACCCTTGCCACGCCACAGGTACTGGCACGGCAGTGGCTGTGAGCCACGCCGTTTCTAGTGGCGCGGCCAAAAGGGTTAGAAATAAAAATATTTTTTCACGAGAGTTAATATTAAAATATTGATTAAAAAAAGGTTAAAAAAAATTTTCGACAGTATGGGAGGTGTCGTGTGCTAGTGATCTTCTTAAAGGAGGTTGTGAGAAGACCTAGGCAAACCTATGCATGGCGTAAGTGCTTGCCACTTCCGGGATGGAGAAAGTAGCGACCACTAGTGGATTAAGGTGGTTGGTTCGAGAGGGAACTGGTTCGAGTTGGTTGGGCCTAGCCTCAACATAGATTAGGGGAGACCATTAAGTCTTCGAGCACCACGGTAAAAAGTGAGTATCATTTGTGGTTTGCTTTATTGTGCTTATTTACTTTGAGCAATTTACTTTCTTACAATTACATTCCTAAAAATTAATTGGTTGATTGCCACCCTAGGATTGCTAACCTCTATTTAAATTTAGGTTGTTAGTTTAATAAACTAACTTAGTTGATTTAGAGCTTTTGTGTTTTAAACCACTTTGCACTTAGCTTCCGCACATCTTCTAGGTTTTGAACACAAGTTTATAATTTGGTAATCAAGTTTAAAATTTGAAAAGCCCAATTTAACCCCCTTTTGAGAATCCGACTCCTTTCAGCCTTGATGATACTCGATGCCGACCCGATACTCGATGATACTTTATGATACCCAATATTAAACAGTACCTAATACTCTATGATACCTTTACATGTTACTCCAATATGCATGATATTCGATGATACCTAACCAATACTTAATGATACTATATGATACCTACTCCTAATACACAATAGTTAACAATTCATGATACTCAACGATATCCAATACTAGGTGATACTCTATGCTAGGCAGTATCTTAGACTTGACGATACATAATACCTCATGATACTTGTCAAAACTCCACCATATTTATTGATACCCTCAATACTTGATGATTTCTCATTAATATACTATTAAAAAGAAAAAACATTGATTGGGCCCAACGTGCACTATTGCCCATGCAAAAACGCTGCACGAGTCTCTTGTACGCAGGAAAGCAAGTGATCTGGTACATGGGAAGCGGTGTGGACTGTGGGCACTATTTTCTTGTGTTGTTGGCTCTAATATGCGGGAAGTGGCGAGGGCACTAATTAGCCGTGTTGATGTACCGTTTGCACTTTTAGCAACGGTACAGTGTTTGCTAGTCTCTCCCATACCCATATGTCAGTAACACTTAAGCGGCAAATCCTGAGTCGTTAATCTTTAGAATGGGAAGTTCTAAATTATTCTTATTTTCTCTGCTCATTCAGAAGTCAGAATGGAGGGGTAGATGGGAAGACAGGGTACATAGGAAATTAGAGAGGAAAGTGGGGTTGTTGGGAGAGGATTGACAGGAGCCATTGATTGAGGTATGAAAGGCCCAGATGGCCCGAATGGAATCCCTAAACATTGCATAGAAATGTTAGGGGAGACGAATCCGCGGACGGCGTTAGCAAAACTGAAATTTAAAACAGTGAACGACGGTAAGTTATAGTGGTCTTCATCATGGTCTCAACAATCAACCTCTCAATCAAACAATCTAGAAATTTAAGTATTCTCAACAACTTATTCCTATTTGCTTATGGTTTAACTACTAATTGGAAAGTCAAACGATTTTGTTTTTTCTTCTAGTTTTTTAATCACAAAATCACAAAGATCTCATAAAACAAGTCAAACAAAACATCCAAACTCTTCAAGTCACTTCAAAAATATCTTGAAAGTTTAGTTTACCAATAAATAAGATAAAAAATCTCTTGGATGTTTAGCTTAACAAATAAGCAGATCCCCGCTTCCATGCCAGGCACTACTCCTGCCATCTCACTCTCACTAACCTTCTTCTAGCCGCCACAGCATACAAAGCGAAGCAGCAGATGCGGCCGCTCCGCTGCAACCTGCAGGGGTGGTAAGGGCATCTCCAGCAATCCGTCTCATTTTCCTTTTGTCTCATCACTATTCACATACCACCTCACCAATGGGGCTGCCACATCCCTATTCACCTCCCCAACAACAGTCATATCACTACTTTCTCTCTACTTTCACTATTTATTGTCCTATTATCCTATTCCTCGTTCCATCACTATTTGCTACAGTGATAAAGCAATAGGAAATAGGACAACCTTACTTAAGATGCCCTAAGAAACGAAAGGTGGATGACCCAGAGGACGCGACCGGTTCAGGTTAGGGTATGGGGAGCAGTGGTTAACGGCAAGGAGTCATGGCGATATCTGTTCGCCTTCCTCTCTTGTTTTCACCTTCCAACTGTACTAAGCAAGTCAGCGTATCCAAGAATTGCATCGGCTTTACATAGTTTTCTCACTGAACTTTACGGTACTAGAATCAAGCGCAACGAATTGATATACGCATTGGCCTCGTAGATTAACAACATGGTAAATTAATGTCGCTACATGGCCTGTGAGAACATCAAAAACAGGGAGCAATGTGCCACTACTTGAAGGAATACACAACATACAGGTTTTACATACACAATCCTTCTAATCCTCATGTGCTCTCCTTGCTACTGGATGCCTCAAGCTCCTTCCTCTCTTCGCCATCACCGACAGCTGTCGGGGTCGTAGGTGGAGGCTGGTCGTCACCATCCCCAGGCTCTTTCTTCAGTTCTGTTTCAAATTCCTTGGCTGCCTGACATAAATTTGCGCAAACAGGTCAGGAAACAAGTTGTGAATTATAAATAGCACTCTTTTTTGACAAGAAAGTAAATTATGCGACTTGATAGAACATAGCAAACCAGGACGCACACTTAGATTATGCAACTTGATAGAACATAGCAAACCAGGATGCACACTTAGCTAACCACTAGAAGCCCTCAGAGCACACAAGTGACCTTTAAACCATCAATGGTAAATGATGGTGTACCTTAATAATGCAACCAAGCTCTTAAAAAAGTAAAGCAATGAGAAAATTTTGTTTTTTATAAAAAATTATCAGACCACTAGTAGCAATGTGGAGTTTGTTGTGTATGCCATTGTCCACCAAATTTATGTGGTAAAAATCCACCATATCATTCCATAATGTTGACCCTATATATTTTGGTTCACAGCTAATATTCTGCTTCTGAATGTCATTGCAATAACAAGATCTGAGCATATGCTTGGGAACTGGTGAGGGTGAGCATGTAAGCTAAAAATTAGTCAATGTTCTTCACCAGAATATCAGCAAGTGCAGTACATCAGAGGTCCCAAATCCCAATATAGCTATGAAACATACTCAGTCACCTTGACAGTGTTTATTTCCTAACATGTACAGCCAATGAAGGGAGTATACAAACACATGCTTCTGACATTAGACCCATATCTAAGTAACTTTACCATGATATATATCACAACCTAACATTAAAGGTCGAAAGCCCTGTTTCATCAAATAAAATTTTTTAGGGCAGATATAACTTATGTTGTTCTGCCAAGCTAATTTACATTCAAGACTTATTGGTTCCCCCCAGAACTTGTCTAGTTGTTCTCTATTGCCATTATCACTGGTGAGAGCAAAGCATACTAGAGCACATACACCTACGATCCACATGCTGGCAGACCAAGATAGAACAAATTCTTGGGAACATGACAGTATGACACCCACACTCAATCAGATAATGCAATATTGGGCAGTACAGAACAGCATGGACACAGAGCAAGATCATTCACTTTGACATGATCAGCATATTTATCTACCAAATGAATTCTTTGATTTTATAATAGTGTAGAATTCTTTGATTTTATAATAGCAAATGACCAGCAGACTACGCCCCAAGATTACGCTTGGCCCTTCTACCCTAAACAACTGCATCACAAGAAGATAGCCCTAAACATAACAAATGAACAAACTTACCTTAACCCAACCCATTCTCAAAGCCCTTCTATTTCCCATCACTATTAATGAAACAAGAGGCGCAACATTTGCCATTCCTCATTCTTACACCATCTATTCCCCTGAACCAAATGCTATCCTTCACGCCTTTATAAGAAACAACATAACTCCAATTACAAGAAAACATAGCTACTTAAGAAATCAAAGGCACATGAAACAACCCTTGCAAGATTTGTCTCCAACAATTAAAAGTAACTATATATATCTTTGTATTATCTTAATTCTCGCTTCATGCTAGATGACACCGCAACCAACACTAAGGAAAGACCTATACTCCACGACGTCTTCTTGCGGCCACGATCGTTAGTCCTAATATTCCTTCGGAGTTAGTAAGAACACAGAATGCGCTTGAAATGGACTTTCAGCACCTCAAGAACCACATAACCACATAACCACCAACACCATTCATCCTTGCGAATTTCAAGATTTTTCAAGAATGCAGCCAAAAACGTAGGGTTCAATCCGTACCTGCTGGAAGCTCTTGACGGTCTTGCCGATGCTGCGCCCGATCTCGGGCAGCTGCTTCGGCCCGAACACCAGCGCCGCCACGCCGGCGATGACGACGAGCTCCGGCACGCCGAGCCCGAACAGGCACTTGCACCCGAGCGCGCTGCCCCGCGAGCCCGCCCGCCTCGGTCGCGCGGCCACCGTGGCAGACGCCGCCGCCACCGCGAGCCCGCCGCCCGCGACGAAGGAGGACGCCCTCGAGGACATGGAGGCCGCCGCGACGTGCGCGCGGCCCGGCGCCCTGGCGGCCGGCGGCGGAGCTAGGGAGGAGTAGGTCGCCACTGCCGCAATCCCCATCGTTGCTCCTGCTCAGAATGGGAGGAAACGGGATATTTTTGGAGGTAGCGCTCTATCCAAATGAAATGGTTGGCAAGAAGTACTGTACTGTTGTCTCGGCCTAGAGCTGGGGGAAGGTTGGCCCATTCTGAAGTCTCGATTTCGGTCCAACAAGCTAGCCCGGCAAGGCACAACCCGCTTAAGACAATATTAGGCAACAATCGGCCCGTTTCACACGGCAAGGCGTTTTTTTTAAGCGAGAGTCGGCACGCTCAAAGTATCTTCGGAATATGCTCTAAAATCAGATTTCTATACATTTCTCTAAATCACTATTCATTTTTTATATTTCCATCCTCTCCGACAGAACCTTTATCCAGAGAAACTATAGAGATTGATATAGAGAGACTCCAAATTTAGAGGCTGGGAGAGAGAAACTCTAAATTTAGAAGCTAAGATAGAATCTGCTGAAGGACAAGAGACTCTTAATATAGAGAAAATTCTGTTTTAGAGGTTCTACTGGAGATGCTCTTAGGTTGCATCATTAGGCATCATATTCTTAACAATGTTTGGATCACTTGAAGCTAATGAATATTTAATAGTGTTACAGGAGGCTATATGTGCTTTAAAACTAAATTTTTGAAACATTATAGTATCATGTTAATATTTGTATGTTTGGACAACGATATCATGACCATCCAAGAAGAGTGGCCTGATAGTGGCTTCATGGTAGTATATATTTTGTATATCGAAGTCCTAGATAGAAAAGTAGAGTAGGGACAGATCCTCCAAAAAAGGCGAAATTTATATGAAAAAAGATTGATTGAACTTTCCAACGAACCCATTTCATGAGTAAACGATTGAATGGAATTCGCTTAGGCAACGAAATCCAGTCCTAGTCCCCTTTTCTCCCTTATTGAATTAATTAATTCATTTCCTTTTGACTTTTGTATTTTTGGCTATTTTTTTTGGATTTGATTTGGCATTATTCAACAAGAAAAAAAAAGAAAAATTTCAAAAATTCCTTTTTTTTTTGAAAATTATGAGATCAACCGTGGCATGAGTGCAATGACATCCATACTTGTCTTGGATGTGTTGACTATTCTTATCTCAAGGATGTGTTCAAAACAACTTTTAATATTTTTAAAGAATATTGGAGGAGGAAAAATATGACTTTACAAGTGAAATGGTGGTTTGCTCGGGAAGAAAAGTGAAATGGTGGAAGGAAGGACTCCTAACCGTGAAAAAAAACTCGTGATAATTTGGAGCACAACATTAATACTTTGTAGAAAATATAGATTTTGCGTGCTTGTTCCGTTATCTTTATTACTAGAGGGGCCCACGCGCGGTGGCGCGTCAGCTCCGTGTGTTGTATTGGTTATAATTGCACTTTAGCCATTTATGTTCTAACGGACCCTTTTTTGTATGCATCGCTTAGTAATTTTTAACTTTACATTAATCAAGTAAGTAAAATATATATTCAAAGCACTAAATGTATTTTATAATCCCCTTTTTTACCTAAATTTTAAATGGCTTACACGAAAAAAGGGAGGACGGTTTTTTAACTTTTAAACGGCTTAGTAATTTTTAAATTTTAGATTAATTAAGCGAAGTGAATCAATCATAAAATACTATAAAATTTATATTGTAAGTAATAGATATATACAGCCATCATAACACAGGTTAGATAAATGGCCTAAGGAATATGGTTTGAAGGAAAAATTTAGAAAAGCTTGAAAAATTCCTTGAATCATAAGAGCGAAATTTCAAAATTGTTCTAATTTTGAAATTTTTTGAAAAAATCCAAGTTTTTTATGAGCCTTCTTTGTGGAGCCATGGTTCCATTTTTTAAAATTTTTTCCGGAATTTTTAAACGGCCTAAAAAAGGAAATAGAAGAGAAAAAAAGACAGCGAAAAATATGTTTTAAACTGAAATTTTTCTAATTGAAAAATTTTTGAAAAACATCTAAACTTTTTATAAACCTTCTTTGTGCAGGCATGGTTCCATTTTTATAAACTTTATATTTTTTGAAATTTTTAAACAGTGTAGAAAAAAGAAAATAGAAAAAGAAAAAAGACAGTGGAAACAATATACTGGAAAAGCGAGGTCAATGGGATTCAAACCCACTATGCGATTGAAGGCAGCAGCCGAACGCCAATCGAGCAGAAAGCCCGCATTGTATTAGAGCCGCACAAAGAGGAATTTTTATAATAGAATTTAGGATGGACGACCCGATTTTATTGGCCGAGATGGCGACCGATGTTTTGCGGGGACGTGGCTAGCGCGAGCTATCGCCTTTACAAAAGCGCTTACGCGCTATATAGTAGTAGTAATAATTAAAATAAAAGTCAAAATAGCTCTAATATAAAATTTTTGGGGAAATCTAAGTTTTTATGGACCTTCCTTGTGAGGCCATGGTTTTAATTTTGGAAACCTTTTTTTTTGGAATTTGTAAACGGCATACAAAAAAATAGAAGAGTGAAAAAAGAGAGTGAAAATGTTTTTAAAATTGCAAAGCTTTGTAATTTCAAAAATTTTCCCAAAAAAAAACTTTTTTGGGACCTTCTTCGCCTAGGTATGGTTCCCTCTTTTTCCATTTTCTTTTGTGAATTTTTAAATGGCCTAGAATAAAGAAAATGGAAGAGAACAAAGTTTAAAAATCCAAAAGTTTTCTAATTTGAAAAAATTAAAAAAATTAAACTTTCTATGGATTTTCTTCGTGGAACCATGGTTCTATTTTTGTAATTTTTTTAGGAATTTTTAAACGGCCTGAAAAAGGAAATAGAAGAGAAAAAGATATCAAAAATATTTTTTAAATTCAAAATTACTATAACTTCAGAAATTTTCAAAAAATATCCAAACTTTTTATGGACCTTCTTTGTGCAGCCATAGTTCCATTTTTAGAAACTTTTTATTTTTTGAAATTTTTAGACAGCCCAGAAAAAAGAAAATAGAAAAAGGAAAAAGAAAAAGCAAAGAGACGGCAAGAGCTGGAAAATAGGGGAGGCCAGGATTTGAACCGTGACCACGGTTCTGAGTTCCAGCGTAGCAAACCAACCCGCCGGAACGTCCACCTCGTTGAGAAAGAAACAAAACAAATTCTTTTATATATAACTTTCGAATGGACGGCCAGATCACATTCGGACCGACGATCGGACGGCCGGCGTTATATGCGGTGGCATGGAGGTGTAATTTCGGCCAACTATGGGTGCATCTACGAAGGCTAAAAGGGCAGCGCTGTGAGGAGGTAAAAGCTAGCACCGACGGCCGGATTTGGGGCTGCGTGGCCTGATCCGACGATGCAGATTCAAAGAGTGACGTGGCTGTACTGGAGGCAGGTATAGCTACGCGCTATATAGCGTAGAAAATATGTACAACAACACTTAAAAACATTGATGCATTATGTATACAGATCAATACGCTGTAATCCTTTTTCTTTACCAATTTACAAGTTAAATTACCACGGTCTTAATGAGCGAGGAATGAAAACAGAAATAAAACCTTTATGATATTTTCAATATATTTTATCTGTTTCTAGAACTGTTTTAAAGAAATTAAATTTTATTGTAAATTTATATACCTTTTTTTCTGAAATTATTGTAATTTTTCAACAGGAAAAAGAACCAAGATGGACAACATGACTACTTAAAATATCCTTACCTGATGCCCTAAATTGTCGCACTGCACGTTGCACCAAGGGACACGCATCCTCTGCCGTAACGGCAGAGGTGCCGTTCATATTCTGTGAGGAGAGAGAAGAGATGAGAAGAGATATGTTTGTTGGATTTATGATGGGTGGGTGGATGGAACAAAGGCAGGCAATACTTACGGCAGAGGATCTGCGAGCCGTGCCAAGACCCACCGCTGAGCCCATGGCCATAGGCTTCACGGCACAAACGGCTCGGCAAGCGGGACATGCCTAAACGGGCCACACCGGGCTAGTATTCTGTCGATACCCTCCTGCTGCTAGGAATTTTTTAATATTTTATATTTAAAAAAATTTGAATTAAAAAATAATATTCCTTTTTAAGAAATTAAAAAAACAGCTGCCCGTCGCCACACCAACGGGCGGGAAATAAAGCCCACCATTCAAAAGGGGCGAGTCTTTTGAAATTTTGCCATTCGGACGGGCGGGATTAAGCCCACCCTGCGGCCCACCAGGGGACCAAAATTTTGCCACACCATCGGGCGAGATTTAAAAAAATCGCCCGTTCGAACGACGAGTTTTGGCGCGCGGGGATAAATTGCCATTTAGGGGCCGAATTTTCCCCTTTTTAACACCACACGCACGACCAGCCACCGCCCTTGTCTCATTTGCCGCCCAAGCCCGAGAGGAAGAGGAAAAAAAGAATAGAAGAGAGGAAGAGGAAGAAAAGAAGAGAGAAGGAGAGGAAGAGGAAGAGAAAAAGAGAGAAGGAGAAGAAGAGGAAAAAAAGAAGAGAGAAGGGAAGAGTGGTCACCAGCATCTACGTTTTGAGGTAAAATTATTTACAACTTGTATTCTTATTTTACTGAAAACATGGTAGGATAGCAATTTTAACCTTATAGGTTAGCAGTAAGTAGGTAGTAAAAAGGGATATTTAGGATATCTGTTGGGATAGGGTTTAGGGGTTTGTAGGGTGTTTATAGAGTATGGTTAGGGTATATTGAGAGTATTTTTAGGAGCAGGATTTGATATCTGTAGGGCTAGGGTTTAGGGGTTCGTAGGGTATTTATAGATTATGGTTAGGGTATATTGGCGGTATTTTTAGGAGCAGGATTTGATATTTGTAGGGCTAGGGTTTATGGGTTTGTAGGGTATTTATAGAGTATGATTAGGGTATATTGACGGTATTTTTAGGAGCGGGATTTGATACCTTTAGAGCTAGGGTTTAGGGGTTTGTAGGGTATTTATAGATTATGATTAGGGTATATTAACGGTATTTTTAGGAGCGGGATTTCTGGTCGGACTTAATTAGTAGATACGAAAAATGTCTGACTTAAAATGATAGCTTTGTCCTGATTTCTCAGAGAAATAGGTTTTCTTTAGGCCATACAAACGTAGGTTTAATCCTCATCCGGTGAGCTATAGATGGCGTAAAAAAATATGGACAACTTAATGTTCAGGGTACATATTGATAAATTAAGGCCCACATGTAATAATTTGTGGTCGATGTTGTATTTACGGGGAAAATGGCAGAGAAGTTATATTTCTAGATTCACTATAGGGACGAAGAGATTATGTATGATCCAAACGGGGTAGATCTTAGTAATTTGGAATTAGTAACACTATGGATATGGAGGTCCACCGAGAGAACGTTTGGTGGTTTACAAAACTGGTTGTTGCGGACGTTCCAACTTAATTCAGAAGAACATGTGATGAAGGTCAGGGCCGTGGTCAGCCGTGTTAGGGACAGTTTCTTTTGGGAGTTGATGCTGATATTGTGTACACGGAATTAGAGACGGTATGTTGAGATTGCTATTGAACGCCGCTTTCCTCTAGTGCTGCTTGCTCAGGCAGAGTTCAAACAAGACGCTAGCTCAAACGAGGCAACGGTGGAAGAGACACTGCAAACCACTGGTGAAGAAGGGGCAGAGGAGGCAGAAGAGGGTGAGGGGGCAGGCAGCGCCGAGGAGGCAGGCGAAGATATAGGCGAATACGAGAAGACGGAGGAGATTGGTAGTGAGCACCCGAGAATAGATGATGCAACCGGTGTCATAGACGAAGGGGAAGAAATTGAAGTAATAGTACAACTGATGGAGGCCGAGAATGAGGAGCATGAGCAAGTCCCTGAGGAGGACATGTCAGACGATGAGGCATGTTTTGGAGGTCATCTAGTGCCAGCTGAGTGGAACTCGTACAACTTCGAAGATTTATGTGTGAAGGAAAGTACGCAAACTTTATGGGATTACCATCAGAACGAAGTAACACAAGGATCCATGTACCCTAGTAAGGAGGCTGTTATGGATGCCGTGAAGTATTGGGCATTATATGTTAGGAGGGAATTCCGGGTTGTGAAGTCCAGTAAAAGTCTGTATAATGTTTAGTGTGTCGTCCCCGGATGTCTTTGGCGGGTTCATGCATTCAAGGAAAAGTGGGTCAATTACTGGATGTGTTCGATTGTGATGAAGCACGACTGTCAGTTGGAACAGCCGCAGCAAAGGTACCGGAACCTGAACTCCACTTTTGTTGGAGTGGTAATGTATTCACAGATAGTTGACAATATAAGCTATGAGCCACGCTCAATAATTCGGGCAATTGAAGAACAATTTCATTATAAGATAAAGTATGCCACAGCGTAGAGGGCAAAGCAAAAGGCTTTAGAGAGGAGGTTTGGTACATATGAAGCATCATATGCCAACCTCCCTGCGCTATTGCAGACCATCAGTGCAAGGAACCCTGTACATACTATGATGTCAGGGAGTATCCTACGACTGGCGTGGACACCGGTAAGTGGGTTCTGCAGCGAGGGTTTTTTGCTTTGGAACCATGCATACCAGCCTTTCCGTATTGTCTCTATGTCCTTTGTGTGAATGGTACATTCCTCACCGGAAAGTATAAGGTCCAAATATTGACAGCTATTGGCATGGATGGCAATAACCAGATATTGCCGGTAGCATTTGCTTTTGCGGAGGGGGAGAATACTGACAGTTGGTATTGGTTCCTAGAGCGTCTAAAACATGCAGTCATGTTAGGCAGACCTAATGTTTGCGTCATACATGACAGGCATGTAGGTTTGCTACGGGCAATCGAAGAAATCAAGAATGGTTCGGACAACCGTAGGAATGCACAATGGAGGGACATACAAATCAGGTGGTGCATAAGATACATAGGAGCCAATTTTTTCAAAAACTTTAAGAACAAGCACCTAATGAATCTTTTCAAAAGGATTTGCAAACAGAATCAACAAAGAAAATTTAATAAATTATGGAAGACCCTTGAGGAGCTTACAACGAAGCAGACTGTAGAAACATCCACCGCACGGCATGCAAAAAGTACAGAAAGTTGTAGTATCATATGCTTCTCAGATTAGATTAAGGATGATCCAAAGAAGAAGTGGTCCCTGTTATACGATAAAGACGGGGCTAGATATGGGATCATGACAACAAATTTAGCAAAAGTTTACAACTAGGTGATGCGAGGGATGAGGGCTTTGCCTCTTGTCGCAATTGTCGAGGAAATTCTTCATAGTACATACAAATACTTCATAGATCGACAGTGGGCAGCCACCATTGCAATGGCGGACAATCGTTTGCTATACTGTACGGCTATGACAAAGTAAATGGAAGAAAAGATTACGAAGCCATAGAGACACGTCGTATCACCGATGGGTACCACCAAGCTTAGGTATGAGATAATATGCAGGGATAAAGGCCGCCACAGTGGTCATCGTCAGAGGGCAAAGTAGGAGTGCGTACTCCGTGAAGATAAGTGCATTTGCTCATGTCGCAAGCCGATGCTACTACACAAGCCATGCTCCCATGTACTTGTTGTAGCATGTATGACCAATTATCCAACTGTGCCGTACGTATCAGAATATTTTTTGAAGCAATCCATCCTGAACATATGGCATGGTGAGATTTACGGGCACGCTACGTTTGAAACATTTACAGACCCCCCTAGTCCACACACTCGGCATGTACCTGATAGGGAAAAATTGAAGTGTGATCTCGGACGTCGACAGCATCGCAGGATCCGTAACGATATGGATCAGTCCGAGGCTGGGAGAGTTGATAGGAGATGCAGCAGGTGCAATCAATCAGGACATACATACAACAACTGCAACACACGGATTGAATCAGAGTGTTATGACTTAGATGCGGGACCTTACGGCTTAGGAGCGGATGGGCGGCATTCGGATGGTTGTTGAATTGTCATACTACAGAAATCAATTAGGTTGTAGTTGATATGTAATATGGTATGTTGTAGTTGAATGTCGTACTATATGTCATGCAATGTTGTAATATGGTATGTAATATGCCACGGCTTAGTTGAATGTCGTACTAAAATATATCGTACTACATATTTTGATACGTTATAATATGGTACGTAATATGATATGTAATATGCTATGTAATATGGTATGTTCTAGTTCAATGTCGTACTGTACAAATTTTCTGTTTTTGGAATGTAAGTAGTGACATTCTTTCTCACGCTGTAGTCAAACTAACAATTCTGTTTTGCACGTAAGGATGGTGGATGAGGGTGCACAGCAGCCGTAGCAGCGTGAGCTTCTCCGGTGCACTCTAGACCGCCGGCACCGGTCCTACCTTTTTGCGGTCGAGGGTAGGTTGCTCGGCATGTTTCGCACCAGGACGCCGTCCGAGCTCCTCACGCTGGAAGCACGCTGGGTTGAGAGGTATGTCCTGCCTGAACTCTGTGCATACTTATTTTATAATCACAAATGTCACTAACTCTAAACTGTACGCATATTGCGCCTGTTTGGCTTACTACCACTTTGCCGGATGATCGAATCGACAGCGCGCACGGGGGTTGCAGACCCTCGCCAGAGGCGCTTCGGCTTCGACAGGTCACTCCTTGCAGCTTTGGTCGACAGGTGGAGACCAGAGACCCACACGTTCCACCTCCCATGTCGGGAGATGGCACCGACCCTGCAGGATGTGTCTCTCTTGCTGGGCCTGCCGTGTGCAGGAGCACCGGTGGTGGCTGTGGACATCTCGTCAGCGTGGCGGACGGAACTACTGCAGCGCTTCGAAGCGATCATGCGAGCCTCGGGTGTTGGTGTGTACAGGCCCTTCCCACAGTCCAAGACTCACGGACCACCGACGAGGTGGATTCTACAGTTCACAGTAAGCAATCCTCACATCACTCTCTTTAATTGCACATGCCGAACACTTAAATCTAACATTGGCTTTCACTTTTTTGAGCAGGTGGAGCACATCCACCCTGAGGCGGACGCGAGTATGGTGGGCAGGCACCTTGAGGCCTACCTGCTGTGGTTATTCGACGGGGTGATGTTCACCAGTATGGACGCCCACGCGGTCGACAAGCACCTCCTCCTCTACGCGAGAGAGATCGCGGACGCTGAGCCGGACGGGGTTCCGCAGTACAACTGGGCGTTCGCTGTCCTAGCAGGGACCTACAGGGCTCTGTGCAACGCCATCGCGAAGACGGACACGCAGGCCATGCTCGGCGGGTGCCCTCTGCTGCTGCAGTTGTGGTCCTATGAGAGGATCACCATTGGGCGGCCTCTCATGGATCACCAACCCTACGGCGCAGTCTTCTACCACGCCACTCCGGAGGACCGGCCCACGACGGGCTTCCTCTAGTTTCGCCGTCGGGTATTCATTCTTAACTGTATACTCTTCATCGTATATTTCAATAGCGTGAACTTACTAATTATGTGTCATAATATTGCAGCCGAGGTGGGCCTACATGCAGACCCACAAGGATTACCCGGACTACGTGTGACAGTTGGATGAGCTACGGGAGGAGGACGTCCTTTGGACCCCCTACACTCCAGAGTGGGTGGCCGCTCGCGCACCGCAAGGCCTGTCCTCCTTGTGCGAGCGGGACGCGGCCTACTGGCTAACGAGGTCACCTCTACTCTTCGACATCTTCGTCGAGGAGTATTCGCCTCACCGGGTGATGCGGCAGTTCGGCCCACACTAGGAGTTTCCTGTACCCCTCACCCACACCATGCCACCAGAGCTCACCAATAAGACTTATTCCCATTACTCAATACGTTTAATTATTAATTCGCTTAAACCTGACTTAGCTAGTTATGTAGGTCGACTAGACGGGGCCACACTAGGGGATTCTTGTGGGCACCTGTCATGTTGCCCTAGGTCGAGAGGTAGGAGTAGGCCTTGGGGGACCGTGTCAAGGAGGATCGAGAGTACGACCCGGCCTCGTACCCCACCTACTTGTGCTGGTACGCTCCCGCGACTTGGATGCACGTCGGTCACACCCTACGGACGGAGGTCGCCCACGTGGCCACCATGACCTACACGTACCCACTGCACCGTACTCAGGCGGCCTACCTCGCGGTACGACCTTCTTCCTCTATCCTTTGTTCATATGTTTTTATGGCACTATTTTCTTAAAGTTCATCTTGACACATTTCCAATGTGCAATACGACCTTGTGCGCAAGACCCACCTCGACGCGGATACGGCCCTACAACATTTGCAGGGAGGCATTGAGATGACCGCGGCGGAGCTGGTTGCGACCTTTCAGAGGATTCGTGACAAGACTGCGCGAGCGATGCGCCTTAGTTCGTGCTGCGCGACTCTAGACGCCCAACAGCCCGGTCTGAGGCCACAGTTCCCCCCTATGTCTGTCCCTTCTTCCAGCATGGCAGGTAAGGACATCTTTAATACTGTGACATATTGTTCACAAATTAACACGACATTGAAATCCGTAGCGGCGCCACGGGGGCTCTCGCTTGGAGCTTGGAGGCCGCACTCCCATGGGGCTACGACATCCTCACAGAGGCCACCGCAGGGAGCGTGGTGGACTCTGGCTACGAGGCTGGGACGTCCTCACAGGGGCCACCGCAGAGAGCGCGGTGGACTTCGGGCTACGAGGCTGGGACGTCCTCCCAGGGGCCACCGCAGAGAGCGCGGTGGACTTCCGGCTACGAGGCTGGGACGTCCTCCCAGGGGCCACCACAGAGAGCGCGGTGGATTTCAAGCTACGAGGCTGGGACGTCCTCCCAGGGGCCACCGCAGAGAGCGCGGTGGACTCCAGGCTACGAGGCTGGGACGTCATCCTTTAGGCCTGGATCACAGTTCGTCGCGTCCCCCCGACCAGATGTACAAGGTCAGATTTCATCCTTCACTTCGTAATTTTTGTACTGCACATAAATTCAAATCTAACTTCTCATACTTTTAGGCCATGCACCGACGGACTGGGATAGCTCAGATGCTGCCTCAGAGGAGGAACTGGGCCACACCTACTTCAATGTGGACTCGTACTTGGTCCTCTAGGACGAGCTCGTGTCCTCTCAGCTAAGGGGGGCACCCCCTCCACCGACTCAGACGTCGCAGCCGGAGCACTCCACACCGACTCCGACTGAGCGACCGTAGCGTGACGTGCACCCTCTGGACCGCTACACCTTTCCTAGCGGACAGCTTCGACGGCCTCACAGGCCACAGCCAGAGGGGTCAGGCAAAGGGGTTCAGCGGAAGAGGGCTGATGCATAGATTACTAGGCTCCCTAATCCTATTTTTGTTGAACCCATGTATTTAGAACTTGATGGGAATATAACTTTTTTATCTTTTGTTCACTGCGTCTATTGTGCTCATGCGTGTCATTTCCGATTTTCGCACATTACTCCTAGGACATCGTCCGAGTTTCTCGCCCATAGGTTGGTGCTAGCTTGCGCTGCATAGCTCGCCCATGATTTTTTTTGTATTTTTTGGAACTCAACCGGTGGGCCCCGCGAGGGCGCAAAAACCCCTAAGTGCCACAATTTCAAGTTTTTGTGCCTATGCGTGCCTTTTCTGATTTTCACACATTACTCCTGGGACATTGTCCAAGCTGCTCGCCCATAGGTACGTGCTAGCCTACGCTGCATAGCTCGCCCGTGATTTTTTTCATATTTTTTGGGACTCAACCGGTGGGCCCCGCGAGGGTGCGAAAACCCCTAAGTGGCCACAATTTCAGGTTTTGTGCCCATGCGTGCCTTTTTCGATTTTTAGACATTACTCCTAGGACATCGTCCGAGCTTCTCGCCTATAGGTAGGTGCAAGCCTACGCTGCATAGCTTGCCCGTGATTTTTTCGTATTTTTTGGGACGCAACCGATGGGCCCCGCGAGGGCGCGAAAGCCCCTAAGTGGCCAGAATTTCAGGTTCTTGTGCCCATGCGTGCCTTTTCTGATTTTCACACATTACTCTTGGGACATCGTCCCAAGCTGCTCGCCCATAGGTAGGTGCTAGCTTTGTCTTTGCGTGAAGTTCGCCTGTGATTTTTCCAAGATTTTTTGGACGCACCGGTGGCCCCCCGCCGCGCAAAAACCCTAAGTGGCTCGACGACGAGACATCGCAATTAAGTGCATCATGACACCCACATACCATCGGTTAAAACCTGAGGCAGCACATGCCAACGTACCAGGGGGCTAGGACACCGGTGAAAGCCTAGCACTATAGGTGTAGTTCCTGTAGAAGTAGTCAATGTAGGAGTAGTCCCTGTATGAGTACTCCTCGTAGGCATTGTCATCTTTCCTCTGTCACTACAGTTCCGCTGTAAGACGGGCCTTTGTCATCTTCATCTTTTTCTCTCCCTCGGTCATGAGACAACATTTAAGTGCGTCCAGACACCTCACATGGCATCGATAAAAGCCTGACGCACCACATGCGAATTGGGCTGATGCACCACATTGAATTGTCTTCTCACAACCGTGCGATTGCCTGCTGAGGCACACCGGGCCATCCGTGAGCTCCAATAATTCAGTCTGTCACTCAGTCCGTGTTTTCCGAGATTCGTGTACGGTCCTGATAAGACCCATCACTGCTAGCTCTATTAATTGCCCTGCCACTTTAGTTTCGATGCAAGACGGGTGTGGATAGCATGGCTCCCGGGTATCCTCATGGAGACAAATTAGACGGACCACCTCACGGAGCAGGGTCACGCCTACCATCTAGAAAATGGGCCTGCCCCGCATGAAGACCCGACTTGTATTACAAGAAAGGTACAGTTGTAATCTGGTATTTACGTACTCGGCAAGAAAAGATAGAGATAGACTTCCTATCTCTATCCCTAGTTTCCATAACCAACTAGGATACTTATCTGTAACCCTACCTCCCTCCACTATATAAAGTGAGTCAGGGGCCCCTAGTTCGGGAGGAGAGATCACATCGATCCATAGCCATCCTCAAAATTGATCCATCGAGATCAACCCCAATACAATCCACGAGCACAGGAGTAGGATATTACCTCCACCGCAGAGGGCCCGAACCTGTATAAATCTGTCTCCTGTGTTACCATCGGGTTTCGGTCTTACGCATAACCCCATAAAGTATATTGCCGACATAATTCATCGACAGTTGGCGCGCTAGGTAGGGGCAGCGCGAAGATCATTTTCATCAAACTCGATGGCATCACTCGGCGGCAGCGCCGTCGAATTCACCTTCGGCCAAGTTTTCTGTTTTAAAGGCTTGGAATTCATCATCAACAACCTCAGCAAACTTGCCCTCAAAGAATCGGATCAGATCCGATCGGAAGACAACTTCAACCGCGAAGCGAACGCAATAAGAAGATGCGATCTATTCGCGTCCAGAATCTGGATGGAAATTGCGTCACGATTTTCCATTGACTCGGAAAGAATTTCAGGGTTGTTTTGGATGCGTTGGAAAGCTTATCTCGTTATCTTTCCAACGAGTCCAAGATCATCAAAAACCGAGTTCGGATGTGATCATGGCGACCGTTTGAAGACAGACTGCGTGGAGGTGACGTGAATCCCGCGCGAAGATGGAGCTCGACGTGAATTTCGCTCGGCACCTCGGCGATCCTTGGTGCACCTCAGCAAGGGCATGACGGACCTCGACGACAAAGCGGATCTCATCCTGGAGATCACGGCGAGGCTCCTACGCCGTCCCGACTTACGACTCCTGCGACGCCTCTACTGGCGTCTCCTGTGACGCCGACTTGCGGCTTCTACACCCCTGACTTGCGGTGACGATGACAACTACTACCGCCGCACCCACTCGTTGCTCCAGCAACAACGACAAACCGCAACCTTCGCCAAGATATTGAAGCTCGGCGACGGGAGCGAGAAGAAGATGAGAGACGTCACCATGATGACGATAGAAGAGATTTCGGTCGAAACCGTGATACCGACTTCCTAGGTCGGCTTCACAAGATGACGCCGAGGACGGCCGCTTAACTTCCTAGGGGCTTCTCAAGATCTTATTGAGGACAACAGCGCCGACTTTGTCATACGGCTTCAGACTCGACGCCGAGGACACCAGGCCGACCTCCTTACGCCGGCCACAAGACGACGCCGAGGACACCACACGACAAGGTGACATGCCCGGGGGCTTGTTCACTCGGGCATGAGGATGACACGATCAACAGCTAAGTTGTCTATTTTTATACTCAATTACATCATTATAATTTATCTCCTGACTTACTACTTAGTTGGTATCCAACTAAGCAGTAAGTCGGGGGCTACACCTAATTAGGTGCATTATCTGCACCAATCTCTTTTTGAGTTTTTTTTATTCTTTTTCATGTTGACTTTTACCGATTCTGAGTGTCATACATTCTGAGTAGAGAAACTCTGATTCCTATGCAAAATTTGGGTTTCCTGACTCGTATCCGGAGACAGAGCTCCGCGCCAACTCCTAACGCTAAGGGACTTGATGAGCTAGGCGGAGTGCTTAACAAAAGGAATTAAACATACTCGGAGAAGCGTAAATCAATACGGAAAAGATAAAAGGACGACAATTTGACATAATAAAAAATACATAATTGGACTTCATGTATATTGCTTTATAATCCAGTTTTTTGTATACTACTCGTGTTTTTCATTGTCTCCACAGGGTACAATGCAGGATAATGCGAGATGGTTTTTATGGCACGGCCAAGACGCCACGCCAAAGACCCCGAGTGCATTATACGGCTCATTTGCATGCCCACGCCAACTCGCAGACGGCTTCACGCTAATGCGGCGCTTAAGCGCAACCTTCAAGACGGCCAAGACGCCACGCTTAGCACCCAAGTGCATCATACGGCTCATTGCATGTCTCGTCAACTCGCGGACTTTATGCTAACGCCCGCTTCGAAGCGCAACCTTGGCAACCAAGACGCGTTTACGCCAACACTCGAGTGCATTATCCGGCAAGATGTTGCACGCTAACTCCTAAGACGGCCACGCCAATGCTAACGCTTCGAAGCGCAACCTTCGCAGACGGCCAGACGCCTACACTAGCACCCCGAGTACATCATACGGCTCGGCTGCATGCTTACGTCAACTCGACACGGCTTCACGCCAACGCCATTGCCCCGAAGAATTTTCTAAGACGGCCAGACGCTTACGCTTAGCACCCGAGTGCATCTACGGCTCGGCCAGATGCTCGCATCAACTCAAGACGGCTTCACGCTAACGCCAGGCGCCGAAGCGCAACCTTTGGCACGGCCGCACGTCTCACGCCAACACCGAGTGCATTATACGGCTCCGCATGCCTACGCCAACTAAGACGGCCACGCTAACGCCAGCGCCCGAAGCGCAACGTTAACAAGACGGTTGCACGCCACGCCAAAGACCGAGTGCATTTACGGCTCCAAGATACTGCGTCAACTTCGGCTGGCTGCGTCAACTTCGGCTAACTATATGCCAACGCCATCCGTCGAGAGCGGTCAGGGGTCGACGCGAGGCCATGAGCTCTCACGTCGGCGCACCCATTGTGCGCTCTCACGCGCCATCCACAAAAACAATACAGTGAGTAAGCATGCCTTATGTTAGGCCACTAGCTGGTGACCACCAAGTAAAATCAGATGCTGAAAGCTATTAAGGGTTCAGATTCGGAGGATACGCTCATTGAGCTCCTTGCCCTACACCATTAGTTATGGGTGCACTCGGTTAAACCTAATCCTATGATATGCCTCATGCTAGGTCAATTGTTGCCTCATGTCAGGTCAATTGCTGGTTATTGCACGGGTCAGAATCGGATATCACGAACGGGTTTCGAGATGACCACTCAACTAAGCCCTAGGTACGCTCTCCATGAGCCATAAGCCGGATTCGACATACTGGGCTGGGTACCGCCATATACCGGTATACCCTCCGGGGTCAATTGCCAGATTTAATACACTTAGTCTGGGTACCGCAAGAAAACTCAAAAGAGATTCGAATGGGTCTCCCAACTTGGTACGGCTGCACGCCTACACTAGCACCCCGAGTGCGTTATACGGCTCGCACAAGACGTTTACGCCAAAGACTCGAGTGCATCATACGGCCATTGCATGCCTCACGCCAAACTCGGAAGGCTTCACGCCAACGCCAATACCAGCGCAACCTTTGGCACAACCAAGACGCGTCACGCCCGCCTCCCGAGTGCATCATATGGCTTTTGCAAGATGCCTACGCCAACTCTAAGACGACTTCACGCTAACGCCCGGCCCCGCGCAAACTTCTAAGACGGCTATAAGCCCACGTCTGCGCTTCAAGCCTACAAGGTGATACGCCTAGGGGCTAAAAATTCAAAAGCAAGGACAACATCATCGTCAGCAAAGCAGCTAAGTTTTTCATCATCATAATCTTTTCACACATAAACTCGTTTATTTCTTGACTTGCTACTTAGTTGAATTCCAACTAAGCAAGTCGGGGGCTACACATAATTGTGTGCACTTGCGCGCACCCATCTTTTTCATAGTTATTTTTTGCTTTTGTTACTTAGTGATTTAAGTGAAATTCGAGTGCGCTATAATTCTGAGTAGTGAAGCTCCGAACCCATAACACAGCGAACTCGACGTCACCCAAACGCATGCCTGGGATAAAAAGCCATGTGCCAACTCTCTACACTTAGGGGCTAGACTAGTCGGGCAGAGTGCATAACAAAAGGAAGAAAAACCACTCGGACTAACAAAAATCATCAAGTAAGAAAAATAAAAAATGGCTATTTCGCACATAAAGATAGTCAAATTTTATATCCGACCAAATGTTTTCATATTCAGATACTGCCTAAATCTTATATGTACATGTTACAGGGGTTCAACGAAGTGTTTATGCTACAAGCACCGACCATGGCACAGTTACGTGTCAATAGCCTTGCCTCGAGCGCAATCTACGGCATGGCTCCACGCCTACGCCAACTTCGGTACGGCTGCACGCCTACACCAGTACCCTGAGGGCATTATATGGCTCGCTGCATGTCTACGCCAGCGCCCCAAGCGCAAACTACGGCTCGGCTTCTCACGCACAGCGCCGAGGACAGCCACGCCGACTCCCTACGCCGACTCGCTGCTCTGGCAACGACGAGGACGGCCACCCCAACTTGCGGCTTCTCGTGCACTACACTGAGGACAACCGCGCCGACTTACTACGCCAGTTTCTCGTGCATTGCGTCGCGGACAGCCGCGCCGATTTACTACGCCAGCTTCTCACACTGAGGCCGATTCGTCGACATTAGATTCACGCCGCGATGTCAACCATCGCGCCGACTTCTAGGACTCCAAGAAATTGGGCCGAGTCACTCGGAGATTTCAACCTGCAAAGCTCTCTTGAGTCCTTCATGACCTCCTTGCATGCCAATGGAGCACTCGGCATAGAGAAGGTTCCAATGAGTACTCGACTTGAAGTATGACTCGATCGACACACATCCGAGAAGGCATCAACTCTACCAGAAACACTCGGGGCTATCAGGATAACATGGTCCCCGGGTATCCTCACGGAGACAAATTAGACGGACCACCTCACGGGCGAGGTCACGATACCATTTAGAAGACGGGTGCGTCTCCGATGAAGACCCGACTTGTATCACAAGAAAGGCACAGTTGTAATCCGGTACTTACGTACTCGGCAAGAAAGGATAGAGATAGACTTCCTATCTCTATCCCCACTTTCCATAACTAACTAAGATACTTATCTGTAACCCTACCTCTCTCCACTATATAAAGGGAGGCAGGGGCCCCTAGTTTGGGAGGAGAGATCACATCGATCCATAGCCATCCTCAACATTGATCTATCGAGATCAATCTCAATACAATCCACGAGCATAGGAGTAGGGTATTACCTCCACCGCAGAGGGCCCGAACCTGTATAAATCTGTCTCCTGTGTTACCATCGGGTTTCGGTCTTACGCATAGCCCCATAAAGTATATTGCCGACATAATTCGTCGACAACGGGTCCCTGTCATCTTCGTCTCTTTATTTTCTTCAGTCCTGATAACGCATTGAAGTGCATTCTGACACCCCACATGGCATCGATAAAAGCCTGACGCAGCACATTGTATTGTCTCCTCACAACTGTCGCCATTGCCTGCTAAGGCACCACGGGTCGTCCGTGACCTCCAATAATTCATCCCTGCTTTCTCCATCTCTCCACCACGATGGCTATAAGTAGGGCTATGTTCGTGAGGGCGACCACATAACGCAGACGATTTAGTAAACCACACACTAGAAATGCCGAGGCGTGCAAGCGGAAATAGAAAGAGGAAAGCAAAGGAAGAGGCAGGCGCATGTGACTGGCCACACGATTCAGCATACCAGGACCACTTCCTACCTTGTGGGGTTGTCCCACAGATATGCATGTGCAAAGATCCTTGCATGCTTGTCCGCTCTTGGGATATTCCAACTTGGAAGAGGAGATACTGGAAGTGCCGCAACTACGTCTTTGACCCGCCAAAAAAGAGTTTGAAGAATCGCCAGCTAGTACTATTCATACGTATATCATAATATTTGTACCTGAAACTTTGCTAATTTATGTTCTTTGCAGTCGTCTCCGCCGTTTTATGAATTTGAGCAGTGGTTTGACATAGAGATCAATCCTGAAGACCAAAGGCTCCTTGATCAAGCCAATCGGGACGAGGAGTTGAGGCGGCAGCTTCAAGAGCAGCATAACGCCACACGCGAGGAGACACGTAGAAAAGAGGCGGAGGAGAAGGAGGCAGAGAGACAGAGGAAACGAGATAGGGCACGTCGTGCCAGAGAAGCCCCACCGGAGGCATGGGCGAAGGGGAAGTGGCCTCGATGCACTCAGTAGACGTGAAGTTGTAACTATCGTTTTTCTTGTTCGTGATATTCCAACCAGTTTTAAGTCCTAATAAAGAGTGTGACCTATCTTCTTTCTGTAGAAACTTCTGCTGCGAGAATTGCCCCCTCCTCTCTCCCTCTCCCTCTCCCACCCTTGTTTTGCAATCGAACAAATTCCCAATCAAGAGATTTGTTGTGTAATGTGTTAACTGATCACCTAACCCCATCTAAAAAATAAAATTTACACTTTTAATTTTTAAAATTTACAATTTTCGGTGACGGCTATTACTTACAATTTTCTTACGGAGTGAAAAACTAAAAAAAGTGGGTATTTCCATATTATAAATTTTTAAATAAAAATCAACCAAATAGGAGGGCTTATTAAATTTTTTTTTTCCAAAAAATGAACGAAATGAGAGACCAAACCAGCGTGGTTGCAAAAAATATATATATAGCGTACGGGAGTTGCCGTGCCGCTGCAAATATGAAAAATGTGGCAATTTCCATAAAAAATTTTTTTATCAAAGTCAAATCTCGCCACTCCAAATGGTGATTTAAGCCCTAGTTTGCATTCCGGCCAGCGGGGAGCATGACTATGAAAATTTCGCCACTCCAAATAGCAATTTTTAAATTTCACCAATCCAAATGGTGATTTTTAAAGACTCGCCCCTTTGAATAGCGGGCTTTATTTTTTAATTTCTTAAAAAGGAATATTATTTTTTAAATTCGAATTTTTAAAATATAAAATATTAAAAAAATCCTGCTGCTGGAGCTCCTAAAACCCTTGCGGCCCGAGCGGTGAGCCTCCGCCGAGCCGCCGCCTCCCGCCATGGCTCGGCCGGCGCTTCCGCCGTCTCCCTCGCCGCTCACCCCCGTTAAGAGAGACCTCGACGTCGAGACCTTCACAGCCGCCACTCAGACGCCGCGCCCACCGTCCCGCAAGAGGCGCCGCCGAGACCCCCTTCCGGTAACCCCATTCCAAACCCTCCTTACGCCCCAGATCATCCCGTCGGGCACCTCCAAGGCCGATTCCTTCGCCGCCAAGCTGAGCGAGCAGCCCGACCTGAAGCCGACGACGGCAGCAGCCTCCGTCAAGCGTAAGCGCCGCGCCGATGCGGGCAAGGATGCCGACGGGAAGGCGGTCGGGAGAGGGCACCCCTACCACCACGGGAGGCCCACGCCGGCGGAGGCCCCCACCCTTTGGGTCAACCGCCACCGACTACATCGTCTCCTCCACGAGCTCGCGCGAGCGCATCTCTGGCGCGACGCGGCCGGTGTCCTCTCCGCGCTCCTCCGCGGCACCCGGAGACCTGAGTCCTTCGAGGAGGCCCGCAGCATGTTCGTGGTAAGCAGAATGTGCCGGATGAAATCTGTATAGCATTTTTTTTTTTTTTGGTTTGGTAGAGCTAGTGCTTTCTGATGTGGACGAGATGCTCGATTGAAGGTCGCGATGGAGATCCATAGGCGGCTTGCTGAGGAGAACATTGAGCAGCGGGGAGGAAGGAGTCGCTACTACCTCAGGACGCAGAAGATTTTCGATGTCTGGTTGCAGCGATTAATTTGGTTGCCCACTTGTGCAAAAGTAGGTTCCAAATTATGCTGTGCAATTATTGACTTATTGTTGTCAGCTAGTTGGCTGATGCTAATAATTACTACGCTTAAAATTGGAAATTGTGACTGAATATGAACAAACATATGGAACTAAATAACTAGAATTTGTTATGATCCTTATTTTCACTAAGTATAATTTAGAGTCCATTTGGATCAAAGGTGTTTTTGGGGAAGAACATAGGATTCCAAATCCTATAGCAATTTATGGCCCATTTTGGATCAAAGGTAGTTTTGGGAAGAACATAGGATTCCAAAATCCAACAGCAATTTATGGTCTTTTTGGATTAAAGTTTTTCCTTTCCAAATCTGATAGCAATTAGGTTTGTTTGTTCATTTTTGGATTCCAAGATAACACATCAAAATTCTCCGCTGTTCTCCCCCCTGTAGTTTTGGAGGAATTCTTCAGGAAAAGAGTGATCTAACTGTAATCTTCCTGCAAGTGAGCATGCTTTGGAAGGAATAAGGAAGAAATGATCACAAACTTATCTCTTATGCCAATGGCAGCTGTTGCAGCTAAACCTGAGATTATTGAAGCCCCTTCTGTCGTAGCCACCAGTTGCCTGTCATTTAGCTGGTCATGCCATCACACCATGCCGCTGTGAGCTATGCCTGCTGACTCCACCAATCTTTTCTGCAAACCTAGTGTTGCAATCGCTCAACGCAGTCAGTATTTGGTACAGCCTGTGGATGGTTGTTTCGAAGAATGATACGAACACAGGGTGGGTAAAGATGCATATATGAAGGGGGAATTAAAACATGCTGTAGTGTATCCATTTATGTTCTTCAAAAGAATGTTTTGTCTTTGTATTTTCCAACCTTGAAAAGCGAACTCTTTGACTCACATTTTCCAAAAAGCATGCTCATTACTGTCATATTTCACTTGTGTTTTCCTATCACTCCTCACAACAATAGTTACCACATTTTTCCCCTTTTTGTAATCTTGTGGAGGGTACAGTTATACTTGTATTCCTGTGTTTTACCAATGTTTTTCCTATCCTTGTGTTTTTGGATTTCTTCATTTTAAACACTGTTTATTTAGAGATTTTGGAATAACAGATGAGTGTTGGGCACTCCTTTTCTTAATTCCATTGTTTTTTAGCAGTTCCATATTGTTTGGTTGGATGTAATTTAAGCCATTAGTGTATCACTACAAAGTCTCACTTCAGGGGATTAAAAACATTGAATCATAGGGCCGTATTATTCTACGTCACCTGATACTAAGATCATTGCATGGCCTTAATACTAAATATCCTGTGATTCTACATGATAACTTCAGTTTTAATGGTGTTATGCTGGTTACATCTGATTTAATCATTTTCATCATATTTTAACAGATGAAAAGTCATTATGACTGTTTTGTATTTGCTTGACCCTGTTAATTTGTTTCGCAGAAACACTTGGTTAAGCTCGAACTGGCTCTATTTTATCTTTCTCAAGGCAATATTGACAATGCATATAATGCAACAAGAACGTGCGTCACCTACACTCTGTCGTTTTTTATCTTTTGTCATGTCTTTTACACACCTTGATCTGTTATTTTTTTAGAGAAACCTTGATCTGCTGTAGGCTTGTAACTATAGCATTTCAAAGCATTTTGATATATCATACAAGCCTATTCCATTTGCTGCTTTGATTCATTTTATGGTACCAAGTATCACTATCAGGTTAGCATCCAAGGAATTTGTGTGGCTTTTTACAAGGAAAAGAATGCATACTGTCAAAAATTATATGTTTGTTAAAATCTGCACATGAATTGTGCTAAAGTTGACTTTGTTAAAATGTGCACATGAATTGTGCTAAAAGTTGAGTAATGCCTTAGGTGTGGTGGCTGAAAAACTTATAAGTGTTAAGCTTTTGGATGATTTTCTTGCCTGTTATTGTTCCTTGTCTTTTCCTCTATTTCAGTCTTTCACTCCCATGTGATTTGTATGTTCTCAGCTGAGAAGAATTTGAGAAGTTACTTCTTCTTTTCAGCCTTATTGCTAAAAACGGACTACAGGCAGAACCAACTCTAAATTTGATACATGGTTTGATATCATATGATAAATGGTACTCTGGCTTGCCTAAAGATATGCAACTTGAAGAATTTGATGTTTACAATGAATCATGCGCAATTTCAATGGCATCTAATGGCTGTGAAGAAATTGTACTCCAGGATAGTTCAGGTGACAATTGCAGCATGGATGTTGATGGTGCCAGTTTTCCCACTTGCTCTTCGGAAAGTTCTATCAATAATGGGCATATAGATACAAAAAAAAAGATTTCCATGAAACCTGGTTTTGTTCATTCTGTAGAGGGAAATGACTCAATTGGATCACAATTGAATGAAAAATTGGCTGATACAGATTTTCGAAGTGTATTTTTCAATACATTCAATAGTCCTACCTGTGGTGAGTACCATTTGTGTCTACTTTTTCAATATGTAACATGTTCTTCTAATTTTTGGTTTTGTATGATAGTTGTAGGATTCTAGACTTCTAGGATATCTACAGAAAAACTACATGTAGCAAGTACACAGAGTGATCATGTTACTTGAACATTATGGAGCTATTATAAAGAACCAGGGCTTTGATGTGTTGTAGCATCCACCAAATTTTTCATGGGTGTTGATGGTACCAGTCCACAGTTCATTCTTGGATCATCCAGTTCATCATGCAACACCAGAGTCCTTTTTTTAGAATCATTACACCAGTAATTTGATATTGTTTTGATATAGGATCTGCATTCTGATATATCATTTCTATGATATAAATTTGCAAAGAGTGCTGAGCAAGTGATCAGTAAGATCATAAATATTCTGTGGGTAATTGTCATGAGTGCAGGCCCATGGGCCCAGCCCAGCCCAGCTGTGAATAATATCGTGGGTAACAGAACATGATATGCACAATGCTTGTCATCAAGTGAAAGCTATTTACTTCTTGTTCTTCCTTTTTTTTAATATGCAATGCAATTGGTACAGCTTGTGTTACAAATGTACTTGATGATTAGCCTCGTTAAGCTGAATTAGCAGTGCACATGGTCTCTTTCAAGCTCTTGTGTATGTATCCAGATAATTATAATTTAACGTATTAAAGTAATATCTACACTGAAGGATTGGAAAAAAGCTTGTTACCTCTACGGCTAAAGTGTGCTGCTGGGACTTCAACTGATTGTTTTGAATCATATTGGAAGTACAAGTCAACACCTAATACCTTCTATGAAGATGCAGAAAAATGTCTAAGAATGGCTCTTCGTTCAACACCACCAATAATGGCAGCCTTATTACCATTAGTACAGGTACTTGTCAATCAAATCGTACTACCATACATACTAAGAGTAGTAGTTGTCCCTGCACTTCATTCGAGCTAAACCAAATGCCCCTGCTAGCTGAACTAACCTAAGGGCATATAATTAGTTTGGTCAATGTGCCATTTTCATCTAAGTTGTGCATGACTGTGTCATTAGTTGCTGCATTTTGTTACTTGAAGATGCTATAGTTATGGTTTGTATTGCCCTCTGCTGACTCCATATAAATATGGAACTTCTCATCTCTGTTCCTCATCAAATTAACCCTTTCAGCATGTTTTGCATAACACTTTGTGTTTGAGTTCGCTGGGACACCTGCATTTGTACACTGCTATACATTTTTTTAATCTATGTATGTTTTGCTTTCATCGTTTTGTCAGACTTTTCTTTTCTTTGCTGTTGTGCAGATTCTTCTACTTGGTGATAAACTGAAAGATGCACTTGGCGAGCTTGAGAAGACATGCCAAAGTTCAACTACAGCACTTCCTTTCAGGTTGTGAAGACATAATGTTATCGATTATTATGTGAAACAATGTGTTATCTTGAATCTTGTCTCTCAACTATACTAGTTTCACCTCTGTTTTTCTTGTCAATATTGAAACAAGTTGTTGTTAAATAAGTGGCTGAAGTTCAGGGTTTTTTTTTGCTGCAGATTGAGAGGTAGACTGCTGGAATATTTCGACCAAAGCCAAGTATCAACTATTTCTTCTTGCTACGAGGAAGCTTTGAGAAGAGATCCTACATGTAGCTACTCAGTGGAGAGGTTAACCAAAATGCACAGAAAAGGTTTTGGCTGAAAACATTTATTTCGAAGCATTCTACTATTTAACTGCTGTTCTAGTTGAGTAGTTGATTATTTTTCTTGTTTTATGTTGATACTGCTACTTGCTTTACTATCTTATATTTTTTAGACAAGATACACAGTTTTTAATTTTACTAAAGTATTAAACAAGAGGCTTCCCTGGTAGTCGCATATGAATAGTGGCTATATAAGTTTATTGCTTTGCTTCTCTTTGCAAACTATATAATTTTGCATGAAATTCCTTGTGAATATTGTACTTTAATATGAATAGTGGCTATATAAGTTTATTGCATTGCTTCTCTTTGCAAACTAGAAACTTTACTTGTTTGATTATTCTGAAATTTTGGTATCAGACCTCATTAGCAATGTTTACATTGTTTAACCTTTTGTTGGTTCTTCCAGGATATTATAATACCACCCAACTACTCGAGACAATAGCCATGCATCTTGATTCTGCCGGTGGGAAACCTTGCATCTGGGAGGAGCTTGTATCATGCTTCCTTCGGCTTTTTTCTGATCGGACTACTGACTATGAGGATTGTATTTCATGGAATGTTCGAGGAGATACAGCAATCACAGCTTTTTCTAGTTTTTCTTCAGTCTTTTTCGAGCAACATACAAGAGAATCATGGAAGGTCCGGTGCAGATGGTGGATGAACCATCATTTCAGCCAAAACACATTTACGTCAGAAACCCTGAAAGGTAGCTGATTATTCCTCAAACCTATTGATTGCTAATTTAAAATCACATGAACTGAGTCAGATAATAAATACCATAAACACTGACATTGCTTTGGTTCAGATTATCTATCTGATACTTGGAATTTACACTCTTGGTTTGCTTCAGTCCACATTTACGTGAGAAGTGTCAAATTTCTTTATATAATGGACCCCAGCCCATTATTTAATATTAGGTCACACTGCTTTTAACTAATAATTGTAAGCATATTTTGAGCCTGCTGTTAGAGTAACTGCCAGACATGTTATAATGTCTTGGTAGTTGCTATTCCTCTGCTAATAATATAAGAATATCTAAGGATCATCACGTCATGAGGTTCGCTCTGTGGAACAAGCAGACAGGCAAGCTATGGAGTTAGATCTGCTAAATTTGGCTATGGTATTTTCCTTGATGAATGCTGATGAAGACCTAGAACACAAAGTCCTATAACCGAACATGCGAAATGCCGTGTAATAATTGTGAGAAATTTATATTTTTGGATGAAAGAATGTAGAGAAATCTCTATTAATTGTGGAGAAATCTATATTTTTGGATGAAAGAATGTAGAAAAATCTATACTGTGGAGAAATTTATATTACACAGTATTGCACTGCATACCGTGTAATAATGAATACCAACTACATAGGATTGTTGTGTAGCGTGTACCCCTGACAGTAGTTAATCTTTGAATTGGTACAGTGCTTCCTTGAAGTGAATGTAAGATGACATGATGTCCAAGAAATACAATTTTTGTCTTTCGCTCAGTAAACAAATGCATATGTTCTCCATTTGGCATGATGTCCTTTAGACACTGGTGATCTGATCACAGCTAAAAGGTTCATGCGTTTTTACAGGTGATTGCAAGCTCCTGGCTTCTAAGGCAGCTTGTGCTTCTCACTTGTTTGAGCCTGGATTCCAATATGTCAAAGCAGTTGAGAGCTATCTCTCCGAGCAAGAAGCTAAGGATGAAATTGGATTCTTATCCAGAAATATGCAAAATTCTGTGAGATTATTACAATCTTTGGAGAAGCTAACTTAATTTTGGGTGGTAGAGGGTCTTTGCATGGTTTAGTACCTGGTGTTGTAAGTGAAATTTTGAAATGATTTTGTAGTGCAGCTCAAGATGCTTTGTTTTTTGTAGGATCAATAGGCACCAGCGGTGTATCCCAGACTCCCAGTACAGTGTAGCTGTATAGGTATTAATTGTTGTGGCGCTGGTGAGCCTTGTATATGACAAATATGGTGGCAAAGTTGAAGGGTGTAACACAGAAGTATAACAAGATTCTGTGCAGCCCTTGTTTGTCTTTGTATCTTTTGGAGAAAAAGTTGGTAGGAAACAATTGGAGTTCTGATTGAAAATTTAGTGAAAACTGCACTAAGGATAGACTCAACTAGGAATTGGGTTGTAAAATTGAAGTTCCTATTGCAGAAACCTAGTGGGGTGTTGCTGCGGGCAGTAGTCCCAAAACAACAAAAACTAACTCGGAAACATCTCTATTTGTATCTCTTTAGGTGAGCAGCTCCACCGAGGTACCGTGCGCCATCAACCAGCGTCTGCCGCCATGGCAACATGCCACGCGATGCTTCAAAGTCGCACTCCACAGTTGTCAGTTATGCATAGAGAGATTCCAGAACAATCAAATAGTAGTGTGCAGCATAGGTTCAGAACGATCAAATAATAGCACCGCCTGGTCAGCTGATATATAAGCCAACTACGGACAAGGAGGAACGGGTAGCCTTCTGTTGTCAGTAAGGGCCCAAGGGAACAGATGCCAGATTTCTTGGCAAAAATTTCCATCGTTGAAAAGGTTTATCAGTGTTAAGGCGATTTTGGTCGCAACGACGAGAGCTGTGTAGAGCCAGAGTCGATCAAAGGGTTTTAACAACGGAGTAGTGCCGTGTACAACCAGCTGATCAACTGGTTTTAACAACTAGCAGCTGCCACAACTGCGTTAACAAGAACCAGCCGCTTATATGATATACCCCATCTGCCAAAGCGTGTTTATGTACAGGAACCAATGCCTTCTCTAGTTTGCCGCCAACGCTGCCTCCGCCTCCTCTAACCCAACCATGTTGTTGACTCCGCAGCCGGGGCACGCGTACCGCCTCTGAAGCTCCTCAGTAAGTGAAGCGTTCACCTTCTCCATTTCAGCCGCCCGCTTGTTTCGGGTCAAAGAAAGCTTTCGCAAGCGCATAGCAGAATGAGAAACCAACAGCTCATGAAATTGCGCAAGAAATAGGCCTACATACGTGCAAATGTAATGATTTCAGGGACTGCTGGAAGAGCTGATAGAAAAGGATATCCTCCGAGCTCCTGCAACTGTTTCATCTCCCCTATCAGAGCCTCCATAAGAGTCCTCTTTGCTTGGATATCAGCCAGCTCCTGACAAGCCTGCAAATAGTTACAAGAATCCTTTTATGATTAATGTGAGAGAGAAAGAGCTACTAAACGTATAAAATCGATATCCTGCTAAACAAATCAAATAATGTGTGCTCCAGCAGAAGAATTGAGCTCAAAACTTCAAAAAGGTTAGTAGTGCATCATATATAATGCCTTCCTTCTGCAAACACATTACAGCGATTTATCAGCAGATGCACAAACCAGAAAGTTATAATTCTTGTTTCCTATTTTGTCAAATAGGGCATGTGACTAATAGCACCATGTTCGTTATTTTCTTCACTTATAAACATAAAACCAGCTCATACGTATAGGGTACTAGGCACACTAGTACCTGGCCAGCGAACACCTCAAATTCATCAATGGTGCATAAAGCATATAGTAATATCCAAAATTAGTGCTGTAATTTACAGTTTGTCAGTTGTCAAATATACTGTGATTATGCCACCCCCGTAATTTCTCATCATTGATAGCCTAATAAATATAATAACCAGCAGACAAGGAAAATTCAAATCTGCACAGAGTCTATATGTGATCAAAGAACTGTGTTTCATCTGTTAAGCATTTGCATGTATAATGCAGTATTTTGGGGAAGATAACACACATACCTTGTGATGATCAACCAGGTCATTTTGATACTCTCCCTCCAAGGCATGCACCTCAGCCTCAATGCCGCTCACCTTGTCAACCAAATCTTCCAAAATACCTTCTGACTCCACAATTTCAATCTTGTCTCTGACATGTTGAACTGCCAAGGTGAACATTTCAGTCTAAGAAGAACAAGAAATTAGGTAGAAGTGTACAGCTCGATAGAGCATACATTAGTTACAAATTATTCAAAATACAGAAGTGAATAGTACCATGTAACTAAAAACTTAACGCACAGGAGAGCACAGATATCTAGAATTATTATGATAAATGCCCTTCAGAAACATAATATTGCTTGACCCAGTAACAAGACAGTCACAGAAGAAGAAAACATCATATTGGTTTTAAAGCGGTATGAGTACATAGTTCAATAAAACAATTAATGAGAAGGTACCAGCCATCACCTTATTAGGCACAACATTACCAGTTTGAGACAGCTAAAATAGCAAGCTTTTGGGCACCAAAAATATTGTAAAGGGGAATGCAAACATACAGTTCTTACAACTGCAACAATCCATAATTTATTTTGTAGAAAAGGGGGACTAGGCAAAAGCAATAAAAATGAATGGCAAGAACATTGCATATTTACACCATTCTTACAAAATTGAGGAACAGAAAGTGTTGTGTATGCATTACAGGTTCCCTATTTGACCTTTTGTTGATGGCAGCCCAGAGCACTTATCTTCTGCTAATTCTAGAGAGGCCATCTGTTGAAATTGCCTGCCCAAGAGGAATATTGTTCTTTAAAAAATCAATGAGAGCAACTTTCAGAACAAGCTTCAGCTAGCAAGCAAGTGCTAAATGGACAAAAGCAAGAAATTTGCAAAGTTAATGCTGTTTGATTGTTTGGAAGCTTCAAAGTAACCTAGTAATATCCATCCACATAAGTTGTTTGCAGTTTTTATCAAACTCAGTAAAGGATCTTAATTAATAATGCAGAACTAAACAGATATCTGAAAGTGGGAGATGGTGAGTTATGAGAACACCCCTGATAAAAGCCCCATGTTAAACCGTCTCCATTCTTTGCTTTCATGTATGTCAGGAATTTTCAGATCCAGACAATACAATCATTCCCATCCCTATTCAAGCCCATAACTGGAATTTAAACAGAAATTAGCATAATACTGTTCCAACCTATGGGGATGGATTTGTACAGAATCAAGCATGGCTACAAACAAGAGATGCAGGACCAGCCATAACATGTTCCATGTGTGGAAACAACATGGAGTCCTCACAGGCAAAACAAATATTCCATACCTTATCTTTGTGTTCAACTCATGCATTTGGCTGATGAACACATCTCTGCAACAACCAAGGCAGGCACAAGGATGATTTTAGTAGCTGCCAACGAAATTACCCTAAAGAAATGCATTCACTAGATAGCAAGAGGGCACTAGACAATGTTCATCCTACTTACCTCTCAATGTCTTCCTTGCTCTTTTAGAGCCATTACATCAAGCACGAAAAGCGCATCCCCGCCATTTCCAATTCCAATGATACGCACCAACATAAACATAGAAGCACATCACATTAAAGCAACAGATTATAACCATAATTTGCAGAAAATTTCAGAATTCCTAACCTTAAGCGCCTCCAGATCAGAGCCCACCTTCGAGATTTCCTCCTGGAGTTGTGAGATCGTCGCCTAAACGCACCAAAATACGTCGAATGAAACCAGGCGAACCGGCCCTAATCGGAGAGATAATTCACCAATTTGCGGCGAGAGGCGAGGAGGGACCTCGAGTGCCTGGATAGACGAGGCGGCGATGGCGGCCTGCACCTGGCTCCCGCGTAGCTCCTGCTCCGCCGCCTCCCGCGCGCGCTTCGCCGCCTCGAGCTCGGCCGCGGCCGCGTCCGCCGCGGCGCTCAGGTCCACGACCCGCCGCCTCAGCTCCGACACTCTCCGCTCTGCACAAGCGAAGCAGAGACGCACCTGATCAGGAGAGGACGCGGAACCCTAGTGTCTTCGGCGGTGGCGTGGGGGAGGCCGGCCGCGACCGCGAGGGTGGCTTACCGCCGTGGGACTTCTCGGTGGCGAAGTCGCGGATGATTGAGAGGAGCTGCTTCTGGGGCCCGCCGCTCGCCTCCGCCGACGCATCCATAACGAGAGGAGCGGCGACGCTTGCGGAGCGTTCTTCTGGAAGCTTCTGGAAGGTTCGTGAGGGGCTTTCTCCCGCCTATAGGTGAGGGAGGTTTTTAATAGGCGGGAACGAAGTGGACTAGTCGCTGTTTTGAGAAACGCACGCATGGGCAAGGAAAGGCCCATTGTGCACCATGTTTTAAGGATTATTTATTGATGAACAATGAAATTTGATTTATCGATTTATCTCCGAGCTTGAAAATTTTCAAAGGTAATAAAAAGTCGGATGGTCAATATTAGTCGATAAGTTAGAAAATTTTGTGACTTATCCGACTAATATTGACTCATGGATTTTGTATTACTTAAAAAACTGCTTTTAATTTTATCTCGAGATAAGTCTAAAAGCTCTTTAAATCCTAAATTTCAAGGCCATCCGACTCTCGAGGCCACCTCGGAAAATTCTCGAAGTTCGAGATAAGTCAGATAAGTCACAGCTCATGAGCCCAATAGAACAGGGCCTAAGGCAATAAAAGAACGGAAATGCTTCAATATGGACGCCCGGCCCCCTATCGGACGCTCCGCCCCTAACTCGCTCTACCCCACGACTTTATGCTTTCTACACCTCACTCGCACGTCTCTCTCTCTATCTCTTTTCGCTCTCACGCTCCTTCTACGATTATGTTCCCCCACCTCCTTTTCCCTTTGCTCCACCTCTGCACTCCCCTCCTCCCCTAATCTTTCTGCAGGAGGAACCCTACTTCCTTCGCCGCCTTTCCCATTTGCTCCACCTCCTCTCCCTCATGCCCTCTATCTCCTTCTCTTTTGCAAGGGTTGGACATGTGGTGGTGGCAGGCTCGCCCTCACCGACGGCGAGCTCGACAAGGAGAGCGCTGCCGTAAGCTCGTTGCTGGCGCTGCCAGTCGCCACGCTCGAGCGTCGCCGCTTAACTCCTCTCTCGCGCATCCCCATCTCTCTCTCTCTCTCTTCCTCTCTCACACCAAATAGGAACTTTGGCGGCCGGATCCTACGACAACGGCGTGGGGCTCGTTGGATCTGGAGAAGACGACGGAGATGAGGAAGAAGATGCAACTTAGGTTTGGAGTATGGCCCTGATACATTCGAAACATGGTTTTTGCCGTGGTGAAACATTGGAATCTGCTTGCTGAAAAATTTGGTTCTGTGTGCTGAAACATTTTTTAATAAATGTTGAAACATTTATGTTTTTCTCTACTGAAACATTTGTTTTGACCTTTTGAAACATTTGGTTCTACCTGCTGAAACATTTTTTAAATAAATGTTGAAACATTTCTATTTTTGCTATACTGAAATATTTGATCCACCCTACTGAAACATTTGGTTATACTTGTTAAAACATTTGGTTCTACTTACGGAAACATTTTTTCATAAATGTCAAAACATTTATGTTTTTTCTATCGAAATATTTGTTTTGCCTTTCTAAAACATTTGGTTTTGTTTGTTGAAACATCTTTTAATAATTATTGAAACATTTATGTTACTAAAATATTTCACAGTGTCCGGTGAAACATTTAGTTGTACTTATTTAAACAAGCATCCAATTTTTTCTTTTTGATTGGACGTCCGGTCCGTAGTCAAACCCATAAAAGAAAGGTCACTCAGTTGTAGTATAAAAAAACTGAATAAAGAGCTATGGATACTTTCTCCATGTCTCTGTGTCTCTATTTCCATTCATTTTAGATCTATTACGGGACCTTTGATCTATACCTGGTAGTATTGGTCTCCTAATACGTTATCAACACAAAGCTCTTCTTTGGAGACAGATCGAAAGGTAGAAAGTGGTACTATAATCCTTCTCCCCCCTGAATATTATTTTGCATGTAGGTATCTACGAGATACACCACCATCGCCAACTTGAAGTCGCCGGCACGAAGCCGATCAGGGTGTAGCAACTATTGTCGATTTGAAGTCACTGACGATACATCAATCAGTCGATTGTATAATCACTCACGTAGAATTGCTTATATTTTCAATTCCGAACCACCGGCACAAAGCTGACGACAACGTCCATGGCCTGCTCATTGGCATTCCATGCACATGTGATCGCATCTGTCATCTCAGGTACTGGCTGGCTATGCCGCCGCCCCTAAACAAGGCAGCATGTCGTCGCTATGCCACTGGTTGTTGTGTGCTCGCTCGCACCGTCGCCGTGCGCTGGCCGCGCCGCATGCTGGCCCAAAGTCGTGCTGCGCATTGGTCGCACACTCGCACCGTCCCCGCTCGCCCGCCTACTGCACCGGCCCAAAGCCGCATCACGCGCTGGTTGTGCTGTTCCCGTTCGTGTGCCAGCCCCATCGGCCCGAAGCCGTACCGCGCACTGGCTGCGCTGCACGCCGGCTGCACCATGCGTCGGCTGCGTCGAGCCTCATTGCGCGTTGGCTGCATCGTCGCCGAGGAAATTGATTATATGCTACTCTCTAGGGGTGGCTTCGCCGAAATGCCACTCTCTAAGTTGGAAGCTACGAAATGCCACTCCCCATGGTGTCTCACTACTACTTTGACACTCCGGCCATTTGTAATCCATTTTCCATGGATTTTTTCATTTTCCCTGCTTGTCGACGAATTATGTCGACAAGATACTTTATAGGGCTATGCGAAAGAGCACAACTCGATGGTAGCATAGAGGGCAGGATTTATACAGGTTCAGACCCTCTAAAAGAGGTAATACCTTACTCCTATGCTCGTAGATTTGTATTATAGGGTGTCGATCACAATGAACAGGGGATGATCACAATGATCGTATGTTCTCGCCTAAGATTGCACGAGATTGGATATATTTGAAGATGATGATGGCTATAGATCCCTGTGATATAAAGACCCCGACCTTCTTTATATAGTGTAAGGGGTTGGGTTACAGATTGGTTTCCTAGTCGGTATTACGGAAATAAGGGATATGGCCGAGTTCGCTTCCCTTATTTCCACGTATTCGGGTAGGATTAGGATCCTACTTCTTGTAAAATAAGTCGAGCAGCGCTATCCACCAAGCCCGCCTTCTGGAAGATCCACACGACTTGGCCCAAGAAGGTGGTGCGTCCAATCGTCTGTCTCCAAATACCCGGGGCCCATGTTGTCCACAGTAGCCCCCGAGTGCTTTGTGACTGAGTTGTTTAATTTTGAGTTCGGCTTGCAGCTCATCGAGTGTAATCCGAGTGACATCAGTCTTTGTTTGGTCGATGTAGTTCTGCTCGCCGAGTAACCTGCTGATTAAACGAAACAGTTGCAAGAGACTCAAGAGAAAATCTCAAGTCTCTAAAAAAATGTTTGGTACCCAGTCCGACTGGTCGGTATGCTGGATATTGGCCCCACAGAGAGGCATACTGAAAGGACCGGGATGTCGCCTAGAGGGGGGTGAATAGGCGATATCAAATTTTTAAAACAATAAACAAAGTAAATTGCGGAAGCTGTATCGGACAGTCCGATGGTACATGGACTGTCCGAGGCAAGTATCGGACTGTCCGGTCTACACAGAAAACAGAGAACTTTGGATTCAATTCAAATCTCACAAATTCAAGGATACTACCTGCACCAAAGATAATTCACAAGCAAGTATAGGTGTTGTAGTATCACACAAGACAAGATAATCAATTCAATTGTAAAATAAGCAAGTAAATCAAACTTGAGAATAGAAATGAAGAACCACGAGTGGAGAGGAGACACGACGATGTTTGTTCCCGAAGTTCGGTTTCTTGAGGGGATCATACGTTTCCGTTGAGGTGGCTCGGTCACACTTGAGCCGGGGTCTTTTTCAACCCTAATCTTCTTCAAGGTCCGCACCAAACTCCATTGGAATCCACTAGTTGACTTCTTTCCTTGCGGAGGCGAAATCCGGCCTTCACAAACTTGACACGGCACACCACACAAAGCTTAGTAGCTCGTGACCAACTCCTAATCGTCTAGGAGTTCTCAACCTCCAATAGTGACAAATGCCATGAAGAACGAACTTGGAGATGAACTCAAGTGCTCAAAGATCCAATCTTGCTCAATTCACACTCACACCTCCTCCCAACTCTTCCCAACCCTTCTTCCTAAGGGGATCACCTAGATCGAAAAGTGGAGGGGTCACTAGGGCTAAAGAACACACTAATTTCACAAAGAAATCATCTCCCAACCTTTCTTCCAATTCTCACTCAATCCCTCCTCCCAACTCTTTCCAACCCTTTTTCAAAAGGGGATCACTTAGATCTAGAGTGGAGGGGTGCTATGGGGCTCAAGAACAAGGGGAGACACCTTCACACACCTTGGCACATAGCTTTCACAAAGGCTATTTGGAGAGGGGGTGGTTTAAATAGGAGTTTCCACGAATCTGACCGTTACAGACAATTCTGCGCAATATAGGACAGCCCGATGGTCAAAGTTCGGATGGTCCGAACTAAATAGTAAGTCGGGACAGAGAACCCTAAATTCTGGAAGTTCGGACAGTCTGATTTATACTACATCGGACAGTCCGATACAAAACATCGAACAGTCTGAACAGAAAATCAATTTCAGACAGAACCCCGAACTCTGAAAAATCGGGCAGTCTGGACTAGGGTATATTGGACAGTCCGATACAGAACATCGGATAGTTCAAGGCCTGAAAATAGCCACTGCACGCCCGAACGAAAACGGGCATAACTTTTTAACTCCGGACTCCGTTTTCGATGATCTTAGACTCTACGAAAAGCTAAAATGAGAGCTACCCAACCAACAAGGTCTCACTTCTCAAATCCCAAAGGATAAATGCAGGATTCACAAGGAAGGCAAGGGAGACCTACAACTCTCACTTTCCGACACCGCTAACACCACTCTCCAACTAAATTTCACAAGGATGGATCACTTGAGCACTTGACACATCTAGAAGTCATTTTCCATCGCATCCCTCTTAATAGTACGGCAATCCTTAGACTCAAATTAAATCGAAGATAATACAAGTCTAGGATAGTCACTTGCCGTCTTTTTCTTCATTATGCATGATGATCTTCACCAAAAGATTGATGACGTTTTCACCTTGTCCAACTTGACTCGATGCACCTCATGAGACTCTTGTCCTATCAACTTTGACTTGATCATCCTTTTCGATGATCTTCACGCCAAATTGATCTTGACTTAGTCTTCAACTTTTGGTTACACCACCGTCTTATTGACCTCGGCTTAACCGTCATCCTTTAACATACATTGGTCATCACATATACTCACGGAACCTAATTCTTTCCAAACCACTTATGAAAGATATTAGCCCAAAAGCTCAATAGATATGAATAGATTGATGTTTGTGAGTAATTAAGTACAACAAGTGTTTCGTATAAATAAGCATAATATTAAACGGAAACACTTAACATGGAAAAGATCTCTACTAAGTGCATCATGATAAATATGTAATAGAGCTAGATGCACTAGGAAAATGATTACCAATATAATAAATCAACTAAACCATGGCAAGTACCACAATCTTCACTAAAATGGAGCACATGATAGAATATACAAGAATTACACATGTGTAAATAATATTCAAACTAGAGTGAAATTGTGAAAAAATCTAGATTAAACTTCAGTAAGTGATGTGCATAAGAAGATATACAAACAAGGCAAGCATGCACCAAGTCAATTTATAGCGATGTGAAGTTTAATTCTAATTAAGACATGCATACTAGAAGCAAGACACATATTGAACTCAAGTGAGTATATATGCACAAATAGATATGAAATGAACCAATGTGTATATATAGGCAATATGTTACTTAGAGCTCACTATGCATTTGCAAAAGAGGAACACAATAATAAATATAGAAGGGATGCCAAGATTGCATACCTCATCTTTGCTTACCATCTTATTTATATATGTGAGACTTACCTCGCTAGGATGGATAGATTGTTCAGTTGGCATATATGATTTCCTTTAAATAAATGAGACTAATATTCAACTTGGCAATAAACATGTTAGTCTCATAGTAACACAATCATATTAGAGGTTTATCACTAGGCAATTACTTAGCCAAGCATTTACACAGATTTATCATTTACAAATAGTTGTCATTATATGTATTTGTCATTAATCACCAAAATCACTTAAGTGCCTAGATGCACTTTCACATACCAAGAAAAGTGGATGTAGCCAAGTGATCAGTGTCACCCTGCCTTATCCTCCCTGTAACAAATCATGACATTCGGGTCTGATTGACAGAACTCGACATTCGGTCCAGCAGGGGACATGTCACAATTCGTGTATTTGGGTGTTCAGGCGCACTGACCCAACTTAGTGCGGTGTCAAGCTAATGATTCTAGGGAGAATACGCCCGCCTTCAAGTCAAGGTTATCTGAGTGGTGTTCGGCATGATGACGAACGATCCAGAGATGTGCCAATGAGACCCGACTAAAAAGGTAACTCATGATGCTCGATCCGACTAGAAGTCAGACCGGCTATTGACCCCAGGAGGTACATCAAGAGCTGAGTTATAACCCGGGAAGCACCCAATCCTCATAGACTGACGACTGGCATGAGGCCCGACTGGGGGCACGCTACTTTTCCCGACTAGGTTTGATCCGAGTGGCACCTGTACCCGAGTAATGACGTGTACAGCTTGTGGCCCACGTGGGGCATGCTCTCTGGAACCTAAGTCCGGGCCCGAATCTTGAAACAATGATTAGGGCTTCATTGTTTCCCGCCCAGCGCGGAAACTGAAGCGTCGCCCATTTTTTTTTTAAATAGAACACGCCGGGGCATTCGAACGGTTATGCTCGTACTGTGCGTCCAAACCTGTTCGTCTTCCCCGCAGCGCTCCCACTAGGGTTCGTCGCCGCTGCCGCCAATTTCCAGATCTAGCCTTGCCGCCCCCATCCCGGCTTCTCCCGCACCAATCCCCCACCACTTTCTCATAAATGGTAGAAGGCTGGGCGACCTCCGTCACCACCGAGGGGCGACTGCAGAAGCTAGTCGCCACCGGCGTTCTTCCGGCATAGGAACTCATCGGCGGGCGTGCCGCCGCGGGTGAGTCTTCTCCCACTCCTCGCCAAGAGGAGATCGTCGTCTTTGAGTCTGTCTTCTCTCGCGGGCTCGGACTTCCCGCTTCTTCTTTTCTTCGTGGCTTGCTCCACCACTACAATATCGAGCTTTTTCATTTGAATATGAACTCGATCCTTCAAATTTCAATTTTTGTCCATCTCTGTGAGGCCTTCTTGGGGATTTCTCCCCATTTCAACCTCTTTCGGCATCTTTTCCATTTGAAGGCTTTCCCCGATGACAGTGCCCCTAAGGTAGTCGACGGGGCCGGATTTCAGCTCCGGGGTGGCCTAAAAAAGGAGTACTTCTCTCTGCCACTCCGATCCTCCCTGAAGGGATGGCATCAGGAGTGGTTTTATTGTACCAATCCTCTTCCCAGTCTTCCTCCGTTTGATGGGAGAAAGCCCCGGGCTTCTCCTTCCTGGACTTCTTCACCCCCTTCCACCGAAATGGATCAGGTCACCGAGCTACTCGACCTGATCCAGGAGCTGAAAGAAGAGGGGTTGACCGGCGTGGTCATCGCTATCAATTTCACAATGTGCCGCGTCCAGCCCCTCAAAGAGAGGGTCCGGCTCGGGTTTGAGTACACCGGGCCGAATGATCCGACTCGGGAAATGGCCTCCCAGATCTCTTATCAGGACGCCATCGACCGAAACGATGAGTTCTTCGCCACAGGTACACCCATTACCAATCACAGGTGTCCTAAAGGTTTCACCCTCGCCAATCCGCCACCAGAGGTAATCGGCCGAGTAGTCTTTGTGATTGTCTTAAGCCCGCCGAGTGGTTTTGTTGTCAACATACTAACTGGGAAAGGTATATCTCTGCGCAGGACCGCCAAGCCTTCATGTCCCTTCCCCCAACGCCTGAGGCCCCCCCAACAAGGGCGAGAAGCGCCCAAGCGAGGAGTCTGAAGAGGCTCCTGCAGCAAAGAAGGGTAAGGGCCCGATTTCCTTCAAAGAGGAGGATATCCTGCTGCCCGAGGGGCTCAGCCGACAAGGCTCGGGCCCCGTAATCCATGAGACCACCAAGGAAGGAGCGAGCCAGCCCACGCCGACCCAAAGGCCAAGCAGTCGGGCGGCTCCCCCTCCGAAGTCGGGTCGTAGGACATCACCCAGGAAGAAGCGGGTGCACTTGGCGCCTAAGCCCGCATTGTCCCAGGCTAGGCAGAGTGGCCCTCCCAACGCCTCTTCAAGCGGATCTTCCGCTCAGAGGGGCGCCGGAATAAAAAATAAAGACCTCCAGTCGGTGAGTGTAAACTTTGTCGCACCTTGTTAGTCTTCGATGTTTGTTGTTTCTATGTTGAAATGTCCCCTTTTTTAGAAAACCGTCGGAGGAAATCCCGAATGACCGCCCGGCCGAGCCAAAGACCGGCTTAAAAGGCGCTCTAAGCCAATGGAGGCGTCGCCTCCTTCCTCCTCCTCCTTCGCCTCCAACGCCTCCACCGACTGTCTCGGAACCTCCGCCACCCAAGCCAACCGAAGCCGAGCGGGGGGCTAAAGTCTCAACCGGTGATGCCGCCGCCCCCCGAGCCCGAAGCCGACCGATGAGGGCGTCGAGGAAGCCGAGCCGGTCGTGGAAGAGATTCCATGGCGACCTCCATCTCCCCTGGAGGAGACTGAGCCCAAGTTCTCGGCGGCCTGGAGAGATGAGGCCGGGGACTGGGCTCTGCTTGACGACGAAGAGGAAGAAAAGGCCAAGGTGGCCAGATATGAGCACGCCGCAGCATGCGGCCGACTGATTAGAGTAAGTTCCCCAACCAGCCGAGTACGTCCTGTCGACTCGAAGTAGAGCAGTGTCAATATATACTCTTTTCTGCAGAAACTTGGTGACTTTTTTGAGAGGAAGAACAAGTTTCTCAACTATTTCCTCCCCAAAATAAAACGGATCAAAGCCATGGAAGTGCAGATAGTTGAGACCCAGATCGAAGCGGCCCAGCAACGTCGGAAGCTGCAGGCTGAGATCAAGGAGCTGCAGGATGAGAAGTTCGACATCGCAGGCTCTCTCCGATGTAAGTGTCCCGACCTAAGTCGGAATTGTATGTTCTGTATGCATCTAAGTGACATCACATTTTGCACATTGTGCAGCTCGTGACGCCACGATTGCCAGCCTGCGGGAGGAGCTGGCCAAGTCCAAAGACTCTGAGGCCACCGCCCAAGGAGAGCTGAAGAAGTCCCAGGTCCAGAAGCTAGCCCTAGAGGAGTCAGAGACCTAAGTAGTCGCCGAGTTAGAGGGTAAGTCCCATAACCCAGCCGACTTCGAATTCTCCAATGTTGTATAGTTGCATGATTGCATCTGTGTCTCTGCTGATAGAGTACAAGAAGAAGAAGCACGCACAGTATGATGTTTTGAACGAAAACATCAAAACCGCGCTAGACAATATGAAGAGCTCCTGGTGGCCGTGGAGCCCACTCGGCGACGACTCTACGTTGGTGACACCGAGCCAAGCAATCGAGCTGAGCTGATCCAAAGGTGGACTGACGTCCCCGAGAAGCTCAAGGCCCGATTTAAAGAGGTCGGCTTGACGAGCACTAGTCAAGCGCTGGGAATTGTCAAGTCCTTGTATCCCCAAGTTGACCTTGAGGCTGTCAAGGACGGCTTTGCTTGCACCGAGGAGAAGGCGTTGGTCCTGCTTGAGGAAGCGTGGCCCGCGGCCGAGTCATTCGTAGATAACTTAGATTTGGATTCCCTGTAGACGCATGAACCTCTTGTAAATTATCAGTCCATTGTATGTAAATAGTTCATCCAATGCAATATGAGTTATGCTATCTTTCTGTGATTAACTCTGTATTTTGTCCGAGTAGATTAGGTTCCTTTTACTAAGCACTCTGCCTAGCGCATCAAGTTCCTTAGCGTTAGGAGTTGGACGGAGCTCTGTCTCCAAGAACACAGTCGGAAGTATGAATGTTGCATGGAAACAAGACTTTCGTTACTCGGAACAAATAATACTTAGGCTCAACAAGAAGTCAAAAAGAAAGATATCAATGTGGTGCAGATTGCACCTAATTAGGTGTAGCCCCCGACTTACTGGCTAGTCAGAATCCGACTGGGGAGCAAGTCAAATCAATCTCAACAAAAGAGAAGAAAGGGGTGCGTGATTGCGCACCTAATTAGATGTATCCCTCGACTTACTACTTAATTGAAACACAAATAAGTAGCAAGTCAGAAACTGAATTGCACAAGTGTAAAGATAATGTAAACGAAAACTTATCTTTATTGAATTGTAAATGTGTGTACAATGGCCGTCAGGTATAGAACCGATGTAATTGCTCGATGTTCCACGGGTTATCCATGATAGTGCCGTCTTCTCGCCTCAGTCGGTAAGCCTCCGGGATTGATCCGAAGGACCAAATCACCAACCGAGAAGGCATGATCCCGCACATTACGACTGTGGTAACGACGTAGCCCTTAGAGGTATTTTGCCGACCAAATGGTTGCAGCATCCCGAGCTTCCTGCAGTCGGTCGAGTTCGTCAACCCGACTGGTATTTGACTCGTCCTCGTTGAACTTTTGAACTCGGGGCGACCCGAATTGTAGCTCCGTTGGGAGGACCGCCTCAAATCCATATACAAGGAAGAAATGTGACTGCCCCGTTGCCTGACTGGGACTTGTGCGAAGCCCCCAGAGTACGACAGGCAATTCCTTCATCCACTTTGCTGCATATGGCTTGAGCCGATCGAAGATACGCGCCTTGACGCCTTGTAGAAGCATGTCATTCACGCGCTCCACTTGCCATTGCTCCGAGGATGTGCCACCGAAGCAAAGCAAATCTTTATGCCCACATCTTCGCACCAGTTTTGAAACTCGTCGCTTCTGAATTAAGAGCCGTTGTCCATAATAATCCGAGATGGCACACCAAACCGACTGACGATCTCCTGGAAGAACTCGGTGGCCTTGGCTGCCGTAATCTTGGTCACAGGCTTAGCTTCAATTCATTTGGTGAATTTGTCTGTGGCAACGAAGATATGTTCAAAACCACCCGGGGCCTTCTTGAGAGGTCCGACTATGTCGAGCCCCCAGACGGCAAACGACCAGGTGATAGGGATCGTCTGAAGTTCCTGAGCCGGCACATGAATCTGCCGAGCAAAGAACTGACAACCTTTGGATTTCCGGACGATCTCCTTTGCGTCCGAGACAGCAGTCGGCCAGTAAAACCCTTGACGAAAGGCTTTGCCGACCAACGTAGCTGAAGCAGCATGATGGCCGCACATACCCAAGTGAATTTCACACAACAAGGCGCATCCTTCCAACTCGGATACGCACTTTTGAAGTATGCCAGAGGCGCTTCGGCGGTATAGGATTCCTCTGAGTACCACGTATGCACGACTCCGGCGTTTAATTTGTTCAGCAGCCTCCCGATCATCGGGAAGCTTCTCTTCTTGTAGATACTTCAAATACGGTCGCATCAATCTGAGTCGAGGACGAGCACTTCTGACTCTGGTAATGGTTTATCCGGTTGATGTAGTTGCTCCTGCGGTGAGATGGAGGGGGCGTGAAGCTTTTGCACAATGATCCCAGCTGGGACTACTGCCCGACTAGAGCTCATGTTCACAAGCTCATCTGCCGCCTCGTTGTCTTACCGTAGGATATGTATAAGCTCCAATCCATTGAACTTATCTTCTAGCTTTCTGACCTCCTGATAGTAGGCAGCCATATTGTCGTTGACACAACTCCAATCTTTCTGTACTTGGCTCACCACGAGTTGAGAATCCCCGCAAACCACGAATCGCTAGATACCGAGCGATATGGCAATACGGAGCCCATGGATGAGTGCCTCGTACTCGGCTGCGTTGTTTGAAGCTGGAAAATGAATCTGGAGGACATACATGAGTCGTTCGCATCCAAGTGATATGAGAATGATACCAGCCCCGCGCCCTGTCACCGGAGAGAGCCATCAAAGTACATGTTCCAGTGCTCGGACTCTTCGATGACTGGGAGAGCCTGCATCTCTGTCCACTTGGCAACGAAGTCGATGAGTGTTTGTGACTTAATAGCATTGCGTGGCTTGAACGAGAGCTCGAAAGCCCCGAGTTCCACTGACCACTTAGCGATTCTCCTAGTGGCTTCCCGATTATGAAGGATATCTCCAATAGGGAAAGAAGTGACCACCAAAATTGGATGTTCTTGAAAGTAGTGCTTCAGCTTCCGAGAGGCAATCAGAACCGCATACAAAAGCTTCTGCACTTGCGGATAGCGTACCTTGGACTCGCCCAATATTTTGCTAACGAAGTAGACCGGACGCTGAGCCTTATAGACGCGTCCTTGCTCTTCCCGTTCTACTACCACCGCGGCACTCACTACATGAGTGGTAGCCGCAATGTATAGCAGAAGCGGCTCCTGCGGCATGGGAGATGCCAAGACAGGTGGCGAAGTGAGGAACAATTTGAGATCCTCAAAAGCCTTCTGTGCTTCGGGTGTCTAGGCAAATTTGTCCTGCTGCTTCTTCAATAGTTTAAAGAAGGGCGACCCACGCTCGCCGAGCCGCGAGATGAATCGGGCGAGTGCCACCATGCATCCATTTAGACGCTGGACATCCCTTTGGCAAGTTGGGGAGCGATCTGCATGATAGCTCTAATTTTTTTCGGGTTAGCCTCAATCCCACGGTGAGACACCACGAAACCGAGTAGCTTTCCCGAAGGGACTCCGAAGACACACTTCTCCGGGTTAAACTTCATGTTGTATGCCGACAGGCTCTCGAATGTCTCCAACAGGTCGGTGACCAAGTTGGAGGATACCCGAGATTTGACTACAACATCATCGACGTATGATTCCACGTTACGCCCGAGCTAGTTGTGAAAGCATCGCTGAATGCAACGCTGATATGTTGCTCCAGCATTCTTCAACTCGAAGGGCATTGTGACACAGCAGAAAGCCTCAAACAGAGTGATGAACGAAGTCTTGATGCAATCTTTTTCCTTCAAGCTAATCTGGTGATATCCTTAGTAGACATCTAGAAAGCTCAAAAGCTAGCAACCAGCAGTGGAATCAACCACCTGGTCGATGCGAGGTAGTCCGAATGGATCCTTGGGGCATGCTTTATTTAAGTCGGTATAGTCGACACACATACGCCAAGTACCATTGTTCTTCTGCACAAGTACCGGATTTGCCAGCCAGTCGGGGTGGAGCACCTCCCTTATGAAACCAGCGGCTAAAAGTTTGGTGATCTCTACCCTGATGGCTTCCTTTCGATCCTGCGCAAACTGACGCAACCGTTGCTTGACCGGCTTGGCTTTGTCGTTTACATTCAAGGAGTGCTCGATCACCTCCCTCGGGACACCCGGCATGTCAGACGGCTTCCAAGCAAAGATGCCCCGACTTGCTCGGAGGAAGGTGACGAGCGCCTCTTCCTATTTCGGATCGAGCCCTGTCTTATCAGAGCCGTTTTGGTTGAATCGGACGGGTCGAGCGAAATCCGCTTAACATCTTCGTCAGGCTTGATGCCCGACTTAGATTGCTTCTTGTTTGGCACGTCGCCCTCGTCGCGTAGAGTGATGACCGCCTGCCGGATCTTGTCCAACTCGGCAACTGCTTCAGTCGACTGGGATAAGCCACAGTTTTCCTTATCGAGGAGATAGAAAAACTTGACGTCTTCGCGGACTGTGATTACGCCCTGCGGGCCCGGCATCTTCATAGCCAGGTAAGTGTAATGTGGGACGGCCATGAATTTGGACAAGCCCGGCCTTCCCAAGATTGCGTGATATGCAGTCTCGAAATCGGCCACCTCAAAGCTGAGGTTTTCTGTCCGGTAGTTGTCCCGAGTGCCAAAAGTGACAGGAAGAGAAATTCTCCCAATCTGCACAGAGGAGATTCCCGGAATTATGCCATGAAATGGCGCATCAGTCTTCTGAAGCGCCGATCTTGAAATCTGCATCTCGTCAAACGTCTTGGCGAAAAGGATATTTAACCCACTCCCGCCGTCGACTAAGACTTTGCGTAGTCGGGCGTTCCGTACCGCAGGATCCAGGATGAGTAGATATCTTCCTGGACATGGGATGTGAACGGGATGATCCGAGCGATCAAACTTGATCGAGACTTCAGACCATCGAAGGTATTCAGGGGTAACCGGAACAGTTGCATTGACTTCCCGAGTAGTAAGTTTTTGCTTACGTTTGGACTCGTATGCATCCGATCCCCCATATATGCAATTGAGCTCGCACTCGGTTTCTTGGTAAGCGTCACCCTGAGGAGGATCACGCTTATCATCTTGCTTGGCATCCTTCGGAGTGTCCTTGTTGTGCTCCTGAGCGAACCTCTTCAGGACATTGCAGGTCTTTGCCGCATGCTTTCCATTCGGATGAAAATGACATAGCGTCTCCATTACTTTATTATAGTCATTGGACCGAGGCAGCCTCTCCCGACCATGATACGCGGCTGCCACCAATTCTTTACCCTTCCGCTTCTTGTCCTTCTTGGAAGATGACTCAGGCTTATCTTTCTTGCCTTCATTTTTACTCGGGCGATCCTCCTGGCGCTCGGCGAGAGCATCAGAAGCGGTGGCATACCGGTCTACCAGAGCAAACATCTCTTTGATACTGGTCGGCGGCTTTCGAGACATCTTTGTGATTAAGTCGGGGTCACAAACTCCCTTTTGGAAAGCTGCGACAACGACCGCTTCAGAAATCTCTCGGATTGTATTTTTCTTCTTTGTGAAACGCCGAATGAAATCCCTTAACGACTCATCTTTTCTCTGACGAATCAGATAAAGGTCCCACTGGGTCACAGGCTTTTTGTAAGTGCCCTGAAAATTGACGACGAATTGATCACAAAGCTCTCCCCAGAAACCGATTGAGTTCTCTGGAAGGCGTGCAAGCCAACCCTGAGCCGAGGGTGTCAACATGACGGGCAGATAATTTGCCATCACATCATAGACTCCACCCGCGACTTTGATTGTCAGAGAGTAAATCTGCAGCCAAGCTTCTTGGTCCCGCTTCCCGTCAAATTTCGCTATTCCCTTGGGGTTAAACCCCTCGGGCCAGTTGACCTGACAAAGTCGGGGTGTGAATGCTTTGATCCCATCAATCATTCCGTCCCCAGGGGGAGAAGACTGATGGGGATATATTCGGCGCGGTGGAGTGTGACGCTGGTCTTCTCAATGATAATCACCACGACGCTCAGCATGGTCGTCGCGACGATTGTTTCTGTCGTGGTTTCGATCGAAACCATCTCTATCGTCATCTCGATGACGTCTCTCGTCGTCTTCTCGCTCCCTCCGCCGAGCTTCAATGTCGAAGCGAAGGTCGCGATTACTGTTTTGGCGAGCGTCTTACCCGCGAGTTGGTGTGCGCCGACTGCACCGAGTGTTGCTAGTGCGGTCGGCTTATGGCCGAAGTCTACTGTTGATCCCGAGTACCGGATACCTTTGCCGTCACCATGGCTTTAACCTGCTCCATGATCGGCGTTGCGTGACTGTTTTTCCCGAGTAATGGATCAACGTTATCCAAGAGGGTCTTGGATGCAAGGATATTCTGTTGTGGCGTACGGAAGACCGAGTGATCTCCCATACGAACATAGAGTAATTCCTCCTGAACTTCACGCCCATGATCGCGCAATCTATCACGTAGATCTTCTCCAGCTTCGCGGGTATGCTCGGCTCCTGCTTCATCTATTTGGTGCTGGGCTGACCCGGAAGGTTGTCCATCCAACACGTAAACGCCGCGAAAGTCAGGGAACCAGTTGATGCTGTTCGTCGACTCGGATTCCGAGTAAGAGAGGCTTAACTGATCCCAACTTGTTGGCTCCTCGATGGGGTGATTATAACTCCCACTTCCCGTGATGAATTGTTTGGCGGAAGGAAACCCAACTGAAATTCGGCAGAACAGATCCGCTGAAACCTTGCAGCCGAATTGGTTAATCCGAGTGACATCCTAGTGTCAACTCAGGAAGTACATCCAGTTAGAGTTATCCATGGGCCGGAACTCGGGAAGCTCGTCCCAGCAAGTGTCTGTTAGGCTCCATCCCTTAGCCCAGACTGAAAAAGGCGGCGTGTTATCTCATGGAAAATGGTGGCCGAGTTTCTCAATCCGGACGGGGTGTTGCACAATTGAGAAGTTGTAGTTCCTGACGGGATCTGATCACGATCCAGGTCAGGAATAGCATCGTTGATTGGTTCTTCATCAGCGAAAGAAGCTGGCAGAACCAAAGGCTCATAATCCCGACTAAAACCGAAGGGAATCCGTGCGGTGGGCCAGTCGGAATCGTCGTTATCAGATTGGATCTCTCCCGCATCGGAATCCGAAAGAGGCATCCTGAGGTGATGCAGTTTGGCTGGAATCGCGTACAGTCTTCCCAGGTAGCGTGTGGACTGAACGCCACTCGGCTCACATAACCAAAGTTCCCCGAAGTCGTTGGCGAGGAAGCCGAGATCTCCGAAGACAAAACCTTGGCCGAGGGCGTAGGTGAAGACGAGCCCACCGATTGAAGCCATCGAAGTTGATGAAGCTGATCGTGACGCTAGCCCCTACCTGGCGCGCCAACTGTCGACGAATTTTGTCGGCAATATACTTTATAGGGCTATGCGAAAGACCACAACTCGATGGTAGTACAGGGGGCAAGATTTATACAGGTTCAGGCCCTCTAAAAGAGGTAATACCCTACTCCTGTGCTCGTAGATTTGTATTATAGGATGTCGATCACAATGAACAGGGATGATCACAATGATCATATGTTCTCGCCTAAGATTGCACGAGATTGAATGTGTTTGAAGATGATGATGGCTATGGATCCCTATGATCTAAGGACCCCGACCTCCTTTATATAGTGTAAGGGGTTGGGTTACAGATTGGTTTCCTAGTCGGTATTAGGGAAATAAGGGATATGGTTGAGTTGGCTTCTCTTATCTCCACGCATTCGGGTAGAATTAGGATCCTACTTGTAGAATAAGTCGGGCCACGCCATCCACCAAGCCCGCCTTCCGAAAGATCCACGCGACTTGGCCCAAGGAGGTGGTGCGTCCAATCGTCTGTCTCCAAATACCCGGGGCCTATGTTGTCCACACTGCTAGGAAAGGACTAAAATGCCCATGGTCGCTAGCCAGGCCGAGAATATCGTTTGGACCTAGCTAGGTCGCCAAGCCAGGTGCCACTCCATCTAGCGCTAGCCATCTTCCTCCTCCGGTTCTCTCCATCCTACACACGGCAACGGCGACGGAGCTCGAGGGCGGCGTGGCTGCTTTGGCTAAGGTGAGATCCCATTCTCCATGACTTTGCGATGCACGTCCTTGATTTGTCTAAGGGTTTCCCTGTTTATCTAAAACCCTAGATAGTAAATCCTGCGGGAGACATTGGTGGGATGTGTTCTGGAGGCGGTAGGGTAAACCCTAAGTCAAATGAAGTCCTGAGGTAATTTATAGTTTGCTATTTGCTCTGATTTCACAGTGCATTTCACCCATAGTTGTAGAACAATAATTGAACCCTAATACCTTTTTTTCCTGTGATAAACCAATTGTTAGATGCGAGGAAACACATACCCGTGAACCTCTAGCATGAGTAGAGAGTGAGGAAACACATACCCCTAAACCTCTGCCATAGGTAGAGAGTGTAGTTGATTGGTGAAAGTGCATCTAGGCACTTAACTAATTTTGGAGATTAATGAACAATGTGTGCATGGACTAATGTGTTTTGTTTTTGAAATACCTCAGTTCTAAGTTCAAAGCAAAACGAGGATAAAGATTTGTGATGTCTCAAAGACCCAACTAAGAGATGATTAAGATTATTTAGATTGTAAATTTTTTTATAATTTCTTGAGTCCTAAGGATGACCGTACTATTAAGGTGGAGCGACGAAATGAGGGTGTTTAGAAGAAACAATGCTCAAAGTTTGAAATTTAGCACAGTAGGTCAACACACATCTCTATAGCATCTCATTTCAAGTCGATTTACCTATTTAAGTATCGGACTGTCCGATCATTTTCTATCGGACTGTCCGATACCCCTTCGGACATTGTCCGGATTTTTGATCTCTGGGTCTTTCTGTCTAGCAGCGCTTAATTCTATCGGAATGTTCGATAGTTGACTATCAGACTATCCAATACTCCTCGGACAGACACCCTTGGATTGTCCAGATTTTTTGATATCTAGGTCTTTCTGTCCAGCAATGCTAAATTCTATCAAACTGTCCGATAGTTGACTATCGGACTGTCCGATACCCCTCGGACAGATACCTTTCGGGACTGTCCGATTTTTACGACCTTGGCACTCTCTGTTCAAAGTGCTTAATTATATCGGACTGTCCGATAATTGACTATCGGACTGTTCGATACTCCTCGGACAATGATCCCAGGTGTGTCTGATTTTTGCGACCTTGGGTCTTTCTGTTTCATGCTGAATATTTCTATCGGACTGTCAGAACTTTGACTATCGAACTGTCCGATATTACATAGAATTGACTGTAACGGTCAGATTTTGAGGGCTTCGTATTTATACCTCCCAACCCATTCGGACAGAGGGTTGGTCACCATTTACACCTGCATTCAAAACCCTAACTTCCTCTCTTGCTCCCAAGCTCACTCCTCCAACTCTCCCCTCCCATTCCTTGATTCAAATCAAGTGTGAGGGTTGAGAGGAAAAAGAAGAAGAAGATCCAAGTGCACCGACGTTCAAGGGTTCATTTTTGAGCACTTGTTCATCTTCCTCCCACATTTTGCCACTCTATTCTCTTGGAGTTTGAGGGCTCCTAGAAGGTCTAGCAGTTGCTCTTGAGCCACCGAGGTGTGTGGTGGTTGAGGGAAGGATTGTGAAGGCCCGGACTTCGCCTCCGCAAGGGAAGAAGCCGACTAGTGGAACCAAGGGAGCTTTGTGTGGACCTTGGATAGGATTAAGGTCAAGAGTGACTCGGGCTCAAGTGTGACCTAGCCTCCCTCAACGGAGACGTAGGATTTTCTCAAGAATCCGAACTTCAGGATAAATATGTTTGTCTCCTCAACCTTGAGCTCTTGCAAACCCTAGTTTACAATTCTTGTTTGATCTACTTGTGCTTTAGGGTTTGTGGTAGATTATGAGTTCACTAGTGTTCCTCTAGTGTCTTTATTGCTATTTATTGCAGAGGATTTAACCAATTTGCTCCAGCTAGGTCCTAGATTGGTTTTTGTACTCACAGGTAAAATTGACCTTGAGACTGTCCGAGACATATCTTCGGACTGTCCGAACATCATCGGACTATCTGAGCCTAGACCATCGGACTGTCCGAGACTGGTAAAAAGCTTTCGCGGGTTTTATCTCTGAAATTTTAAATTTCGCCTATTCACCCCCCCTCTAGGCGACATATTGATCCTTTCAATTGGTCTCTGAGATGGTCCCCATCTCATGATGCTACGAGCAGTGGTGCAATGGGCAGTGAGGATAGGGTACCAGAGGGAGCAGAGGTGCCTTCATCTCTCATGGTTGATTGGGAGAATTGAAGGATTGAGGAATCACGGGATGAGGAAGGCCATATTGAAACCATGGCAGAGGATCAGATGTATGTGCTTTTGGGCTTAAGAGACGAGGATACAAGGCAAAAGAATAATGATATGGCAGGTGAAGGGCAGACGAGTTCTGCTGGGGATGTTGGGGACGCTGAGGATGCTGTCATAGAAGTTGATGACAGCAATCCAGAGGAAGTCCATATTGCTTATGACAAGGATCACCCTGTGATGAAAATTGGCAATATGTTCCCTACAATGAAGGAATTTAGGCTTGTTGTGAGGCAATTTGCCATTAATGAGGAGTTCCAACTGGGGATTGAAAAGTCTGATCAGACAAGGTTTCGAGGGTACTCTCAAGGTGAAAGATGCCCATGGAGGATTGTAGGGCATAAGAAAGGAAACCAAAAATCTGTTATGGTACTAACTTACTGACCTAAAATGTCATTTTCTTTATTTGTTGTAGTGTGCATTGTTGACAAAATTTTTCTCTCTCCATTTGACAGGTGACAGTTTTGCAAGAGAAGCACACATGCTCATCTAGTAGCAGAATCAGGGGTACAACAGTCACTCAAGCTTGGGTTGTATAGAAGACTGTCCCCATCCTTAGAAGGAATCCCAATATGGGTGCCAGAGAGATTCAGAAAAAGTTGGAGGATGACCACAAGGTAACTATCCCCTATGACACTGTTTCGAAGGGGCAACAAAGGGCCCTTGTAGAGATGTATGGTACTTGGGAAGAGAGCTTCTAGCTCTTGTTTAGATGGAAGGTTGAGGTCCTTAGAAGGTCTCCAGGAAGTGTTGTGGAGATTGACACTAAAATGGTAGATGGTAGGGTGTACTTCAATAGATTTTTCTGTGCTCTCAGGCCATGCACTAAGGGTTTTAAATCTGAATGCAGACCTTACCTTAGCATAGATAGTACAACATTAAATGGTAGGTGGAATGGTCACCTGGCTGCTGCCACAGGCCTTGATGGGCATAACTGGATGTATCCAGTGGCCTAAGGGTTCATGTACTCTGAAACTGAGGACAATTGGGTTTGGTTCATGACCCAGCTTCATGGGACAATAGGAGACTACTTGAATAAATGGCATACACTAAAGTGGATGAGGTGTATGTTTATACTAAAGTGAAATGTGACTACATTAATAATAATTTAGCTGAATGCATGGTTGTTACGGTGGTATGGCGTCCTACGGCGTGCGCGGACCTTTTTACCTTTTAAATGCTTAAGGCGCGCGACGAGGCGACGCCACAGGCACATTAGAAGTCCTAATGCATAGTTATCAAAATGACATTGTTTTGCACCACAAGTATGACAAGTCCACAATAAAATAAGTTTACAAAATAGGACATAACAACTTTCAAGTCTCCAACGCTCTTGTCTAGACTCTAGAGATAATCATCCGTCAAATCATTGACGCTATTAGTAGCATTCACGCCTTGTCCTCCACCCTCTTCATCATCCATTGGATCTTCACCATAGTCATCGACATCCTCATCATTGACCACTACCTCATCCTCCATTTCGTTGCCCGAACCGGAATATTCCTCTTCTAAGGCTTCATCCTCCTCTCGTTGCCGCACCTTTTTCATACCCTTGTCCCTCATGTACACGTAGATAGGCTCACCATGAGCTTTTCTAGGATAATTGCGACCCCGAACATGAGATGATGCACCAATAGCCTCATCAACATGATCCCATGTAAGGCCATCATGACCTTCAATCGCATTGGACTGTTTGGATGATGAGTTCACCCATTCATTATCCCAATCAAACTCTTCCAAAACCAATGGGTCGTATCCTTTGCCCCCCTCCTCATGCCTCTTTTGAAATCGAGCTGCCATTTTTCTATTGTATGACACATAGACCAAGTCATTCAACCTTGTGTGCTCCAACCGGTTTCTTTTTTTAGTATGCATCTACAATGAGAAATTATATTAAAAGCAAACATGAGTTCAAGCAAGTAAAAGGTAAAATCTAATGCTTTATTTAAATGTGTACTAAACTTACAAACTCAAACGTGCTCCAATTGCGCTCACATCTGGATGATGAAGCACAAAGACTAATGATTCGTCTCGCAAACCTATGTAGCTCTATGCATTTGGCACCATATGCATGCCACCAATCAACTAAAAATGACAAACAAATTGAAATTAGCATGTTAAAAACTGAAAACACCTTGCTGAAATTTGGAAACACTTACTAGGATTTCTTGTTTCCGCGTGTTGTATTGCCAATTTATTTGCAAATACCCCTCTTTGATTCTCATATAGAATGGCTTGGTTATCAATCTTGTCAAGAAGAGCTAAATCTTCCACCATTTTTGAAAGACATTCATTGAAATCACTCCTCATTTGTGTAAGACATTCTTCATTTTCATTATTCCTTTTTAGGAGGGGATAGAACTTTCCAGGGTTCAAGAAGAGAGCAGCACCATACAATGGGGTGGTCATTTGATTGTCCCAACGCCCATCCATGATATTCAAGATGCGATTGAGTAAAGACTTCTAATTTTGAGTGGAGAAAGATGCCATAACCTTTTGTTTTGCTAGAGACATCAATGCTTGAACCTTCAGCATGGCGGGCTTCTCATCACCATCAACCACCCTTAGCACCTTAAGTAGTGGTAGTGAAGCTCTAATGCAATCCTCCACTTGATTCCAAAAGGCTGTGGAAAGGACAAGATCATTTGCCCTTTTTCCTGCTTCTGTCTTGGCTAACTTGGTTGAAGACCAATCCACACTTACAAATAGGCTTCTCAATGCATCTCTATGCTTGTTCAAGCTTGTCATGGTGAGAAATGCAGTAGCAAACCTAGTAGCTGCGGGTCTCACAATATCCATCTCGTCTGTCTTCTCCCTCATTGCACTAAGAAGCCTTGAATGCCTATAGATGAATGTGGTGAGATGTCAGGCTTGTGCAGTAGGCTTCTTAAATTCGTTCAACTTTCCTATGTTTTCCAACATAAGATCCAAGCAATGTGCAGCACAAGGAGTCCAATACAGTGTCGGGATCCTCTCCATGGGAAGCTTGCCTGCAGCCTTGTAGTTAGCACCATTATCGGTGACAACTTGCACAACATGCTCTTTCCCAATTTTCTTTATTTTCTCCTCGAGAAGATCAGCAAGCATTGGTGCATCATGAGCCACACTAGAGGCATCAACTGACTCTAAAAAGAAAGTCCCCTCAGGACTATTAACAAGGAAGTTGATCAAGTGGCGCCCCCTCCTATCTGTCCATCCATCTGACATGAGACTACAACCATATACCTTCCATGCCTCCTCATGCTTCACCATCTCGCTGTCAGTCTCCTTGACAACCTTCTGAAGCAAAGGCTCACGCAATTCATGGTAGCTAGGAGCCTTGTACCTAGAACTGTACTACGCAATGGCCTTCACAGCTATCTCAAACTATCGTGAGTGCGCAACATTAAAAGGAATGCCACACTCATAGAACAACCTGGCTATCTCAAGATTAACAGCTTCACTTTCTTCCTTGGTCCTCATTGAAGACTGAATGCTTAATTGAGAAGGTCCCTTGGCATGCCTTTGCTCTACAACCTCACGTGGTGTCAGTCGAATCATGGCACTAACTGGCTTCTTTGGAGCCGGAACCTTGAACTGTAAAGCGCTTTGCTTTCTTTTCGCAGCTATCCCTGAACTTGGCTGCACATTGGATTGTGATGAGGATTCGGATTCCTTACCACACCCCTCCACACCCACACTTGCTGCAACTCCTTTGGCCTCATCATCAAGAAATAAAGGCCTTCCCCTCTTGTTCTTCTGCAAAGCATCCCTCATCTCCCTCATGATGGCTGTGGTGGTCATTGCACATTTTTAACATCAACATATCCTCCCGCAAGATGCTCCTTGTACCTTTCGATTCCTCCCGTTATCTTCCTTTGGCATAAGGAACATTGCACCAGATCCCGGTTGCCAATTACTGGCCAATATCCGTATTTCCAACCCGGATCATTGGATTTTGGCTTTCGTTTTGGATCAGCTAATGGGTCATATGAGCTCGCTGCACTCTCTCCATCTGCTTGAGAGGAATCGGTGTCCATGTTAGTGTCGGCTTTGCCGCCACTTGCCATGTTCACCTACACAAATCAAAACAAAGTACCGATCCATTACTAGGTTCCATTACTAGCTAAGTAGATAACTAGCTCAAAACAAAGCTCGGTCTGCCCGAGCTAACGCTCTTCCGACCCACCACTCTGCCGACCCACCGCTCGACCAAAAGGGGAGGGGAGGAGGGTGAAGAGGAAGACGGTGGCGCGGCGCCGCGGCGGGTAGATCCACGCCGACCCACTGCTAAAGAGAGGGGAAGCCGCCGAGAGGTGAAGTGTACCTTCAAGTGGGAGAAGCCGCTACCATTGGAGCCGCGCGCCGGTGCAGATGGTCATCGCTGTCGCCGCGCAGCAACCAGCTAGGGTTCGGCGGAGGTAAGTCTAACTCTATCACCCCTTGTCCCCTCCCGTGTGGCGCTTTGTCCTTTGTGGGCCTCAGATAACTTCCTCCTCACCCTCTCAGATGGCGCCGCTTTGCGCGTGTCGGACGCCTCAACCGCCACGCCGATGCCACAGACGCCTTAGGGATGCCATACACGCGGGTGGCAAGGCGTCCCCTGAGGCGTCGCCCCTGGACCACCACGACGCTAAGGCGTCCTTGAAGCGATGCTTCAAGGACACCATGACAACCATGGCTGAATGCTTCAACAATTGGATTGGAGACATTAAGGATCTACCCGTGGTTGACCTTGCTGACAAATTGAGGGAGATGGTGATGATTCTCTGGGATAAAAGGAGAAGGATTGGAGAAAGGCTTGAAGGCAAGATAATGCCAGTTGTGCTACTACAGATGAAGGCAAGGACTAGAGGGCTAGGACATTTGAAGGTGGTCAAAGCAGACAATGCTGCTGTAGAGGTCTTGGACACCAGCTGCAATGACAGGCATGTAGTTAAGGAGAATTCCCATGAATGTACATGCAAAGAATGGCAGCACACTGGCAAGCCCTGTGAGCATGCCCTGGCCAGTATCACCACTCACAGGGGCTGCAAGATGGAAGATTATGTCAATGAGTACTACTCAGTGGCCAGGTTCAAGGCTGCTTATGCTGAACGCATAGAACCAATGCCAGACAAGTCACATTGGCCCGAGGTCGACCTGTTATTCGAGGTTGGAGCGCCACTATTGAAAAGATCATTAGGCAGACAGAGGAAATTGAGGATGAAAGGTGTTCTTGAGGGAGGCAGCTCATCTGGGCAAAAATCAGTGAATGAAACAAACAAGAAAGTTAGGACCAGAGGGCCCATAAAGTGCAAAAGGTGTGGTGAAGTGGGTCATAGAAAAACTAGCTACAAGTGTCCATTGAATGGAACAAAAAAAGGCATGTTGTACAAACCATACTATTGCTTTCTCAATATTTATTCTCTTTTGTGCTTTTTGTGCTAACTGCATTACATCTTCATCTTGTGTGTGGCAGGAAGAGGAAGACTAGGAGCAAGCAGTATGGAAGCACTACTATTTCTAACACTGCTACACATACAACTGACAGCCCAGGAGTGGTGACCAGAAGGTATGTTCAACAATTCCTTTACATTTTTTGCATCTGGTCACAACTAATCTCCAATTTGTTTTGCAGCCGCATAGCTAGCCTTTTAGGCATCTACAACAACCCAGGGAGCACTTCTTCATCATACCAGGAGCCTTCTCAGCATACTAATGTGCCAACCACTTCTCCATCCAAGAATACAACTCCTAAGAAGTCACAGACTATGAAAAAAATGACTCCCAAGAAGAAGAAGAAAAAGAAGAGCTGAGACAATTATCAGCTTATGGGAAAGTTCTTCAACTTATGTGTATGTCGTTGTGGACAACATGGGCCCCAGGTATTCAGAGATATACGGTTGGACGTGCCACCTCTTTCGGCTGAGTCGCACGGATCTTCCAGAAGACGAGCTTGGAGGCTGGCGCGGCCCGACTTGTTCTACAAGGAAACGAATTCGTTTCCTACTCGAATACATGGAGATAGGCATAACCAACTCGATTATATCTTTATCTTCCTTATACGGATTAGGGAACCTATCTGTAACCCGACCCCTTGCACTATATAAAGGGGGTCGGGGGTCCCTAGTTAGACATCCAACACCTTATCATCATACACATTTAGACATCGACATCATTGTCTGTTCTCGTGCTATCCCGACAAGAACATACATTGTAATCGACCACCCACAATACAATCCACGAGCACAGGAGTAGGGTGTTACCTCTCACAGAGGGCCCGAACCTGTATAAATCCTGTCCCCTGTGCTACCATCGAGTTGTGATCTCTCGCATAACCCTATAAAATAAATTGCCGACCCAAATCGTCCTGGATAATGTTAGTCCTCGCATGTAAGACCCTCCTGGTTAATGTTAGTCCTTTACTTGAAGAAAACAGCCCGCGACGCCGATCATGGAGCAGATCAAAGCTATGGTGACGGCAGCAGCTGTCCAAGGTACTCGAGATCAACAGGCCAACTCGACTGAAGCGATCGCCACGAGTAGCACTTTCGCGATCAAGACACACCAACTCTCGGGCAAGACGCCCGCCGAAGTACAAGTCGCGACCTTCGCCTCGACATCGAAGCCCGGCGGAGGGAGCGAGATGAAGACCGGTGCCGTACTCCACCACGTCGGATTCTTTCCCGCCAATCTCCTCCCCCTGGGGATGGATTGATTGACGGGATCAAGTCATTCACACCCCGACTTCGTCAGGTAAACTGGCCCGAAGGGTTTAACCCCAAGGAAATAGTGAAATTTGACGGGGAGCGGGACTCAGAAGCTTGGTTGCAGATTTACTCTTTGACAATCAAGGCCGCGGGCGGAGGATACGATGTGATGGCAAACTATCTGTCCGTCATGTTAACCCCTCCGGCTCAGGGTTGGCTCGCAGGCCTTCCAGAGAACTCGATCGGTTCCTGGGGAGAGCTTTGCGACCAATTCGTCGCCAATTTCTAGGGTACTTACGAGAAGCCTGGAACCTAGTGGGACCTTTATCAGATTCATCAGAAAAAAGATGAGTCGTTAAGGGATTTCATTCGGCGCTTCACTAAGAAGAAGAACACAATCTGGGAGATTTCTGAGGCGGTCGTTGTCGCGGCCTTCTAGAAGGGAGTTCGCGACCCCGATCTAATCAAGAAGATGTCTCGGAAGCCCCCGACCACCGTCAAGGAGATGTTCGCCCTGGCGGATCGATATGCTACCGCCTCGGACGCTCTTGCTGAGCGTTAAGAGGATCACCCGAGCAAGAACAAAGGCAAGAAGGACAAGCCCGAATCGTCCTCCAAGAAGGACAAGAAGCGCAAGGGTGAAGAGCTGGTAGCAGTTGCGGATCATGGTCGGCATAAGCCACCCCGGTCCAACGACTACAACAAAGTAATGGAGACGCCGTGTCCTTTCCATCCAAATGGAAAGCATGAGGCAAAAAATTGCAATGTCTTGAACAGGTTTGCTGAGGAGCACAACAAGGACGCTCCGAAGGACGCCAAGCAAGACGACAAGCGTGACCCTCCCCAGGGTGACGCTTACCAAGAAACCGAACGCGAGCCCAACTACATATTCGGGGGATCAGATGCATATGAGTCCAAACGTAAGCAAAAGCTTACCACTCGGGAAATCAATGCAGCCCTTCCGGTGACCCCCGAATACCTTCGATGATCACATCCCTTGCCCAGGAATATATCCACTCATCCTGGATCCTGTGGTACGGGACGTTCGACTGCGCAAGGTCTTAGTCGACAGCGAAAGCGGGTTGAATATCCTTTTCGCCAAGACTTTTGACGAGATGCAGATCCCGAGGTCAGCGCTCCAGAAGGCGGATGCACCGTTCCATGGCATAATTCCGGGAACCTCCTTAGTGCCGATTGGGAGAATTTCTCTTTCGATCACTTTCGGTACTTGGGAAAACTACCAGACGGAAAACGTCAACTTTGAGGTGGCCGATTTCGAGACTGCGTATCACGCAATCTTGGGAAGGCCAGGCCTAGCCAAACTCATGGCCGTGCCACACTACGCCTATCTGACTATGAAGATGCCGGGTCCGCGGGGCATAATAACGGTCATCGGAGATGTCAAGTTTTCCCATCTCCTTGATAGGAGAATCATGATTACGCCCGATCAACCGGCGGTACGCCAAGTTAGACAAGATCCGCAGTACCACCACTCTTCGCGACGAGGCCGACCTGCCGAACGATGCAAGTATGTCCTCCAAATTCATTTTCCAGATTCATACTTGCGAGAAGAAAAGCTTCCCGACGATCGGGGGGCTGCTGAACAGATTCAACGTCGGAGTCGTGCATACGTGGTGCATGAAGGGATTCTGTACCGCCGAAATTCACTCGGGCATGTGCGGCCATCACGCTGCATCAGCTACGTTGGTCGAAAAAGCCTTTTGGCAAGGATTTTACTAGCCAACCGCGGTCTCCGACTCAAAGAAGATCATCCGCAAGTGCGAGGGTTGTCAGTTCTTCGCTCGGCAGATCCATGTGCCAGCCTAGGAACTTCAAACAATACCCATCACCTGGCCGTTTGCAGTCTGGGGGCTCGACATCGTCGGACCCTTCAAGAAGGCCCCGGGTGGTTTTGAACACATCTTCGTCACCATTGACAAGTTCACTAAATGGATTGAAGCCAAACCTGTGACCAAGATTATGGCGGCCAATGCCACCGAGTTCTTCCAAGAGATCATCGGTCGATTCGGCGTACCATCTCGGATCATTACGGATAACGGCTCTCAGTTTAGAAGCGACGAGTTTCAAAGCTGGTGCGAAGATGTGGGCATAAAGATTTGCTTTGCTTCAGTGGCACACCCGCGAAGCAACGGGCAGGTCGAGCGCGCGAACGGCATGCTTCTACAAGGCGTCAGGGCGCGCATCTTCAATCGGCTCAGACCATAAGCGGCAAAATGGATGAAGGAATTGCCTGCCATGCTCTGGGGGCTTCGCACAAGTCCTATCCGAGCAACGGGGCAGTCTCCCTTCTCCCTCGTGTATGGGTCTAAGGCGGTCCTTCCAACGGAGCTACAATTCGGGTCCCCCCAAGTTCAAAAGTTCGATGAGGACAAGTCAGAGGCCAGTCGGATCGATGAACTCGACCGGTTGGAGGAAGCTCGGGACGCTCAACAATTTGGTCGGCCAAGTACCTCCAGGGTTTGCGTCGCTACCATGATCGTAATGTACAGGATCGAGCCTTCTCGGTTGGAGATTTGGTCCTTCGAGTCAATCAATCGAGTGGCCACAAACTCTATCCGCGCTAGGAAGGTCCGTACATTATCGACTCGGCGACATGCCCAGGGCCTACCGACTGAGGCGAGAAGACGGCACTCTCATGGACAACTCGTGGAACATCGAGCAATTACGTTGGTTCTATACCTGACGGCCGTTGTACACATACTTACAATAAATAAAGATAAGTTTTCGTTCACATTGTCTTTATGTTTATGCAATTCAGCTTCTGACTTGCTACTTATTTGTGTTTCAATTAAGTAGTAAATCGGTGGCTACACCTAATTAGGTGCGCAATCGCGCACCTGATCCTTTTTATCTGGAATCTAACCTGACTTGCTCCCTAGTCGGATCCCGACTAGCTAGAAAGTCGGGGGCTATACCTAATTAGGTGCGCAACCGCGCACCCCTTCTCTTGTTGAGATTAACTTGACTTGCTCCCTAGTTGGATCCCGACTAGCTTGTAAGTCGGGGGCTACGCCTAATTAGGTGCAGTCTGCACCTAAGCGATACCTAATCGATCTTTCTCTTTTCAAGTCCATGCTGAGCCTAAGTGTTAATTGTTCCGAGTAATGAAACTCTTGTTTCCTAGCAACACTCATACTTTCCGACTGCGTTCCTAGAGACAGAGCTCCGCGCCAACTCCTAACGCTAAGGAATTTGATGCGCTTGGCAGAGTGCTTAGTAAAAGAAACCTAACTTACTTTGGCAAAATGCATGACTCGAGTTAAGAAAAACCGATTAGCATATATTATATCGGGAAGAAAATCATTTACATTGATGATTTACAGCAAGTTCCTACATTTAAAGGAAATCTAAGTCTAGATGGCCTACAGGCCAATTACAGGAGATGTCGGTGAGCGCGGACTAGCGCTTCGACGATCACATCGGCCACCTCGGCGAGAGCCGGGACGACCTCGATCAGGACCGCGACAGTGGCGACGTCGCGGGCATGGGCTTCTTCCTCGGCAACCTCGGCAAGCGCGAGATCGTACTCCGCCCAAAGGTCCGCCACGAACTCTTCATGATCCATGGGAGCAGGCGGAGGAGGGACGGTAGGAAGAAGTTTGGGATGAAAAGCGGCCGTAGCATCGGCCTCTTTTTATAGCCAAGATCGGGGAGTCGAACCGATTCCAGGAGTGATGGCATCGGGAAGCAACTCCGATGAGAACAGTTCTCGAGATTTGACGCGGATGTCTCTCGGGACATGGCGCAACAGTCAAATCGATGGTCCGCATTCCAGTAGGTGGCGTTAGAGTTGCCCTGTGGCGGTGGGAGCATAAAAAACCCTAACGGGAGCATTTCGGGGAGATGAACGGGCTCGGGCGCACGATAGAAGCGTAATCGTTCAAATGTCCCGACATGCTTTATTTAAGAGACGGGCGACGTTTCGTTTCTGCGCTGGGCGGGAATGAATAAAGCCCTAAAATCATTGCTTCAAAATTCGGGCCCGGACTTAGATTCCAGAGAGCATGCCCCATGTGGGCCGCAAGCTGTGCACGGTATTGTTCGCGTACAGGTGTCACTCGGGTCAAACCTAGTCGGGAAAAAGGGCGTGTCCCCAGTTGGGTCTTATGCCAGTCGTCAATTTCTTGAGGACTGGGCGCTTCCCGGGTATTTAACTTAGCTTTTGATGTGCCCTCTGGGGACAAAAGTTGGTCTGGCTTCAGTCAGAACGGACATCAAAGGCTACCTCTTTAGTTGGGTCTCAGTGGCACATCTCTGGATCGTTCGTCATTAAGACGGACACCACTCGGATGACCTCAACTTGGAGGCGAGCGTATTCTTTCAAGAATCACCAGCTTGACTCCACACTAGTCGGGTCGGGGCGCCTGAATGCCCTACACGAGTTGTGATATGTCCCCTGTTGGACCAAATGTCGAGTTCTGCCAGTCAGATCCGAATGTCATGATTCGTAACAGGGAGGATAACGCAGGGTGACACTAATCACTCGGCAACATCCACCTTTTTTGGTATGCCTCTCCGCGGGGCCAATAGCCAGCATACCGACTAGTCGGGCTGGGTACCAGACATCTTTTTAACACTTGAGATTTTCTCTTGAGTCCTTTGCGACTGTGTTGATTGATCAGCAGGTTACTCGGCGAGCGGAACTTCCCCAGTTGAACGAAGAGTGACGTCACTAGGGCTACATTTGACGGGCTGCAAGCTGGACCCAGAATCAAAACAACTCAGCCGCGAAGCACTCGGGGGCTACTGTGGACAACATGGGCCCCGGGTATTCAGAGATATACGGTTGGACGTACCACCTCTTTAGGCCGAGTCACACGGTTCTTCCAGAAGACGGGCTTGGAGACTGGCGCGGCCCGACTTGCTCTACAAGGAAACGAATTTGTTTCCTACTCGAATACATGAAGATAGGCATAACCAACTCGGTTATATCTTTATCTTCCTTATACGGATTAGGAAACCTATCTGTAACCCGACCCCTTGCACTATATAAAGGGGGTCGGGGGTCCCTAGTTAGACATCCAACATCTCATCATCATACACATTTAGACATCGACATCATTGTTTGTTCTCGTGCTATCCCGACGAGAACATACATTGTAATCAACCCCCCACAATACAATCCACGAGCACAGGAGTAGGGTGTTACCTCTCACAGAGGGCCCGAACCTGTATAAATCCTGCCCCCTGTGCTACCATCGAGTTGTGATCTCTCGCATAGCCCTATAAAATACATTGCCGACGCAAATCGTCAACAGTCGTGTCTTGTGTAATGTGAACCTTTCTGTCTGAAACTATGGGCGAGTTCTAATGTGTGAATCATGTAGGCTGTGAACAATATGTATGTGTATAGTGTCTTGTGTAATGGTGGGCCAGTTATTCATTTATCAGCCATGGGTTGTGAACAATATGTATCTGGAGTGGAGATATATGTGAACTAAATGGTCTGTCTTATGGGCAAGTTCTAATGTGTGAAACATCTAGGCTGTGAACAATATGTGAACTAAGTGGGCTGTGAACAATATGTATCTAGAATGTAGATCTATGTGAACTAAGTGGTCTGTCTTATGGGCAAGTTCTAATGTGTGAATCATCTAGGCTGTGAACAATATGTGATTTGAGTGAATGTATGTGGAATGGAGATCTCTAGGAACTGAGGAACTCTAGGATATGCTGAACTTCTTATGGGAAAGGCATGATCACATTTCATTGAAAAGCAGCACCATTCAGTTGCAGTTCACACCATTCACTTGAAGTTCAATTTTCTTCACATGCTTATCTATTGCTAATACATCAAGCAGTGCACTGACATCATTTCAAAGGCATGATCACATTTCATTGAAAAGCAGCACCATTCAGTTACAGTTCAACTCCATTCCAAATGACACAAGTTACATTTCAAAAGCAGCACCATTCAATTTTCTTCACATGCTCATCTATTGCTAATACATCAAGCAGTGCAGTACACTGACATCATTTCAAAAGCTCTTATTACAACATTCTTGCTTCCATAATCTGCTAACACACATGCTAAGTTTTATATCAATTCTACTTCATAAGCAACACTGCCATGCCCACAATAGCAACAATTGCTATTACCACATTGCTGACAACCAGAATCTGCCCCATCTTAAGCATATCCACCATCTTCGTGTTCATAGCTCTTTCCATGCATCCCTCCATTCTTGCAACTTCATAGCGTGGAACAGTCCTAGCCCCTTGTTCCACCGCTTTAACCAAGCCATCATTCACACAAGAATTCAAAACAAACTCGCCATACTGCTCATGCCACATAAAGAACATACATCTCCCGGGCATTTATCAAAGCCAAAAACAGCAAAATATCTTAGAAAGTACTAATACAACCCTAACCGAGCTTGAACCAACCAAAAATAAGAAGGTAACTTACATCTATCTCATTCCTCCGACACTTGAATAAATTCCTTCCCGGATTCTTCTTTGAATGCAAAATGAGTTCCAATATACGGTCCCCGCACCTAGGGTGAGCCACGAGAGGCAACCCACTGGGACCGTACTCCAAATTCAACGATGTGGCTCTCCCTCCCGAAGCAAAGCTTCCTTGCAACATTTCGCCGATCCAGGGCGCTTAGCCACGCCGCCCTCGAGCTCTGAGGATGCACTCGAGCTCCGTTGCCGCCACCGTGCGGAGGATGGAGAGAACCAGAGGAGGAAGATGGCTCGCGCTAGATGGAGTGACACCTGGCTGGCGACCATGGGCATTTTAGTCCTTTCCCAGCAGGAAAAATGGAAAATCCATGGAAAATGGATTACAAATGGCCGGAGTGTCAAAGTAGCAGTGAGACACCACAGGGAGTGGCATTTCGTAGCTTCCAACTTAGAGAGTGGCATTTCGGTGAAGCCACCCCTAGGGAGTGGCATATAGTCAATTTCCATGCCCTCCGCGCGTCGCCAGTTCGCCGACTCGTGACTACGTGCTCGTTGCCGGTGGGGAAACCCTAGCGTGCCCCTGGTTTCCTCCCCTATAGCAGTAGGATGGCCCACCAAGAAGGCCCAAGAATAAAAGGGAAGGTAGGAAGGAGCCAGGCCAAGCCGGGCTAAGAAAAGAGGAAGGAAGAGAGAAAGTGGACCGGCCCGCGGGAAAAAAGAAAAGGGAAAAACATGGGGAAAATAGGGGCTGGCAGGGCAATTTTGCAAAAGGGTCCTCAAAAAATTGAACTTTGCACGAAGTAATTCCCCTAGAACGCTAACCATTGCTGAAAAACCCCTCGAAAGTGCCGAATTCACTAAAAACACATATTCTAGCATAAAAGGGCCTCAGGATTCTGAATTTTGAACTGTTTTTGCATTTGATGCTTTCTTTTAATGCTATTTATGTTTATATGCGTGATTTATGAATTTTGCAATCTTTAATTTATTTCTATATTTAGTGTACCGAAAATCATAAGAATTTTGTGCAACTTTTTGAAACCATTATCTAAAAGATTACAAGCTGTAATCTAATAAAGGAATCTTGCAAATATGCAGATGACATGCATCGTCAGTCACGAGTTCGAGGAGCTGGCCCCACATGGCCAGAGTTACCTCACTTGGGCATCTGACATTCAGATCGTACTCAGGAACAACAAGCTTCGAGTTGCCATTGAGGTGGGCTCCTCAAATGATGAAAAGTCCACTGATGAGAAGAACAATCAGATATTGCATTTTCTCAGGCACCATCTCTTACCTACACTAAAAAATGAATACATGGCAGAGGAAAGTGTAACGGCTCTTTGGATTGCACTTAAGAAGCGGTTTGAGAAGTTGAAGTACACCATTTTGCCCCCAAGCACAGTAAGATTGGGCATGCCTGAGGTTTGCGGACTATAAATCCGTGGCCGAGTACAATGCTATCTTGCACAGGATTTGTACAAATCTCTCTTTGTGGCAAGAAGATCACAGATGACGGAAAGATTGAGAAGACTACCTTCACCTTTCACCCCGAGTGCTATACAGAGTGCCCGCAACTATTCATCAGGACACATACAAGGAGTATAGCGAGCTAATTGATGTGATACAAGTTATGGAGTCACAAGATGAAGTTATCTGCAAGAACTTTGCCTCTTAGACAAGTGGCAAAGGCATTGGCACAGAAGTCAATGCCAATAGTTACAAGGTGAGGAAGCCCGTTCATAGGAAGAGGGGCAAGGAGGGTGGAGAGGAGAAAAAGTCATCTGACAAGGGGAAGTCCGTTGCCCAGGTGAAGAAAAATGACAAGAAAAAAATCATGGCTGAAGATCTACCATGAACCCAAGCACGTCGTCGACGCCTACTAGGCAAAGAAGAAGGGAAAGGGCAAGGCGCTAGTAGAGGCGCAATTTGCCATAGATGAGGACATCCTAGCAGCAACGTCCTTCCCTTCCCTTGATCTCGCGGGGGCATTGAAGTTTCTGGCTGAAGAAGAGAAGACCTCTATGTCCGACATAGAGGCAGAGACCGACACGTTTTTTCTTGATTCCGTTTAGTGCATGAATGCACTCCTTGTATTTTCTTTGGATTGTGGTTTCCATAAACATTGAATAATAGTTTGTAAGCTCTAGAAGAGTTGATTAATTATGCACTTTATTCCTTCTAGTATTCTATAAGCAATTTTTGAATTATTTTTTCACATTTTGATTGCAATTGTATTGTATTTTTCTAGAAACTGTGTAACACGTAATGGAGGATGTATGTATTGTTAATAATGGCACAACAAATACCATTTTGAGAGAGACAAAATACCTCCAGTCGATCACGAAGAACATTGGCAGTATTACTACAATCACAGGCAGTGATTTATGCATAATAGGTTATGGAAGAGCCGTAATTACACTACCAACGGGTGTTACTTTAGAAACTAAGAAGCACTATTGTACCTAGCATCTACTAGAACTCTCCTAAGTTTTAAAGACATTCGTGTAAAATGGTTTTCACGTAGAAACCAGTGAAGAAAATGGTAAAGAATAATTAAGCATTGTGAAGCACACGGAATGTGAGAAAATGGTAGAGAAATTCCCCTCATATGAATCTAGGATATACTACACAAGAATTAATGTACCCGTAATGTATACTTCTCTGAAGACTATTTTTGGAAGCTCTGAATTATTTTCTGTATGGCATTGTAGATTAGGCCACCCTGGTCTTATAATGATGAGAAATATAGTGAACAACTCGTAGTGTCATAGCATTAATGTTAATAATTTCTCGAATCACGAAGATTTTTTGTGCCTCGTATGTGCCACTGGAAAATTGATAACTATACCACCTATTATGAAAGTAAAACATGAAATCCATGCATTCCTGGAACACGTCCAGAGAGACATTTGCAGTCCAATTCAGCCCTTGTTAGGGTCGTTTCGCTATTTTATGGTACCAATTGATGTTTTCTCAGAATTGTCATATGTATGCTTGCTGTCTATAAGAAATCATGCTTTTACAAAGCTGATCTCACAGATCACTAGAATTAAGAACACTTTCCTTAATCATTGTGTGAAGTCCATCCAAATGAACAGTGCTAGTGAATTTACTTCTAAGTCATTTGATGATTGTTGTACAATAAATGAGAATTGTTGTCAAGAACATAGTACCGCACGTCCATACGCAAAATGGATTAGTAGAGGCATTGATTAAAAGAATTAAATTCATTACCCGACTGCTTTTATGGAGTTGTAACTTGCCTAACGCATGTTGGGGGCACGCAGTAGCACTCATCAATTTTTTACCATTTGTCTACAACATCCATTCACCAATGCAACTAGTGCAAGGGGTCATCCCGAAAATTTCTCACCTCCGAAAATTTGGATGTATGGTATATGTACCTATATCACCTCCTTAGCGGACTGCAATGGGCTTTCTCTGTAAGTTGACAATATATGTTGGTCATAAGAGCGCATCCATAATCACATATTTGAATGCCATGACCGGAGACCTCCATAAAGCCTGGTTCGCTGATTGCATTTTTTTAGAGGAAAATTTCTCGTCATTAGGGGATGAAATAAACCTTTAGATGAAAAATGCCAAAAAAAATTATATGGCATTCCACTGGTATTCCTACTCATGACCCTCGCGCTAATGAAGCAAATCTAGAAGTCTAGAAGATAATTGATTTGCAGAATCTAGCAACTGAATTGTCTAATCATTTTTATGATATGAAGAGTATGGTTAAGTCGCATGTACCTGCTCGAAATACACCAGAGATGATTGAAATACCAAAGAAATAGAAGGTGTACCCAATCCCGTTCAGAGACCTCAGAATAATAGAGCGGGAACTCTAACTTCTCAAACCCGAAGTACTCGGAGACGTCCGGGGAAAAGAGGACAAGAGGATTTACCGTAGCCAATTACGAAAATACCCTAGAACAAGAAGAGGAGCTAGTGAAGACTTGACACTAGAAAGGAACCTAACAAGAAAGGCATTCCAGATCTGAACCTTCCAATAAAGGAAGCTGACGGTGAAAATATGTGTGCAAACATAGGTAATGAAAAATAAAGGAACTTGCTCCCGTGATGGAAAATAATGGTGAAGAGCAAGTAGAAATGCAAGAAGCATCCCATGATGAAATGGCCATAAATTTTGTATTAATAGGTGAATAGATGAACAGAGCAACGACCAATATTGACATCTACTTCGCAAATAAAATTTCCACGATCATTAATCATGATCTTGAGCCTGCATCTATAGCAGAATGCAAGAAAAGGCCAAATTGGGAAGAATGGAAGAAGGTAATTTCTGTGAAATTAATCTCTCTAAACAAAAGAAAAGTGTTTGGGCATGTGAGCCACATACCTTCCCATATGCACCCTGTAGGTCACAAATGGGTCTTTATTCAGAAGATAAATGAGAACAATGAAATTATAAGGTATAAAGCAAGGATGGTTGCATAAGGTTTCACTCAACGTCTAGGAGTTGATTATGAAGAAACCTATTTTCTGGACATGGGAGGAATTACCTCTAAGTATTTGATCTTAATGGCAGTTAACTTGAAATTGAAAATGAAATTGATGGATGCTGTGACATCATATCTTTATGAAAACTTGGATTCGAACATTTATATGAAAGTGCTGGAAGGTATACCTATCCTGAACCAAGATAGAGCAAATAGAAATATATACGGTGTGAAGCTGAAGAAATAACTGTATGGACTTAAGCAGTCAGGAAGAATGTGGTATAATCACTTGAGTGACTTTCTATGCAAGAGCGGCTATACGAGCAGTGAAGATTGTTTTTGTGTTTTTATACAGCAATCTCGGAATGGATTCTATATAATCTCCGTCTATGTAAATGACTTGAACATCATCGGGATGAGTGAAGAAATAGAAGAAGTCTTGAGTTTGAAATGAAATACTTGGGTAAAACCAAGTATTGCTTAGGCCTGCAGCTTAAGCATGTCCAAGGATAAATATTAGTGCACCAATCATCCTACACTCAGAAGGTGTTAAAGAGGTTTGGATTTGAGAAAGCATATCCTACAAAAAAACCTAATGGTTGAAAGAAATCAAGCCTTGAATTTGGTTGGCTAAACCGATGCAGGGTACTTGTCTGACCGGCATACTAGCAAGTCTCAAACCGGGTATGTTTTTCTTTGTGGTGGAACAACAATTTCTTGAAAGTCGTCTAAACAAACTTTTGTCTCGACGTCGATAAACCACTCAGAAATTATTGCATTGCATAAAGTCTCCTATGAATGTGCATGGCTTCGAAGAATGGTTAACCGTATCCAGAAGTCATGTGGCTTGAACATTGAGTAAACCCCCACTATCATTTACGAATACAATGCAGCTTGTGTTGCTCAAGTATAAATGAGCTATGTGAAAAGTAATCTCACAAAACACATTAACCGTAAGTTCTTCGATGATCATGAAATGCATAAGATTGTTGAGATCAAGATTTTACACACTAAGTCATGTGAGAATTTTATGGATTTATTCACTAAGTCATTCCTAGTATCTAATTTTCAAAGGTGCGTTAAAAGAAATAGGATGATGAAACTTAGAGAAGCACAAATTTCTGGGGAGGGGGGAATCTTCACATGCTCCTAGATAAATATTGAATATGAAGTTCGAGTACTCAATGTTAATCTTGAAGATTAGTTTAAAATTTGAGTGAATTGTACTCTTTTTTTTCTTGGTGAGTTTTTATGGAAGTTTCTCACATAAGATTTTTAATGAGGCAATTCGTATAACGCAGTGCTACGTACTCTTTCATCAAGTATTTTTTTTTTCACTAGTTTTTATAGAGTTTTTAAGACATATGCATCTCGTGGCAAAGGCTTAAGGAGGAGTGTTGAGAAACGCATGAGCTAAGGAAAGGCCCATTATGGTCCATTTGTCAAAACTCTAAATTAGGCTATAAAAGGAGAAGTTCCTCAGTTGTAGGTATGAGAAAACTAAATAAAGAACTATGATACTTCCTCCATATCTCTCTGTCTTTTGTTTTCGTTTTTTTAATCTATTAGGAACCTTTGGCTACACCTGATAGTATTAGTATCCTAATAGTTGCCTTGCATTACTTGAGCAGAGGGCAAAGCCATACTTCCCGCGGTATGCTACCACGTGGCATGGTGGGCTCAGAAAGCATCTATCTTAGTGGGCCTTTGTTCTCTTGCGGCTTCCATATTTTGGGCTCAGAAGGCCCATTAGAATTCCTCGAAAAAAGAAGACAGAGGGAGCAAATGATCTGCACTTCAGCGTTTGATGATATTTGTAGAATGTAAATTAGAGCTCAGAATTTTGGAGCTTGAAATAGTTTAGCCCTAATTCTAAATACTAATGCAATATAAAAGAAAAATTATAGTATTATATATCCGTGCATCTCACGAGGCAGATATAGAACATTACAAACGGAACGTATGCGACGCTCATGGTCAGGAAGCAACCACTTAACCATCCCCATCAGTTGGCCGACAGGCAGTACCAATTACGAAATGATCAATGATCCGGTAGTTTATTATTATTATTTTGCTGTCTCGGATTCAGTTCCTGTTGGAAATTTTGGCTTAATTGCTTTGTTTAGCTGGTGACTCAGGGCCTACTCTCCTCAGCTTATTTTTTAAAACTTATTTGCTTATTTGACTTATCTCGTAACTTCGAAAATTTTCCAAGGTGACCTCGAGAGCCGGATACCCTTGGTTTTTAAGGTGTAGGGAGCTTTTAGACACGCCTATAAGATTAAAAAAAATGGATTCAAAGTAATAAAAAAAGTCAAATAAGTCAAATAAGACAAGAAATAAGTTAGATAAGACGTGGCTTATTTTGACTCATTTAACTTTTTTTTTAACTTTTGAATCCGTTTTTTTTATCTCGTAGACGTGTCTAAAAGCTCTCTAAACCCTAAAAAACCAAGTGCATCCAGCTCTCGAGGCCACCTCGAGAAATTCTCGAAGTTACGAGATAAGTCAAATAAGCAGATAAGTTTAAGATAGATAAGCTGAAAAGAATAGGCCCACAGAGCTCGGAAGATAGCAATCTGGAAGCAAGCGCACACCACATTCCTGCAGGCAAAAACAGTTAAGTGGTAGAGCACTAGTGTTGATATATGATCCAAATTCAGAAGGCTTTATGGATTTGTTTTCGAGTTGAACTCTAGATCGTCACCGTCTATAAATATTTCTTGTAAGCCACACGAGAAGAAAAATCACATTGTAATCCCCTGTATTTATAACTCTCTAGAAAATAGTGAAGTTTTGCTGGCCGGTGCCCGTATTTTTTTTCGCAAGAGTTTTTTACGTTAAATATGTGTCTTGTTTTTTTTGATTTGATATACTTTTTACTCTTGTGCCTGTCGATTTATAACAACTAGGACTGAAGGAGTGTCCTCACCTGGTCCAAAAAAGAGTTAACCCGGAAGAACAACGCTTTGTCGTTCGTGGTTATAAGATAGTAGAACTTCAGGTAAACCGGCAAGGATAGCTGGATAGGAATATATAGGACAATCTGACGTTAATGAGTTGCCTGTCCGGGAGGAAGTCAGGAGTCCGCAGATGCAAAGAGCCCTGAGCTGGACGCGGTCCCTGTCAGCCTGCACTGCACATAGCTCATAAAACCGGCGCAGATCAGGGGTAGCCCACTGATGCGGGAGCATTTTGAATGCGCTAATCTACCGCGTGATCGATGCGTCAGAAACTTAATTATTTCCAATGGCGCCGTCCGTTTAATTGCATGGCACGGTGACACGGTCCATGATGAGCTCAAGAAGGCCGGAGGGGGAGGGCAACGGCGCGGCCGGCGCCGGCGCCGGCGTCGGCACACACAGTGATACAGCATAGCCTATGGCCGCACCGGCCGTGAAGGGGACAGCGCGCGGGCATGTTTCGCGGGCTGATTGGGCGGCGTTGCGTGGCGGCGAGTAGGGGGCACGTCGTCGTCGAGATCTTCTCCTCGACGCGCGGCGGCAGGCACGAGGTTTCGTGGAGTACGTGCCCATGCCTGCCTAGCTACGTACTCCCGTGCCGGCCACGGCGAGTCGGACTCGGACTCCATGACTGCTGAGCAGCCTGAGCTTGCAGGTGGAGGTAGCGCTAGACGGTAGTCTGTCTGTGTCCATCCTGGTCTTGCTCAGTCTACCAGCTCATGCATAGGCTAGATAGTAGATGCCCTCGTGTCAGAAGCCTGAAGCTTGCTTCATCGCGTTTGGGAGAAACGGAAGGTGAAGCAGGGCTGTCATGGCAGTAAAATTTGGCCTGTATGGATGCAATGATGCATGGATTCGGGTACACTCCAATGAGCAAGAAAGTGCATGCTAGGCTTCACCTGATTAGCTGCTCAATTAGGCCAAATTATGCTTATGAAGTGTCTCGAGCTGAAATTAGATGAAATAAGTGGTTCTTTCCACAATGCTATTTTAGGTATATAAGGGCGTCTCCCGTAGTCTCATTGTCCTATCACTATAGCAAATAGTGATGAAACGAGAAATGGGACAATGAGACAGTGAATAGTGAAAATAGAGAGTAGAAATTGTAATAGGGCTGCTGTTGGGGAGGTGAATAGGGATGGGACAGCCATTAGTGAGGTGACACATAAATAGTGATGGGGTAAAAGAGAAACGGACCAAACTGCTGGAGATGCCCTAATAGCAAATATACTAGGGCACCGTTCTTTTGCGTGGTCATGCATGCGTTTGTGGTGCGTTTGCTGCGTGCTGACCCGGCTCACCTCATTGGCGGCGGCCACTTCATACAAGAACCGCTGCAGCTGGGCCTCATGCAGGTGTGAACAAGTGTGAATGCATTTATCGCGTTATGTTCAGCGATCATGCATGCATGTGAACGCTGCAAAAAACGGTGCCTAGGACACTAGTTTCGTTTGGAAGGTAACCCTCGCACAATATACTATTATTATAGTATAAATAGTAACATGATAGTATAAACAATAAACAATAAAAATCAATCTCAATAAATAATAAAAATCAATCTGAGCCGTTATATCGAGGAAAATACAGCTCGCATCTGTTTTAGTGTAGGGTAAAATTTCTCAATGATTAATCTGCTGCGAGAAGAGAATAAAGGGTTGTTGAGCCAGCCAGAGCCATAATGATTGGTAGCCCTTAAGACGTTGTTGGATTGCGCTGTCAGCTCTAACACGTTGGGCTTAAATTGGATAATTGCCAGGAATGGATCCAATGCAACTTCTCTCATGATGTGTACATTTGCCAGGCATATCAAAGCACATCACAGTCAACGTCGGTGCACGAAGAAACAAACAAACGAACCACAAAGCTCTGGATCAATTAAAAAAGCACAAGAAATCTTTTGCCGCTCTGTATCAATTAACAAAAACACAAGAAATCTTTAGCCGCTCTGTATCAATTTTTTTAGCACATTACTACCTCCATGTATCGCGTAATCAGTACAGGCGCTCGCACTGTCCATGTCTACAGGAAAATGACGTTCGTTGGATCTCGCCGTCCGTGCTGATCCGGCCATCCGGTCTTCCTGCCTCATGTGCTTATACCTAACAATTCATCCTTTTTTTATCATCGATCCGATGGCTGCACATCTCGTGGATTTTTCCCTACACCCCCGTAACTTTACGGTACTCAACCTGCAGCCCTTCCATTACCCTGTGCTTCCTCCTCCGCTCCACTCGCCTCCAGCGCTAGCCTTTCTCTATTACTCCACTCGCTTCTAGACCAAGCCACCTTCTTTCGCTGTGTGACCCTCCTCTTCGTCCTCCCGGCCACCATGTCACCTTTCGACCGTCACGCCGCTCCGCCCTTCACCTCCCCTTCATTTCCTAGAAAAGGTGTCGCCAACACGCTGTCACGCCGCCCTAAATGGCCCTTCCCTTCATTTCTCGGCTAGCACGCTATCAATGCTCCGTCTCGATCACTACAGGAATCTGCTATAATCTCGAGGGCCAAAAGCCCTCGAGAACATGGTAAAAACCCTTGAGATTAACATTTCTCGAGGGCCAGCCCTCGAGAATAGGCCGTCGGTACTATACGCTCGAGAAAAACGACCTTTATCGAGGGCTAGGCCCTCGAGAACGGTGTTTCGCGAGGGCCGCGTCCAAGCCCTCGAGAAAGATTGTGCAACTGACGGTTAACGGCGAAGGCAGCTATTATCGAGGGCCATACTAGCCCTCGAGAATAACCGCTGCCCATGATTCTCGAGGGCCAGATAAGTGCTCGAGAATATAAGCCTGCCCATGGTTCTCGAGGGCCGTATAAGCCCTCGCGAATAGCCGCCTGCCATGTGTTCTCGAGGGCCAGTTAAGCCCTCGAGAATAGCCGTCTGCCATGTATTCTCGAGGGCCATACTGGCCCTCGAGAATTGTTTATTTGCTCAAAAAAAATTATAAAAAAATTACAAAATCACAGATTTTTGCATTGCAGACTGTGAATGCCCCTCTTGGCAAAGAATTTGACACTGCATGTTCAACACATTCACAAAAACCACATTCACATATATAAGCACATTCACACCACGAACAATGCATCGACCACAAATAGCACATATAATCACATACAAAGTCACAAACGTCATTTGTGGTCTCACACAGTCCATATACAACCACATAGTCCACATCAAGTAATAAAGAGCACATAGTCCACTCTTAGAGGCACAAAATGTCAGTGACTTGATCACCTTGCTGGGTGGCTATGGTTGATCGCTTCAGCGGAGGAAAGTACTGACGGTGTCGCGTCGAACAAGCTCGCACAAAGCCTCGGGCAAACACATCGAGATCATCTTGTGCCTCACCACTAGCTCGCCCTTGGTCCCGCCGCCCACCGCCTCGATCCTCCGCCGCCACCGCTTATGAGTATGAGGTGGTGGAACCTCGAAGCGAAGCGCTGAGAAGAAGAACCTGCAAGTACAATTTGAGCGGTGTTCACGTGTTTTATGCAAGGTTTTTGATTAATGCTAAAACAACAGGTTTACCACATCTGCGCCAAGGTTGAAACACTGCTCTGTTTGTTCCCCAACAAAGGGAGTCTCGCTCGATGTCCGCTCGGGTCCTTTGCACATTTAGAAGACATGAACCAGGACATTTTGTGATTTTAATTAATACATTTCAAGATGTTCCTTACCCTTGCGCCCTTTGCCGTGCCTCTATATCAGCCATCCTCTTCCACATGAGCTCGTTCTCTCTTAAGCGAGCCTCCCGTTCTGTCTTTAAGCTCTCCTGCAGGGCCTGTATCAGCTATTGTTGCTCCTGCCTCTCCAGATCCCTCTCCCTCGTAAGTCGTGCCTCAAAGTCACGCTGACTCTCCCCGGATCCTCTAGACCGACCCTCTGGCATGTAATCCACCGACCTAGAAAAGATTATTTAGATTAAAATTTAAATGGTCGACTTGGTTGAACTTGTAGTAGTTGGAAGAAATTCTCACCTCAGATGGTCTCCGCCTAGCGCAACTCGGCCGTGTGCCTTCCCGCCCATGTGTTGGTATATCACAGAACCATCTAAGGGCTCTGTCTCTGGATTGCTCTCTGAGCTGTGCACCCTGCGGTATGCTTCAAAGTACTGATCCTGCATTCATTTTATTTGTGATCATAAAACTTGACATCTTGTACGTAGTATGAAGATTACAATGTAGGTAGTACTTACAATCCTCTGTTGGGCGTGAGGATCCACAACCGCAGGGGTGCCTTCACGCGCCGGCTTTGTCCTAACTCTTCGAAAAGCTTCAAGGACACTTATTGTTTCTCCGGTTTTAGCTGACTACAAAATTAGAAGAAAAGGAATCGTTATTGCAAAAATAGTAAGTACCCCCTAGGAAGCAAAATAAGAGATATTACCTCTTTCTTTCTAAACAGGGAGATGGACCACCGCCTTGTGTACTTCTTGTAGTCCTTTTTAGACTGATTCTTCTTGGCCTTTTCAGACTTCGCTTTGTACTCGGGGCTAGCCCAATGTTGCGCGAGGGCCTCCCAGGCATCTGGACAGTTGAGTGTCCACTCTGGTCGGAACTCATGCTACTGTGGTGCCTCAAGGTACCTTTCCGAAGCCTAGACATCTGAGAGTCGCGCACCAGTCTCATTCCTGAAAAATAAACGTTTTCGTGTGATAACAGCATAAAATTCATAGCAATTGACTAAGTGATCATTGCCATTTCTGATCATTGCAGATCGTGTTTTTCCTGAATGCATTCTTCTGTCTCCTGAAAGAATGCTGTGGATCGAGGAAATCTCTATGACAGTCAAACCAACAGGCTTTGCCACCATGGGCCAACTGGTATGCCTTTGTGTCATCCATACATATCGGACATGAGAGCCGGCCGTGCGTGTTGCAACCGAAAAACATGCCCCTAGCAGGGGAATCATGAATAGACCACAGGTATGCAACCCTCATAACAAAATTGGATCCTGTTTTCTTATCATAAGTCAATGCTCCATTCACCCACAACTCGTTTAGCTCATCGACTAATGGCCTCATAAATAAATCCAAGTGTTTCCCAGAACTTTTCGGACCAGGCACAATTAGAGACAGAAACATGAACTCCTCTTTCATAAGTGATGACGGAGGAAGGTTAAGCGGGATGCTGAAGACCGGCCAACAGGAATATGATCGGGCGTTCATATTGAAAGGTGTGAACCCGTCCGTGGCAAGTGCCAAACGCACGTTTCTTGGATCGGCTGCAAATTCTGGCTGCTTCTGATCGAAATATCTCCATGCTTCTCCATCAGACGGGTGAACCATTACATCAGGCCTTCGTTTAGCCAGCTTGTGCCACCTCATCTTCTGTGATGTTTCCTCTTTCATGAAACATCATTGCAGGCGATCCTTCACCGGGAAGTAGCGCAGCACTTTGCTCGCCACATTTGACTGAACCGTATTGCCATCGTGGTCAGTGATCTCAACGTACCTGGACTCCTTACATTTATCACACCAAGCCTTTGCCACATCTTCCTTATAGTACAACATACAGAGGTTTGGACAATAGTCTATCTTCTCATACGGCATTCCTAGACCGTCCACGAGTCGCTTGCACTCATACCAGCTTTGTGGCATCTTGTGCCCTTCCGGCAGGACATCACTCCACAAAGATATCAGCTCATTAAAACAAGAGATGGAGAAGTTGTACTTGGACTTTAATGCCATCATACGTGACACTGCGATGAAGGCGGCATCGTTGTCGTTGTGTCGTGCAAAGGCTGCTTTGAGGCTGACAAAAGCTTTAAAAACTCTGTTATAGTTGTTTCTGACTCTTGATCGTCAAAAGTATGACCAATGTCACCGACCATTTCTTCTATCCGGTCAATTTCATCGAACCCTTCAAGTGGATCGGGATCACGTGGCGTGGCTCGAACACTCTCCCCGTGATACACCCACCGATGGTAACCGGGCTTGAACCCATTTTTGACTAGATGCATCTCCATCTCATCACGCGATCTCTTCCGACAGTTATTGCAATCCGCACACGGGCAATGCACATATGCGGTAGTTGGGTTCGGCGACGATTGGAAAGCACGGGCCACAAAATCTTTCGTCTTCTCGTACCATTCATTCGAGTGGTGACTGTTCTGCCTCCATCCATCATACATCCATCTTCTACTTTCTTCCATATCTTTGGGTCTGCATGTGCCAAGTGGTTTTACATATGGCTTGGGAAGGCTTCTAAATCCACCAGCAAATGACCGGTTGGGGACTATCCATCGTGTCACCCCTGAACCCGAGACGAAATTTCGGCAACATAACCCTAAGGTTCCCCGTGTGCAACTATGGTTGGAGTGTCATTTTTACCACCCCAACTCTTATTTTATGCACCGGAGAACCATAGGGTCATGCTGCTGAAACCTCGTCCTGAATTCACGGGTGACACAATGAATAGTCCCCAGCCGGTCATTCGCAGGCTGTCCACTAGGATGCCCGATTTACCGGGGTCGTCCACTGGACAATTCGAGAACATGTTTCACAACTCGTAATGGAACCAAACGAATCACCGTCAGGTCACCTTACGTGTTGTGTCGTTCCCGAACGGGTGACGTATGGCTAGGTTACACGGTCCATCGACATATTTACCGAACAATTAATTAAAAAGAATATTACTTTGCATCGATTTTACTCGATTAAAACAAAAGTAAAGTAAATTCCTAAATTAATAAAGAATATTAACATTTATACTCATAACATACTACTTACTACATTATACAGAATTCTTAAATTAATAAAGTATTAGGTAAGATTACACTAAACTATTAAAGTATTAATTATAGACCAAAAAATTAGATAGATTATAAACTACAAATTTTTTTGTCATTAGGTTAGGTGTAAACAAATCCTAAATTAATAAAGTATTAGGTAACATTATACTAAACTATTAAAGTATTAATTATAGACCAAAAAAATTAGGTAGATTATAAACTACAAATTGTTTTTTGTCATTAGGTTAGGTGTAAACAAATTTCTATGTTACTAGGTGTAAATCACATGTCAGTAGGTGCAAATCACATGTCATTACCCGTCACTGTTTGTCATTAGGTAGCCTAATTAGTAAAATAACACTAACCTAATCTCGACAGTTTTTTTTGGCCCTCGAGACTATGCAATCAAATTTAAAAAAGCCCGCGCATGTTACCTTCCCCTTCCCGTAGAGTAGCGGCAACAACGGACGTCTCCTCCTCCTTCGGACAGCGGCGGACGTCCCCTCCTCCGGACAGCGGCGGACGTCCCCTCCTCCGGACAATGGCGGCAGGGCGAGCAAGGCGGCGAGGCGGCGGGCGACAGAACGAGCAAGGCCGGCGAGGCGGCGGGCGAGGCGAGGACGGAGCGGGCGATAGCGTCGGCATGGCAGGGCGGCAGGAGACGCAGTGTGCATTGGCGGCGGCGCCAGGAGACGAAGCGGCGGCTTGGCGCGTTAACAGGCAGCAGCGGTGAAAGCGAGAGCAGAAGCGGCGATAAGGTGGGCCTCGGCGATGGCGGCGGGAGAGAAGGCGGCGGGGGCGCAAGAGAGACGGGTGGCGCGCCGGGAGAAAGCGGTGCGGTGGGGAGACGGGCTTGCGGGGAGACAGAGTTGCGTTGGGGGACTTGTGCGCGGTACGCGGGCGGGTTTACCCTAGGCCTTTCTCGAGGGCCAGAAAAAGCCCTCGAGAACCAACAAATTTCTCACTGACTGGTGGGCCCGCCATTCATCATTCTCGAGGGCTGGCACCGGCCCTCGAGAATAGACTGCGCAAAAGTCTAAACGGGCGGGCAAAACTGTTCTCGAGGGCTTTATTGGCCCTCGAGAAACATGTTGATAGGCTGCCGGTGGGCCCATAGACCGCCACTTTTCTCGAGGGCTCACGGTAGGCCCTCGAGAAAGTATAACGCCGGCTGCTGGTGCAGGCATTCTCGAGGGTTCTATCTTAACTCTCGAGAAATGTGCTCTTTATCGAGTGCTTTTATCTGGCTCTCGAGATTAAGCAACTAGTATCGAGGGCTGATTTGTGGCCCACGAGACATATCTCGGCCCTCGAGATTTGGACCGATTCCAGTAGTGGATCCCCTTCCTTCCCCGTCCATGGCACCGCCCCCTTTCCTATTCCCACTAGCACGATGCATCCCTTTGGTTATCGTTGGTGCTTTGCATCCACTCCCTCTCCCGCTATGTGACCCCCATGGTGGCTCACCACTCGCACCGGAGCATGTCATCATGATCTCTGCCGTCTCTAGAATCCACAATGCGGACCTCCGCTTGGTAGCTCACGATGTCCCTCTGCCCTTCATTGTTTCGATGTCATACAGCTGTGGCTCCATGCATCATCCATAAGCTTTAGTTTGATACGGTATACTGTGGAGTTACAAATTGTCGAGACCCGTAAAATGGAGTCGAGTCCCTATTGTGCTTTTACCGTACTAGTCCCTGGATAAAGTAGCTAGTACGCACAGATTCATAGTTTGGATCACAACCAGCACGAATAAAATAGTTATTACATCAGAGTACTAGCCGTCATGACACTTATTACAATAGTTTGGCACCATGGCCTTACATCAGCGGATTCTTACTGCATAAATAAAAGTCTAAATGAAAGACCCGAATAACTCCACAAGCAAGACTGTTGGAACACGCTCCTAGATATCAGTATAATCTTCATCCTAAACTCCGCCCAAGTAGTCTTCATCCTAGTACATCTCCTCTTCAACGTACGGGTTCTGTGCATCAGGATTTGCTCGTTGGAATGAGCAACTCCACATAAAAAGCGAATGTGAGAGGATCGGAAAGGCGCCTAGAGGGGGTGAATAGGTGTTTTTAAATTTTATACAGAGTTAAAAGGTGCGGAAGCTTTAAACAGTCAGACACTCTGAAGATTGGTTCGGATACTCTGATTAAATTCGAAGTATCCGACCTAGAAGTTCGGACTATCCGAACTGCGCAGTTAGGGTTTGCTCAAATCCTTACCAAACCTTCAGATCTGGGGATGCCACTTGCACACAAAGTAGATAAGTAGTAGACCTAGCTATAAAATTGGATCCACAAGAAATCTCAAAGCATAACTCCACAAATTTCACAAATTATAAGAGTGCAAGTGAACAAACAAAGATGTAGAGTAGAGAGACAAGATTTGTTTCCCGAAGTTCGGATTCTTGAGGGAATCCTACTCTCCGTTGAGGTAGGCTCGGTCACACTTGAGCCCAGGTCTCTTTCAATCCTTTTCCTCACCAAAGGCCTCCAAGCCCCTTGGTTTCACTCCATGTTCCTTCCCTTGCGGAGGCGGAACCGCCCTTCACAAACTTTCCACGACCACCACACCAAGCTTTGGTGGCTCGAGGGAGACTCCTAACCGTTTAGGAGTCCTCAACCTCCAAGAGTAATAAATCCGGAGAAATATGGAAGTAGAAGACAAATCAAGTGCTCCAAGATAAAATTCACAAAGCTAGACACTCAATTTTACCTCCCAACGCAACCAAGGATGGAAATCTTGAAGATTTATGGTGGAGAGAGGTTTTTAGGAAGCTAGAGCTTGAGCTAGGGTTTAAGGAGGAGTAAATGCTCTCTTTGAATATGTTCCTCTGTTAGGTGAAGTGGGGAGAGAGGCAACAAATACCCTAGGCTCAAATCTAGCCGTTGTATGTCTGCAGACATCGGATACTCTGAGGTTTAAGTTCGGATACTCTGAACTATGCAGACATATGTTCGGATACTCTGAGGAGTTTCTGAGGACATTCCGACTAATTTTGAATAGAGCCAGAAACTCAATTTTCTTGAAAGTTCGGAAACTCCAAGGACATTCCGACTAGTTCTGAATAAAGACAGAAACTTGATTTTCTTGAAAGTTCGGAAACTCCGAGGACATTCCGACTGAAGTTCGGATACTCTGAGAACATTCCGACTAATTCTGACTAAGGACAGAAACTCGATTTTCTTGAAAATTTGGAAACTCCGAAGACATTCCGACCTGAGTTCGAATACTCCGAAGGCATTCCGACTAATTTTGAAAAAAAACAGAAACTCGATTTTCTTAAAAAATCGGATACTCCGAGGACATTCCGACCTAAAATTTAACTGTCTCTTCAGAACTTTGATATAAATGAAAATTGAGTCTCCCAACTTTATAAAAACTTATTTTGAAGCACTTGAGTAGTCTAATATCTATATTTCGTAGCATCCCTCTTAATAGTACGGCTTTATCCTTAGACTTAAAATAAAATAAATATCAATGGTGCTAAGAAAAACCATGTAAATTCATCTTCTTGATTTGAGGGGTCCACACCAATTCTTGTCCACTTCTTGTATCCATTTTCTTTATTCCCTGTCTACGAACTTATTCCAAATATTAGTTTTATTATCTAGTTGTCATTAATCACCAAAATCAAATAGGGGCCTAGATGCACTTTCAGAATGTGAGAACAAGAGAGATAACTAATGCAACATGAAGGCTTAACAAAGAAAGGAAATGGTTCTTTTGCCAAAAGCCAATTTTACAAAGTTTTGCCTAGAGTTTTGGAAAGATTGCAAACATAATTGAGAAATATCAACATTTGAATTAGTTTCTTTTGAACTCCGGCAATAACTGATTTTGCCCTTATTTTAGGCATTTCCCGTTGTTCTAGATTTTAGGCATCTTCATCTATTGGAAGTATACTATTCAAGAACCCTGAAATTTGAGCATCTTATATAAAGTTGAAGCATTCATGTGGTATGAGTTGTTACTATTAACATATTATATGGTACAATGCAATATATATGGTACAATACAGAGGACACTCTGGTCAATTGCATGTTTCTTGCTTGCTATGTGTGTGTTATGTTCTAAAAATGCTCTTTCGTGTTACAATCAAATTATGTTTTATGGGCTGCCTATCTAGGGCATGATAGAATTGTCTTCCTGGTTAGAAGTGCACCCAAAGTGTCTTGCAGGTTTTATGTGATCTTGATTTATGAATTCAGTTTGCAAGATTTCGCAAAAAAAAAAGTTTGCAACTGTGCATTTTCTGCATGCAAATGCACGCCAACGGGTTCACCTACCTCACACCTTCGAAGAATGCCATTTTCTTCAAGGTTTAATTTTAGGTTCGCTGATTGAAATCTTGATGCCAATGGACTGAACAATAGATAGGTTACGGTCATGCTACCATTTCTACCTCTAATAAAAAAAAAACTATTATGTAATTTCTCCTTAATTAATTCATGTTCAGATTTTTGTCAAATGAGAATTATTGAAACTAGGGAAGAATAGGTGAGGGCACCAAAAAAATCGTTAGTCAGGTAACCATTTGGAACCTTCTTTTGTTTAGCTACTGCTATCTGCATTTTTTTTAAAAGCAATTCTGGTTTTTGTTATGTTCAAGATATGCTTGATTATTTGTGAACTCATAGTATGTCAGGTTGCGTTATTAATACTTTCTTAATATGTGCAGCCTTTTCTCTTTTTCTCAGATGCATGAAAATATAAATATGTGTTGTAAAACTCTTGTGCATATTGGTCGTTGGTTGGAAGATAATGTCTTATGACTTCTCTAGTTATGGTGTTTTAAGCGTGAGAGGAAGCAAAAACACAGTGGAAGAAACTGTGTATTATGTTCGGTAAAATTTCTTTCCACCATCATCGCGCAAAGCCGCAGATCATGGATGACATGCCAAATGCTAGGTATCTGTACACCTGCTTTCCTCAATATGCTAATATCAACTTTCCTACCGTGGAGGTTAATTTTCTGTATATAGCTGCCTGTCTCTGTGCTATGATTTGTAGCGTATAACCATTACCTCGCCTAATTTTTCTCTTTTATCTTCCACTAAGGGGTTATTGATCGATATCGGGACCTTGTGAATGTCAAAAAAAAAATGTGAGAAGAAGGGTTTTGTGCCTTCTTAGAGGCCATGTTGAGGTGCCAATGAGACTTCCACTTTGAAATTTAAGCTACAATATTTGCAGCAAGAAACTTTGGTGGTCCATATTTATATGCAAATCCTTCGGTTCTCCAATTTTGAGTTGATGCACTAATTCAATCGAGCCAATTTTGTCCAATATAGGTTTCAGCATACAACTCATGGGTTCTTTTGTTGTATATCATTGCTTTCATTATAATGACAATAATTTTTCCCAATGCCTCTATATACCATCATTATAGTCAGGCACATATTCTCTAAAATCAAACCATATCATGTTGCTAACTTCTAAAATTCCTTGTACCTAACATTTTGAAGAACTTCTCCGGTTGACACATTTGGCTTTTGCACATATTGGAATTAGGATATGAACTTGAGCTTAATTACGTTCCTCTGTGACAATTTAGTAAACCATGCTAATATCGATATCCAATTATTTCTTTAGAGATAAATCTTACTGTTTTTTGGTTGAATTTTTTTGTGAGTATATGTTGTTATGATCCTTCTGGAAAAGTTGGTCGCCAATGTAGCCCCCTGTTCATCCTTCTTTTAATTTCCATTCTTCTTAGTAATTATGTCCATACTTTACACAAAGTACTGTTAATGCCCTTTCTTTTGCTACTGCTAATTTGGAGTCCATAATACTGGATATACTTCACATGTACTGTCAATGCCCTTTCTTTTGATGCTGAAACTTGGAGCCCATACACTGTAGTCTGATTACCCCAGTTGTTATGAAAGCAGCAATAATTTGAGATTGGAAATTGCTGCTCAGTACATACTTCTAAAAACATCTCAATGATTGTCGTTCATAGGGAAGCTCAACCGCAATGTAGCACTTGGTTCAAGTCTCCATCGTTAGTGGTGAGAGTATTTCATCATTTCTCTCAATTGTGTGATGACCCTGTTTTGTTCATGTTCTATCTACACAGTATTACACTCACATGCACGCTTTGAGGCATAATGTCATAATGGAAAGATCTATCTTTTCAAACCACAGAGATTTTTCTTCAGCTCATTATCTAGTTTTCTTGTCATGGATAATATACCCTGTTAGTATATGGTTTCAAAGAAGTGCAGTCTATTTATTTAGTTTCGTCTTTTTAAATAAGTACTTTCCATTGGGCATCTCCTCATGCACGTTTTTTGTTGTTTCCTTTAAAAATGTGCTGCTACAGTCAAATTAATAACCGCTTATTGTTTTGTGTTTTTGTGTGGATGCTTATTTTGTCAAGATAGATTAAGTATTATGAGAAGATGACTGCAAATGTAACGTCCAATGAGCTTAGACTTGTGTAGAGTATTATGTGGAAAAAAACGGAAGGGCTCGCCCTGGTCCCCTCTAGTCTGGCTAACGGGCAGTACAAAACTGGAGCAGAGATTGGTGCATCTGATATTCTGATCTGATCTGACCAGAAAGAGGTTCACGTTAAGCAAAAAAAAAAAAAAAAAAAGAAAGAAAAAAAGAACAGTGCATGCGTGTAAACAAAACTTTGCGAGTGGCATCTCTGTCTTTGCGATGTCAACTCAGAAAAGAACATGACGTATCGGACATTGTGTGTTACGTCAGTTACTTGCATGTCTACCGTATCCATACGGCTCGTGGCTTGTCTAAGAAAAATATTAGCCGGGTCCGCTATGGGTTTTTTTTGACGGAGGGTCCAGTAGGAATATTGGTATATAAGACCAATTCCAACCGTCTCGTCTCTCGTCGGGGCTCCCGTTCTCTTCACGTGAAAGGATTTCTCTCTCCAATCCCTCCAGAAAGAGATTCTCTCCTTTTTCTATACCATTTCCTTTGAAGGGATGCTGTTGGAGATAGTAGGAAATAAAGGGAATATGGATTAGGAAGGAAATGGAGAAAGGAATGAAATGAAGGGAAAATGGTTGGAGATGGTCTAAAGATATATAGGTTAAGTGTCGAAACATGTCCAACTTATCCAAATTACTAGTTATTAGAAAAAGATAGACTGTTTTTTTTTCCTTTAGAGAAGGCAAGAGGTCGTTTGGATCCAACATAGACGGTTTATTCTCTTGCCTCGTAGGTTTATGAAACCACTAGTCTATTTGATTAAGTAAAATGAAGTCTACTATAGTTAACTGTGTTTTAAAAAACCATGTACTTTAGAGCACGTCTAACTGTGGATCTATTTTTTTACTATAGCTGGTCCTATTATTATGAAAATAGGGTTGTGAATAGTAAAAATAGGGTTGAGAGTAAAATATAAGAGAAAAATGTAGGTATTGAGAAAATAGGCCCAACGTTACTTACTAGAAAATAGAGACAAAAGGTGAACAATACATAAATAGTAAAATAGGATCAGTAAATATGTCCAGCATTAGATATGCCCTTAGCCATGAGCACCTGTAAGCTATAATGCTTCCACCTCACATATTTACTTTTGGTTTCACATATTGTATTTCTCACTCCTCTTCAATTAGTCGCTGCCAAGTTTCGTTTGATCGAACTCTAGGCCATGCGAGCTCCAAATTAAAAATTACAGTTTAGTACATAGGAGTCAAAAGTATCATTGTGGAGTAAAATCTACACATACACCTATCGCTTTACTCTAAAGCATGTCTCCCAAACATTTACTATCAATCATGCCTCACCGCAACTCGGTGACAGAAATCGTTAATCAGCAGACACCCACAACCCCTGCCTTGTTCTGTTCCCCTTAATTACAGCTACAGAAAGCATGTCCTCTAACTAAATGACAGGCTCCAAAAATCTAAGGACAGGTACTACAGGATCGTAACCACTAATTAATCAACATATGCCTCCAAAAGTTCAGCACTTATGGCCATTGGCGCAGCATCACCAAGGACCAAAATTCATGATAGCATCGACAAACCAATAATTTAAGGGTCATCGTCAAGCTTAATTAATCACACTATTCGCTTCCTTCATGTCAGGTGTCACCCTCACATGCAGTCGTACTACACATGCAGAAGAGAGAGGATTGGTGATGCATCCATGGTCCTAAACTACGCTGCTAATGCATGTCTTCCCCAAAAGCAAGTGAAATGATGATCACTTGAGGCTAGAAAGTGAGCATGCAGGTGCAGATGCAGACGCCCATGTGATCTCATAACCAATGGTGGTCGTGTGAGGGGCGCATTAGCACGCAGCGTCGCGATCTAATCTAATGCTCTCGCTCCCCATGCAAGGTTGCAAGAGCAAACAGCGGCAGGCCACATGCCATGAGTACGTAGCACACAAAGCCCTGCAGCCCTGAGAAAAATTGAAAAAAAAAATTGCAGAGCCAATTGGTTTTATCACAGCCGTCTCCGATACACACTATGAAGCACTCACCGATGCGTGGCACCTGAATTTATCTCCAAGTAACGCGGGATTTAAAAAAGAAAAAGATCTATTTTATATAATGAACAATAGGTTTTGTCTATATAACTACTGAACTATAAAATCAGATGATCTACTAAACTTTAAAATAACTTCTTGCTAAAAAGACCACCACCCCGTTGGTTTCAAAAACTGTAAAAACGGCTAAAAACCAGTGTAAAACTAGATGAATTACAATTCAAAAAATCAAACCACTCGGGCAAGTTCGAGTGCTACGATTGACAAAAAGTGCTAGAAATATAGAAAAGTGACATAAAAATTAAGAAAAACATAAAAATATAGGGGACATTAATCATAGAAATGCAGGGAAAATACAGGAGTATATTAGGGAAACAGCTAAAAATTTGGGCGAAAATGGCGTGACCTTCACTAATTTTTTTTTTTGTCAGGCTCAGACTCCCTTTCTGCCATCCGTCACTGCCTCACTGTAACGGCAAAACAAGGGGAAAACCAATTGTCATGCAACCACATATAACCATATCATCGCCAAAGTATATGCAGCAGGCATCTGCCCATGGTTAACCGTTGATGCAGGCTCAGGCGCAGCGGTTTCTTCCCATAGTCGTCGGCTAGCCAATGGTAGGCTTCAATTTTCCGACCTCTAATGGTGAGATTGAGGCATCGCGTGGTGAATATGGCAAGGCGCGGCGTCGGTGACGAGGGGCTAGGGAAGTAGGGAAAGCAGACTCGGTTAGGCGGGAGGAGTAGGGGGTGTTAGTGGGGGTCACAGGAGACAAAATACACCCCTGCGACAGTGAACTCAACTTGGGTAGGTCCAATTTGGCCCATTAATAAATTGAAGACAATTTTTTTATTTTGTACGGGACAAAAAAAAAACTCAAAAGATCATAAAAATCAATTTTAAATTTAGCTTAATCCCAAAGATTTTATATTTTTACTATTTTCAGGAATTTTTATTGATTTTCCTAATTTTGAAATTGAAATTGAAATTTGGATTTTGGGGACCCAAAACCGATGGTTTTGGAAACCGCACACCAACACTTTGCCGGTTTCCAACGGCTTTCAAAACTATGGGCAGAAATAACTCCTAAGGTGGTTTTGAACATGTGGCTACGACATGGCGAAGACCCACATATAGGTGAGTCATCCTCACTCCTCTTCTTACCATGCCTCTCTCTCCTCTATGGGAGGAGCTCCTGATGTCACCCATGCGCTCCTCTCACCGCCTCCACTAGCATCGCCTCTCCATGGCCGTGGATGGCAAGGGCACATGGTCATGACACCCAGGCGATGGAGCCGAAGGCTGGTCGTTCCGAGAAGAAGCTGGATCCTGGGGGTGACACCAAGGTGTGGTGGTGGTGTTGAGGTGCTCGGTCGTTGAGGAGTAGGGGGCAAGCATTGTAGAGGAGGCTAGATGGAGCAAGGCAATTGGTGGCGTCACCGGGCGAAGCTGGCAAAGCTAGTCAAAGGCGACATTGAGGTGGTGGTCAATGTGGGTAGATCGAGAGGACGATATGCTGACTGGGGTTGAAAGAGAGGTCCTCAAGTATTGGCACGTCAGTGACCTCGTGAAGGGAGAGAGAGGACGACGATGATAGCAAGGTGGAGGAGTGCAGCTCGGGCACATTGGGATCGTGGAAAGGGAGCATAGCACGATAGAGGTACGATGCAATGAGGAGGGAGGTGACCAATGAGGAGGGAGGTGACCGGTGCGATGGCCTATGGTGATGGAGGAGGAGGAAGAGGGGTGGTGGGATGAAGGAGGGAGGATGTTGACAGGATGGAAGAGGAGGACAATGACGAGGATGGAGGGAAGAGACTTGTTGAGATGTGGGAGAAGCAAAGAGTGAGATGATGGAGAGAGAGAAAGATGGGAGAGAAGAGGAGGCAAAAGAGGATGATAGTTGGACTAGAATATCTAGTTTTACCGTTTGGGGTTATATGGACAAAGTACGATAGTTAGAGTAAAAAAGACTTTCATTTATAAAATCCGTTGAGAAGTGTGTTTCAAGAATATATTCTGTAGATTCCGCAGGAAAAAAAAAGGAGAACAGATTCTGTAGAGGAGTGTGGTAACAGTGTTGAATCTGCTGTGATGAGTTACTACTGTGTCGGGCAGGCAAAGCAGGATTCCTTTTTTTCAAGCCCCCTCACATGGTGTACTGTTATTCCTTAACTGGTGATTCCTATGGCGGTGGGTGGATTGCAGGTATGCAGTAACTAAAAAAAGGTTCTGGGTCCCAGACTCTCAGTTTGGTCCAACCTTGTGGATAAGTCTGTTAAAAAGTTGACTTAGGCACAGAATATACAGAGATTAACTTTTGTAATGCCCACAGAGGCACAGACTAAGTGCACTGGCAGTTGAAGAGATCAACAGGAACTCAGGAAGTACCTAAGCAGGTCGAAACTCGAGTCTACTCCTTTTTCATTTTGTAAGACACTTGAAGTATTCTCAACTATTTATTTTACTTGGCTAACAGTACAATAATCTTTTAAGACGGATGAATACATCTTAATTTTGTGTGTGTCTCTCTCTATATATATATGATCTAAGGTACAATAATATCTTACCCCGGAAAAAACAGAGTATTTTAGTATGTGAAGAGCTCACGCTTCTCTTAAAAAATATACACATGACATGACATGTTAATTATCTTCACCAACCATGTGTTTAGATAGTATAGATACTGTAGTCTTGCTTATTACCTTATGCATGCATGCATGCCCTATGCATATATGTAGTCTAGAACGAGGTAAAAATCAGAATTCCAATCATAGGACCAAAAAAACCTCTGTATTTTTCCCCTCTTCTTGAGGGTGGTATTCAATTTTCATGGGGCCATGGATTCATTGCTGCTCCTGGTTATACTGAACGATGTCCCTTTGGGATTTGGAGGCCAACATGTGAGAAGGGGAATCAGTCAGCAAGCTAGACTAGCTACCAAGATTCACCCATTGAAGAACAGCTAGCTGGTGGTGGAGCCATTCAATTCAATTTGCACCTGTTCTTGCAGGTACAGCCATATTTACAATGACCCATCTTGCAATATGCTCCCTCTTAATTTTGGGTGTATGCGTCACTAGATGTAGCTTGATCCGCGTACATGCATAATAGTATACATAAGTGATATTGAAACTGTATGGTTTTCTCTTACAAAACATGCACACACTCAGGATAGCACAATGCATAACAAGAATAGGGAAGGGAAACGGTTGGAGATGTTCTAAAACGGCCAGATGGAAGAGGGGAATCGCCGGCAACAGGCGTGGTGCGGCGGGAGGCGGTGGTCACGTCGCGTCGCATGCAGCGCAGCGGCACATGCATGCGGGACCTGCAGGACTCCGGCAGGCCGGGGTCAGATGCAGGGGATGGGCATGGACGTCGCGCGGTGCCTATCCATGGATCGATTTGGACGTATGCTTCTTCATCGTCTCGACGAGTAGTTTTCCGTTTGTAAGAGCATCACATGAGGAGCTCTGTTTCTATTTTCTCTTTTCTATTCTATTTTTTCTTTCTTTCATCCTAAAATTTCTTCACACTTTATATTACACCCTAAAAAATTCCTTTCCTCCACCAGATACTCTATCTATAAAACTTTATTTCTACACTACTATAGGGTTTCTGCTATAGATATTTTAAGCAGTTACATCCTGCGTTGGATGTAGATGCGTGCGCGCACGCATGTCAGCCAAACCTCCATAGGGTTTTTATATATACCTACAGTAGGTGGCATATTTTTTCTCTCAAAATTGTGCCGCCCCTAGGTCTCGAACCCAAAACCATCGATTCAATACAGCATTTACCAATTTTAGGGCATGTTTGGAACACCAGTTTTCTTTTTAATTCCTGCGTATTTTTTTAGAATTCCTGTGTTCCAGACACACGCTCAGTTACATGTAGACGTCAGTTTACTTAGCCGTACGCTTGATCGATCTCAAAAGAAAAGATAGACGATATCTGCTGTATTAATCTGACATTTTTTTCTCTCTTACGTACAAAGTAGCGTAACATAGACTAAAAAGTCACTTTTGCACTCCCTAATTAAGTTCAAAGGCCTAATCAAGACATGCTAGCTCATCCCTGAATTAAAGACAGGTTTGTACAGTACTGTCATGAAAGAAATATACAGGTCTTTGATTGGGAAAAGAACATATATACATGCATACTCATATAAATCCATGTGAGATCGAGCCGTCACACATGAACACAGCTAGCGCTGCCGTTCCCCGGTCTTCCATTTCGCAACGGAATTAACGACTCGGGTCCTCCACACACATGCAAGTGTTCGCTACGCATCTGCCAAGAATGACGGTCAATGTAGGTGCTACACTACACAGCCTGTACTCACTCTCTCTCTCTCTCTCTCTGCATGCAGGGCGAATTGGCACGTACTACGTAGGATGGTCGCCATGTGAAATAATAGAACAATCTATGCACGGTGCATCGGCTCCGACATGTTACATGTACGTGTATGTTGTCGCCTATCCGATGTATGCAATCATTCGGTGCATGTGGTGTGCGCGCCGTTTTGGCCCCTCTCTCTCTCTCCAGCCCCACCGATAGCCATCGAGTTGCTCTCCTTCGCTGGATTAATCCAGCCTGTGGTGGGTAACTTAGTTCGCTACCAGAGAAACCCTAGTCAGGGTCATTATTTGGAACTCTTACTAGTGGCGGTTCTTAAACCGTGTCGACAATTGGGAAGCAGCTTCTCTGTCGAGCTTACTTCTTAAATGAGTAATCAATATGGCCCATTTTTGCTAAGATGCCACTTTGGAGATGTTGTCGAACTCACGGGGCTATCAATTAACGAGCAAGAGCAAGAGCAAGAGCAAGAGCAAGAGACAATGATTATCCTGATCCGAGCCTCTCACGGTGGAGATAATAAGTCTACTCTAGCGTGATTGCTATTCTTGGAGAGATTACAAGAGCATCTATCCTCCCACTCTGGCGATAGTGGGGGGTATTTATAGTTACAGGAAGGAATAATGGCCCTACCGCGCTAACTCCGATATTTACTCATATCAGTTACAGATAATTATAGTTATACCTACGCCCTATACACACGCTAACGATACGTCCGCAATATGGGCAACAGCTCTAGATCGTGGACATTATGAAGATCGTGGGTGTGTCAATCACTCTGGCTGTTACACCCCAAGCACGAGCTTCTAGGCATGGTCGCCACTGCGCTTGGTCGTCATTCTCTGCCTTTGCTAGTGACATGAGCATGCATGCTCTCGTGCTGGGGAGGCGAAACACAGGGTCTTACCCTCAAGCTTGTCGAGGTCCTCCTTGGGCACAACTTCAAAAGGCATATGTTAGTGCTTCCGAGCTAGCCGTTAAGGGCAAATTAGTCAATACGTAATTTATCACATCCACGACAAACCAAAAAATAAGTCGTCTTAGAACATGCAATTGTAGTATATCTATCTACTATCTATCAATCTACTATACATATATAAAACAGGTTCCAACAGAGCAACCACGCCAAACCTAAAATACTAGAAATTCCCACGTTAATCGAAGAAAAAAGAAAGATCTACACTGTTAATCATTGTGAGCCTAAATTATAATGCCTTAGATTAAAAGAAAGAATTCATATTGACTACAATAATAAAATAGAAGCAATTGGAATTTAGAATAAAAATAATAGAAAAGGAGTTCATATCAACTACAAGACTAAAAAAAGAGTCCATATCAGCTACAATAAAAAAATAAATTTAGAATAAAAATAATAGAAAACAAGCCACCATGTTAATCCTAAAATACTAAAAATTCTCACGTTAATCAAAGAAAAAAGAAAGATCTACACCGTTAATTATCTTGGACCCAAATTATAATAGTTTAGATTAAAAAAATCCATATCGACTAAAATAATAAAAATAGAAGCAATTGGAATTGGAATAAAACATAATAGAAAAGAGTCCATATAAATTAGAAGACTAGAAAAAGAGTCCATATTAAATACAATAAAAATAAAAAACTAAATTTGGAATAAAGATAATAGAAAATGAGTCCATATGAACTACTACAGGACTAGAAAAAAGTTTATATCAATGACAATAAAAATTTTAAAAATAGAATTAAAATAATAAAAGGTATATATCAACTATAATAAAAATAAAACAATAGAGATTTGAAATAAATATAATTGAAAATCTTAATAAACATAAGAGAGATTAACTAAATTAAAGGTTACCATGATCAATGCGAGTATTAATCTTTATAAATATAATTCTCTTAAAATTTGACACAAACGTAGCGTGAAAATGCGTGGATCGTCAATGAAAGGCCAACTTGTTGGGTGTTGATGAGATTGACTTTGTACAAGGTCATGGTTGGTCAAATGCCCAATCACAGGCACATTGTTCGATGGGGTAGACGACTCCGATATGTAGCAGTACAACACCTTCCATGGTCAACTAGTACGTCATATGGCCAATAGGGTTAGATGAGGTCGATGTTGTTGTTTGTTCACTAAGCAACAACGTCATTGAGAGCATCTTCAGCATATATTTAAAATTTTTTTATCTATAACACTATTTTCTATTAAGTATATTTATCCTCTAAATTATTTTTATACTTTACACTATACTGTAAAGATTTCTTTTCTTCAATAGACACTCTATCTAAAAAATTAAATAAATAGTATTTTACAGCTTCTGCTAGACATGCTCGCACATCATGCTCTTTAGCTCCAAAGCCATCGCCTCATGGCAACAATGATCATCTGCTTCCCGAGAACGCAAGACGCAGTGGTGGACGAACTGTCTTATTTTTTACGCGTGCCGTGCATGCTGTGTCTGGTGGTGTAGCAAGTGGAGATCGAAGCAATGGCAAACATGAACGGAAGGATGGATATATATTGGATGCCCCCAATCAATCAGTGCAGAAAAAGCGCGAGCCGGCATAAGATTAGAGAATGCAGCAGCCTTTTTGCCAACCTTTTTTTTTCCTTGATTCTTTTCATGTTTGTCACTGGTCTTCAGAACATCTGGCACTTGGTGGTACGATGGTTCTATCATCTTCTCTTCAGCTTCGACAAAAAGGTGCCAAGTATTTTAATATAGCTAGGTTGCCATGTGAAATAAATAGAGAGCAATGGAAATAATTTTATAAAATTATACATGGCGTTCTTGGCAAAAATACTGAAAACGGCTAGACCATTGGTTGCTTAACTGAAAAAAGGATAGCTTAATTTGATTTGGCTCTCCACTCGTTAGACGACCCGACCCGAACCGAACAATTTTTTCCCGATTCCGGCTGAAATTAAACAGCTTTCTATGAATTAGTTCATCGAAAATTCCTACGAAATTGCAGCGTTCCAAAGCACGTTCTTAATTTCAGACTCGATCAATCCAGCTTAGAGGCCAAATCTAGGCATTCATGCAAATTATTCCTACGTGTAAACTTTTGAAGAAACTTAGAGAGAGGCTTCAATTACTACAGATAGAACTAGTAGGAGCAGAAGCTGTTAGGCATATAATTATGTATCACATATATGCCGCGCGCAATTAGCACGCCCACGGATCTCATGCCAATTATGCCGAACCTCCTTTTTGGCTCTCCAGATTCTATTTGTATAAGTCGATTGAAGAGATAAGACATGTGTTGGCCTATATATGTATCTTAATCCTCTATCAGATAACTATTGCGTGAATTGTTTCTGCTTTCATGGTATCAGACGCCAACGATCCTGCACCTTGCTTCAGCTAACCCTAGCCGCCCCTCCCAGGCCGGCCGCTCCTCCTTCCCTTTCCCCCTCGGCGACATGTCCCATGACGGCGACGAGACTGCCGCTGCTACCCTGGCCGTAGCTCTTCGCCAGGCTGACGAGGCATCTATCCTCGCACGACGTGAGGCCGATGCCGCCACGTCCACAGCCAACGCCACCGCGGCCACCACCGTCGCCGCCCTCCATGCGTAGGCGGTTGCCGTCATGAACATCACCGCCTTGGTCCCTGTTGTCCTCGATCTCTCCTCCAACAACTACAACCAATGGTGAGGTCTTTTCTTCGTTACCCTCGGACACTTCACCCTCATCGACCATGTCATCTCCGGCACCGGTACATCCTCCAACGCCGACTGGGTGCGCCTCGACTACATCGTCCTCTCTTGGACTTATGGTCGTATTTCAGCTGGACTCCTTGAGCTTGTGATGACTCCAACAGCGACGGCACACTCCGTTTGGACAAGTCTTGGGCAGAGTTCCTTGGTAACAAGCAGACTCGCGCTCTACACTTGGAGGCAGAGTTTTGGACCTTCGTTCAAGGCGATCTCTCCGCTACGGATTACTGTCGCAAGATGAAAGACATGGTAGATTCTCTTGGTGATCTTGGCAAGCCAGTGAACAATCGTACCCTTGTTCTCTCGATTCTCTACGGACTCAATGAGAAGTTCGATTTTATGAAGACGCTTCTCCCAATGCAAAAGTCGTTCCTCTCCTTTGTGTAGGCCAGGTCTCAGCTTCTCCTTTAGGAGATCACGATGGCCTCCAAACCGGGCACCGCATCGACAACCACCTTTGTCGCCACCCCCACCGTCCGGTTAGCGCCACCCAACAGGGCTAGCCTGTTGGGTGTTGATGAGATTGACTTTGTACAAGGTCATGGTTGGTCAAATGCCCAATCATGGGCTCGTTGTTTGATGGGGTAGACAGCTCTGATATGTAGCAGTACAACACATTCTATAGTCAACTAGTATGTCCAATGGCCGATAGGGTTAGATGAGGTCGATGTTGTCGTTTGTTCACCGAGCAACAGTGTCATTGAGAGCATCTTTAGCAGATATTTTAATTTTTTTTTATCTATAACACTATTTCTTATTCACTATATACATCCTCTAAAATATTTTTTTATACTTTACACTATACTTTAAAAGATTTCTTTCCTCTAACATATACTTTATCATAAAAAATTAAATAAATAGTATTTTACAGTTTTTACTAGACATGCTCGCACATCATGTTCTTCGGCTCCAAAGCCATCGCCTCGTGACAACAATGTTCATCTGCTTCCGGAGGACGCAAGACGCAGTGGTGGACGAAATGTCTTGTTTCTGACGCGTGCCATGCATGCTGTGTCTCTGGTGGTGTAGCAAGTGGAGATCGAAGCCATGGCAAACATGAACGGAAGGATGGATATATATTGGATGCCCTCAATCAATCAGTGCAGAGAAAGGGCGAGCCGGCATAAGATTAGAGAATGCAGCAGCCTTTTTGCCAACCTTTTTTTTTTTGCCTTGATTCTTTTCATGTTTGTCACTGGTCTTCAGAACATCTGGCACTTGGTGGTACGATGGTTCTTTCATCTTCTCTTCAGCTTCGACAAAAAGGTGCCAAGTATTTAAATATAGCTAGGTTGCCATGTGAAATAATAGAGAGCAATGGAAATAATTTTATAAAATTATACATGGCGTTCTTGGCAAAAAAATACTGAAAACGGCTAGACCATTGGTTGCTTAACTGAAAAAAGGATAGCTTTGGTTTGGCTCTCCGCTCGTTAGATGACCCGACCCAAACTGAACAAAATTTTCCCGATTCCGGTTGAAATTAAACGGCTTTCTATGAATTAGTTCATGGAAAATTCCTACGAAATTGCTGCCTTCCAAAGCACGTTCTTAATTTCAGACTCGATCAATCCAACTTAGAGGCCAAATCTAGGCATGCATGCAATTTATTCCTACGTGTAAACTTTTGAAGAAGCTTAGAGAGAGGTTTCAATTAATACAGATAGAACTAGTAGAAGCAGAAGCATCATGGCCAAACCAGAGATTCGTACATTAGGTGGCAAGTGGCAACCATCTATTAGACGCATGCAGCGAGGGGAGGATGCGCTCAAGGTGGCATGCTGCATGCAGAGGCGGCATTGGCATTCACCAACACTTTAGCACCTGGAACCAATGCTCCATTCCTCCTCCGCCATTGGTTCACTGGATAAATCTTGGTATGCTACTACAAAGTCTCCTAATCATTTTTATGCCACCATGTTCGTACTCTAACCTTATGTGTCGTGACATTCACAGTTTAATATCTTCTATACCACATACCACTGTTGATTGTTACGGAGTTGCATAAAGATGTTTAAGCCATTGCCTTTTCAATATATTGGAAAATAAAATAAAATCCTAATAATAAAAAATTTATAAAGTTATGAAAAAAATTTCTGTGGGTTTAGAAAATTATGTATACTCAAATGTGCGAGTAAAATTAAATATTTTTAGGATGTGAAATTTTATATTAAAACGAAACATACCTAGTGTCACAAAATTAACTTTTATATTATAATTTTGTATTACAAAGAATATGAAAGTTTAACAGCAGGTAAAACATGATTTTACATAAATTTAGACCATTAAATCACTCGATTTTAAATTAAAATGTAGGAGATAAAATTTCAAAAAGTTTTAAAATACAGGGGTATTTTGAATATTCTGGTCAGCTTTCTAATGGTCTACTCTAACAGAACTAACGGCGATGGCATATAAGATATTAAGCTAAGAATATGATGACACATAAGATTAGAATATTAGAATGTGAATATGGTGGTACGAAAAATTAGAATGTGAATATGGTGACACAAAAAAAGATTGAGAGGCTTTGCAGTGACATCCAGGGATTTATCCCTTGGATCTCTGATACCTCCCTGCCTGGAGACACGGCCTCGCATGTCTGCGCACACTGCACAGGAAGGCTAGGACGCCTACTCTCTATGTTGATTTTTTTTCTTAAACCTTTTTGTTGTATTCAAGAGTAAGGAATTAAGTTATTTACAAGGTGTGCAGAGGCAGACCTAAACCAGCCTTACCTGGACCTGTTCTCTAAGACCCGTGGATTGCTAATCTCCTAGTAATGACAACTGCTTCAATTTTTTCTTATAACCTCCCTAGCTAGGTGAGTTGAACTCTTTGAAGGTTCTACCGTTCCGCTCCGTTCAGACGTTTCAGATGGCGTAGATTAATAGTCCATCAATCTCTTTGAACCCGGTAAGGATCTCAGGTAATTGGACACGTCACAAATTGTGTTCCACTGGTCTTGTGTCCCTTGCAGTCCCAATAAGGATGTCATTCCCTGCCACACCTGTTTAGAGAAGGAACATTTCACAAACAAGTGTGAATTAGTTTCTGCCTCCATTCCACATAATGAACAAGTGTTCCACTAGTCTGTGTTGATTTATGATCTGAAATTTAAAGCATGCATGGCAAGTCTGTCAAAATGGAACGCTGATGCGCCAATGGGAGGATGCATGGCAAGTCTGTCAAAATGGAACGCTGATGCGCCAATGGGAGGCCTGATCTTCTGACTATAACATATGTCGATTTTTGGAATGCGATCGGCTATTAACCAGCAAAACCAGAAACTAGATGATCACAAAGCCACCACACTGAGGGGTGTCAACCACACCAAGACGCAATTAATCCTTATCCCTTCAAGCAATCGAGGACTAGCAAGAACAAAGTGAAGAAGCAATCTAAAACTTGATTAAGATCCAACTCACGAACAAGGATTGATGTTCTATACTCGTCTCGGTTGGTCTAATCGACACAAGCAAGATCGAGGATGAGTCACACATAGGGACAACCAAACTCAACAAAACCTAAGGAAAAATTAAAGACGTTCAGCTAGATATAGGGATAGGGGCAGCGGCTAGAGTTTGCATGCATCCTTAGGAGGTACATGGGCCATGTTCCAAAAGAACAAGTTGTCGCAACACCTAAAACCAAAACTGGATCTATCTAGATCGATGTTGTGAAGATTGCCAACGACTCAAAAAGAATTTGGGATGAGGCCAGATCCACTGGAAAGTTGATGTGGACTTGTCCATAGTGTACTCAAACACCTGAAACGAAATCCATATGCATCCATGGCACACGTTTCTTCTCAGGTTACTTCTAGAGGTCGAATTGTAGATGTGCTAGTGCTCCTTCTTGAGCCTTGAGCTGGTACTTGATCTTGGAGTCGACTCCACACCCTTACTCACCCACGCCCATACTCCTAAACATAAGAATATTACAAGGTAGTGGACTATTCTCCAAACTATAAAAAGAAAAGAAGTGAGGAAAGAGCTAACCTGGTAATTTAATTGTGGTGCACGAGCTCAAGTTATTGGATCTTCGTGTGTAAGAGGTGGTGAAGTGTGTGTATCTGTTGGGGGTGATGTCATCATCACTCGCAAAGCACAGGACTTGGCCCCATAGTATGAATCATTGTAACTAGTGGATTTGTTTTCTGTATTGAACTCTAGTCAGCATGTATAAAATCCTCTTGTAAACTGTACGGGGCAGAACTAATGTGAATTCTCTTGTGTTTGTAGCTCTCATCATACAATGAAATTTCGACGGCCGGTGTCCACCTGGTTTTTTTTCTAAGGATTTTCTATGTAAAATTGGTGTCTCTCGTTCTTGTTGTTTCTTTCTTGAGCTTGTTCTTGTTGATCCTAGTCTACTCCTATTTGAGCTTTTTACTGTACACAACCAGCATATACTAGAATAGTAGTATATTATAAATCTAACCGTATGTTTAGGAGGGCATTTTATTCTTGTATTCCATAAGTGTTAGGGGTAAGAAAATCAATTAACTCTGGCTAATTACCTATTCAATCTGTTAGGATTCGTAGCGATCACCGCGTCCAATTTCTTGCTAATGACCGATTCAATCTTCAATCCATTAGAATTCCTAGCTATTGTCGCGTCCAATTCCTTGCTAATTACCAATTCAATCTATTAGGATTCCGATCCGTCGCATGGGTGCTTTTGCCCCCCTGCAAGCTGCAGGGGACGAGGGGTGCCCTCAAAAAATGTACTACTCCTGTAGCATAAATATTACTTTAATAATATATCTAAACCATTATATCGAGAGAAATATACTGTTTGTATTTATCTCAAGTGTACCTAAGAAGTTCTGTTTTTTTGCATGTCCACTTCTAAGAGCATTCGTAGCAGAAATCCTATAGTTGTGTAAAAATAGAGTTTTAGAGATAGAATATCTGGTAGAGAAAAAGAATATTTTAAGATGTAGTGTAAAGTGTGAAAGAATTTTAGAGTGAAAAAGAAAAAATAGAGTAGAAGAGAGAGAAAATAAGGACAGAGATTATGGTATGGATGCTTACTCTTTCTCGTGCTTTCCAGGCCTCTGCGAAAAGGTGTGCAGAGCCGGCGAGCGCGGCCGGCCATGACATGGTCGGTGTTGGCGATGATCGGCAAGTTGGTGACATGGTGTGCATGCTGAGGCCTGTGGCTCTGACACGCGCTCGATCGCCCGGCAAGGCAGAGGGCTGCCTTTCTGGTGGCTCCGAGGACACGAGGGCATGTCCGAGCCCGAGCTGCCATGGCCATGGCCATGGCCATGCGCCACTGCAGCGGCGAGAACACCGGGAACACCCAGCTTTTCACTGCGCCCCGAAAGGCGTCCTGTCGCTTCGAGGTTGGCTTTTGGCGACCCGCTTCCATGGCATTATACTCTGTATAAAGAGAGGATCAATCAACGGCATTTCGAGGAGAGGGATACAACGAAAGACAGAAAAGTTGATATATGTCACTCCAAATATCGCACTCTATTATAAATTAGTACTATAATAAGTAAAGTTGCAAATTTTAGAAGGAAGCGACTAATCATCAGGCCATCGAAAACAGCTAAAATTTCAGTCGATTATTTATGCATACAGATTCAGTGCCATGTATAGATAGGTAACTGCATCATATGCATACATGCAACAAGCGCCAAAGCGTATGGTTGCTGCTGGCTATATATAGCAAATCAGATTAGCATCCATGTCTAGTTAGCCAACACCAGTATTTCTCTACATACAGTAGTACCATTTCAATTTACGTACTCCCAATAATTGTCACAAAGTTTGTTTGGTCCATTCCTCTATCAATTACTACGTGCACTTTGCATCCTCTCGTCACATAAACTTTTTTACAATTAATTATGCACTTTTTACACATTCAATTATATGTAAATTTAGTTATTTACTAGTATAAAAACAAGTCGACTGAGATTTCATCTATTTTCAAGCGACTGACAGGGAGAAAATTACACTGCAACTCCTTGAAGTCGCAGAAAATCTGACCTAGCCTTCTCAACTTAAAATTTACTTTTTCGACTCATCGAACTTGCCTTCATTTGCACCCAGCCCTAAAACTGTTAGCGATACCATTAAATGCTGAGATGGTCGTTAGTTTTTCGTTAATTGTTTAAGTGGTTGACACGGGTGCCTTTTTTAATGATATGTCATCCAATGCACCTCCCTTTCCCTTCTCTCTCTAAAAAATCAAATTCGAAAAGTTTTCAAAAATTCAACTTGAAAAAATTTGGGAAATTTAATTTTTCAAAAAAAATCAATTTGTACATAAATTTAAAGTTAACTTCAAAGATATGAATACGTTGAATTTTCAAAATCTTCAAGTACAAATGTTCGGAATATTAAATTGTGAAAGTTCAAAAAAAATTAAATATGACATTTCACATGTTTCAAAATTCAAAACCAAAATTTCAAAATTCGATATTTGAATTTTTTTATAGAAACAAAATTGAATTTTTCAAAAAATTCAAAGTTGTTTTCTAAAGTTGAATTTTCAAAGTTGTTATTTTTAAAGAAAGAGGGGAGGGAGGTGATGTGAATGTCATCCCATTAAAAAAACGCACACATGACAACCGCCTAAGCAATTAACGAAAAACTAACGGCTGCCTCAGCATTTAACAGTATCTCTAACGATTTTGAGACTGGAGTGCAAACGAATACAAGTTCAAGAGGTCGAAAATATAAATTTCAAGTTCGGGGTGCTACGTGAGACTTCGCTACAAGTTCAGAGAGCAACAGTATAATTTTCTCTTAGAAATAAGTTATTACAAAATTTCCCCCTCTATTCTTTTTAAATTTTATTAAAAAGTACAATTTAAGTCCTGAAATATGGTCCTCAATCCATTTTATTTCCTGAACTAAAAACCAGATTAACTTGTTCCTCGGAATATCAAAGCAGGACACTAATGGCCCCTTAACCGAGTTAAGAACGATTTGACCAGTCAAAGATTTGATCGAAGTGTTGTATGTATTTTTATATAAAAATATTTTATGAAATAAAAAATAAACTATGATTTGAATTTCTTCTAATTACCTAATCTCACATAATTGTCTGAACTTTGCATAATTGTTTAGCATTTGTCCTATTTTTAAGACTACTAAAAATGCTAGAAAAAATTAAATAATGCTATAAAAAATATGAAAAATACTTATGATCATATAAAATAAATAGGAACTTAAATATACAATTTAGTTTAGATTCCATGTAATATTTTTGTGCAAAATTACATGTAACACTTTGGTCAAATCATCTTTGATGGGTCAAAACCACCCTTTGATCCATCAAGGGACTATTTGTGCATGGTTTTGATATTCGAAGGACCAAGTTAGCCTGGTTTTAGAGTTCAGAGACTAGAATGGTTTAGGGTTTAGAGACCAAAATGGTCGAAAGCCATAATTCATGAACCAAAACTATATTTCTTCCTTAAATTTTTACCAAATCTGCCATTAGGGCATATGGGTCTTCCTCCTCCCTCTACATCTTCTTCCTCCATTTCCCTTCTTCTTCCCTCCATCTTCATGAGCTCTACCAGTGCCATCAACCCAATCACCTTCCCAAATGCCCATCACCTTCGTTCCCCTCTCTCCCTCTCTCTCTCTCTCTCTCTCTCTCTCGGTCGACCATTAACTACTCCGGTCGTCGCGCCGTGCTCCTCCACATCATCTGCATCCTCCATGCTAGTCACAGCCGCATTAGCCTGAGACAGCCGCCATCTCACTCCTCCAATGAGCCCTCTGCGTCGTGCTCCTCCGACAAGACCTCATCCTCCATGTAGATGTCTCGCTCCTCCAACAAGCCCTTAGTGTCAAGCTCCTCCAACGAGACCTCCTCATCCTTCGTGTCCTCCGCGTCGGCCATAGAAACAACAACAAGCCGTCGTGCTCCTTGGGTGAGCCCTTTGCGTCAAGCTCCTCCAGTGAGCCCTTCGTGCCTTAAGCATCGTACTGCTTGTTGACCAGGGGTAGGCAAAAAAAACCAAATCAAATCGAAATAACCGAAATGTCAAGATCAACTATAGGAGTTCTAGAGTAAGCGGTTTGGGCTACATTGAGTATGGAGGGTTGGGCTGTGCCCGCTGTCGTCCCATAGGCCTTGTATCCAATGACTTAAGTTGGCTGTAGCTGGTTTTGGCAGGCAAGAAGAGATAATACTAATTTCCCAACTCCTTCCTCTGTGTGTCTCTCTCTCTGCTCGTTCCTCCCCTGAATTCTCTCCGATTCCTCCCAAATTCAACCACGATTCCTCATCTTCTTCGGTGATCTAGTTGGGATCGTGATAAATTGGTATCAGAGCTTTCCCGATCTTGCAAATTCTCTGTTAATCCCTTGATTCCGCCGATAAAGAGTCTCCGAAGGAAAGGTTAGAAGTGGCTCAGGCCACAGCTGTAAAATCCCTCTGCCTGAAGTCCGGTGGAATTCGGGGCAAGAGATTTGGAGATCAGAGACCTCTCATATTGGGATGGAGACCCGGTCATCGACATTGGGGAACGATGTGAAGACCATTTTGGCGTCTATCTCGGGGATTGATGAGAGATTGAAGGAGGCAGAGGCGTGGAGAACCAAGGTCAACCAGAATTTCAAGAGTATGCAAGGGGCGATGGAAGAGTGGGGATCGTGCATAGCAAACCTGGAAGGAGTATGCCCTAATTCAGTGGAGCAACAAGGCGGGACATCACGACCTTCTGCTTTCTGCACTACTCGTCAGTACCAAGGAGACTTTCGTGAAGGGCTTGAGATCCCTGAGTACACTGTGAGCAGAGGTGAACCCTTGATTCATAATCCTCAATTTCATTGCAATCTAGGAGCATGGGGTGATCAGGTTATACCAAGAGGGGAGAAAGAATTTAGAATGCCGCGCACAGATTTTCCACGCTTTGAGGGTGATAATCCAAAAGTGTGGAAGGCAAAGTGTGAGAAGTAATTTCAAATGTTTAATGTTCCACCACACTTTTGGGCACAATTTGCTACACTTCATTTTCAAGGTCAAGCAGCATTGTGTTTACAGACACATGAGACGCACCGCACCATTGATGAGTGGGCAAAGCTTTGTATTGCCGTTGAGGCTAAATTTGGCAAGGATCTCTATATGAATGCTATGAAAAGCCTTCTGGGGTTCAACCAAATTGGGGGCATGCAGGAGTATTATGAACAATTTCAGGAGTTGGCACATAAGGCCTTAATTCATAATCATAGTTTGGATGATGTTTTCTTTACGAGTAAGTTTGTGGAAGGGTTGAAACAAGAGATTCGCTCGGCTATAATTTTGCATAGGCCAAGAACAGTTGATACGGCCTTGTCATTGGCTCTGTTACAGGAGGAGGAGTTATCATTGCTGCCCAAAAGGCAGTATGTCAAATTTGAGCCCAAAGACCCAACCAAATTTTTAGGCAAACCACCACCTCACCCTGGAAAAGGAATTTTGGGAGAACCACCAATAGAGAATAAGGGGGAAGATAAACAGAGGGTGGTCGATAAGGTGGAGAGTCTGAGAGCTCAATGCAAAGCCCAAGGGCTATGTATGAGATGTGGGGATAAGTGGAACCCTGGTCATAAATGTCCTAGAAATGTACCCTTGCATGTCATGGAGGAGTTACTCACAGCATTAGAATGGGAGGAAGAAGAACCCGAAGATATTCAAATAGAGGAAACTATGTTAAGTTTATCTCAAGCTGCGATAGAGGAATTACCAGGGAAAAAGACCATTAGGCTTCAAGGATTAATTCAGCACAAGATTGTGTCAATTCTGGTAGATTCTAGGAGTTCCAGCAACTTCATCAGTGAGCAGCTAGTGACTGAGTTACAATGTCCAACAACTCAAGTTAATCCTATACAAGTGATGATAGCTAATGGTGGTAAGCTCCATAGTGACCAAATGGTATCTCAGCTGCATTTCTTAGTGCAAGGACAGACATTCGCCCACAACTTCAGAGTTTGGCCACTTGGGTGTTATGACATAATCTTGGGAATGGAATGGCTTGAGCAGTTCAGTCCTATGCGGATACACTGGAAAAATAAAACATTGAAGTTCCAGAGGGAGTAGCAGGAAATTATTTTGAATGGAATTCAAGATAGCACTACTAAGTGTACCTCTACAACTGCCCATCAAGTCTGTAGCCTAGCCAAACAAGGAGGCATCTCTCACCTTATTTATCTTAGTCAAGCTGAAGAAGTTTGTCAAGAAGAATTACCACAGAGTGTTCAGAAACTGCTTGACAATCATGAAGAGGTATTTCAGTTACCAACTAAATTGCCTCCTCACAGACCATGTGATCACCAAATACCTATTATTCCAGCCATGAAACTAGTCAATCTTAGACCTTATAGATATGAGCCAGCTCAGAAAGATGAAATTGAACGTCAAATTCAAGAAATGCTAGTCCAAGGCATCATTCAACACAGCTCAAGCCCTTTTGCATTTCCAGTTTTGTTGGTGAAGAAAAAAGATGGCACATGGCGATTTTGTGTGGACTACAGGCAGCTTAACGCTATCATAGTTAAAAACAAGTATCCCTTGCCTATTGTGGATGAGTTATTAGACGAGCTTCATGGAGCAAAATGGTTTACCAAGTTAGACTTGCACTCCGGGTATCATCAAATTAGATTAGTCGAAGGGGAAGAGTTCAAAACAGCATTTAGAACTCATCATGGTCACTGGGAATTCAAGGTGATGCCCTTTGGGCTGACAAATGCACTAGTAACATTTCAATCCCTCATGAACAGCCTATTCTGTCACCTCCTAAGAAAGTGTGTTTTAGTGTTCATGGATGATATTTTAATATACAGCTCCTCCTTGCATGAACATTGTCAACATTTAATTGAAGTGTTGGGCATCTTAAGGGATAACCAATTGTACGTCAAGAAATCCAAGTGTTCTTTCGCTCAACCAAAATTAGAGTATTTGGGTCACATCGTTAGTGCTGTTGGAGTTGCCACAGACCCTGGAAAAGTTAAACAGTTCAATCTTGGCTAAGACCAGTTTCAGCAAAGCAATTGAGGGGTTTTTTGGGCTTATCGGGGTATTATAGAAAATTCATCAAGAATTATGGAGTGATTAGTAAACCTCTTACTGATCTCTTGAAGAAAGGAGTACCTTATGTATGCTCCCCCTGACCCAACAAGCTTTTGAAATCATAAAAGAAGCATTAACTTCAGCCCCTGTTTTGTCCTTACCAGACTTCACGAAGGAATTCACTTTAGAAACAGATGAAAGTGACTCGGGCATTGGAGCTGTTCTAATGCAAAATGGACATCCTATTGCTTATCTAAGCAAAGCTCTAAGTGCTAAAACTCAGGCACTATCTACCTATGAGAAAGAACTAGAAAAGATAGCGCGCAAAGCGCGCGCGTCCCGGTGATTTCGGTGGACGCAAAGTGTGTGGTTGAATTAAACCGTTTAGAGAATAGGGCCATGAAGACTAAAGACCAACAAAGCGTTACCAAAGAAATAACATTTAAGCATATTTGAAGGCCCAAGGAAAAACCATATTATTTTCCTCCATGTCTTCATAAAAGCAGTTAAATAAATGCTGAAACACAGAACCGATAAAAAATAGCCATGCTCATGGTCATACAAAAAAAAAGAAAATTTCTTATATGATAACTATATGAAATCCATGTAGACATTGTGCGATTGTGGGAGTGTTATGCGAAGAAGCATTGGTCTGCAACAACATAGGCCCAGTAACATGGTGCTTGCCGAACATACTGATACAGTTTGATATAGATGGCTGGATCCCAAAATTAATTTTGTACTCAGCATCAACAGCTCCATTTAACAAAGATAAAATGGCCAAAGTAATTCTGTAGCCTCCCATGTGGCACCAAAGTTCGCTCGCACGAAAATAATTACATAACATGCTGCTGTTCATGTTGTCCAGTGTAGTTGTCAAGCGCTGGTTGCTAGAACAAATTTCCATGCAAGCTGCATCAGATTGTCATCAATGTACAGCTGCAAATCCCATATTACACAATAGCCCTCTAGCTCACACGACGATGTTTTGAGGGACAATGCCTTCACTATCTTTTCCTGCAGGATAACAACACATTATGGCAAAAAGTAGTAAGAGAAATGGTCTGCATTGCATAATCAACCTCTACATATTGTGAACCAGAATCATAACACTTGCATAAGATATTGCACTGTCTAGCTGATCTCCAGGCTGCTGTTCATCCTATTACAGGGAAATATCATGTCATATAGCTTTCAACTTTTTTGGTGAGGCTAATTGTAAGTACTATCACACCATAGTACTTTTGCACTATTTAGCACCCGAAGTAATTAAGTGTGACGAAATTAGATTGACAAAGAGAATTCCCACCTGACAGCAATCATTTGTCAGGTTATCATCGCCATGGAAATCATCTACGGCAGCCGTGAACTGTGTTGGATTAAATTACAAAGGAGCTATTCATGGTTGAAATATAAAGACATAGGGCAAACACGATATGTTCTTCATTTCGCATTATGATGATCATATACTATAGACATGCAAAAGGGCATTTAATATCATGACTACCTTATCTAGATAATGAATTCTCATCTTGCAAAATTTTAATATGACAATCAATGCCGCGGTGTTGGAGATAGTGTAAGTCATGATAGGACTAAAATTTAATATGACAATAAAGCTCGGTTACAACAAAATAACAAATTCACACTATCATGATTGTCGTACTTGAACAATGAATTTTTCAACTCGCAAGCTTTGAACACCTCCTACTTGGACTTGACATGCTACCAGAGGGCCAAGACCTTATAAGGTTAGGTCATCTCAAGAGCAAATAACTGAAGTTTAATTTACTTCAGTGTTATCAAACATATATACTTTGGTTAAGAGAGTTAGGTAAGTTCTCCAGGATGCAAGTTTTCTGTCATCTCAAGAGCAAACAACCGAAGGTTAATTTACTTCACTGTTATCAAATATATGTACTTTATTCACTTTACATTCAATTTGGTTAAGAGAGTTAGGTAAGTTCCCTAGGATGCATGTTTCCATGCAACAGTCTTTTCCCCAATCTGAAGCTTGTTTTGCAATGTACCAACAACGACCTAAGTTCATAGCAAGATAAGGTATTAGCAGCATATTGCATTTGCAAACCTAGAAGAGCAGCTAGTTGGCTTTCATCTCTTAAATAATATCATATCAAAGCCTTTAGTCTGTTGCTTGTACTCATCCTCAATTCCAAACCTGTGGTAATTAGTTTTCTTTTAGACTAAAATGTAGCCTTTCAGTGGAGAAATATATGTGCCAAATTACTACTGGGCTTACTACAAAAATATGTTCTGGCTGGCAAATAATACCTTGAAGAATGGTCATGATGAAAAGGTAATTCAGCAGCACTGGCTCCACTTTCAGTTTCTGGAGCTGGAGAGAGAAAACAATATTTAGTTGACAACATGATATAAAAAATCATATGATGAAAACACCACATATATTTCACTTAGAGTACAACCTGATTAGTGAGTTCAATTACAAAGTAATCTGCAGGGCCACCAACCAAGAAGAATTTGGAAAAGTAGGGAAATGCTGAAGGAAACTCGCAAGCAAGGGACCTGCACATGGAACAATGCAACACTTTAGTAGCAAACAATCAACGCCGAGAATATGAAGAAAAGGATAGGAACCTACCCTAACCATAGAACGGCACGAATCTGGAGAGGAGGAGGAAAAGAATTCTATCAGCCTGTTCACAATGTTTAAGTTAATGACAGGAAGGAAAATACTATTGAACATGTTACGCGCAAAATATATATTAGATTTCAATGCAGAGAGAGTGACTTGCAATGATATCTTACTAAGTTGATCTGGGTCTAAAGCAACATCTTGAAGGAGATACTGTTGAAGAAACAAAGTGTGTTTTGAACTAATGGTGTCAAAATGCATAGAGTGCAGTTGCAAATGAGGTAGAGAAAGTGTAAGGGCCATGAACCAAGAAAGAATTTGGAAAAGTAGGGAAATGCTGAAGGAAACTCGCAAGCAAGGGACCTGCACATGGAACAATGCAACACTTTAGTAGCAAACAATTAACACTGACAATATGAAGAAAAGGATAGAAACCTACCCTGACCATACAACGGCATGAATCTGGAGAGGAGGAAAAGATTTCTACCAGCCTGTTCACAATGTTTAAGTTAATGACAGGAAGAAAAATACTATTGAACATGTTACGTGCAAAATATATATTAAATTTCAATGTAGAGAGAGTGACCTGCAATGATATCTTACTAAGTTGATCTGGGTCTAAAGCGACATCTTGAAGGAGATACTGTTGAAGAAACAAAGTGTGTTTTGAATCAATGGTGTCAAAATGCATAGAGTGCAGTTCCAAATGAGGTAGAGAAAGTGTAAACAAATAAATGCTTACATGATACAATGGGAAGAAGTGCCTTGTATTAGTTCGAATTATCTATCAATCCTGTTATGCTTACATGATACAATGGGAAGAAGTGCCTTGTATTAGTTCGAATATCAATCCTATTAGTCCATCAAATTGGGGACGTTTGATGCAAAAGATAAAAGGGACAGCATTGCAATATTCCACTCTGTAATCATACACATCTTGGAGTTAACGACTTTATCAGTCAACAACAGTTGAAGATTCTATGGTTGCCATCGTACCAAAAAAAACGTTAGTAGCTCCTTGCACAAGAGCAGAGCTGTCTTGCACAACAGTTCAAGATTCTAATGGATGCGGGAGTTGAGTGTTAAATTAAGTTTATTAAATTTCTAATGGATGTCCGTTAGAAATTTAATAAACTTTCGAGATGATTCACGCGCTATCGATTGAGTAGTCCTAATCCGCAAGACGAACTATGGAGCAAAGGAAAAATTTCTATCTTTGGTCGGCACCTCTGTTCCTGTCTAAAAATAGATTCTTCATGCAATTTCCTGGGAATGAATCCAACTAAACCCATCCCCAAAAAATAACCAAACCCTACTGAATCATCTAACCAAGGGCCTAAATTCACATGAGACAAAGAACCAGGAATTCCACCAGGTGGCGAGCTCGCTCGATGCAGAACCTCAAAACCGCACCAGATTTTCAGTTAGTGACTCTGCCCTTGTTCCTGAAGAAGGACTTGTTGGGTCGGATTTCGGAGGCAGCCAACCTGTGGGCGGCGTGGAGGTCGGAGACGGTGGCGAGGGCGGAGCGGAGCTCGTAGGGTAGAAGGAAGTGGGAGGACTCCGCGATGAGGCGTTCCAGGTCGTCGATGGCGGATGCAACAACGGGTAGAGAGGCAGGGGCATCGTCTGGGGAGGAGCGGCAGGCGGAGAGGACGGACTCCGCGGCGAGCTTGGCGGCGGCGAAGCGGGAGAGGAAGTCGGCGATGGAGGACAACTGGGAAGAGTCTGCGGAGGAGGTGGCAGTGCGCTTAGAGAGGCGCTCCAGTATGGGAGCACAGCCAGGTGCTTGCGGTGGACACCAGCGGCGGCGGCTTTGGTGTGGTCAGGCTCCGGCTTCATTCTGTCGTCTGATGGAATCGAGGAGGTGAAGCCAGCGGTGGCAGGTGGGCCCCACCAGCGAGCGGCGCAAGGAATGGCGACGGCGGCGACCGGGACGGGAGGAGATGGGCCGACGGCACGGATCCGGAGGGGGGTGGCGACGCAGGGGGCGCGGATCGAGGGGTGGCGGGCGGCGTCGTGAAGCGCGATTAGCCGCCACAGATCCAGAGGGGACGGCCACGATGGTGGCTGGGAGGGGAGGAGGCGGCAATGACGCTGGGTAGGAGGGGCGGCTAGGGTTGGGGGGGATCTGGGCGAAGGGGCGACGGGCCGTGCGGATCTGGAGCAGAGCAAACACTGCGGTGGGAGGGACGGGCGTGCTCGTCGCCGGCGGAGAGAAGAAAGAAAGTGGGGCGGCGCCGCCGTGGGAGAGGAGAAAAATGGGCGGCTGGGGTGGGGAGAGCGGAATGAGGAAAGGGGTGAGGAGGCGCGAGCGAGGGGGTCCGGGAGGGCTAGGGTTGGCGGCGGGAGTAGAGCGAGCGAAGAGAGGGACGGGGAGGGGCGGCGCCGCACCAGAGAGGCGGAGGCGGCCTAGGGTTCGAGCGGAGGGAGGAGGCGAGTGGGCGGCGGGTTGAGGTTCGAAAAATGAGAAGGGGCTAAACGCAAAGACGGCGCAGCGATGGCCGCTTGATCGGCTGATCGGACGATCGTCAAGATCCGAGGACGCGGTTGTGAAATGAAAAAGTCGGAGGGGTTTTTTGCATTGGCAATCCGGTTGGCACGGTGGGCAGCAATCGGATGGACGGATCGGCCCGGACGGACAGATCGAACGGCTGAGGTTTTTTCGATGACGTGGACGCATGGCTATCTGGGCTGAGATCCCACTTTATATATAAGATAATGTCCAGCAATTCTTATGGCAATTGAGAAGTGGCGGCCGTATTTGCATCATAGGCAGTTTACAATTTACACCGATCATCGAAGTTTGATGCATTTGAGTGATCAGAGGTTAACCACCAGCATTCAACACAAAGCTTTTGTGAAATTATTGGGGCTTCATTATTGGGTAGTGTATAAGAAAGGCCTTGATAATAAGGCAGCTGATGCCTTGTCCCGACAAAAGCATGATGGCAAACAGTCCTTAGCAGTTTCAGTTTGTCGACCACGTTGGTTAGAAGTGATTATGGAAAGTTACCAACAGGATAACCACTGCAAAAAAAATTAGTAACTGAGCTAGTAGTGGTAGGGCATAACGATCAAGGTTTTTCTTTACACGATGGTCTTATAAGATTCCAAGGCAGAGTTTGGTTGGGCAATAATGAGGAAGCTAAAAACGCAGTCCTTAGTGTGTTACATAACAGTGCTATTGGTGGAAACAGTGGAGGAACAACAACTTATCACAAGGTGAAAGCGTTGTTCGCTTGGCCTAAGATGAAGCAGGATGTTCTTCGTTTTGTAGCTGCATGTACGGTGTGTCAACAAGCTAAAGCAGAGCACTCAAAAACTCTAGGATTGTTGCAGCCACTCCCGACCAGAGCAAGCTTGGCATACAATCAGCTTGGATTTCATAGAGGGCTTACCAAAATCTCAACGCTTTGACACCATTTTGGTGGTGGTCAACAAGCTATCCAAATACAGCCATTTTATCGTATTGTCACACCCATTTACAGCAGCAACAGTTGCACAGTTGTTCATGAATAATATCTACAAACTTCACGGGTTGCCAGGTGTGATCATATCGGGACAAAATCTTCACAAGTGCACTGTGGCAAGAGCTATTCAAATTAGCCGATACCACTCTTAACTTGAGTTCTTCATACCATCCACAAACTGACGGGCAAACAAAGCGGGTCAATCAATGTCTCAAGACCTACTTGCACTGTATGACGCATGATTGCCCAACAAAATGGTCTCAGTGGTTACCACAAGCTGAGTTTTGGTACAACTCCTCTTTTCATTCAGCTCTGGGCAGATCTCCTTTTGAAGTACTATATGGGTATGCTCCAAGACACTTTGGCATCATTTCTTTAGAGACAAGCTCTATACCAGACCTGAATGCATGGCTACAAGACAGGGCATCAATGATGGATTTAATCAAGCATCATTTGGCACAGGCCCAACAAAGAATGAAACATTATGCTGACCAACAGCATGCAGAACGCTCATTTGAAGTAGGAGATTGGGTTTATTTGAAACTTCAACCATATGCGCAGCAATCAGTCATCCGTAGGACATCCCAAAAGCTGTGTTTCAAGTATTTTGGACCATATGAAGTACTTCAGAAGGTGGGTGCTGTGGCTTATCGTCTCCAGCTGCCACCCAATTCTTCCATCCATCCAATGGTGCATGTATCTCAATTAAAGAAAGCTCTGCCTTCTAAAGTTCAGGTCAGTCCAGATGACACTTTGCATTGTATCCTGGAAGCGGCCTCATTTCAACCGGCGAAAGTGCAGCGCACTAAATTGTGTTAGGTGGGATCTAAGGCTGTACCTTTTGGTCTGGTGCAATGGTTGGGTTTACCTAGCTGCTGGGATTCTTGGGAGAATTTGCACAAGATCTATTCAGGCTTTCCTGCAGTTAAGCTTGGGGACAAGCTATGTTTTAAGAAGGGGGGAATGTCAGGATCAACTGAAGGAGTTCTAGAGTAAGCGGTTTGGGCTGCGTTGAGTGTGGAGGGTTGGGCTGTGCCTGCTGTCGGCCCATAGGCCTTGTATCCAATGACTTAAGTTGGCTGTCGCTGGTTTTGGCAGGCAAGAAGAGATAATACTAATTTCCCAGCTCCTTCCTCTGTCTCTCTCTCTCTCTCTCTGCTCGTTCCTCCCCTGAATTCTATCCAATTCCTCCCAAATTCAAGCATGATTCCTTATCTTCTTCGGTGATCTAGTTGGGATCGTGACATCGTGCTCCTCGGGTGAGCCCTCTACGTTAAGCTCCTCCAGTGAGCCCTCCGTGCCTTAAGCATCGTACTACTTGTTGACCAGGGGTAGGCAAAAAAAACCAAAAACCGAATCAAATCGAAGTAACCGAAATTTTTGGTTTTTCGGTTTTCAGTTTTTGGTTCGATTTTTATTTTGGATATATTCGGTTTTTCAATTTGTAGAAGGTAAAAACCAAAAATACTAACTAATGGCCATCTGTTGTTCCCCGTGCTTTGTTGCCAAGCCCATCCCACCCAACTGCCCAAAGGCCTAAGCACATCTTCCCCCAATGGCTTCCGCCCCAATTTCCCTATCCACTAAACCCTAACCCACTCTCTCGAGTTCACTCTCCCACAATAGCCTCTTCTAGTCTTCCCTCTCCTCTTCAGTCCCAACACCACCACACTCCTCCCCTTCTTCTTCTCCTACTCCGGTAGACTCAATCCCCATGCCACCCCTGTCCTCGTTTCTCCCCAAACAACCCTGCTGGAACATTCCAATTTTATTAAATAAATAAAATTTGGAATGTTTTGGAATTTCAAAAAATTTACAATAAAATAATAAAATAAAATAAGAATTTAAACCAATAGCATGCAAGTTTGCAATTTTCAAAATATAAATTAAAACTAATTTCTAATTAATTTTTAATCTCCTAAATATTATTAGTAATGTATAAAAAAATTATAAAACCCTGGCCAGCCCACCCTTTTTCCCTCTCCCTCTCTGGCCCATCACCCTCCCCTCGCCCTCTCCTCTCTCTCCCGGACCAGCCCCTCTCTCCAAGGCCCAACTTGGCCCGCTACCAGCCCAGCCATGCCTTCCCTCTTACCCTCTTCTCCCTCTCCCTCCCCGACCCACCTCTCTTCCCCTCTCCTTGCCTGAACCGCTTCTTCCTCTCCCAGGCCCAGCTTGGCCCGAGGTCTAGCTCAGCCTGCGCCCTCCTCTCTCGCCCCCTTCTCCCCGCTCCTCCTCCGTTCTCTCTCTCGCTCGCACACTTCCTATGCTCGCCGCGCTGGAAGGATGCGTCGTGGCGCACATCGCCCCGTGCACGCGATGGATGATGGGCATGCACGCGCATGGCCGTGTCGACGCGACGTGCACGATCTCTCCCTGCCTCCTCCTCGAGTGACCGCCCGCGCCGTCGCCACCCCTAACGTTGCACTATCTCCCTCAACTCTCCTTCCAAGGCAGTGCCGTGGAGCGCGACGCGACCCAACGCCATGCCTCGCCGCTCATTCACCGCACCGCCATTACTCCTCTCCTCACCATAGCTAGCTTGGCCGCTCAACCACTTAGCAACAAGGCTTCAATGTCGCAGCCTCACTCACCGTCGTCATCACCCTCAGCCCTCTCCTGACCGCCTAGACCCGCAGCTAACCTTCCCGTGCCATCGCCTGTGCCCTTGACTAGCTTCCGGGTTCTATAAAACCCAAGGTACCTCCTCCCTTGTTTTCCCTCTCCTGACCAATTTTGCCGCCGCGCTCCAGCACCACCTCCTACCAACACTGGTGAGCCATATCGCCCGGACTTGGGCTAGGATCAAAGCCCTTCCTCTCCTCTCCAAAGCTCTACTCTCTAATTGGGCCCTCTTGCCTTGCAGCTCGCCGCAGCATCCATAGAGTGCCACTGGCAGGGAATAGCCCTTTTTTGTTTTCGTTACCGTCGGTGAGCCCTGCCCCGATCCCTTGCTCTAGGAGCATCCTTGGGACACCTCCCTCACCTCCTAGCCTCACTCTTGGCCTAGATCTCGTCGGAGCTCGCTGCCAAGGAGGACTCGTTTCAGGCGCCCCAGACCTCCATGACACCAGGACAATCCAGTCCTCCTCTGTCATCGCCGTCACCACAAGTAGCTCCCAAACCTTCCCCAGTAGCTTTTGCGCCACTCATAACCACCCATAGGATCGCCATATAACCTAGGACTGTGGTCCCGGTGCTTGTGTACCACGACAGCCCAAGTCGTCGGTGCACCGTCGTTTCCTTCCGCGCGGTCGCTCCCGGGCGAAGGAGAAAGATGACGGCACCAACTGGCGTCATGTTTTCTGGCTGAGTCACTGATAGGTGGGCCGCTGCCGCTACACATTAATTAATGATTAGTTAGTTGCGAGTCGCTAACAAACGGGATCCACCAAGTTTAAACTCGGAGCTAATCCACCCGGCGTAGCGCCATTGTTGACAAGGGAGCCCAAAGACCATCCCGTCAGGTTTGGTGAAAGGGTACTCTCACGAGTACGTTTCCTCTTCGTGTTGGTGCACTCGCACCGCAGCGCCTCTCTTCGGGCGATGCAAGCGAGGGCCTGCTCCGCGCAGCAATGGACCGGGCCCAATACTATGCTGAGTATTTTCTATCCTTTAGTTATTTTAAAAACTTAGTAATTGTAAAAAATTATTAAAAATATCAGATGACTTCTAAAAATTCTAGAAAAAATCTATAACATACTAGATACCTTTCTGAACCTAGGAAAAATATTACACCCTTTGTTTCAATAGGAATTAATGTGTTTGAAAATCCAGAAACATGCTAAAAGCTATTAAATAAATTCTAAAAATTGCAAAGCCACTTATATTTTAATCTATAAATTCTTAAAAACTATTTTAATGCTAGTTCTGATATTGTGTTATTTTTGTATGATTGTTTGTGGTGCGAAAGTAGGACCGGGAGATTTCGTACAACGACCGGCTAAGGATTATTGCCCGCACTCGGACTACGATCAAGGCAAGTCCCTTGACGCATTTTGATTAAACCCTTGCCTGATTTAAAATTTTAGTAGAATCTTTAAACATGCATGCTACTTATAAAATAAGTAATTTCTAGTGCTTAGCTATAACCGAAAAGTAAAATGTTATTCACGACCCTAGTAACTTTGAGCCATAGGAACAAATATGAGTACATTGATTATATGATTTCCTTGAAATAGAAAAATGCTTTACATGATTAGATGATTACCCTATGATTTTGTGTATTGAGAAAACGGTTGCAAATGCGTGATTGGGTGAAATAAGGCATTGTGTATAATGCTGGGATTGGGATTTTCTATTCTCCCCCTAAATGCTTCTAACAACCTAATTTAAAATAAGAAAAGATAATAATAAATATAATATAAAATAAATAAACATAATAACATACTCATAGAAATATACAAATAGAAGTGTTTAAATTCAAAAAAAAGAAACTAAATTAAGCAAGTCCGAGCAAAAATTATTTAACTAGAAAAATTATTGTTAGCTAAATAAAATTTTATATATTTTGATGAAGGGATATTTATTAAAAAATTTAAAGGATATAGGAAAAACAAGGATAAAAATACTAGCAAAAAGTTTTCCTAATAAGGTTTTAGGAGAAAACTTGGTGGAATGAAAATTTGTAAATCTTTAAATCTAAAATTCTAGAAAAATTATTAAACTACCCTAATGGGCCTAGCCCCTCACTTCCCCTCCTAAATTTTCCATTCCTCAGACCAGGCCGAGCTGGGCCGGCCTCGCCTCCCTCAGCCTCAACCCAAGCCGAGCTGGCCCAGCTGAGCCCACCCTGGCACCCCCTCCCCTTTCTTCCTCCTCTGCTTCACTCCCTCCATAGGCGCCACCCGGCCGAACCAAGCCGCGCCACTCCGACCCGACCCGACCCGACCCCATGCTAATGAGTCAGCACAAGAGGAGCCGCCGCCTCGCGCCACCTCATCCCTCGGTCATCATGACAGGAAGCTCGGTGGCGAGCCCCGTTTCGCCGCCATAACAAGGAGCCACCTCGGGTAACTTCCCGGGCCAAATCCACCCAAGCCCGGTGAAATTCCGACGTGACCCTCGTCGCGTGAATGTCAGGAATGCCCCTGGCCGTGTTGAAGACCCTATAAAAGGGAGCATGACGTCCCAATTTACCCGTTTCTCTCAACCGGCCGATTCCACCCCCTTCTCGAATTCCGGCTAACCATTGCCGTCCATACCTGCTCCTTCGGCCCAAAGCGTCTCCGGAGCATCGCCGAGCTTCTCCTAGGGAGTATTCGAGCTAATAGCCACCGAGGGAAGTCGCCGACAGCCCGTCCCGGACCACTTCGACCCCAATAAACCACCGGGTAAGGATCCCAGTAGTTCCTTGAAGCTTGCAACCCAAAAACTAGGCCTAATTGCGCATGAAATGCCCTAGCACCATCTTCCCGTAGCTCCTCTTCGCCCCGACCATGGTGCCGCCATCTATACTCGCCGCCGGCCAAATCCCCTGCGAGACGACCTGCGCCTAGGAGCACTAAGCCCGTAGGTATCATAAGCCAGCCGAGCCATGCCCTGTAGCGCCCTCGAAACGTCGCCCTCGAAACGTCGCCGGAGAGCTCGCCGGAGTCTAGCCCAGGGGAGAATACGAGCTGACGTCGCGCCGACGTCCCTCTCTCTCTACCAGGAGGGACCCAGCGCCACAGTGCGCGTATTTAAAAATTCCCGCGACTCCACTTACCCGTGGCTGACAGGTGCGCCCAAGGACCTACCCGTCAGTTTAAGTGGCCGCGTCCCCTTTCAAAAGCCGCCTCCTAACGCGGAAGACGTATAGGCGAAGTACCCCTTCCCCCGAGCTGCGCTCAGTCCCCGACCCATGGGTCCTCTTGGCCCACGTGTCAGTCACGGCTCCCCTCACAGGCTCACCGACCGGTGGGACCGGTCTGTCGGCCTGCTCATGCACAGGAGAGCGCCTGCGCGGGCCGTCTCGGCCTTGGGCCGCTCTCCTCCCCGTGGGCCGAGCCAAAGTATGAACGGGCTGAGCCCGTTACTGTTTTAAAATAATTTTTAACCCATTTAGCAATTAGAGAATTCCAGATAATGATTTATAATTTCTAAAAATACTATGTGACCTCCAAAACTTCTGTAAAAATTCTATAAAATACTACAAAACCTAAGTAACCTAATAAAAATAACTTGAAGAGGTCTACAATAAATAATCACTTCTGAAATTTAAACTTAGGTAATATAAGCAAATATAAACTACATAGAAAATACCTAAAATAATATTACCTATAGAAAACATATTAAATAAGGAATTAACCCAAAAGATAGAAATTTGTACTTATAAAATTATTTAAACATATTTATTAAGTATAAATTATTTGATAAAAGCCATATTATCACATGTATGCTCCTCGCCCCTAAAACTTATTTTAATAGAAAAATAAGTTACATAAATATTCAAGTAGGAAAAATCTGCACGAAACCTTAAGTAGCCCCCTTGTCTGACAACCCTCATCCACATCTTACAAAATATTTACTCTGTGATTGCTCGATACTCTAGAAAATGATGCGACAGACGACCTACCGGACGAGGATCAAATACAAGACCCGGATTACGAAGAGACAGGTGAGCCAAAATCTCTCGATCATTCTCTTTTACCTGATTTTATCTAGATTATGTTGATTTTAAATGGTAAATTGCATGCAATATGAATTTTCAAGTATAATATGATGGTAACAAAGGCTAAGAGAGCAAGTGTAGTTATTCCATTTTATAAGCAGTGTTAATGAACACAAACCCCTCCTTGATACTTTCCTACCATGTCCATTGATAACCTAAGGTTTAGAGAATAAACTCTTTGACTAGTAAGTCCTTGAATATGGCTTAGACCCGTTTAAGTCTAGAGTCAATGGGTTAATTCTTAGTTGTCAACGATACGGTTCTAGGATGATGGGTCAGTTTATGTAATGGCATAGCCCGCTATCAACGGTGCAAATGCAGCGGTATAGCACGCTATCAACGGTACAACTTGACCCCGACAAACACCGTATGCGGAGCAGGTACCTCTAAGGTACGGTCCTATTATGTCCATGATGTGTATCACGACGGAGTCATGATTCCTTTGAACAAGACTACAGCATTGAAGCATCTGAATGGCTCCTTTGTTGGACAGTCTAATCATTGAGAATATCTCGAGTGCATAATTATGGAAATGTGTTGAGCCCCGTTCCCGATTATTCCTCTCACTCGACATGCTAAAGAAATAGTCCATACACTCGGGTACCTAATAAACCTTAGTGTGAATAAAGTCAATAAATGTGTGATTCTGTTGATTAGGATCTGTGGATCCTGGCCTTTGTTGAGCTCAAGGGGATCACGCCTCTTGGCTAAGAGGGTGAGTCCACCGCCACTGCCTGAGAAACGTGCGCCAGTTGTAGTATGGACACGAATTCGCCATACCGTCGGGGATAGCTCGCCATGGCGATGGGGGCTAGTCCACCGTTTGTGGGGACCATGACTATGGCGATGGTATGGATCTGCCACGTTGCCACGTGGGACACGTACTTCTTGGCTAAGGTTACGTTGTCGCCACCAAGATGCTCTAGTATCTGAAATAATCGGCATATATTTAGCCCAGTACGTCTTTGATTGTGAAAAGCTATATTTATAGGTTTCAATTTAAATATTCTTCGGCTTTCATTTTAAGCAATTAAAGGAAACCCACCTTCCACCAAAAAGCTTGGCATAACCGATCTGCATTAGACAAGATTTTGGTTCGTGAGCGCGGTTGATTACGCGCTCACACTCGCACCCACTCACATTTTAGATGAAGAAGACGATGGCGAAGACCCATATGATTGTTTTAGCGGAGAAGACGAGTTTGAGGATGATGACCCAGGCGATGAATAAAGGATGACTTCAGCCACATGCCTGTTGCAGCCCTTCTACTTCCGCCAAACCATTCGCCAGTAGGTTTAAGTTTTGGTTTGTAATAACGGACCCTACTTCCCCTCTCCCCCTTCCCGCACTCTGAATCTTTAAAACACTTCTGGACCCTATGTATAATTAACATGTATATGATGGCAAGTTTGATTCCAGCTTGTTGTAATAATTTGTGCTGTGTTAGCATCATCCTCATCTAACACTATGTGCACGAAAGGGGTCCGGTTCTGTCCTACGGAGCCGGGGGCCACAATGCTTCTGACTAGGGAGGACCCGATTGTTGGAATGGTGCAGGCTATGCACGGTCTCAGGTTTGTACTCATATTCCTTCCCTAGTCTAAGGACTGCTCATCCTATGAATCTACAAACTAAGCCTTACAGTGAAGCTTCGGGTTCCGTTGTGGGGCGGGCCTAGCATGTTAAGTCCTAGACTCTAGTAGCAACTTACTGGTAGAGATGTTCTTCATAGACATCTGGCATGTACGGGCATGGACTGTTCTTTCATGATCATCGGCGCCTTGGACCTTTCTTCCTAGGCTTTCCTGCACAACATGGGGACTAGGGTGAAGGATCGAGATGTCGCCTAGAGGGGGTGAATAGGTCTTAACAAATTTAAACAAATTAAATTGCGGAAGCTGAAAGAGTATCAGACAGTCCGGTGGTTAGGGCCGGATACTCCGATTGATACTGGAGTATCCGATGCTGATACCGGATAATCCGATCCAGAAATTAGGGTTAGCTCAAATCACCCTCACAAACTTAGGTCGAGGAAAATCCACCTGCACCAAAGAGTTAGAGCAAGTAAGTATAGGCTATAGGAGCTGCTAAGAACCAAGTCCACAACACAAATAGTAAATCCCAAACCAATCAAATAAAAGCAAAAAGAGGGAGAAAGCCGAAGATGAAGAGGAGACTCTTGATGATGTTTTCCCGAAGTTTGGATCCTTGAGAGGATCCTACGTCTCCGTTGAGACGGCTCGGTCATCCTTGAGCCGGGGTCTCTTTCAACCCTTTTCCTCTCAAGGTTGCACAAAGCACTACTTGGCTTCACTCCTTGTTTCTTTCCTTGCGGAGGCGGAACCGGCCTTTACAAACTTCTCACGGTCACCACACCAAGCACCGGTGGCTCGAAGGCAACTCCTAACCGTCTAGGAGTTCTCAACCTCCAAGAGTAACAAATCCGATGGAGTATGAGCTTGAAGATGGAGTCAAGTGCTTGAAGATAAAATCTTGCAACCTAGAGCACTCGAATCTTGCCTCTCAACCCTTCCTAAGTGGTGAATCGAGAGAATCTAGAGAGGGGAGAGGTTTGGGAACTCAAGAACAAGCTAGGGATGTGTTTGAATCTGAGTGGAATGGCTAACCCTAGCTAGGGGGTCGGGGTAGGGCTTTAAATAGGAGAGCCCAAAAGCTAGCCGTTTAGGGCTGAAACTGCCACTTACATCGGATAGTCCGGTCCAGAGACCGGGTAGTCTGGTGCAGAAGCCCTGATTAAATAGAGAAGCCCAGATTTTAAAATTTCGGACACTCCGGTCCACAAGGTATCGGACATTCCGGTGGATGTATCGGATGCTCCGGTTAAAAATGGCAATCCAGTCAGTGAGTTCAAAACTCAGATTTTTTGGACATTCTGATCCATAGGGTATCAGACATTCCAGTGGATATACTAGATACTCCGATTAAAAGTGGCAATGCAGACAGTCATATCAAAACTCGAATTTTCTGAACATTCTGGTTTCAAAGATACCGGATACTCCGATGATAACTATCGGATACTCCAGTTGCCACTAATTGAAAAAGGCATCCCTGTGAGAAAATTGAGTGTAATGTGTCTCTCTCTATTGCAAGATTTTAATCTAGAGCACTAGACACCTCTAATAGTGTAACATCCTCATTTTCAAAAATAAAAATCATATGCATTGCATCTCATTGGAACTTTTTGGAAATATTAAAATTGCTTAAAAATGAGTATGTTCCTGAATTAAAAGCTTTACAAAATAAAAACTTTACAAACTTAATTGCAAGAAAAATGTTAATTAAAAGTTTTGTAAAAAGATTTGTTTGAGCAAAATAAATGATGAACACGATTTTCCCAATTTTACATTTCCTGAATAGTATTTTACAATTTAATCCTCAATTAATTATTTACTTATAATTTGAAGTCGAAATAAAATAAAATATTTAGGATTTATTTGTATTTCATCTCTCTTGCAAGTGGACCCCACCTATTTTCTTTTTCCTCCTTTCTTTTCTCCCTTTCCTATTTTCCTTTCTCTCTCTTCCTTCTTTCTTTCCTTCTTCCCTGACTTCTTCTCGGTTTCTTCTTTCTAAACGAACAGAGAATCCTCCCCAACCCCCATCTTGAAATTTTCCCAAGAAATCTGCCCCAAAAACCGGCAAAATTGGTTCCCTTGATCGTAGGGGATCAATCCCTACCCAATTCGACCTCTCCCTTCCGCAAATCCCTCCCCAAAACCCTATTTAAGACCTAGCCGCCGCCACCCCTCTTACCTTTGCCTCTCCGCGGAATTCGTCGCCAGGTGAGCACCATTGGCCGAACCCTCCGAGGACGTCCTTCCTCTCCCTCCCCTGGACTTATGCCGCCATTCGGCCACAGGAATCGTCGACCGAGCTCGCCGAATTTTGGCGCTGAAGGAGCTGCTATTTTCACCGCCATCGCCCCTCTTCTTCGCCGATTCGTCGCCGCTGCCGGTAATCCCCCCCTCTTCCCCTCTCTAGCATCCCTAGGGCCCTAGGAAGTTTTCCCCTCGGCCAAAACGGCCGGCGCACCACCAGAGAACCCCGCCACAAGACGCCTCCCTCCCATGCCGGCCCCGCCTAAACCTCCCGGCCGACACCGTGCTCACTTGCCGCCATCTCTGACCTCCCAGCCACCGTGTCTCTCCCCCCCGTCGCCGCTCCTCCTGGCCGCTGATTCGCCACAAGCACATGCCGCCGGCTCATTTCCTTGGCCCAATCTGAGGGGATTCCCCTTGTTTATTTTAATAAAGTCAAAACCTTAATAAATTCATATCTTTAATTTTATATAATTCCAAATATTGTGAAACAAATTTTAAAATGTTTGTAAAATTATTGTCTACTGCTTTATAGAGTTTCATGTGCATTGGCATACATCATATTTTCTGATTATTTCTTTTGCATTGTATTTATTGGTTTATTTATTTTCATTGCGTTAGACCCGAGTACCGAGTTCGTTTCCGACGCAGCTGATTATCCTCCCCACTACGTCGATCAAGGCAAGTGCTGTTTCCGACGCAGCTGATTATCCTCCCCACTATGTCGATCAAGGCAAGTGCTGAAACCTCTGAACCCGTGTTTTCAAACAAGTTTTGTAGAATTTGAACAGTAGCATGTATGTTTAACATAAAATACAAAATAATTAATTTGCCTAGTTAAATCCCATTGATAATTAATTCTTATAAAATTTCCTTGCTACCTTAGGATTATTAATTTTGATTAATTATTGCCATATCCTTGAATAGGTTTTGCATCTGCCTAGTAATGCTCATAGTAAACCACTTGATTAATTGCTTGTTACCATTAATTACCATTCTGCTTTGTGATATTTAAAAGGTCAATTGGTGTTATCTTTTGGTTGTATTTGGGCTAGTTGATAGTGGGTGCTATCGGAAAAAATGTTTTGCAAAACCTGATTGGGGTGGATGGTTGCAAGGATGGTGCTTCGTGCATGAGATTCGGGTCCAGTGCGGGACCCACCCTGATCTCTAAGGACCGATTTCTTGAGGTAGACGACCTAAGTACAACAGTGCGACCATTGAGTGCTTGTGTGGGCAAACCCTAGTTGAGTACCCTTCGGACTTCTAGTTTTGGCATTCCAGTCGGTGGAGTAGGCAATTGGTGTTGTTCTGCAGGCTCAAGAGGGGCTTGACCAACTCTGATAACTAAGCGCTGCGGTGGAGTCCTTAGAGGGAGTGTCAGGCTAGGGGAATGTCGGTTAAAGACCTTGTGGTGTTCTTTTCCCTTTGGGTGATTCCTAGGGAAGGTCACCTCTCGTGGGTAAAGCGTGCAACCTCTGCAGAGTGTAAAACTATCATGATAGCCGTGTCCACGATCAAGGACGGACGACGGGAAGCTGCCTCATTGGTAGTTCTTATCTTTGTTTTCTAAATGTTGTTTTAAAGGAAAAACCACGATCGGTGTCGTGTGTTTTGATTTTTCTCCTCATAGTGTGTGCTATGAGTGATGAGGGTAATTGCACGGTGGTTGTCGTGAGTAGCCAGGATTGGGCAAAACCGGTCGAGGCCGGAGTTTCAAAGAAAATACTTCAAAGATTCGTTTTCCTCAACACATTTCAAATCATTTTATAAAACCTTAGGAAAAACGTGCAAAACTGGCTTTATTGCAAAAGAACCTTTACCCTTCCTTATTAAGCTCTAGTTGCATTTAGTCAGCCTTGCTTGTTGAGTATAAAGTATACTCACCCTCGCCTTTTATGCGGGGCTGCTCATTCCAACAAGCAGGATGCGACACCGAGGAGGAAGTATACCAGGACGGGGACTTCGCCGAAGGAGTTCAAGACGAAGACTACTCCGACGTCTAGGAGCGCATCCGTCAAACATGCCTGTGGAGTTGCGTTGGGTTTTCCATTCGAGTTGAACTATGTTATTTGAATTTCCGCTGCTAGGCCATGAAGCCTAAACTTTGTAATAATTATGCGACTCTGATGTAATAAAGCACTTCTCGTTGAATGGTGATGATCCAAACTGTATATCTGAGTGTACTAGCTACTTAATCCAGGGACTAGTACAGGTAAGGCATAGCAGAGATTCGACTCCGTTTTTTGGGTCCCGACAAATAGTCATAATACGTCGCATCCCTCTTAATAGCACGGCTATCCATAGACTCAATAAAATGGAAAAAGATACATAATTAGAAATGTTGCCGATGGATGTCGATTGAATTTCTTGAGGGGTCCACAATCTTCTCGAGAATCTCCATTTGGACTAAGTATCTATTCATTACTCATTGCAGTGCATTAGTCCTTGATTGCTTTTCATTAATCACCAAAACAATTTGGGGCCTAGATGTACTTTCATAGGGCCGTTGGACCGATATTTCACGTGTGCCTAGGGATGACTCACGGAGCAATTACTATTAGGTCCTATGGCCCAAATGGCTTTGTAATTTGCACTCCAGTGCGTAATCTCCTAAGGTAAAGTGTATCCACTCTGCAGAATTAAAACTATCATGATAGCTGTACTCGCGGTTAAGAGCATGTAAAAGGAGCATTCATATGGTAGACTTTTCTTTTTAAAATCCAGATCATAAAAAAATGGTTTTGAAAAAGAATACTTGACAAAGAAAAAGCAAAGTAAATGATTTCATTTACCCTTGAATGGTTTCGAAAACTGCTCTCTCTCAAATTAGGCAAAATCTTGAAAATTTTCTTTTCCGTAAAATGACCTAAGCATTCTCTTGTACTGAGCTACATACTGCATCATCTCCTCGACTTGCAGAGTACAGTTGTACTCACACTTGTTATTTTCCCCTTTATTTTGGAACCATAATCGAGGAGCAGCAAGCCTACCACCCGTAGTTTGATGACACCAACAAAGACTTCGAGGATGGAGACCACGAGGACTTCCTAGAAGACTAGGGTGCTTCTTACTGTCTTGTTGCCTGTGGGGATTTGAGTATTAGTATCGTTGTATTAGGCCCTATGTATTGTAAACTGCCAGACTCTATATCATGGCCTGTGTGCCGTTATTTGTGTACTGTATCGGGGTAATTCCCCAGTTATGTAATAATTTATTTCTGCTGGTAATGTATCTTTCTGTTTTCACCTGTGTGTACTAGATGTGATCATTGAGACTAGTATAGAATACACACAGGGTTTCGTTCATTCGGCTGGGTCCTGACACTGCCCCTCTCATCCACTCCTCTTCTCTTCCCTAATACCCTCATCGCCGTTCCGTAGAACTTGGTAGCGCTCGAGCGTCCGGCGGCGCGAGCGTGAATAGGCGGCTCAAAGTATGTGTGCGTCAAGGGATTAGGGGAGTCCAGCATCGTGAAGGTATGCGACAGCGGCAGATTAGAGCCTGTTATTTTCAGCTTATCTGTCTTATTTCTTATTTACTTATTTGACGCATCTCATAACTTCGATAATTTTCTAAGGTGATCTCGACGGATGCCCTTGGTTTTTAGGATTTAGGGAACTTTTAGACATGTCTACGAGATAAAAAAAGATTCAAAAAGTAATAAAAAAGTCAAAATAAGTCACGTCTTATCTGACTTATTTCGTGTCTTATTTAACTTATTTTGATTTATTTGACTTTTTTATTACTTTTAAATCCGTTTTTTTATCTCGTAGGCGTGTCTAAAAGCTCTCTAAATCCTAAAACCAAGGGTATTTGACTCTCGAGACCACCTCGGGAAATTCTCGAAGTTACAAAATAAGTCAAATTAGTAAATAAGAAATAAGACAGAGAAGCTGAAAAAACATGCCCTTATTAGTCTAGTGATTAGGGGAGCACCGGTCCGTGGAGAGAGGCCTCACTGTCTTGGCTAAATCCGTAATATTTTACCTTAATGTTTGGGTTGTTGAGACTGGGGTTTGGGAAATGGATTGGATTTGACTGATTTGCTGCTGACGAGATGGAGATTCGATTTTCACACACATTATTTTGGAATTTTTGTGCTGGCTTGAGACAAATTTCGGTTAAAAACTGAATACCAAATTAACCGAACTGAAATTTTTAGGTACATTTGGTTCGGTTTCCAATATTTTTTTAGAAAAAATCGGTTGGCGTTTTGTGAAAACCAAATTATTTTAAAATCGAATAAATCGAACCGATTTAACCGTATAAACCAAATGCCCACCCCTGTTGTTGACGTCAAACTCCTGGCCTTGAGGCAGCCAATGAGCCAGCGGAGGAGCTTGGTACGGTTGCAAACAAGGTTAGCGAGGTAGTGCAGAGGTCGAGAAGGTTCTCGAGAAGTAGAGAAGGCACCACGGTGGCGGTGACTAGAAATAGGCGGCGACATTGTCGAAGTAGGAGGTGGGTGGAAGAAAGGAGGAGAAAGGGAAGAAGCCCAGAAGAAGAATGGGTAAGGTTTTAGACCGAAAAAGTCAATAATGACATATTTGTAAGAGTTACAGCTTTGCGATGGCATCAAGCCAATTTCTGACCTTTTAGTGGGATATCTGTGAAGTGGAATTTTAATAGTGGTACATATTTAATTAACCCTTCTAAATAATCCATTTGGGTTTTAGAGTGCTTGCATCGACCAGACTACAATTTTTGTTGGAACTATGGCTTTACTATGGCTATTTGGTTTTGTCGAAATGATACTTTTTTTGACAAACGCAAAGATATCTCTTGTTTATATATTATCTTCAAGGTGCATACTGATTAGGACATTGGGCCTTATTGCAGAAGGAGGATGAGAGGCCGTGTCATTCCCTAGCTATGGTGATCATATCCTGTTTTGTCAATCATGGACAGAGATTTTATAATAGGCTTCGTGATGATGGAACTTTAACTTAGCTTCTTTGCTTGTAATTGCCGTTGCTCGTAAGGGTTGAGGCAAAGGAATGTTAGGCTTTTTTCTATTATCAAAAAATGATTTTGAGCGCCGTACAAAGAATGACCAGAATTAACCAGAGGCAAAGGGTACTACGGCCTAAATTTCGACGCCGGCATTGTCCGAAACATGCGTGGCTGTTCGTCGCCCGGCAGCAGGGCTCGTGCTAAGCTGTATACAGACAACCGTCCCCTCCCATGCGAATCCGAAAATATCACGATGCCCTGTAGTACACCGTGCATGTCACGTACGGTGGGAAACTCCCTCATCGATCAGGGGGCAGGGTCAAAACTCAAAAGCGTCTGCACATCTGCACGCGTCCTCGAGTAGATCTGCTCTCACCGCCGCACGTTTCGGTACGATTATTATTTGGTCCTTTCTTTTCCCCGGAAAAGAGGTGGTTTAATTTGGCTGTGGCTGAATGTCTGAACTGGAATGTTAAACTTCAGTAGTAGTTTTAGAGGTTGAAATGTTTGATTCAATCGGGTTTTGAAACCTTCAACAAGTAATTTCAAGAATCGAAACATTTAGATCAATGAAAAATGATACAATATCGTAAGCCCTAAGCCAAACTACCCTGGTAAATACATAGGTTCGACGGTGTCTATTTATTCATAGTACGTAGCATCCAACTAAGCTTTTTTACGTTCCTTTACCACAAGGTACTGTGTCCCAAGATGCATCATGTGAGACGTATTTTTAATATTTTTACTTCTCCCAATTGATCTCTTTATCTCTCTCTTTGACGAGCGGTGCCTCTACGGCTCTACCTAATCGATGTGGCCATTGAAGGGAGCACATTGGCCACCGGCATTGAGGGGGCACGTCGATGAAGAGCACAGGTCAAGGAGGCCTTGGGCAGAGGTGGAGCAGGAATGCGTCGAGGGTGAAGTCGAAGCAATGCGGTGAGTCGGGGTTGGACCAATGCGGTGGGGTGAGGTTACAGAATACCACGATTGGGCGCGCCTCTATCAAAGACGGTGAGCGATCAGTTGGACTTTTTTTATGGCTTTAAACATTTTATGTTATGGTTTTCTTATTGTTGCATGTGATGAGGAATATCTGATGCAAAAATTCACTTGTGGAATTGATACTTGAGGTGCCAAGGATGGTTGTGCTGGAATACAGTAGATGAATTAGTTGAGATCTGCTCTAGTGGAATCCAACTTATATGTACGTGATTTACTCGAGTACAACATAGGGTGGTATAATTACGTTTGTCTTGTAGGTTCGGCTATGCGGGTTGTTGTTGGCATATATGATTGAATTGGAATTGATCTCGTATATACAATCTGATCATGACACATGACTCACACATGTGTGCTATGTACTATTATATTTTAGACTCGTGTAACTTACCTGTATGATCGTAGTTGGTGACATGGTTCATGAGTCTCATGGTTTTTCAAAAATAGGTGGACCTTATGTAACACCTAGAAGTAGAATCTATAAATAGGTCTTACCCTCTAGCCTCATAATACAATTACGAGAAGTACAATAGATAAGATAGAGAAATAGAGGGTAGATCAGATAAACCACGAAACCCTAACATGATCCTCGTTGAAGCCAGGGAGGGAGAGCATTGTGATGTCAACCACATAGGAATTTAGCAGTTTCAGTTTCCCATGAAGCTGTGGGCAGCCGGGCCAATAGACTGTTCTTTTGGGCGGTTGCGTTTGCGTTTACTTATAAGCTAAAAATTATAGAAAAAATGGTTTTGAGAGCTTTGAGAATAAATAGTAAGGCCTACAAAAAGTGGCTACCAAACATCAAAACGTTTGGGTAGTACAAAAATAACAAATTTTTAGCTTATAAGTAAACGCAAACGCAACCGTCCAAAAGAACAGTCTATAAGTGGAGGCACGTGGAGGCACGCGGGGCGGCTGATCAGAGCAGCGACAGTGGCTGACTGGCAGCGGGAAGACAGAGAGAGAAATACCAAAAATACCCATACGCACTAGTGCCCATTAAAGATCAAAATGGTGGTATCTCCTTTTCTGAACAGTTGGCTTTAGTTTAATTAAATAGATGGTTAAAATTTGAAGTACCTTGGGGCAGGAACGGAGCTAGAAAATTTTATCGGGGGCCAGAAAGAATCATCATTTTATCGAGGGGGCCAAATAGAATATCTTTGATATTTTAACTTGCAAATGCATATGTTTTTAAGGAATTTTAGAACTTTTCTACTATTTTAACTCACAAATCCATATGTACTTGAGAATTTTTAGAACTTTTCACTATTTTGGTATGCAAATTAATGGGGTTTTCTAGTATATATATAGGTATATAAACATATACATGGAACTTGGGGGGGGCCAAGGCTCCACCTAGCCCCCCTGGCTCCGTCCCTGCCTTGGGGTATAGGAAAATGAAATTTCTAGCGCGGGAGGACGTTCGTGCTTGCTGTACTTTGGCGACTGGCGAGAGCCAGCCTAAGGAACTGTTTCTTTGGACGGTTGCGGTTGCGTTTGTGTTTAATCTGAAAATTTGTAGCTCCTCGATTAGGACATTCAAAAGATCAAAAAATTATTAAAAAATGGTTTTGAGAGCTAGTTGAAGAAATAGCAAGATCTAGAAAAATTGGTTACGAAACGTAAAAAATGTTTGGCTTGTACGAAAATAACAAATTTTCAGCTTAAACGCAAACGTAACCGCAACCGTCCAAAAAACGCAACTAAACCGGCCGCAGGGAAGGGAATCGCCACGGCTAGGGCCGACACGAGCCGAGCTCGAGCGAGCTCGGTCCGGCTCGTTCGAACTCGATGCGACGGCACCGAGCCGAGGAAGCAGCTCGGGCTCGCTCGATCGAAGCTCGGTCCACTTCATGAGCTCATGGTCGAGCTGGGTGCCGGAGCTAGGGCGGCCGGAGGCTGCCGTCGAGGCGGAGGCGATGGCGGCGAGGTTTCAGCGACAAGCGGAGGCGGCGGAGGCCAGGCCGCCGACGGAGAGGAGGAGGCGGGCAGCGCTTGTGGACGGAGAGTGGAGGAGACACCAACGGCGCGGCGCAAGCGAGGCGGCGGCAGCATGCCGGATCTGGGGGCAGGCGGAGGAGGAGCCGAGCCTTGGCCGGATCTGCGACGGCGAAGGAGGAGGAGGCCGCACGCGACGGAGCCGGGAGGAGGCAAGACAGGCAGGCAGACGGAGGTGGAGGAGGAGGTCGACGGCGCGGCGACGGCAGAGGCGGCGGCTGGGCGGCCGGATCTGGGGCGCGGTGACGGGCAGGACTGGAGAAGAAGTGGGAGGGAAATGGGGAAGGAGGAAGGGAAGCAGGCTGGAGTGAAGTCTGGAGACGGGGTCACGGGGACGGGCGTGGAGTGAGCCGGGATGGGTCCGTGGAACGAGCTCCGAACGAGCTCGCTCCAGCTCGGCTCGGGCTCAGTTAGATGACCGAGCTGAGAAGGAGGCTCGGCTCGGACTCGTTTATGGCTCGAGCCCAAACCAGCTCACGAGCCCGAGCCAGAGTTCCACCCCTAGCCACGGCGACCACGGCCAATGGCCCGCCACGCACGGGGCGCGGGACGCGGAGCGCGGGGCGCATTTTTGTCGAGCGCGCGCGTGACTCTTTAAACGCCAGATGCGCCTCCGCTTCGATCGGCGGTTCGGCCCAACCCGAAACGGCGGGGGCACGAGGAGACGTACGCGGTCGGTTTCACGTGAAACTAGCATACGCCGCGGCGCACGATCGAGAGGGATCCACGCGCGTCTCGGGCTCTCGGCTAGGCAGCTAGGCGTCTCACGGCCGGCCATCGTGTGCGTTTCACGGACTCCGCGCGCGGGCGGCGTCGCACATGCTCTTTGGCGGCGGTTGGCCGGCCGGGGGAGCTAGCTAGCCAGCTAGGGGCGTCATATGTGGTTGGTGAACAACGCCGGGCTGAACGGAAGCTAACACGCTTGTTTATCGTGAATCTGTGGTCAGGGGGAGAGCTAAGCTCCTCAAATCCGGATCCAAAACAATTTTAATGGAGATTACTTCATTTCCACCGTATGTGCACTCTCTGTTTTAATGATTGGGTATCGTATAATGTAAAATCTATGCTATTTATGTTTATTGGCTGTCTTTATGATAATATGATGAACCACGGTCAATTTAATTGGTTCCAGTCTCGCCCCTGACTTGTGATTACCTGGGCCATTCCCCTATTCTTTTTAAGTGGGTTTGTTTTCGTGGCTATAGATATGGCTCGCCGATGCAGTACAGGATCATCAAGTACAGGATCATCGATTCATCATTGCCGTACTCTCCATAGAAAGAAACCTGACGTTTGTGTGGTAGTGAACCGAGGTGCTTCTGTGAGCAAGTAGACGAGCATTTGCTAGGTTTGGATCATGCATGCCGACCTTAATTGGCATATTTGAGCTATACGCAACGGTACCAAGCGGTGTGTTTATATTACTCCGTATGGCGAGTTTAAATCTATATTACACTCTCAACTATAAGGAAAAAGGTCCATTTTACACTTTAAACCAAAAAACTCAATATTTAACAACTCATCTAACAGGATCGTTTAACGCCATTGGTGGTTTATAACAGTGATTTTAGTGACGTGACACCTAATTTTGTCCACGTTGCCTGCAGTGCACAGCTAGTTATTTTTCAGCTCCAAAAATTCTTGATTTTCTTTTTAAAAATACTTTGGTGCATAAGGATCTTGGAAAAATATTTTAAATATTTTCAAAGTCGTGAGGAAAATAATTATCTGAAAATGCTAGAAAACTGTTTAAAACTTAGAAAAATATGGTGAAATTATTGTGAGGAAATCTAAGGTGCAATTTAGTGTGAATTATGCAAAAAAAAAAAAGAGTCTACACAAATGTAGAGTGCCACATGTGCAATTCACCCCAAACCGTCGTTAACTTGGTCAAATAACGATATGTGCATGGTTCTTACAAATGAAAGACCAAGATTCCCATATTGTATTAAGAGAGCAAAAGCAGTCAATGTTCATAGTTGAGGAACAGAAAAAGTGTATTGTTGACGAGTGACGACAAAGGTGGACTTAGAACCAACGCACGCGGGCTTAGAGAGTAGGATCCCTGGTAGCACCGGAAGTAAGGTTCAATATGTGCTAGTCGATTTGATCTATAATTGGCAAGAGAAGACACAATCGGCTTTTAGATAGCCGATTGGATCTATAATATAACGAACATGTAACGCTTAGAAGCAGATCCAAACGGGGTGAAAGGTAACGAAACTATCGGTTTAAATTAGTTCTAAACCAATAGATTTAATAGGGTAAACAATATACCACTAAGCCGATAAAATCAAAAAAGTCAAAAAGTAGCAGAAAAAGATAAATAGACTATCAACTAGCTAAGATCGTCTAATTAATAGAACAAGGGATAAATAGACTATCGACAAATAGCAAACTATAAGCCAATAGAATGGGGATAAACAATTTATTGTCAACGAATGTGTTGATTAGTAGAAAAAGGGTGAATTCTAACCCTTAGTTGAAATGGTGATGCGCAGCAATATCAAATAAGATAGTATTTCGACTAAAAGCGGATGCAAGTCCATAGATCGAATTTAATTGAGATAGTATTTATCTGCAAGCAGTTCCTAAGGTGTATCTTGAAGCCGATCGAAAGGTGATACGCAACAAATCGATCGAAGACAAAGTACGATGAAACTACTCTAATGCGATAAAAACTAAAGATAGGTAAAAATAGATGTATTTAATTGATATGATGATGATTCTTACACTCCAAGCGGCTAGGTATTTATACAGTACTTTAGACTCAAACCCACTGAGACTCTTATCCTCGTGAACTATACAAACTCGACTTCATATCTTCTTATTTCATCTAATACTACCTAATATACTTGGATTAAGCTGATCCGGACTTTTTTCTAGCTGATCCTTCCATATCCTCTTAAGTCAACTCGGACTCCTATCCACACCTGCTCTGGTCGTATCCCACCAAGTTCAAGCCGATTTCATGAAGCTTTCAGAACATCGGCTAATTCCAAAATTAGAAGTCAACAGGTATTTTGCTCAAGAAAAAAAGATTTCCAGGGTCAAACTTGATAGGGAAAACGTAGCTTAAACTATCTCTAACCATTTTCCCTTTATTTACTTTCCTTCCCTCGTTCCCTTCCCCATATTTATTCTCTTTATTTCTCACCATCTCCAACATGATCATTTCGAAAGAAATGATATAGGAAAAGAAGATAGGATCCCTTCCTAAAAAGAATGGAAAAAAGAATCCCTTTCGAAAGAAAACGGTGAAGGGAATCTATTGAAGCCACAAAGGAATATGATTCACTTCGCGACGGGAATCCCACCCGCGAAGGGAAACAGTTAGAGATAGTCCCATATCCAGAGAAGACTCCACGGCATTAAATTGATGCAGCGTATATAGTCCATATCACATTTGATCTTAGATGCATTTAGTAGGTGTAGAGGTGCTAAATCGTTCTCACTGAAGTTTATTTTGCACCAATTTTCTGGTTAACTTCGCCCATCTTCATTCATAATTGGATAACCCCTTCCCCACTAACTGATAACCCATCTATTTGCAATAAAGAAAAAAGAATATTTCTTGGACGATTTTAATTTATTAATATATAGCTGGTGTGCAGCTACTGTGGCATTTTGCCCAGGTTCTACTCCATTTTTTTAACAGAAAAATTTATAAAATAAGAGAAATTGCCTATCTCTTTTTTTTAAAAAAAAAAACTTAATGCTGACGAGAGAGCCATTTTATCACTTGGTACTTGCTAGGAAGCCAACACCTGCAAAGTGTCAGTGCTAATCAACCCTACCGTATTGGTAATGACGAGACTCGATCAGAGAATATTATGATAAATGTCTCTAAACTGCTCGTGTTGCGATGTCTAGATCAATCATTATTTGGTAGGGATGCTCTAGCTACAAAGTAGTTGGCATTATTTTCCCGTATAGTTGTTCTCTCCTTGCTGGATTTTTCTAATGCTGATGTATCATGAAGTCTTCGGGCTCGAATTTACATGATTGTTTGATTAGTATATATGATAGTTTGATCAGCATGCCTCCCTCCTAATCACTAGTCTAATCTGCCCTCTGCTCTGTACTGCTAAAAATTGATAGCTATCAAAAATGGAGTAGAGTTTAGAGTCATGTGCTATTGCTAGCTAGACTGGGGCATATACAGATATTCTTGATCCTCTCGGTTGGAAATTCATGTACTGAAAGCTGGTGTTCTACTGTTTATAATTGCAAACACGCAAGCGTATTAATTTTTTTAGGCCCAGAGAAGAGTTGGTGTAGACAATGGACAGATATCAAATATCAAGCAATATCGAAACCACCAAAAAAAAGCGATTTCAAACAGTTTTACAATTTACATATATACAAGCTTTACAATTTACATTTCCGTTTGGAACAAAGGGATTTTTCCCCCAAAATGTTACATGAAATACACTTTTTTTATGGAACTTCTGTGTTCGAAACTGGCATGTCTATGGATTAAACTTACGATCCAAGACCCGAAAGAATCAAAAGGGAAAAAGAAAAACTGAAGATATATCGCGTCTCCAAATCTTCTTCAAGACCGTGACACATGTATACCTCACCATGTCGCAATAGAAAAGAGAGAATACGCATGAGAGCTGGTGCCGCACTGTGCCGGAGCACTGACAGCACACCACATACATTAACAATCTCCGAGTAAGTTAAACCCAAAAAGAGAAAAAAAAATTCTATTCTGCAAAACCGAGAGGAGATCGATCGATGGATGGATGATGCAAGGCGATGTCAGCCACGTAGCCTGGTTGGAGCTGTTCGTTTTTTCTGGTGGAAGCAACCAAAACCCAAACCCAAACCCCCAATCGGCGATAAACAAACGTGATCGTCCACTGCAGGATGGCGCGCAAAAACAAAGGCGTCACATGGCGTTTCATGTGCGCGCCTGCCAAATTCACATGTAACCACTAATTAACCATGCGTCGGTCCGTCCATCAATCCATCCATCCTCCCATGTTTCATCGGCTCAGCTGACACTGGCGATAAGGAATTGTATTAGTCAAGTGTTAAGGGTGATAAGCACCATGGAATTACGGCTCTACGTGGTCGAGTCAGGTCAGATTGATGCAAGCATCTTGCCTGTCATGCTTCTCTGCCGCCAGTGTGACGCCACAGTTTTTTTGGCGACCAAGAGCTAAACACTTATGCAAAAACTTAGCTAGCGATTGAGTCTATGACAGGTGGAATAGGAGACTAAGAAGATTCTATGTGCCATAATTATGAGTTTATGATTTGATATCAAATACTAGTCAAGACTCATGGCAAAAAAAAGGCATGGCAATATATGGCTCTATGGTATTGACCAAGCAGACCCTAGATCTCAAGAGAAGTTTATATATTGTATGGCTGGCAGAAATGGCGGTTAGTTTGCTAGTAGATCGGTCGATCAGAAGCAGCTGTTGATCTCTGGTTATCAGCCCGAGATGGATAAAGCTAGGAATTTTAGTGTCACGCTCTTTCCGTTCTCGATGCACCGTCAGCAATGGCATGGAAAGTTAGATGACCATTGTACGGTGAATTTCTTTTTTTCTTTGATGAATTTTGGTTGGTTTTTCTCACTGCTGCCTGCTACTGCCAAGTTGCTAACTATCTTCTTCTCAAGAAGAAAGTTAGCGATCTGTAGACAGGTGATTGGATGGAAATTGAGCTACTCATGAATCGTGATTAGACGCACATAATGCTGAAGAACGACCTTCTCGAATGAGGGAAGTTTTTTCTGACTTGCCGACGTCATGGACAGAATTATAACGAATAAATGGGATACATTACTATTGAATTCCCTCCGGCTAGAAATGTATTTATAACATTTTGTTTGAGGTACGTGCAAGTCAAAAATTTAAAACTTTAGGTACGGATATCTTTTAAACTATTTAAATTGAATGTATGAAAATTATATGTGTAAATTTGCCTTAAAGAGTAATTTCATAATATAATAATTTTAATGGATTTAATAAATTAATTGTGATAGTAATTAATAAGAAAAAGTTTATATTGGAGACCGTGTCAATATCTAAAATGATACTTATTTATGGCCGAGAGGAGAATTAAGTAAGAGGATGTATATATAGAATATATGGCATAATCTTAGCTAAATTCTATTTTTGATTCTGGTGACCGTGCACCTAATGGACTTACCTGGCTCTGCTCTTGGCTGTCATCAAACAAAGTGTATTGCTAATGGTAGTGTACTTGCCAGAAAATTAGGCTCATGGTAGCTGTCACTTTTCTATTTCCTCGCGGTGTAACACACTCGAAGATTTGGAAGTTTTTGAGGACAAACTTTGGTTCGACGGCCTCTGCCTATGAGGTCTTCGTGAAGCTGTGTTGGTAAATATCTTTTAAAAGCCAAAGCATTTAGCTTAGGAAATCACGGTAATGAATAATCCATAATCCTTAAGCGGATAACATGCTGATATAAAAAATACTTTTCTTGTTTGGGTTTTTTTCCAAGGGAAATCACCAAACAAGAGGGTTAAGGACATATTTAATAGTGGTACTATACCATAGCTGGTTTTGTTAATGTAGAAATGAGATTATGGATAGTAAAAATATAGATAGGAATAAAATATAAAAGAGATATAAAATAGAGACAAGAAGTAAATAGTAAAATGCGATTGTGAATATAAGATAAATAGCGAGTGAACAGTAAAATATGGAAAAAAAATAGCATCAGTTTACATAGGCCTTGCTGGCCGATCTCATCTACCACCACAGCAGAGGCCAAACAGGCAAACACCAACCTATATACACTAGCATATCACCGAAAATGAACACCAGTAAATGCAATGATAAGAAAAGAACACTATCATCGTTTCCAAAAAGGAAACAAAACACTCCAAAAGAAGACATAAATAAATGCGCGCTGCACTCGAGATCCCCAAACCATTCCCTTTCCCACCCGCCACCTCCTCGCTATTTAGTACCCGCGACGCCAGTACGCCACCGAACAACCCCGCCGCCTCTGGAGTCCGGACTCCTCGCCGCAGCCTTCACCGCCTGAGCCAAGTCCACGGGCTCGGCTGCTGCTGCTGCGGCGGCACGGGCGCCGACAGGGAGGGAGGGTTGGTAGAGTTTAGCTGAGGCTGAGCCATGGGGCCAGCGCCGAGGGCGGGCGCCGAGCCTATGAAGCAGCGCGTGAACCGCTGCCTGCTCCGGCTGTCCGATAGGGACACGGAGGCCATGGCCGCCGCCGAGCTGGACGGGATTGCGCGCGGGCTGGAAGCCGACGAGCTCCCGGCGTTCCTCGCCGCCGTCTCCGACGCGCGGCCCACGGACAAGACGCCGCTGCGGCGGCACTCGCTCCGCCTGCTCGCGCTCCTCGCCGCCGAGCACCCGCGAGATACCGTCGCGCCGCTCGTGCCGAAGCTCGTCGCGGCCGCGCTGCGGCGCGTCCGCGACCGGACTCCTCCGTGCGCGGCGCGCTCGTCGACGCCGCGCGCGCGGCGGCGGCGGCGGCGGCGGCCTCAGCGCCAGCTGCCCTGGGCCCGCTAGCCGACGCGGTGCTCCATGAGCAGGACCAATGCGCACAGCTCGCCGCCGCGCTCGCGGCTGCGGCGGCCGTCGAGGCCTCGGCCCCCACCGCTGACCTCGTCGCCTACCTCCGGGCGCTTCTCCCGCGCCTCCTCAAACTTCTCCGCAGCGCCGCATTCAAGGCCAAGCCTGCTCTCATCTCCCTCATCGGCGCTACCTCGGCCGCCTCTGGCGGCGGAGCAGCCGCCACCGCGGTGCCCTCGCTCCGCGACGCGCTCGCCGGCGACGACTGGGCCGCGAGGAAAGCTGCCGCCGAGGCGCTCGCATTGCTAGCCCTGGAGCACGGAGATAACCTTGTAGCCCACAAACCCTCCTGCATTGCCGTCTTCGAGGCCAAGAGATTTGATAAGGTCGCCGCCTTGTAACAAAGCTGGGTCTTGTTGATGGCACTGCAGTCTAGGTAGTGGATGGATCTGCTTCTGTGCTAAGATTTCTCTGACACGTTCTTGGTAATGCAGGTGAAGATTGTGAGGGAATCCATGAACCGCATGATCGAGGCGTGGAGGGACATCCCCGATGTGGAGGAGGAAGTGTGCTCCTCCGATGCGCCGCCATCGTCGTTGTCACGGGCGAGATCTTCTCTCACAGGTGACGTTGCTGTTCTTGAGGCTATAGTCGCTGGCTCTCTTTGGATTTGCGAGTTAATTTATGGCTCTTGTTTGAACTCTCTTAAGAATCCACATGAACTTGTTTGGTGAAAAATATGGACTGGGCTTAGTAGAACACTAGGCAGAAGGATTCTAGTGTTCCAGGATATATGTTTTTTCTTCAAAATTGCTTCCTTTAAATATGTCTACATGGTATTATGCATTTCGTTGATTTATTGGTGTGCATAGAGGTTGTAAGACCATAATGTGCTTTTCTTACACTGCTGATTCTGTAACCAAACAGATTGTGCAAGTGATGGCCGATACCCGGCTGATTCCCTGGGCTCTAACTCTTCTCAGTCAGCTACGAGGAACTTATCGCCGACAAGCAGGTCACCCCCATCGGATGCATTACGCAATGCCAGCAATAGAAAGATCACCTCTTCTATCAGAAACAAGAAGAACACGCCTCTTCCTTGTCACAACGCAGACCAAACGAAGAATTATGATTATAAGGTTGAAGTCACTTTCGCTCCAGATGCAACTCCAATCAAAATGGTGACGGAGGAGAATCTTCTGAAAGACGGTAATGTTCGTGCACGGCTTGAAGCACGGAGGATACTGTTTGAGAAGAGTGGTGAGAAGGGGTACAACAAGTTGGCTGGGCTCAAGTCAGGGTCAAGAGTTGTTCCGTACAATGGTGATGTGGATGGTGAGACTGAAGAGATTGTGGAGATTGAGGACGGGCCTGAGGAGTTTCAATCAGGTCACAAAGATGAGGACCTGTCGAAGATCAGGATGCAGTTGGTTCAGATCGAGAATCAGCAGACCAGCTTGCTTGATCTTCTCCAGGTAATTTTTCTTTCTTGTGTTGCATCATTGCATGGCATGCCTTTGAAACCCAATGAAACTCTTAATTTTCGGGTCAAAATCAAGTTTTTATGTTTGGTCAGTACCATCACACCAAAATTAGTCCTGTGCATGCATAGCTACATCGGATATCTGGATACAATGGCTAATATGGGATAGAATTTGATCGCAGCTTTAAAAATGTAATAAACAAATACTTTGTTGTTTGAAACAATTCTATGAAAGGAAAACATTGGTGCAAGCTCATGCGTTCCCCCTTGTTTTCAAAGCAGTACCTTATGGATGTGATTTGGTTCATTATGGAGTGGTATGAGCATTGAATGGAGACCTCATCCTCTTCTAGCATTCAGGATATTTAATAATGAGGTTTATATTGTTGGTGACACAGAGGTTATTATTTGGTATCAGTGTGCAGCTTCGACCAATGACCATTTGGTACAAATGATATGTCCAGTCAGTGTGCCTTGATAGCACTAGTCCATAAGTTATACATCAAGACATGAGCAATGGTATAGTATGGGGAGAATCTGGACAGCAACATAACATCTAGTGGCTGTATGATAATGTCTTAATAAGCAACTCTGTCGAAGCACATCTTCCTGTATATTATTTTTCAGATAAGCCAGCAAGAATCTTATTTTGCTAATTTTTCCTGCATTTTGTAATGTGCCAGTCAATGTTGTAATCACATATCATAGAGGCAGCATGTTTTGCATATATATTGAATATTTTGCTGCCACTTTACAACTATTTTTGGTCATTGTACATGTAAGAAATAACATCTGAAATACTCCATTACTCCGTGCTTGCTAAAATCTTGTCTACCATTAATATATCAACTGCTGCTCATTAGAATCAGAAAACACATTTGACACTTCTATTACCTTTGCTCATCAGAAATTTATGGGGAGCTCACAAAATGGGATACGCTCCTTGGAGACAAGGGTGAACGGGCTGGAGTTGGCATTGGATGAGATCTCCCGTGATTTGGCTGCCACTTCAGGAAGGATGCCAAACAATGAATCTGACATGAATGCATGCTGCATCCTGAGCCCAAAATTCTGGAGAAGGCATGATGGTGGTAGATATTCTTCCAGGTATTCCGTCTCCGACATAGCAAACTACTCTGAGGACAGCAGAACTTCTTACAAGTGGGAGAGGCAGAAGTTTGGAGTTCAGGGTGGGTTCGTCACCAACCCATTAGCAGAGGGAAACCCTTCATCTGCTGGGAGCACGGTGGTTGCTCAGGAAGGCAGGAGGCAAATTTCAGCTCAATATAAGTCAAGGTAGGTTACTTGATGTGAAATAATCCCACTCTCTATCTGTCAGTCTGTGTGATTAGATTTGGTAGGTAGGCCAATGAGATCTGCTTAAGACACCTTAGAAACTGACAGGAACATAGCAATATGAAAGTAGTCGCTTTCTTGCTACCAGCCCACAATCTGCAATGCATCTTCCTGAATTTGCCTTCCTGTTATTATGGAGCATTCTTCTCATTTCGCGCCCACCAACATTTATTGTCGAATTTCCATTGGTGTGTTAACATTATTCCTTTGTATTTAACCACTTGGCAATTAATCTATTGTCCTCCTTTCCATTTTTCTTCAGGATGAGTTAGATGCCACAAATATATTCCATGTGAAGTATGAACTACTTGCAGTGACAAGGCGTGGAGCATATGAAATATCATTTCCGATGCATTTTCGGAGGCTCTTCCTCTTCTTCTTTCCTCCAATTCGAGAGCTGAGATGTACATTAATTATGAAGTTCTTATTTGTGAGTTGTTTCGGGGTTCAGACCCCTGAGAAACCAGCCTAAACTCTAAAGCAAAGATCCTCACGGCAAGCTGGACACTCAGATTGCTGAGGGTAAAAGCATATGTAGAGTTTAGCACGAGGAAACGAGGGTTTGGCTGTTGTCTTGTGCCGGCTTTTCGTTAGAGCAGTTAACCTTGCAAGGATACGTAGCCATGGATGTACCTTGTTCTGCTTGTACATAGTTTGAGACTTTGGAGTACAGTGATTCTTCTGCTCGCGAGATGCCTTGGACAGATTTTCTTCGGTATGCTGAGATCATGAAAAAAGATCCAACAAAGTTGTTTCCTGCCTTTTTAGTCTATATTGTCACAGTGATAAATGTCCAGTGCATACGCCAACTCACGTAGGGTTTTGAGTTGTTTGGTTGGAAGCTACTATTATTTTACTTTTTTCGTGAAGACGTGAACTCGTGAAGCATCACTGCATATTGGCAGGTGCAAGAAATTATGCATGGCATGCGGTTGCTGGGATGTAGCGAGAGCGCAAGACCCGACGAAGGAATTTCACGGAAACAGTTCAATTCCTAAGTGCATCTCCACCGGTGGCTAGGGCTGGAACGGCTCGGCGAGCAGCTCGGTTCGGTTTCAGGCTCAGCTCATGCTTGGCTTGGAGGAAAACAAGCCCGAGCCGAGCTGCTCATCCAGCTTGAGTGTAATATCGAGCCCGAGCCGAGCAACAGCAAGCTCGTTCAAGGCTTGTTTGTGGCTCGGTACTCGGTAGAGACTCCTGTCTACCTTTCGTTCGCCTATGACAAAGCTTCCCATGCTGCTCCTCCTGCTTCTTCTCTCCCCGGCACTCGCTTCGGCTACTAGTGCCAGGCTAAATTCGTTGTCCCTCTTGTATGGCATCGAGCTCCCGTCGTTCAACACCGCCGTCGCCAACACCGACTGCGACGGCAAGCTGGTCACCGAGGAGGTGGAGCAACCAGCGAGCATGTCGTCGTCGCTGCAGCTGCATATGCATCATAGGTCTGCCGCTGACGCCGCAGCGGGCAGGACAAAGGATCAGTCTTTCTTGGATTCGGCCAAGAAAGACGTCGTCCAGATCGATGCGATGAGTAGGAGGGTAACGCGCGCCGTCGGGGACGGTGCGGCAGCCGCGGCGCCGTCTTCGCCGTAGCGAGCGCTGTCGGAGCGGATGGTGGCCACGGTGGAGTACGGTGTGGCTCTCGGCTCCGGGGAGCTGTTCGACTTCCTCGTCCTCCTCACCTCCTTCACCGAGCTGCTCTCCGGCGGGGACGGCGACATGCTGGTCGGGGCTTGCAGCGAGGAGCGGTCTCCGAGGGTGTTCCCCCGGGGGGCGTCAGGGCTGGGGTGCCCAAGTTCAAGTCCGTGCAGCCGCCTAGCCTGCCTATCTCGCTGCCACCGGTCTCGCTGTCCTCCTACTTCGCCATCCCCGCTGGCCTCAGCCCCGCCGAGCTGCTCGACCCCCCATCCTCCTCACCTCCTGTAATGCACCCTTCTCCTGCTCCCAGGTCAGCACCGCTGCCGCCACGGCCACCGCGACGCCCAAGAAGGTGGCCGCTGAGAGGAATGACGCAGCCGGGCAGAGCAGCGCACCCACCTCTACCAGCAACATCTTCACGTACGGGACCACGAGGACCCCACCGCGGCGAGCACCGCGAGCAGCACGAGCGTGTTGACGGCGGCCATCGGCGAGTGGTCACAGAACGCCATAAGGGGCATGTGCGGCGACGAGGCGCGCCTGGGCCGCGAGCACGCGGACTACTCCATGGCCCTGCATTGGTGCTCGAACGTGCGGAGGAACTCGATGAGACTGCAGCACTCGGCCATGGCAGCATCCCACCCTCCTGCTGCGACTGCGAAGAAGGTTTGCGCCTCGGGAGCGAGGCAGGGAGGCGGCTAAGAGAGGACAATACGAGCTAGGCCGAGCTCACGATGTGGGCTGAGCTAGCTCGAGCTTCGGGCGAGCCTGAGCCAAGCCCGGTTCTGAGCTTGTGGCACTAACCGAGCCGAGCCGAGCTGGCTCGGTCACCCATACGAGCCCGAGCCAAGCCAGTGTTGGCTCACTCGGGCTTGGCTCGTTTCTAGCCCTACCGTGGCTGCCCCAGCCCCATGTCCTATTACTGTAACAAATAGTGATGGGTGTGGAATAGGGCAATGGGACAGTGAATAGTGAAAGTAGAGACTTGGGATAGTGATGGGGCAGCTGTTGGGGGAGGTGAATAAGGATGGGATAGCCCCATTGGTGAGGTGGCACGTGAATAGGGATGGGGCAAATTTAAAATGGGACAACTGGTGGAGATGCCCTAAGGGAGTTAAGGAAAAAAACTTGCGTTCCAAACACGACTAGTAAAGAAAAAAGTAGCAATTTGGTCCATAAATTATGGTACTTGACCTATTTTGATCCGTGAACTCAAAAATCGGATTAATTTGGTAATGTCCTTTTACCGGGGACAAAATGTCCTTTTACCGGTCAAATCAGCTGTTTTGGATGGTTTGTGGTTTTGGATGATTTGTGTGACATAGCGAACACGTGAGCAGTTTTTTGCTAATGTGGCATCTATTTGTGGAGTTTTTCGCTAATGTGGCAGCTGCAACATGTGCCCCCACTCTAATCTATCTCTCCCTAATCCTCAATCTTCCACTAATTCTCTTAATCTCTCTCTCTCCCTCCACTAAACGGTATCGCCTCAACCAATGTTGGTGTTAAGAGAGCTGGCTAAGGCTGGGTTCTTTTCAGCTTATCTTATCCCACTTATTTGCCTTATCTCGTAATTTCAAGAATTTTTCGAGATAGCCTCAAGAGCCGGTTGGCCTTCAATTTTAGGGTTTAGGGAGCTTATAGACACGCCTACGAGATAAAAAAAAAACCGACTCAAAAGGTAATAAAAAAGTGAGATAAGTCAAATAAGACACAAGATAACTCAGACTTATCTCCTTTCCCCCCTCGCCCCCCATAACCGCGGGCACGGCTACCATGATAGTTTTAACTCTGCAGAGTGTGTACACGTTCCCCACAAGCCCTGTCTCATCCCAAGGGAGAAACAGTATAAAACCGTTCACTGCTTTCACCTTCCATAATGTACCCTTTCTTTTGGTTTCGCGCCCACACGCTACACTTCGACCAAGCCGACAGTCATGCACATCTGCTTCAGCCGGACCTGATAGCGTACCGTATGAGGTTAGCCCCCATTTAAGCCATTCGGAACCGGTGATAGCTAGTCACGTCCGTCCACTACGAGTACAGCGGAAGCTAGGTTTCCACAGCTAATAAATTAGGGCCAAAAGGCACAAGTGGCTGTACGGTTCAGGTTCGGTATGGTAGTCGAAAGTATATGGTCCTTATATGACAGAGGAGACCTGCATAACACAGCCACAAGCCCAAAATCCGCCTCTTTTGGGTCTCCTCAAATCAACACACACCAAGTTGATTTTAGTTGATTAGGTTTACCAAAACAGTACCATGAAGCCAAAGTCTTCACGGATACAGATTTAATAATAAGTGAACCTATCAACTACCAATCCCAGAAGCAAGGCTAAGCAACTACACAAAGGATAGGCTAGGAAAACAATACCAACGGGCTAACAATGGTAGGCCAAATCATATTAGTAAAGGACTAATATGAAAACATGATCAAAATAGCACATATGATGATAATTTAAGCATGCAATTTAAATAAAGATGAAATAAATAAAATTTCACAAACTAGGAATTCAATATGAATCTAGCTTGCTTTCGAAGAAGTTTGGATCTGGTTCTTCTCCTTCGAAAGGCTTCAAAATGATTCCCGGACAGCAGGTGCACGTCGGATCTATGCGAAAACAAAATAAAACATAAATAAATAACAAACATAGAGAAAATAGTATGATAAAAATATATAAAATTCTTGGGATTATTTGTAATTTTTGGGCTCTAGAATCATCTAAATCGGAGTTCGGAAACTCCCTAAACAAATCGTGCAAGTTTCGGGGAAAAAAAAAAGACTGGAAAAAGATTAAACCGGTTAACCGACAGTTAACCGAGGGGAAAACCGAGGAAATCCCGGTTTAAAACCGAGAGGCGGCGGGTTCATCAAGACGCCCACGCCTGAGGCGACACCTTGGGCGGGCGGATTGGTGGCGGCACACGTGGGGCGATGAGGACACTGGCGGTGATTAGTGGTGGCTTGGGCGGTGTCATGCGGGCGGGACAGCGAGGGACAGTGGGAAGCGGCGGTTAATCTTGGTCTTGGCATGGGCGCGACGCGACTGCGGTGGTGGTGGCTGGCGATGGCACGTGGCGAAGCGACACGGCACAAGGACGGTGGCGTGGCGCGTGGCGAGGCGGTTGGCGGCGGTAAGTGGGAGGAGGCGTCAGCAAGGATCCGTGGCAGCGGCGGGCTCACCGGCGGCGGTTGTCGCGCGCTTCTCGGCTTACCTAGCGAGAACGGTCGGACTGCACTAGGCCCTGGATCGAGAGAGGCTAGTGCAAGAGTTACATGTTGGAATCATTTCATACATCGGTGTCCAAATATTACATAACAGCGATCATCCGATCGCATTAGTAGCAAACGGCATTTAAGCCTTAGTTACTGAGACCAAAGTTCATCGAGTAGCGGAAATCTCCCAAAAGGCAACTTGCAAGTTCAAAAGAATAACAAAATCACACCAAAGAAATGTGTAACCACACACGATCGGTGGAACGCACTAAACCCTATCTTAAGCAACTACTCCCGGTCCCTGCATCGAGGATCTCCTTCCTCATGACAATCGAGGCATCTTCCTCGACGGGCTCCTCCATGTCTAAAGATAGATATTTATGCGAGGTCGGTGTCATCCAAACACCGGCGAGCTAACACCAACCCAATGCATTTAGTGATAGAGGTTTCAAAGGAAAGGTGGGTTTATTTATTTGCATGAAAGCCGTTTGGAAATGAAAGCCTATGACTTAGCAGTTTAACCAAATTCCTGTCAAATTGATTATTTATCATGTTTCCTTTTCAATGCACAACCAAACCCATGGCGCTTCCAAGCACTCGCCAAACGTTCTCTTCCCACTCCGCCATCATCTTCCGAGTGTGGCGACTCGTTAGGATCACATTCCCAAAAAGTACCGGTCTCGCCCTAGGCTGGCCGCCACCCACGCTAGACTCACGGCTCTCAGAAGAATGGACCTAGATCATCCTCGATGACGACATGAAACTGTCTTCACCTCAAGCATGGCGGCAGACAGGTACGCCCGCAGTCGTAACTACCCTGAATCCCCAATACTTGCACTACCGCGATGGCGGGCGTTGTGGTGTTAGGAACTATCTCCGCAGCAGATAGTCAAGGACGCCACTGCTGTGCATCCTCGATGCACCCGTCTGGGAATCCTTGATTCAGCCCACCGATCCACTAAGGGCCTCACCCTTATGCACTTCCTTCTTGGCTAACTCGCACCCTCCGTGTGAATCACACGATGTGGCGGAACCCTCCTTTGGGGGCGCGCGCGGCATTACGCGGATCTCGCCGCTCTCTTCCATGCACTACGATGTGGGCGATTAGCTTCTCAAATCACGAGCCCTACTACTTCATCTCTTACCCAATGCCGACCCATCCGCATTGCAAAGACATCACAACCATATACACACACCGGCATGCCAGCCCAAATTCCAGATTAACCATATTCTTTGTGTGATCATGTCCGGTGAATGTCGGTTCACTGCTTCGAGGCAATTTTAAGCCTAAAATTAATAGTTGGACTGAGCAATGTCTAAGCAAGATTATAACCAAGACTTAGGAGTCTAAATCAGTTTATTTAAATTAACCGGGCTACCAAGGGTGATCATCAAAGCGATCAATAGCAAGCCAAATGACGATGATTAATTCAAGGCAACATCATCATGGTAATTTGATAGCAAGAAAATAAATGGCATGATACATCATGATTGAACAAGTAGGCATAAGTATTTAAAAGGCATGCGGTTTAATATTGTAAAATAAATACTTTAGAAATCTGGGATTCAATATGTTATTATTGGATGTTAACTTGCACTAGGAAAGCGCATCCTCTCCCTAGTAAAAGCAACACTATTAAGGATAGGTATTAACTTCGCACTAGGAAAATCGAGATTCTCCTAGTAAAAGCAAACTCCTTTGAGGGTAGATATTAACTCGCCTTGGGAATTGAAGTCCGGTCTTGTGCGGAGTCCTCGAACAGTGTTTCCGGATCCTCTACGCCTAAACGGAGAATCAACAATTCATCATAAACACGATGCGGCGAAGAAAAGAATGATGCATGAAATGCAATCGAGGTCGCCAGATTCGCTCATTTACGATTCCTATGTTTAACTATCTACATGAATCCATATATATATATATATATATATCGAGAAAGTTCCATGATCCTTCTAAATAATGAATCATAGCGGAATGGCGCGAAGTGCTTGTGAGATGATGCACATGATACATGTATATATATGTGTAATGAAATTTCTACCCTAATTAACCCAATAGGACAAAATATGGTTTTATCGTCTTTTAAAGTACTTTAAATAGTTAGAATATGTTAACATGATACATGTAGCTAGTTATTCATGTTTCCTAATTATACCAATATTGAGTTAACATGTAATTAGGAAACATATTATAGGTTATACTATATTCACCTAGGTCCAAAAAGTCATTTATCGGCATCCATGATTTTCTTATGTTTAACTTAATTGTTAATCTATTTTTAATACACAACATTCCATTTTTTCTTATTTTTATATGAATTAATACCCTAAAATAAGCTTAATGGATTTAATCTAGGAACCGTGTTCGGTTACTGTGTGTGGTACTATTTTTATTAAATCCAACACAAGCTCTAGTATTTACCCTAATTTTTCCAGAATTTTTAATGATATCTACCTATTTTAAATAAATCGTTTCTATTTACTGTCTTTGTTTTATTTATAAAATCTGGGAAAAAAAAGGTGAACAATACTGGGCCGGCCCGCTAACTCGCGGCCGAGCCAACCACGTCGAAGACGTACTTCGGGAAGGCGTAACTCGAGAGTGAAGGCGCTGGGGGTCATAGGGCGCCTCCACTTACCCTGACATGTGGGACCGAGGGCCCACATGTCAGCGACGTGAAGAAGCCGCGCGGGAGTTTTTAAATCCCGCGAGCGCTGACAGCTGGGGCCCACCTGTCAGCCACCACACACGGTGAAGCCGCACGGATCTTGGCGCAGATCGGACGGCTCGCCGCCATCGTCTTCCTTCTGCCGGCGCTCGCACGGCCGAGGCTAGCCGACGGCTAGCCGGAGCTAGGGTGCACCGTTTGGGGCGTTCTTGGGTTCGGTGGAATCAGTGAGCTAACGCGCATCTAGGGGTGCCCTTGTCGAGGCCAGAAACGGCCGGACGCGGCGGAGCCATGCCCGGCGGCGGAACCGGCTACCGGCGGACATGAGTAAATGACCTAGGGTCGAGCTTATGGAAAACTAGCGCGCGCATGAGCTATGCGGGGGTTAGTGGGTGCTTACCGAGCAAAAAGGTGGTCGGGGGCACGGTTGGATCGGCGCGTCCACGTGCGGGTCCGAGCAAGGAAGGCGGCGCGCTCAAGATGCTGGGGAAGACCGGCGAAGCCCTGGGCCAAAAGAGGGGAGCACGGTGTGAGGGGAAGACAGGCGAAGCTCACCGAGCAAGGGCTTGCCGCGAAGCTCACCAGAGATGATGATCGGCGCGTCCCCGAGCAGGTCCGAGCAAGGAAGGCGGCGCGCTCAAGATGCTGGGGAAGACCGGCGAAGCCCTGGGCCAAAAGAGGGGAGCACGGTGTGAGGGGAAGACAGGCGAAGCTCACCGAGCAAGGGCTTGCCGCGAAGCTCACCAGAGATGATGATCGGCGCGTCCCCGAGCAGGTCCGAGCAAGGAAGGCGGCGCGCTCAAGATGCTGGGGAAGACCGGCGAAGCCCTGGGCCAAAAGAGGGGAGCACGGTGTGAGGGGAAGACAGGCGAAGCTCACCGAGCAAGGGCTTGCCGCGAAGCTCACCAGAGATGATGATCGGCGCGTCCCCGAGCAGGTCCGAGCAAGGAAGAACCGGGCGGTCGGCGGTGGCGATAGCGTTCCGACGAGCTCGGGATGACTCGGACCAATTCCTTCGGGCAGGAGCTTCACGAGGTCATGGCGAAGCAAACGCGAGACAATGTGGAGACTAAGGAGGTCTGGTTTGGGCTGGCGACGTGAGAGTGAAAAGAGGGAGAAAACGGCCGATGTGGCGCGGTGGCATATAAGCTCGGTCCGAGCTCGGCTCTTGACCAGCGGTCGCGCGAAGATGTGAGACGGTCACAGAGGAGCTCTAGTGCTCATTGGCTAGCTGGGGCGGTGGCTTGTTCGCGCGCGGCGAATGTCTGAGCCGGGCGGCGAGATGGCTTGCTCGGGCGGCATTGCCAGCCCGGAGACGCGGCGGTGCCAGGGGCATCGATGGCGCGACCAAGTCGGCCATTGGGCAAGGTGGGCGGTGCCTGGGAACTCCACGCGCGAGCCGGCCGACAGCACGGCAAGTCGTCCGCGGCGAGCAGGCTGCAGCGGCGAGCAGTGGCCGCGCGTCGCGTCATGGTCGGAGGTGGGGTCCACAGGGTCCAGGCGACACACACAAGCTGCCAATTGAAGATCTTCCTCAGAGATTCGGGCAGGGGAGTGACGGTTGAGCCGGGGTGGAAGGCTGGCCAGGCGCTGGCCAGGCGTTCGGCCAAATGCCCGCAAGGGCAGAAAGGAATAGGAAGCTGCCATGTGGGCCCTACCAGGGTCAAATTGGTCAACACTGAGTCAAACTCTCTATTAGGGTTTAAACTAATCTATGGATTTTTCCTGGGATTTTAGGGCAATATAACATATTTAGGCTTATGTGATTATGTGTATACATATATATATATATACATATATATATATATATATATATGTGTGTATGGATGTTTTATGAATATGAAAATATATTCCCAATTTAAGGTCCATTAGAATCTTATATTTCAACATTTCTTAAATAGTGCTATAAATTATAAATTCTTATGCAAGGGTTTATTAATTAGCTATTTAGTGCTTTATTCAAACAAAAATCATCAATTTCAAATGGCTTCTAAAGTCTAGAAATGTGTGTTTGTCACTTAGAAATTTTACGGGAAACGTCATAGCTTATGCAATGGTACGTATGTTTTCAAAATATTATCATAACTTTGGGTCGTTACAAATCCTCCCCTAAAAACAAATCTCGACCTCGAGATTGATATTTCTATGAAGCTTAATAGGTAGGGAATTCTTGACGATTTTTTCTCTTCGGTTCCCATGAAAGTCGTCCTCCGGATTGATTGCTCCATTGCACCTTGCAAAGTCGAATGGTCTTATTCTTGAGCTTCTTTTCCGAGTCTCTAATATTTGAATAGGCTTGACTTGATATCCCAAGTTGGGTTGTAGGGTGTCGACAGCAAATGAACTACTTCTCCTTCAGGTTTTCTCAAACACTTTCGGAGTTGGGACACGTGAAACACGCTAGAACTTCTCCCAACTCCTTGGGAAGGTCAAGTTCGTAGTTTACCATACCCTTACGAGACAAGATCGGATAAGGTCCCACAAACCTTGGGGCCAATTTTCCTTGACTTGAAATCTTCTTGTTCCTTGAAGGGTGAGATCTTGAGATACACATAGTCTCCAACTTCAAAGATAGGTCCTTCGACGATGGTCAAGATAACTCTTTTGTCGGGATTGGGCAAGAAGCAATTGCTTCCTAATCGTTTTGACCTTTGCTTCGCTTCTTGCAGGTGTTCCTTCCAAATACCGCCTTCTCCGCACTCGGACCAATAAAGAGGGTCCTACATTTTCTTCCGTATAGAGCTTCAAAGGTGACATTTGCAGATCGCTTTGATAATCTGTTGTTATAAGCAAATTCGCATAAGGTAACCATTTTTCCCATTCTCCGGGAATTCCAAAGCACAAGCTCAAGCATGTCTTCTAGAGTTCGAATAGTCCTTTCCGCTTGTCCGTCGGTTTGAGGGTGGTAGGTGTGCTAAATGACAATTTGGTGCCCGAGGCACTATGGAGTTCTTCCCAAAACTTTGAGGTAAACTGTGATCCACGATCGATATAATTCTCTTGGGAACTCCATGAAGGCTTACTATCCCAGGCGATGAATAGTTCTGCTAGTTTGCTACCCTTGTGAGTGGTTTTGACTGGGATAAAATGAGCTACCTTGGTCAACCGGTCTACTATTACCCATATAGAGTCATGTCCACTTCGAGACCGGGGAAGTCCTATAATAAAGTCCATGGTCACTTCATCCCACTTCCATTCTGGGATTTTGATTGGTTGCAGTAACCCTGCTGGACGTTGGTGTTCTGCCTTCACTGAACAAAGCAGGTATTACATTTGGCCACATATTCTGCTACATCTCGTTTCATTCGGGCCACCGAAGATTGCCTTCAGATCTTGGTACATTTTTGTACATCCCGGTGCATGGAAAACGGTGACTCGTGTGCTTTTTTAAGATTTCTTCCTTTAATTCCGGGTCGTGAGGCACAAAGATCCTCTTCTCCATCCAAAGAATTCCTTGTTCGTCCTTAACAATTTTTGTTCCGAAACCCCTATTCATCAGTCCTTCGAGCCTAAGGGTACTGGGATGATCTTGTTGCTTATCTTTGATACGGTCGATCAGATCTGGCTGAACCGTGATGTTGGCTAATTTTCCAGATTTTACGAGATTAGGCATAACTTATTCAATTCTTCCAAAGAGTCGTTACGAGGAGGTATCTTCCCGAGTATTCATGTCTTCTCCGGGATCACCATCGAAGTTGCACCGGTTCTTTCGCTAGAGCATCCGCCACTACGCTGGCCTTGCTGTGGTGGTATAATATATTTAGGTCAGTAATCTTTAATCAACTCTAACCACCTTCTTTGCCTCATATTGAGGTTGGCTTGGGTGAAAACGTATTTTAGGCTTTTGTGATCTGTATAGATGTCACATTGTTTTCCCATCAGAAAATGTCTCCATAGCTTGAGTGCATGAACTACGGCAAACAAGTTCTAGGTCATGTGTTGGGTAATTGTCCTCGTGCTTGCAAGAATCGCCGTGATGCGACGCCACAACCTTGCCATCTTGCATCAACACACATCCTAATCCTTGTCGGAAGCGCCACAAGATACTTCAAACTTCTTGGCGATATTAGGTGTGGCCAAAACAGAGTGGTGGTCGAAGGGTTTTGAGCTTCGAAACCGAGTTCACAATCTTCGGTCCATTCAAACTTCCTTTCCTTTTTCAATAGCCGAGTTAGTGGTCGGAAATTTTTGAGAATCCTTCGATGAAACGCCGATAATATCCTCGCTGCACCTAGAAAATCGCGAATTTCCTTTACAATGGCGTGTGTTTTCCAATTCATGACCGTGTCTATCTTAGATGGGTCCACTTTAATTCCTTCAAGCAGATATAATATGTCCCAAGAAACCGACATCACTAATCCAAAATTCACATTTGCTATATTTTGCATATAGCTTATGCTCTCTCGAGTTTATCCAACACCGCCTCGTGTGCTTCTCATGCTCTTCGTCCGATTTGGAGTACACAAGGATGTCGTCAATGAAGACGACAACAAACTTGTCAAGGTATTCCATTAGGATTAAATTCATGAGGTTCATGAAATAGGCGGTGCATTGGTTAACCCAAAAGACATGACCAAATATTCAAACAGCCATACCGAGTGGTGAAGGTGTTTTGGGTATATCATCCTTCCGCACCTTTACTTGATGGTATCCAGATCGAAGGTCGATCTTGGAAAAACGTAGCTCCTTGGAGTTGGTCAAACAGTCATCGATCCCGGGCAGAGGATACTTATTTTTAATAGTGACGGCGCTCAACGCCTCTATAGTCCACCACTAATCTTCGCCCACCATCCTTCTTATCCACAAACATGGCGGGGATCCCCAAGCAGATGAGCTTGGCCGGATCAAACCCTTGCTTAATAAGTCGCCCGCTTGTTTCTTGAGTTCTTCTAATTCTTCCGAGTTCATCTTGAAATATGTTTTGTAGATTGGGGCTGTACTGTGTTAACTCTATAACAAACTCTACCTCTCGGTCAGCGGTAGTCCGTAAGTCATCCGAATACGCCCAAATATTCTTGGACTACCTTTACCTTACTCGGGTTGTCTTCCTTGAGGTACCAGATGGCTCTACCCCATCTGTAGGGTTCATCTACCTTCCATACTCTTTCAAACACACCATCCTTTACAAGCCCGACTTCGCCATGCAATCTAATACTCCCTTATAGAGTCTTAGCCAATCCATGCCGATTATGACATCAACTCCTAATCCGCACATGACCATTAGGTCGAAATAGAATCCTACTCTTTCCTTCCTTATTTCTACCCATTTGCGGGACCTATAGGCCTTAAGTATCCCAACGGAGATCTAATGGTGAAGGGCTTATTAAGAGGAAAGGTTTGTAGTCGGTGCTTATCTACGTATTCTTGTGAAATAAAGGAATGTGATGCACCGTAATCAAATAAAACTTGTACCGGGAGTCGTGAAGTCCAAACGCACTCCACAAGTACTCCTTCATCTTCTTGTGCCGCTTCTGCAGGATATTGTTGAGTCTCCCACGCCCCATACCTTGAGCTTGATTCTGCAGTGGGCGACCTCGCCACGACCCCGCACAACATTCCCTTGAGGTTTTGCGCGATTCGACTAGGGCGGTTAAAGATAGTGTCCAGTGGTGGCATAGGTAGCGCTTGCTGTCATCCTATTTTGGGTGCTCGGTGCATCATGGGAGCAGATTGGTGCTTGAGTACGAAAACCAGAGATTCCAAAGACCGCGCCCACCCCTCATAGCATATCCTCGGTTGAACATGGAAGATTGTTGCCCAGCTCTCCGAGGAGGTTGAGGTTTGAATTGTCCCAGACGGCTTGACCCGGCGACCGTGACGTTCACCATCTTGCGCTTACGCGAGAGATCCTCGCCTTCAAGTCCCTTTCCAACACCAAGGCCTTGTTGACTAACCGGTGGAAGTTTTGATACTCCAAAATCCTAAGGCGGATTTGTACCGAAAATCCATCCCTTCTAGGAACCAATCTATCTTTTCGCTTCATTGTGGATGTCTTGGGGGCATATCTTGCAAGCTCATTGAACTTAGTAAGATATTCGAAATTGTCATCGCCCCTTGAGAGAGTCTCATGAACTCATACTTCTTCATCCCGGTGATTCCTATGGGTATGTGAAAATTTCAAAGCAATGACAAATTCTTCCCATGGAATGAATCCTTGACTGGGGAACATATATGCACTTCAAAGATTATCACTTGTTGAGCTTCGTCGGCATCTCCATCTTCAAGAAGTTCATTTTCTTCCATTTCTTCTTCATCCACACGCCGGGTGGCGACATAATTATCCCACCACACACTGCGGGTCCTACTAGCGGTGGGAGGCCAAGCGCATTTTCTCCATTTCGACATCCGATCAACTCTGTGTTCTTGGTCACAGTCGTAACCGGTCTTTCGCTTCCATGGGATCGGTAGCTTGAGCGAAGGTAGGGGATTGGTCCGCATAAAGGCAAGATGTTTGGATCCTCATTTCGATTCTGTCTCTTTCATGGTTAACAAGATTGACCCAACATCCGTGCTTGATAAGCTAAGACCTGGGCCATGGTTGGGTCTCTCGCCGAGGAGGAGGTAGATTACCTCGGCCTCGATCATGCCACGCTCTCTAGCAGGCACCAAGACCACGGGCTTGGCCAGCTCCTTGGCCACGAGCGGCATCGCTGCCTAGATTCCCCTTGGCCACAGGCGGCTCCACGACCACGCACCATCTCGCATGACGGGATCCTAACATTATAGCTAAATATGCATGCATGAGGCCAATATCAAAGAAATCGAATAAATGCACCACTAAACGCTTGTCATTTAAGATACCCAAAAGCGCAATAGTCAAATCAGTTTTACATCATACCACAAAAGTACAATTATCCCGACACGGATACAAGTCGCCAATCATCTACTATGGCGAAACAAAAGACACATTTCCGATCTAGGTCAGTCTGTCAAGCTAACTAGCTACTCAAGGGCGGGGACGACGAGTGTAAACTATCACCGGTCTCCCAACTGGGTAGCGGGTGGAAGTAGCCAGGAAGTCCTCTAGCGATCGCCGAGAAGGCACAAAGAAGAAAAAGCAGAGAGGTGGCTCAACTGGGGAGCAAGTAGGTCCACGGAGGTCTCCGAGTCAAGAGTACTCCGCAGTGACAAAGAGGTCACGGGAAGTGTCGTGACGAGGAATCCCCACCAAGGCACTAGGAGGAAGACCCCGCTTCCGCATGGTAGTGCGGCGGTTAGGGTACTCAGTGGAGGAAACCGAGGACCCGGAGGGAAAGGGAAGGGTCCTCGCTTCATTGCCGCGCTAACCGGGCAAGCGCGAGTCCTTTGGCGTTTACTCATCGCCGATCGCCGACGAGTGGTGAAGACGCCGTCCGACCACCCGCAGCGGTTGTTCTGCTGACGAAGAGAGTAGCGGAGGAAGCCGATCTCTCAAGAGCGCTGTCACGGTCTGTCTCCGCTACCTGGAGAAGGCGAGCAACCTTCCAAGTGGTCCTCGGTGAAGGCGGGCACCGTAAAGCCCGGGAGAAGCGCGGCGTCTTGAAAGGAAGGTCGGGCGAAAGAAGTGCCTCCAAGTCGTCGTGGTACCTCTCAGAGCCCTCAGACGCTAATGCCGCCGCATCATCGATAGCAGGTGCAAGTGGTCCCGGCCGTCTCCGCCTCAGAGTGTGGGCCATCGTGTCCAGTGGTGGTAGTAGACTCGAACCTCTACAATGTACCCTAAGCGGGGCAGGGTACGAACGAGCCTCCAGAAGTAGCAAGGGCGGTCGTTAAAGCACAGGAAGTCCGACAACTGGCGGAGGACAAGAACCATCTGGCTGGCGTGCAAAGGGTCGTCAGAATCAGAGGTAGCACGCCAGAGAAAAGCGTGGGAAACCTGCTCATCCATCTACAAAAACGAAAGAAGAATTCCTTTAAGTAAGAAATAGTATAGTTGTGAAAGTTAAAAGACAAGATATACAAGAGCAGTTTTGGAAAATTTTTTTTTTTTTTATAAACTATACGCAATCCTTAGCTAGCGGCAGGGTTTAGGGTTCTACAGTCGTATGCTCTGATACCAGCTCTTGTCGCGCCTTCTCGCTTACCTAGCGAGAACGGTCGGACCAAGACTAGGCCCTGGATCAAGAGGGCTAGTGCAAGAGTTACACAATTGGAATCATTTCATACATCGGTGTCCAAATATTACATAACAATGATCATCCGATCGATTAGTAGCAAACGGCATTTAAGCCTTAGTTACGCACCAAAGTTCATCGAGTAGCGGAAATCTCCCAAAAGGCAACTTGCAAGTTCAAAAGAATAACAAAATCACACCAAAGAAATGTGTAACCACACACGATCGGTGGAACGACTAAACCCTATCTTAAGCAACTACTCCCGGTCCCTGCATCGAGGATCTCCTTCCTCATGACAATCGTAGGCATCTTCCTCGACGGGCTCCTCCATGTCTAAAGATAGATATTTATGCGAGGTCAAGTGTCATCCAAACACCGGCGAGCTAACACCCAACCCAATGCATTTAGTGATAGAGGTTTCAAAGGAAAGGTCGGGTTTATTTATTTGCATGAAAGCCGCTTTGGAAATGAAAGCCTATGACTTAGCAGTTTAACCAAATTCCTGTCAAATTGATTATTTATCATGTTTCCTTTTCAATGCACAACCAAACCCATGGCGCTTTCAAGCACTCGCCAAACGTTCTCTTCCCACTCCGCCATCATCTTCCGAGTGTGGCGACTCGTTAGGATCACATTCCCCAAAAAGTACCGGTCTCGCCCTAGCTGGCCGCCACCCACGCTAGACTCACGGCTCTCAGAAGAATGGACCTAGATCATCCTCGATGACGACATGAAACCGTCTTCACCTCAAGCATGGCGGCAGACAGCACGCCCGCAGTCGTAACTACCCCGAATCCCCAATACTTGCACTACCGCGCGATGGCGCGCGTTGTGGTGTTAGGAACTATCTCCGCAGAGATAGTCGATGACGCCTGCTGTGCATCCTCGATGCACCCGTCTGGGGAATCCTTGATTCAGCCCACCACCCACTAAGGGCCTCACCCTTATGCACTTCCTTCTTCGGCTAACTCGCACCCTCCGTGTGAATCACACGATGTGGCGGAACCCTCCTTTGGGGCAACAAGACGGCATTACGCGGATCTCGCCGCCTCTTCCATGCACTACGATGTGGGCGATTAGCTTCTCAAATCACGAGCCCAGCTATTTATCTCTTACCCAATGCCGGACCCAAATTCGCATTGCAAAGACATCACAACCATATACACACACCGGCATGCCAGGCCCAAATTCCAATTAACCATATTCTTTGTGTGATCATGTCCGGTGAATGTCGGTTCACCGTTCCGAGGCAATTTTAAGCCTAAAATTAATAGTTGGACCTGAGCAATGTCTAAGCAAGATTATAACCAAGACTTAGGAGTCTAAATCAGTTTATTTAAATTAACCAGGCTACCAAGGGTGATCATCAAAGCGATCAATAGCAAGCCAAATGACAGATGATTAATTCAAGGCAACATCATCATGGTAATTTGATAGCAAGAAAATAAATGGCATGATACATCATGATTGAACAAGTAGGCATAAGTATTTAAAAAGGCATGCGCTTTAATATCTTGTAAAATAAATACTTTAGAAATCTGGGATTCAATATGTTATTATTGGATGTTAACTTGCACTAGGGAAAGCGATCCTCTCCCTAGTAAAAGCAACACTATTAAGGATAGGTATTAACTCGCACTAGGAAAATCGAGATTCTCCTAGTAAAAGCAAACTCCTTTGAGGGTAGATATTAACTCGCCTTTGGGAATTGAAGTCCGGTCTTGTGCGGAGTCCTCGAACAGTGTTTCCGGATCCTCTACGCCTAAACGGAGAATCAACAATTCATCATAAACACGATGCGCGAAGAAAAGAATGATGCATGAAATGCAATCGAGGTCGCCAGATTCGCCATTTACGATTCCTATGTTTAACTATCTACATGAATCCATATATATATATATATATATATCGAGAAAGTTCCATGATCCTTCTAAATAATGAATCATAGCGGAATGGCCGCGAAGTGCTTGTGAGATGATGCACATGATACATGTATATATATGTGTAATGAAATTTCTACCCTAATTAACCCAATAGGACAAAATATGGTTTTATCGTCTTTTAAAGTACTTTAAATAGTTAGAATATGTTAACATGATACATGTAGCTAGTTATTCATGTTTCCTAATTATACCAATATTGAGTTAACATGTAATTAGGAAACATATTATAGGTTATACTATATTCACCTAGGTCCAAAAAGTCATTTATTGGCATCCATGATTTTCTTATGTTTAACTTAATTGTTAATCTATTTTTAATACACAACATTCCATTTTTTCTTATTTTTATATGAATTAATACCCTAAAATAAGCTTAATGGATTTAATCTAGGAACCGTGTTCGGTTACTGTGTGTGGTACTATTTTTATTAAATCCAACACAAGCTCTAGTATTTACCCTAATTTTTCCAGAATTTTTAATGATATCTACCTATTTTTAAATAAATCGTTTCTATTTACTGTCTTTGTTTTATTTATAAAATCTGGGAAAAAGGGTGAACAATACTGGGCCGGCCCGCTAACTCACGGCCGAGCCAACCACGTCGAAGACGTACTTCGGGAAGGCGTAACTCGCGAGTGAAGGCGCTGGGGTCATAGGGCGCCTCCACTTACCCTGACATGTGGGACCGAGGGCCCACATGTCAGCGACGTGAAGAAGCCGCGCGGGAGTTTTTAAATCCCGCGAGCGCTGACAGCTGGGGCCCACCTGTCAGCCACCACACACGGTGAAGCCGCACGGATCTTGGCGCAGATCGGACGGCTCGCCGCCATCGTCTTCCTTCTGCCGGCGCTCACACGGCCGAGGCTAGCCGACGGCTAGCCGGAGCTAGGGTGCACCGTTTGGGGCGTTCTTGGGTTCGGTGGAATCAGTGAGCTAACGCGCATCTAGGGGTGCCCTTGTCGAGGCCAGAAACGGCCGGACGCGGCGGAGCCATGCCCGGCGGCGGAACCGGCTACCGGCGGACATGAGTAAATGACCTAGGGTCGAGCTTATGGAAAAATAGCGCGCGCATGAGCTATGCGGGGGTTAGTGGGTGCTTACCGAGCAAAAAGGTGGTCGGGGGCACGGTTGGATCGGCGCGTCCACGTGCGGGTCCGAGCAAGGAAGGCGGCGCGCTCAAGATGCTGGGGAAGACCGGCGAAGCCCTGGGCCAAAAGAGGGGAGCACGGTGTGAGGGGAAGACAGGCGAAGCTCACCGAGCAAGGGCTTGCCGCGAAGCTCACCAGAGATGATGATCGGCGCGTCCCCGAGCAGGTCCGAGCAAGGAAGGCGGCGCGCTCAAGATGCTGGGGAAGACCGGCGAAGCCCTGGGCCAAAAGAGGGGAGCACGGTGTGAGGGGAAGACAGGCGAAGCTCACCGAGCAAGGGCTTGCCGCGAAGCTCACCAGAGATGATGATCGGCGCGTCCCCGAGCAGGTCCGAGCAAGGAAGGCGGCGCGCTCAAGATGCTGGGGAAGACCGGCGAAGCCCTGGGCCAAAAGAGGGGAGCACGGTGTGAGGGGAAGACAGGCGAAGCTCACCGAGCAAGGGCTTGCCGCGAAGCTCACCAGAGATGATGATCGGCGCGTCCCCGAGCAGGTCCGAGCAAGGAAGAACCGGGCGGTCGGCGGTGGCGATAGCGTTCCGACGAGCTCGGGATGACTCGGACCAATTCCTTCGGGCAGGAGCTTCACGAGGTCATGGCGAAGCAAACGCGAGACAATGTGGAGACTAAGGAGGTCTGGTTTGGGCTGGCGACGTGAGAGTGAAAAGAGGGAGAAAACGGCCGATGTGGCGCGGTGGCATATAAGCTCGGTCCGAGCTCGGCTCTTGACCAGCGGTCGCGCGAAGATGTGAGACGGTCACAGAGGAGCTCTAGTGCTCATTGGCTAGCTGGGGCGGTGGCTTGTTCGCGCGCGGCGAATGTCTGAGCCGGGCGGCGAGATGGCTTGCTCGGGCGGCATTGCCAGCCCGGAGACGCGGCGGTGCCAGGGGCATCGATGGCGCGACCAAGTCGGCCATTGGGCAAGGTGGGCGGTGCCTGGGAACTCCACGCGCGAGCCGGCCGACAGCACGGCAAGTCGTCCGCGGCGAGCAGGCTGCAGCGGCGAGCAGTGGCCGCGCGTCGCGTCATGGTCGGAGGTGGGGTCCACAGGGTCCAGGCGACACACACAAGCTGCCAATTGAAGATCTTCCTCAGAGATTCGGGCAGGGGAGTGACGGTTGAGCCGGGGTGGAAGGCTGGCCAGGCGCTGGCCAGGCGTTCGGCCAAATGCCCGCAAGGGCAGAAAGGAATAGGAAGCTGCCATGTGGGCCCTACCAGGGTCAAATTGGTCAACATCTGAGTCAAACTCTCTATTAGGGTTTAAACTAATCTATGGATTTTTCCTGGGATTTTTAGAGCAATTTAACATATTTAGGCTTATGTGATTATGTGTATACATATATATATATATATATATATATATATATATATATGTGTGTATGGATGTTTTATGAATATGAAAATATATTCCCAATTTAAGGTCCATTAGAATCTTATATTTCAACATTTCTTAAATAGTGCTATAAATTATAAATTCTTATGCAAGGGTTTATTAATTAGCTATTTAGTGCTTTATTCAAACAAAAATCATCAATTTCAAATGGCTTCTAAAGTCTAGAAATGTGTGTTTGTCACTTAGAAATTTTACGGAAACGCCATAGCTTATGCAATGGTACGTATGTTTTCAAAATATTATCATAACTTTGGTCACATAACGGTTTAACTCCTACCAAACTTCTACGGACATAACTTGCTCGATTTTCCACCAAAATAGGGCTTCCATATAGTCAATTTGACGAGACCTACAACGTGTTGCAATCTAAAATAACAGATGGGTTCAGGAATAGAAGAGATACCTCGATTTGCTTCGGTTTTGGCACGAAAACCGAGGTGCAGTTAGGGTTTCGAGGTGGCTTGGGGTGCTGGTCGACCAGGGGACCTCTAGGGGGTTTATATAGTGGTGGAGGGGGGTTGAGGCGTGGTGGAGGAGTCCTAATAAGGATAGAATTTGAGTTGGACTAGAATTGTTATATTTTTGGTATAATAAGAGTCCTAATGGGCTTAGGTTTAGATGAGAGGGGTTTTAGGCCTAGTTTGGGCCTAATTAGGTTATCCTAGCCTGGTTAGGGCCTTTTCTTACTATTATTTTATGTTTTTACCTTTTTATTTTCTTTATTACTAATATGTGACATAATAATTTTATTAGGATGTCACAGGACTAAAATGAATCGAGAGGCATTATTTAGGGACCAAATCGGTACCTTTTGTGACATACCCACATTTTTCCCTATTTTTAGCTTGAAATTTTTTCGCAAGAAGTCATATTTAAATCATTCCAAATATCTCTAAATTTTTGGAAATTTTCCAAGTTCAATTCCTATTTATTCCTTACAAAAGTCACCTTCCTTTTTATTTTCAAAAAATATTCATTCCATAAAATAACTAATTTTATTCTAGATTTAGATTCTTCTCATTTTTCTAGATTTTTATAAATTTATGTCATATTTTTTGAGCTTCCCATAGTTTTCTATGAATTTCTAATGTCCTATTCAATTTCTGAAAAATCATTTCCCATTAAAATTAAAACTTTCCGTTTTTAGAAAACCCCGGAGTACGCTTTCCCTTAAGAGAATGTGTCCCCACTTAAACCTGCCTCCGACCTACTCCCACTGACCTGTGGCCCCACCTGTCAGCCTCCAAGCCCAATCCAACGGCGCCTGTGTTTCCTTCCTCCTCCCACGGTACACTGCCTCTGCTAAACTCCGGCGCCACTGCCACCCGCCGAAAAATCTCACCGCCGTCGCTCCCATCCACCCCTGCCCCTGTTTTGCCCGCAAAGAGAAGCTCTCCACGTCGCCAACCTTATCCGCCACCTCCTTCTCCCTATCCTCTCCTAACGGCTTGACAATTCCTCGCCGCCACCTCGCGCCGCCGCCGCCACCTTGGGCTTGCACTACCGTGCCTGCCACTACACTTTTGGCCTATAAAAGGGCCCCTTCGGTGCCGTTATAGCCCAAACCGCCTTCCCTGCCCCTCCGTTCCTCCCCTATTCCACCCTATCACTGCCAAGCCTTGCTCCTTCCCTAACTCCGGCGAAACCCCTCGCCGCTGCTCCAACCCTCTTCTAACCCAACCCCAAAAAGAAAAAGCCCCCACTTCGCATCGCGAAGCTAGCACCGCCATCTCCCTACATCGGCGATCACCGGAGCTAGCTCCCCGACTCGGCCCGACTACGCCGCCACTTCAACCTCACTGCCCGACCACCTCCGGCCACCCCAAGCTCACCCGAAAGCTCCCTGAGGTACCTCTTGCCCTCAATTACATATTTGTAGTGTCAATTTCTCCGCCGCACGATCACCGACGCCTGATTGATCCCTCCACCGCCTCCATTTTTTTTTTTTTTCTTTTCTCTCATCATCGACAAATCCAACCCCACCGCCACCACCTCACCCCACCACAAGATGTTCTCTCCCATCAGGCGCTAGGCCCCTTTGTCGGTTCTCAAGGCCAAGAATTTGGCCAAGCTCAAGATCAGAGCCCAATAGATTTAAAATTTCCTTTTTAATTTCTATTACCATCTGAGCTTTTGAATTTTATTTCAACTATCAAAACTCTTCTAAAAATTTTGCAAAATTTTTCCAAATTTAAAATAAGATGTAGAATTTTATAAAAACATAATATCCCATATTTTCATAATAAAATAATCCCAATAAATTCTTTTTGCTCACTTCCTTATATAAAAGCACTTAAAAATCCTAATAAAATTATAAATTCCTGAAAAATGCTAAAATTATACTATAGCACCTAATAATTTAATAAAAATATATTTTCAATTTTTCACCTCGATATCTTTGACAAATTCCATCTCGGAACTCTGGCAATTTTGTCGTCGACCTCGATCTCTTGAATTTTGTTGATCGACACTTAAATTCTCACGTACACCAGTATTAACTTCATGCTGCCTGGAGGAAATGCCCATTTTTACAGTAACATCCCTCCCCTTTCCCTTTAAAAACATTCTCAATTTTTTTTATAAATCGTACAGCCCATCACCTATTCACCCCGAACCCTTTTTGCATTTTCATCATTATATGCATAATGCTTCTCCAATTCTTATTTGAATATTTATTGGAATTTCTTTTTCCATATTTGTAACATATAGACAACGAACTGATTACCACTGGATCCTCTGAGCAAGAATATCCGGAAGACACGTTCGAGCTTAAACCGACCACCGAAGAAGGCAGGTTTTCTATCCTTTGACGCATATTGATCTCCCAGTTCCATTTATTATTTGCATTACTTTCTAGTTATTTTATTATGAATTATTCTTTATTTAAATTATGTTATTTAAAATTTTTGTAGAATAGATAATCCAAACCCCACAACCAAAAGCCCACCCAAAATTGATTAAACTTGACCGTACCCTAGTATAAGAAAATCTAAATATATGGTTATTTCAACAAGAAGAATAATATTCATATTGTCTTTTGGATAAACAATGAAATGAACAGAACACTGAAAAATTTAAAAGTATAGGCATGAATTACCAGATGGGTAATTGCATGAGCTAAGTATTGCCTTAGTGTTTTTGCAATACTGAGCATTTGAGATGCTGGCCGAGTAGTCACCGGTAATGATCGTGCGGAGGCTAGACATTTGCCAGGTTTTGGGATATTAGGCCAAGTGATTCACATATTACCGGTTGTGTCTGTGCGGAGGCCAATATCGCCAGGGTTTTCTCTCAATGGTTGTGCCTTGTGCGAAACATTGCAAAACTTGGACTATTTTGAATAGGAATGACATAAATACCGCCCATCCGTATTATCGGCCATTTTACGGGTAAAGTTGGGCAGGTTCTGCAGAGCTAATAACAAAAACATTAATGGACCCTACTTCAGGTATATGAAGTTATGTCAAACTGGGTGATGCCTATTCTATTTAAATAAATCCATGAATTTTAGAAAAGATAATGGTTGCCAAATGAATTAAGGATGGAGAAAAGAAGATAGCAATTTACAAATTCATTTAAAATTGCTTTAGAAAATATCTTTATAATACTGAAGATAAGATTTGAAATATTGCATATTATGCCAATTGAACTATAGCCCTACCCTTCTTGAAACATTTTGCATATAGTTATTATTTTATTTCCTATGGAAACCTGCTAGTACTGCTGATGTACTTATCCGTTATATGGGAACTATTCATGATAATTGAATAGATCTCTATTCCACTGCAGATCCCGACCTTGACCTTCAATAGAGGATATGGAACTCTTCAGCTTAGAATACTAGATATTTCTAAACCCACAAAATATATAAAGTGGTTTGTATAATACCACAATTTTTGTATTGTAAATATACATTAATCATAGTTAAACAGCATGGCAAGGTTGATATACTGATTCTGGATTAAGATTTATAATATTAGAGAAGACCAATTTCAATTACATATTGAAAACTAGTCCCCCACACCTTTTCCCACCAATAAATCCCCCACACCTTTTCCCACCAATAAAGACCTTACTGCTAAATATGCTTTCGGTCAGAAGTCAGTGCCAAAGTGAAACTAGCTTGTTTAGCAAAATGCTGTAACAGACCAAACACGAACCGTGGTACCTGATGATTGTGTTCCAATTAGACAAGGTAAACACTTGGGAAGGGTCGTTTCTTCAAATCCTATAAAAACAAAACTGTTGAGAAACCAGTGATGAATCTGGCAGTCTATCCCGTGGATTAGGCCCACTATCGAAACCCTAGCCCGTTAGCTATGTCTTTATAATTAGGGGAACTCCCAACCAGCTGTAGGTGGTTGTATCAATTGGTAGAAAGAAAGAAAGAAAGCCTCCTATATTTGTCTGTGTTTATCTTTGTGATGTGATTGTCTCTATATATGATTGATCTATGAGAAGAGAAACGCTCCTGAGAACCCTTGGATTACACTGGGTAGCAAGGGGTTTTTGAACACATTATCAACATGAAGCCTCTACCAGAATCGCAACTGTAAGATCAATCTACACCGAATTGAATTGAATTGGATCTTTACATTCATTTCTTTCGTTTTGGGGTTGTAGATCATATCTCTATTTTGATGATGGAATCAATCATGAGCAGACACAAAGTCGCTGGCATTGAACGCCAATAGGTTGATTCATCATAAGAACAAAATCGATTTGTATGGCCTGGTCACGCAGACCGTGTCCCTAGGCAACAGCGTGAACGAAGCATCGTCGCCGGCCTACGCCTGCCCGGCCGCCATCACCGGCATGACTGTACACACATAAAGCGTCGATGCCTCAGTCTGTTCACACGCACGAAGCACCGTCGGCGATAGCCTTAGCTGTGAACTTGAAGCACCAACGCCAGCCTTGGCCTTCGTGTTGGAAGCGCTACTGCCATCGGCCTTGCCCGTGACCACAAAGCGCCAACAGCATGCAGCCTTGGCTCGGTGCACACAGTCGCTGCCATGCCCTAAGCCGAGCGCATGAAGCGTTCCGGGCCAATCGTCATTCCGCTGGCCCTGGCCTAGAAGCGTTGCCACCATGGCTTTGCCCCACACCGCCACGGCTCTGCTCTGCGCACGCCGTCACCATGGCCTAGAAATGCCGCAAGTCTCGGCCTCCTCGCGCACCACCGTGCCCACCGTGGCCATGTAGCGCCGCTGTCGGATCGGTCCAGTTACGCCACCGGCGTTGCCGGCTGCCTACGCCTCGGTCCTGGCCATGAAGTGTCGCGTCTTGTCGCCACCGCTCCACCCGCCGGCCTGGAAGCACATCCCCACTGCAAACCCACGATACCCCTCCATACCGCCGCCGCCGCCATCACCGTGGTGTGGTTAGGGGAAACCCTAGCCGTACAAAGTGAGAAGACATGCAGGCTGTCATACCAGGAAGAGGGGAAAGGGGGACGATGGCCTTGGGCCGAGGAAAGAAAGGGGGAAGGAATTAGTGCGGGTTAGGCCAAGAAAGAAAAAGGGGAAGAATGAATAGAACGGGGTGGCAGGCCGGGCCGATGAGAGGGAAGAAAAGAAAAGAAGAGAAAGGCAGTGGGCTGGGCCGGAGGAAAAAGAAAGGACAAAGAAAAAGGGAAAAAGGTAGTACACAATGGAATTTTGCAGAAAAGCCCTTATTTCTCAAAAATTACATGAAGTCCCGAAACAAAATTTTGAAGAAAAACCTCTAAGAAGTCCAAAAATTGCACGTAGCTTTTTCAAAACATTGAAAATTCCGTAAAGGCCCCTAAAATTTATTGAAATTGAAGAAAAAAACATATTCAGGCATAAAAGCTCCCTAGAATTTCGAATTTTGATACCATTTTTGAATTCGAAACTTTTTTAGCTATTGTTAATTACTTTTGTGCAATTATATAATGAATTTGTTGTCGTAATTCTCCGTTTATGCCTGTTTATTATTTTTATATATTGTGAATTAGTAATGGCATGTAGCAATATTGGATAAACATGGGAATTTTATGAATTATAGTCTGTTTAGCACCACTCTTTACTAGATTACACATAATAATGCTATGTTAGAATTTAGAAATATGAAAATGTCGGGTATTATTTAAGGAACAGGTCCTGCATGGCCAGAATTATCTCGTTTAGGCATCAGACATCAAGATCATACTCTGTGGCATGAAGCTCTAGGTTGCCAGCAAGCTAGAATCCTCGAAAGATGAAAACCTACTAATGAGCAGAATGATCAAGCACTACACTTTCTTAGGCACCACCTTTCTCTCATTTTGAAGAATGCATATATGGCTGGGAAGGGTGAACTAGGGCTATAGACTGCACTTTAGAAGCAGTTCAAGAAGTTAAAGTATACTATCTAGCCATAGCAGAATGTGGTGCACCCAAGATTTGCAGATTGTAGAACTGTGGCTGAGTACAATTACGTTTTGAGTTGGATTTGTACTAATTCCTCTCTATGTGGCAAGATCACAAACGAGAAGATAATACTCCCATTTTTCATCTCAGTGCATTTAAAAGTGCTCGCAACTATTGTCAGGACACTAACATAGAGTATAGTGAACTAATTGATATTGCTGAGTCATAGAGCAGCTACTCAAGGAGAAAAGCCCCTTCATTGAAAGAAGGGAAAGAAGGGGAAAATGAAAAGAAATTGGCCTAGAAAAGGAAGTCTACTACCCAATAAAAGCGAAGCAAAACAAGGAGAAACTGCAGCGCAAGCCATATGGCTAAGTGTGATATTTAGAGGCACTGGTTGAAGATTTGCCGCAAACCTAAGCATGTAATTGCGACTTATCAGATCAAAAAGAAAGGAAAAAAGAAACAGCAGAGGCTTACCTCGCCACGACAGGCAAGGACGACATCATGGAAGAGGACACTCATGTAGAAACATCCTCTAACTCGCCCCCCCCCCTCCCTCCCTCCCCCGATCTTATTGCAACCACACATGAAGTGGGTAAAGAAAAGAAGATCCTGACAAATAGCATTGAAGCTGAAGAGAATGTATACTTTACATAATCTAACTAGTGTATAAATAGTACTCTTAACATTCTCTCTTTAGATTGTGGTTGCTTAGCAAACATTGTATGAACTTTAGCATGAATAATGAATTGGAAGCTCTTGAGGAGAAAACTATTTGAACAATGAATTAAAGCTTTAGAAGAGCAAATCTTAATTCTCATTACTGTTTATGCATTTATCCTTCATTCCGGTATATCCGAATATTGTGAAACATTGTAACCAATATTTAAATTATATGAATCTTGTCATTGCCTAATTGCAATTATGTAGAGAACTAGTGTAGCGCCCTATGGAGGTATAAATTGTTGGTAGTAGAACAGGAAATAGCATTTTAAAAAAGACAAAATACTTCGGTCGATCATGGAGAATGTTGGTAGTATTAGAAAAATCACAGACAGCGACTCATATATAGCAGGTTCAGGAAGAATCATAATAATATTGCATATGAGTACTACATCAGTACTTTAAGAAGCTTTATTATACCCTGAATCCACTACACTCTCTTAAATTTTAAATACATTTGTGCAAATGGGTTTCACGCAGAAACCAAATGAAGAGAATAGAGTAGAAAAGAATACTTATACATTGTAAAGAACACTGGATATGAGAACTATGTATTAGAAAACTTTCTTCCATTTGAATATGGATTATACTACACTGGAATCCGTGCACACGAAGTGTACGCTTCCCTAAAGAATGTATTTAGAAGCTCTGATCTATTCCCTTTATGGCATTTTAGAATTGCCATCCTAGTGTTAGAATGATGAGGAGCAAAATAATCAACTCACATGGCCATAGTTTTACTCTTGGAAATTTCCCGAATCATGAAGATTTTCATGCGCACTCTTTGTGCCACTGGAAACTAGTAACTAGGCACTCTCCTATCAAAGTGAAAGTTGAGAATCCTCCTTTCCTAGAATGAATCTAGAATATGTTTGCGGCTGTATGCAGCCCTTATCAGGGTCATTTAAGTACATTATATTGTTCACTAATGTTTCCTCGAAGTGGTCAAATGCATGGTTACTCTCTACGAGAAACTATGCATTTACGAAGCTAATCTTGCAGATCATAATAATTAAGAATAGATTCTTTAGCCATCATGTGAAGTCCATCAGAATAGGACAATGCTGGATAATTAACTTCAAAAGCATTTGATAAATCATTGTACTGCATTAAAAATTAAAGTAGAGCACTAAGTACCTCATATCCACACGTAGAATGGATAAGAAATTTACTAGAATTGCCCGGTCGCTCTTGCAGAGTTGTAATTTATCGAATAAAGGACAAGAAGTCCTACAAGCAGCCCTCATCAATTAGTGTAAAGGGGACACACGGTCCTACAACATCCAACTAGTGCAAGAGGACATAAAAAAAATTTCACATTTGAATGCATAGTTTATGTAGCTATACTACACTCGCAATCAATTTAAAAATGAACGATGATTAATTCCCGTCATTAGGGGGAGGAATAGAACCCCTGAAAGAATAATGCTGGGGAATCTCATGAAAAGCCACAAGGATCCCCACCCATGAACCCGCACTAGTAAAGTGCATGATTCAGCACTAGTAAAACAAATGAAGAAGTTTAGAAGACAATTGAAGAAAATGAAGAACTAAGCAAATTACCTGCCTAATCATTTTTACCTGCAGTAATGCATGAGAGAGGGTTGAAATACCATATAAGGTAGCCCTCGTACCGTTTAGAGGCCTCAGAATAAAAGAACGAAAGATTTGGCTCGTTGAATCCCAAAGTATCCGAAGACATCTCGAGAAAAAAAAAGGATAAGAGAGTTTGTTACAGCCGATCACAAAAATGCCCCAACAGAAGTAGGTGAACTAGTTAAGACCTGGTGCTGGAGAGTAGCCTGGTAGCAAGGTACTCCTAGATTCGAATCTTCCATTGCAGGGAGACGTCGGTGAAAATGTGTGCACACACATTGATAATAAACTGAAAAACTTGCTCCCGTGATGGAAAATAGCGGTGAAGAGCAAGTAGAAGTGCAAAAGGCACCCCATGATGAAATGACCATAAATTATATATTAACGGGGGAATATTTGAATATAGTAATAGCCACTGTCAACATGAACTTTTTAAAGAAAAATAAAAATTGCAATCATTATCAAATTTGATCTTAAGGCTACATGTCTCGCAAGAGTTCAAGAAAGGTTGGATTAAAAAGAATGGAAGAAATCAATTACCGCAAAACAAAAGAAATGAATATGAAGTGGTAAAGTATAAAGCATGGCTAGTTGTTCAAGGTTGCATTCATGAAATAAACATATTTCTTGATCATGGGCAAAATTAACTTGAGATATTTGATCTCATTGGCAGGACTCTACTTGAAGTTGAAAATAAAGTTAAAGGATGTTGGCACCGGATAGAGAGTTGGATTCGGACTTGTACATGAAAGTATCGCTCCAACATTCAAGACATAGCAAATAGAAAATCTAAAAGTTACTATACAAATTGAAGTGATCAAGAAGAATTTAGAATGGTTGCTTGAAGCGATTCTGTACGGAAGAAATAGAAGAAGAAATAGAAATGAAAAAATTAAAAATCCAAATCTTGCCTTAGCTCGTAGTTAGAGCATATCCTCGAAGGAATTTTAGTAAATCTATCAGAAGGAGCCATTTGGATTTGAAAGTAGTATCTTATAAAACCTTTAATGGTATTAGATCCTGCAAGCAAGCAGTCTAGGACATGTATAGAGCCAGAGAATAGGGAGGAGGAAATCCTACACTTGAGTACAATTGAAGCACTCATAAACCTCGCAAACAGCATAATACCGGGCCTTGCATTTGTCGTGAATGTGCTGGCAAGGTACAACGTAGAAGGAATTCATGACATCCTCAGAAAAGTCATATGAATTGGAATGAACCCCACTATCATATTATGAAGATAATAAAGATTGTGTTGTTTAAATGCAAATGAACTAAATGAAGCATTTTGACAAAGCTCGTTAAACCCAAAAAATTTGTCTATGCTCGTGAAATGCATAAAACGAATGAAATAAATATTCAACATAGAAAATCACTTGGAAATCTCGTAGATTTAAACATAAAGACTTTAGAGAAGTGCGGAATTCAGGGAAGAAACTTCACGCACTCTGAATAGATCTTGAACACGAAGTTTAGGTATCCAATATTATCTCGGAGATTGGAAAGTAGAAATTAGGTAGATTGTACTTTTTTTTCCTTACGTGAGTTTTTATAAAAGTTTCTCACATGAGGTTTTTAACGAGACAATCCGAGCAGCATAACATATGTATGCTTTGTACTTTTTCTCTAAGAATTTTTTCTACTAGGTTTTTATGAAGTTTTAATGAGACACAAGCATCTCATGGTAGATGCCTAAGGGGGAGTGTTGAGAAAACAGTGATGGACCTGGCAGTCCATCCTGTTGATTGAACCCATTACCGAAACCATAGCCATTAGTTACATCTATATATTAAGGGGATCTAGCCCATTAGCTATATTTATATATTGAAGAGACTTTCCAAACAGTTGTAGGTGGCTGTATCAGTTGACAGAAAAAAAGAAAGCCCCTCTCATATCTCTCTACGTATATCCTTATAATATGATTGGCTCTATGTATGATTGATCTGTGAAAAGAAAAAGGCTCCCGAGAACCCCTTAACTACACCCGATAGCAAAGGGTTTCCGAACAAAAATCACCATGTTCCAGCACCAAACACTAACAATTTTGTGAGATTTGCAGCGACTACTGATGAATAAGCTCCAGAATTCATTTGCACATACGATAGCGCTCAAAAGCAAGAATCATGTACCTAAACTATTTCAGGTCTTGGCCATCAGGTTCTGTGGTCTCAATACAGATGCCAGATACAAAAAAAGAAACATACAAAACTTGTGCTGATATTGGTTCATATTATGATAGCATTGCCGGAATAACACGCTAGGTAGTGAGCACAAAGAAGCTGGAATGCCATTCCAGGTGACTGCACTTAGGAACGGAAGCTACTTCAGTTAGCTCGCTTTGATATGCCCCAAACTTCCGATTAGTTATAGCAATAACCACCAAGGAGAAAAGGAAGTATATGCACCATCATAGATCGAAGGTTTCAATGAAAAAGCCGAACTGTGATTCTCAGGGTAATCTCTAGAGGTCCCATAAAAATCGAACACCTATAATTCATCAACCGTATGCCAACAAAATGGGCACGTATGCATGCAGCAGAGCAAGGGTTCCAGCACAAGCACAGTGCGACTATGGTTCTATGAACTACCCAACTAAGATTCATCTCCAGTTAGCGGCACAGCAGCATCAACATACTGCTTCGACAAACTATTCTTCCAGTGATGACGGTAGCTGTAGGTCTAACTTGTATGCCTGAATGTCCATTGGTGAGATAAGAACGTTTCCCTCCTGAGCTACATCACCAATTTGCTCAAGATACCCTAGCATTTCCGGGTCATCATGTAAGAGGTTCAGAGAAGTTGCCTTCACATTCAGAACTGACAGATCTTTGAACATGTCAAAAAGATTTACAGGCTCTTCTGCAATACTTGTACACTGTAAACCACCCCTTTTGCAGAATGATGCATCCCAGCCCCTCCTCTGCAACAGAAGAGCAAATCTTGGCGCAACTGCTTCAGCATGAGGAAATTTTAGAGGTTGAGGGACTTTCAAGTTCACAATATGTACATCACAGGGCAAAGAAGTAGTTAATGGAGCAAATGTCTGTTGAGACAGCTTGAAGGATTTTTCAAGAGGCCTTTTGCTCATGAAAGCATGCATTGGGTAGTTCAGGTGTGCCCCTACATTGTGGGAGAGGACAGATGGTTGAAGAGTAAGCAAACTGTGGTTTTTAGGCAACGCAGACACATTAGACTCCCTGAGAAGATGGAAGATTACATTCGAAGGCTGATTGTCCTTCACTCCTTGCCCCAAACCACGACCATCATCCCGAGTCAACCTACGATCCAACATAATCTCCAGCCATCCATTTTTTAAGCTTGCTGCCCCTAATGACTGTTTGGAGTGTACTGAAAACCGGTTGCCAAGAGAATCCTGTAAGAAAGCAAGTGATGGCATTGGGTAATAATTGCCCTGCAAGGGTATCTTATCATATGTCTGCCTCCTACTCGTCTGAAATCCATTTAGATCAGAATAGAAGACTCCTTGGTTGTCAATATCTGTCTTGAATCTGACAATCAGCTCCCTGTCATCAAATACATGGCCGACAAGTTCAACATGATATTCCTTCTCAATCAGCATATCCTGTATAGAGTCCCCACAACTATAAATGCGTGTGCTATGTGAGATAGGTGACTTCTCCCACTCTGTCTTTGGAAGGGAAAGGGCTTCTTGAACCAATGGCCCTTCACTAAGGATGAAATGACCTCCTTCATTAACAATTGCGCGTGCCTCCCCGATTGGTTTGAACAAGTATGCTCCACTTCCATGGCTGCTGTACATGCCAATTTCTTCACCGATATCAGTTTGTACTCCATACTTGTTACGAGTTACTGTCTGGAGGAGGCCATGGCTAACATCAAAGGAAAGAGTATGATAAGAGTTCTTCATCTCCACTTTTTTGCCTTCCAGCTTTGAACACTCGTATGGTTCAGGGCAAGGAAAATGTTGCAAAGCTGTGAATGCTTTTACCACAGCAGGGGTAGCTTTTTCACAATCCTGCCCTGCGGCTACATAGTAGGTCTCCAAACCCAGTGCAGGAACAGAAGCTCTCCAGTAAAGACGGTGCCGGCCAGTAGATATTTTTTCGCCGCTGACATAGTGCCACTCAGGGGAAATTTGACTTTTCAAACAGGACCCATTTGAGTTGAGAACAGTTATATCAGGAGTACTTACAACAACCATAACAATCTCATCTCTTGTTTGCTCTAATGGGTTAAAAAGGACAACAGAATGTCCCTTCCCTTCATGAGGCTCAATAACCCTATGCACAGGTTGAACATCATACTTCGAACGCTCTTGCATCGGCTCAAAATGTGATAACATGGTAGGATCAGATCTATCATGGACATCTCCTAAAAGCACTTCGACCGCCCTGGACATAAATAACTGCAAGTCTTGCAAAGAGGTGTGCATCCGAGTCCCATAGTCCACTACGACATGATCCTTAGCTGTGCCAGTTACCCCATCATGATGCTGGAAAAGTGCCAGGTTCCTCCTTGCTGCTGTCAATTTGTGAGAGAAGCTGATGGGCAATTTTGCACACTGAAACCTCTGACAGTATCCTAGAACAAATGAACCCAGAATCTCTGAGGCTCTGAGTGTATGTTCTAGGACACGATCAACTGCTTTGAAGAATGGCCTTGATACATAATAACCACTCCAGTAATCCAGATTCCTATCAGCATATGTAAAGAAATCCCCTGAAAGTGTTGGAAAACCTTGCAGCTCAGCAGAACCCAACTCACCAGAGCGTGAATAGTTTATCCTTTCAGCTTCATCCCTCAGTGTGGAGAAGTAATCCTCGAGGGTACCAAATTTGACTTCAGCATTAAGATGGGGGTTAGAGTTTATATAATCAAAAAGCTTTTCATAATTGCGGAACTGCACTTCTGCTTCCTCCATATTTTCATAACGGAAATCATCTCCCAAAGGAATGAGAAGTGTATTTGTTCTGTATAGGGTTGACTTTTTCTTGTACTGATCTAGAAGCTTTGTTGCTCTCTCTTGCACATTGTTAGGATTCGTTTCAATTGGATCAAATCTCCATGGGCAGGATTCATACCTGAAACCATGCATTCGAGCAAAGTCAAACTGGCAACAGATAGCTGGTTCTGGTCCACAGGTGTGTGGTATGTCATAAGAATAGAAGGGCATCATATGAACAAATATGTCAGTAGTTTCATCAATATCCCAGTTCTGCCTCCATAAATATTCAAGATTCTTTTGCCTCGCAAGCTCCTTTTTCAGCTCATAGTGTGTGCGCTGGATTAACATGTTTCGGAAACCCATCCTCCTCAGCAGATATGCCATGGTAGATGAATAACCAAATGGGTCGATTGACCAAGAATTTTTAGGAACAACTCCAATGGTATCATTGAGCCACATGTTCCCCTCCATCATCTGAGGAAAAGAACATAAAGATCATCAAAATGCATTGTAATCAAATAAAATAATTGCTCTAACCTATAATTATAACCATATCCAGCATAATTTGGTTTTTATACATTGAAGGTTGTTTCAGATTACCTCAACTCTTATAGAAACAAAAAGAAAGTACACATATTTCCCCCCACACTAAATCGGGCATTTACTGTAAAATTTAAACATCAAGTTTCAGAAGGAAAAAAACATGTAGCCTTATTTGAACTGGAAGTAACTGTTTTACTCACAAGTTCAAGCACCAATGCAGCTTAGCAATCACAAAGAAATTTGACAATAAGGTGTTCTTTACAGCTTATCTTCTTATTTGTTTATCTCCGTTTCAAAATACACACGCTTTGGTTTTTTAGTTCATTCTTTTCTTAGCCACGTATCAAGCTCTAAAAAACAAGCCAAACAAATTGGATTCAACTATCGGGGCCACTTCAAGAAGCTCTCTCATCTTATTTGACTTATCTCACTTTTTTTTATTACTTTTGAGTCCTTTTTTTTTTAAATCTCGTAGGCGTGTCTAAAAACTCCCTAACCCCAAACACAAAGGCCAACTGGCTCTCGAGGCTATGTCGGAAAATTCTCGAAATTATGAGATAAGGCAAATAAGCAGGATAAGATAAACTGAAAAGAACCCACCCTGAGTATAGACTGTCACTTCAATAATATACATTTTATATTTGCTTTGATGAGCAAAACAGAAAAAAATGTATTTATCTAGACCATATGTGCATACAGCCTAGAATTTTATCAAAACTGCTATTTAAGGACTTTGTGTTCGTTGTTGAACCCATGAGATTGGTGCATCTAGTTGGACGGATATTTCCTTTCTTTCAGAGGACTTTCCAAATTTGGTAGTTCATGCAATTGGTCATGAGGAAAGGTGCCAAATTAAGTTAAGTATATCAAGCATAATTGTATCATTAATGCAAACTTCTTGTGATTATACACGTAGCAGCATGTGCATAGTGAAATCTACTGGCAAAATATAACATATTCTATCTATCACATAGTTCATCCTCATATATTATTTCTTGTGTCATCTCAAACCTAGACTAAGATGGTTACATTCATTCACTTAAAGACTAATGGGTTTTGTTTTGTTTAACCAGCTATGCTATAGAGCACAGCATGCTAAGAAAAATCAAATACAGCCTAAAAGCATGAACAAAAAAAGAGTGCTAGAAAATAGCATTAAACTGCAGATTCTATAGCACATCCTCCCACCAAGGTGTTTCTCCAAAATGTAAAGTATTATGTCTTTTTCAGGAGAGTGAGTCAGTGACATGCACAATAGGAAAAAGAACAAAAAAAATGCACTTTATGTGTGCTATAGAGCACAGCATGCTAAGAAAAATCAAATACAGCCTAAAAGCAAGAACAAAAAAAGCATGCTAGAAAATAGCATTAAACCGCAGATTCTATAGCACATCCTCCTACCAAGGTGTTTCTCCAAAATGTAAAGTATCATGTCTTTTTCAGGAGAGTGAGTCAGTGACATGCACAATAGGAAAAAGAACAAAAAAAATGCACTTTATGTATGCATTAGGTACAGATGAAGGTCATAGCATATTAGCATGACACATTTAGCATAGAGAAGATTAAAAACATGATGCAAAAATGGTAAATACTAATGATTTGAGTGTACTTGCCTGCTCAATGATGGCAAAATAGTGGGAGTTTGCCTGCATTAAGAAATAAAAAGGATTAACTGTAGTATCTTCTATAGCAGAATAAATTATGTAGCAAAATCATGTGACAAGAAGTTCTGATGAGAAAATACATCATGTCTGATGATAACAACTGAAAGGAAATTCATAGTTGTGGAACTTAACCAAAATGCATCATGTCTGATGATAACAACTGAAAGGAAGTTCATAGCTGTGGAACTAACCAAATGCAAAATACAACAAATTTAAAGCACAGTAAGTTGCACATTTCCAAGGAGCCGTTCATCTGTATCAATAAGAAAAGTCATGCAATTTCAGTAACAGATTGGTCATCAAACTGAAAATTTGTCCTTTTTTTTCATCAAATGGTCTGCTCATATAATTTTAAATCTCACAGATCAGGTTATTACACTCAAGGGGTAACAAATTGAGCGTAATTTCTCCACATCCAAATCATAAGTGCTATGTTATTGAACAATGAATGACAATGAATGTCCTTTTTGCCAATGCTGTTTGTGATCCTTTAGTCAGTGTTGACAATTACATATCCTCTCAAGAATAGGCTAGTAGCCTGGTGGTGGAATGCTTTGGTTGTAAAGCCCACCACCTAGGTTCGAGTCCCCACAAGGACAAGGAAAATCCAGGTCCCACTCGGGGGTTATAGTTGTGGGACCGAATCACCGGATACCCACAGTAATTCCTCGAAAAAATTATATGTCCTCTCCATGTGCATCAATGGCGTAGAGCTTAAGAAAATTAATCAGTGAATTCTAGAGCAACCAATGTACCATGGCTAGTTCAAGTAGCATCAACCGCATGCTTACAAAATATGCAAGTTACCAAATCAATACGTGGCCAGGTAGCTCAAAACAGCCACACATACACAGCAGCCATCAAAGATAGCAGGACCAAAATGATTTGTAATTCTTAAGTGTTTAGGTAAAGCATGAAATCAAATTTCGTTCTATGCATAGCCAGGCCACAATAGAAACATATCATGCAAAAAATAAACTACACAAGAAAACAGGAACTACGATCTACTCCTAAAACCCTATCCAAACCACGAAATTTTGCTTCCCCCTCACCTCATCGTTCATGACCCAGCCGCCACTGACAATCTCGAGCTGTCCATCACGAACGAGCTTGGCGAACGCCTCCTGCTTCTTCCGCGGGGCGTCGCGCCACCACCTCTCCAGGTATGACATCTCCTCCCATATGAATTTCCTGCGCGAATCCTATAGGAACAAGAAAAACTCGGCATCAAAAGCCGCACCAAAGCTCTTGACACCAAACGTCCGGGAGAGATCGCGACGACCTTGGAGAGGGACTCGACGATGGTGTCGAGGATATGGCGCGACTGGCGCTCGTAGTACTCCTCGACGGTGCGGATCCAGCCGGGGTCGTTGTGGGAGTGGGGCGCGACGAAGACCTTGAGCTTCTCGGCGTCCCACTCGTCGCCCTTGTAGGTGACCTCCCACCCCTGCTTCCACGCGCCGCCGTCCACGTCCAGGAACTGGATCCGGTCGTAGAGGTCCCTGGTCGTGATGTCCACGGGCGCCTCGCGGCCTGTCCGCGCCGCCACGGCGGCCGCGGCAGCCTCCGCCGCAGCCGAGTCGCGGCGGAAGGCCGGCCTGCGTGTGAGGCGGGCGAGCGGGCGGTTGGGGGACGGCGCGGAGGACCGGGAGGAGGGGAAGCCGAGGCGGAGGAAGGCGATGAGGAAGAGGACGAAAAAGGCGGCGGCGGCGAGGAAGAGGACGCGGCGGGAGGAGGAGGACGTGGAGGTGGCGGAGTGGGGCCCGCGGCGGCGGGAGGCGGCGGGGGAGGAGAGGCTCTTGGGGCGGAGGTGGTGGTGCGCCTTCGTCTTGGAGGTGGTCGGGAGGAGGGCGCCCGAGCGGCCGCCGCCGCCGGAGAAGAAGTGCATCGCCGCCAGCGAGGTGGCGATGGTGGGAGAGAATGGGGGAGTGGGGTGTGGAGTGACTGACCTGACCGTGGAGTCGTTGCGGTTGGTTTGCGCCGATATTTTCGGGTGCTAGTGCGCGGTGGGACCCCGTGACGAACGATTTCTGACTGACAGGTGGGCCATTAATATTACCGAAATTGGCAAGGAACGTTCGGTTTTTATAAGTTTAAAAAGGTAAATTACATCGATGCCACTATGAAATTGTGATGTCTCATAATGCCACCATAAAGTTGAAATTTACTTATATGTCATTATAAAGTTGGATTCCTTCAAAATATACCAATACGGTCATTTTTGCCTTTTTGTCTTATTTAAATTTACCTCTAATATGTCACTTATTTCTGACACCTCCACCACGCCTTGGTAAGCGTAGTAGTACATGAGCCTAGCCACCCGTCAGATCTTCCTCATTCGTGCGGCCACGCACCGTAGCACACGTCACGCCGCCACTGCTTCTACCACAACCATGGCGAGCACTGCCGCAGCCGCAATCGCCCATGTAACAATCCCCTTGGTCTTGGTTACAGGGGAGGAGGGGGCCAGTGGTGACCAGAGGAGGTAGGGAAAGGATCCAGAGGGTGAGAGGAGAGGAAAGAGGGAGAGGGAGGGATGGAGGAAGAAGAATAAGGAAAGGGTGATTTGGTAAAAGAACCTCTAATAACCCCCCGTAATTGCATATTTGCAACAATTAGCACTTTATAATTGCATCCGTGTTGATACTGATTTTGCAGTGGCATTTCTTGCAATTTTACAATGGTATAGATGTAATTTTTCCTTCTATTTGGAACCAAAGGAGTTACCTTTCCCGCTTTGCTAACTAGAAGTCGTTTGTATGTGACGAGAGATGTGAGGTGCTTGCCTACCTAGCGCTGCATAGACAGCTAAGAGGGAGTAGCTCCATTTTTCCTCTTCGCTACACAAAACCTAAACTATCCTTCCTTTTTCCTGTTGTTACGAGCTAATGCCTCGGTGATGCCGCTGTTCCGTCTGCTCCTGCCTCCAACGAAGGTTCGACAGGCAATCATGTGCATAGACGGCCACCATCTGTCGTGCCATTGCCTACGATGCCTGCTTAGGCCGCAAGCAATCGTGCACATAGACGGGCCTTTCTTCTTGCTAGAGCTGCAGCTAAATGTGAGGCCTATTCTCTGCGTCTCTCTTTGCCGCTTTTGTTTTCCAGCCTCCTACATGCTTTTCCTCTTCGTTCTGTCATAGGCGTTGGTCCATCGGGTCGTCATGTTGCTTCCTCCATCAACATGGCTATGGGTCCCCATGTTTCGGTTGTCTCGACGTCTTTAGCCAGTGTTGTCAGGGAAGGTTTGATTTGTTTGCCTTTTCGATTCTTTCCATGTTTGTTTTGCTTTCTCTTATTGCATCTTTTTTTTGTTTTGCCTTACAGCTTCATCCACATAGCCCATGCTGCCCAGCCTTTCCCACTAGTGCAGCCTTCCTGCACTGAAGCGCCCTGTCGTTCTCGGAAGAGGAAGGCTTCGGCTGTCTCTGTGTCGGGTGTTGTTGCGCAGGGTAATTTTTCTATCTCCGCTTACCGCGTTTACGTTGGCCGTGTTTGGCTCCGCATTTTCCCTACTTTGGCCTAGCTGCCATCTTTTCCTTGATACGCTTATGTCTGTTGTTCTATCCATGTTGTTGCCAATGCTAACAGGTCCTGTGCCGCCCGTTCCTCTGTCCTCACATGTGTCTTCTATTGGTTTTTCTTCTTCTTTGCCTTCTCTAGGTAGGCAAGAGGTTGAGTTGTTAAAGGGTTCATCGCTTCTTCCACATCGGTTGTTGTTGCTTCCTTGTAGTTAGTTATGTTCTAGAGATGTCACCGTAAGCTGCCTCGCTGACGCACGCGTTGATGCCTTTTTGTGGCATCCTTTCCTAGGAGATCCTATTATGGTGGCCCAACAAATGAATGTCGCCATTGTGTTGCTTTGTTTTTGGTTCAAGGAAAAGGTTGCGAGGGATAGCCCCTCTTCTGGAGAGCGTCCTGTGTACAATCTTTGTTATCGTGAGCTCGGCGAGCTGATGAGTATTGATGGGGGCTCTCGAGCCGCCGCATTTATGCCTTTCGGAGGCAATATAACTCTGTGCTGGCCTTCACATCCACAAGGATTAATGTGGACAGAAGCATCAATGTTGGGTCGAGACCATGTGTTTTTAGGATAAACGGTGTTGTGCATCATCTCATCGGTTCGCTTTTGCTGCCTCCTAGTCGATGGCCGGAGTTTGCTCAATTGTATATTTATGATACCTCTCACGAGGTCGATAACAAGTTGGCTATTTTTCGAGAATAGGACGGTGTGCCATTGCACCTGGATCCTGCCTTGGTTGCTCAACTCGTGTCTATGTTGGATGCTTGCAACCCTATTGTTCAAAAGTTTAGGCTTGTGTGTGAGCGTTTGCTATCGAAGTAATCACCTGAGGTTGCTATAAGGCTTGTGGGTTCTGCCAGGGAAAGTCGTTGTACCTATTCCTTGCCTACAGCCTCTGAGCTTGTTGCTCTTATTTTCGATGACATGACTCCTTACAATTCTTAGTATGATATAGTTTTCAGGCCTGTGATGGTTGGTTCCAGCATGTTACGCCCATACACCTAGTTTGATGGCGTTGCAGTACCCGCTATTGTTTTCATATGGAGACATGGGTTTTCATCCATGTATGAGGCTAAGATGGCTACCTATCCACCACCGCACCTCTTCTTTCTCCGTGCCACTTCAACACGTTGTGGTGTAATCCCCTAATCTTCTGTATTGCCGTCAGCCGCCTCCTCCTCCACATCCAACTACTTCCTCTTCAACTCCTTCTCTCTCACCCTTATCATCAGCATCGTCCTCCCTCCCTGCTCAGCCTCCCGTGCCACTCCTCTCTCTGTCCCACTCCATCCCATGCTTGTTCCTCCTCCTTCCATCTTGTGCCTTCCCTCCTTAGTCACCGGCTTCTGTTGCAGCGATTGTGGCAAGCCCGTCTCTATGGGTGTGTTTGGTTCATAACCCTCCATGACCTTACCAATGAATTGGTCATGACCAATCAAAGGCATGACCAATTCATAGCAATTTTTTGTTGTTTGGATCAAAGCCAATTGATGGTTGCCAAATTTTGGTAAAGTAGGTGGTATGTTTGGTTTGTTGCCAATTGAATGTGCCAATTGTTGCCATAGTCAAATAAAAATTTTCTAAATTCAAATAATGTATCAGAAAAATCTAATTTAAAATTTTAAAACATATTAGAAAATAAAAGATCCTAAATCCTAAATTTTGAATTATAAAATGCAAAAAATACCAGATAAATTATAAAAATACAAAAAATTATAAATTATAAAAATGGGTAGATTGGGATTTTATATGATTTATAACATTTGTTCTATGCAATTTGGACAATGTATGAAATAGATACAAAAAATGGAAAATTATTTTTTTTTGAAATGAACTGAAGAGTTGAACTGCTAGTTAGTGCTGCTCGTGACGCTGCACTGGTGACGCTGCAGGTGGGGCCATGCGCTTTGCATCTAGCGCTGGAGGGCTCGCCAATGCATTGGCGCCAGATTTGGCCCCTCGCGCCCTGGGCTGTCTCGGCATGTAAACTTGAGGGCGTGACAAATTTTCACGCGGGCGTGCCAACAAATGGCTGTGAACCAAATGAGCTCCAAATCACAAAGGTATGACCAATAATTGGTAAAACAACTGAGAGTCATGAACCAAACACACCCTATGCGACCGTAGCAAGGACAAATATGGCGCTGAACTATCGAGACCCTGCCCTTGCCTCCGGTCGGACCCTGATCATGGTGTCCTTAGCAGGCTCCTGATCCTGATTAGCCCTTCAAGTTTGCCACCAGATTCCTTCACACGGCCCCTTCTCCTAGTCGCCATTCGGAATTAGCTCGCCCTACCAACAATTTTCTCTTCGCACCTTACGCCACTTGGATCTACTCATACCTTGGGTTTCCATATTTTAGTTACTTCCATTTCTTCCGTAGTACTAATTAATAGCATTCTAAGGATTCAATGTATGTATATTTATGCACCTACATGAATATATTTAGTACTTGCTAAAATGTTTCACCCTAAAATTACGTTATTAGCGTGGAGCTATGTTTCATAAAAGTGATGACTCTAGGTGGGGTCATCGCTTTAAATGTTTCTGCAGTTACCTTATCAGGTAAAGAAAAATCAATTCTTTCATGCTTTATTTCAGTTATTTCATTTGGTGTTCCTCGAACATTGATATCATTTGGGATCATCTCCCTGTGTATTAACTTACTAATAATTTGTTAGTTCCCTTTTCATGGTCTTACTGTAATTCAATTCCTTTTTTCAATTGAACACTTAGAATAAAAGAGTTTATTTGGTTAGTTCGACACATGTATCGTTCAAACAACCTTTCTGCCGCTATTTGTCCTTATCCATTTTTTTCATGTGCACATCATCTTAGACAAGAAGAGAATGGCATGACAAAATTCAATATGATTAATTGCATCAGGAGAACGATCTAATTAGGTGAGCTATTTGCAATATAGGTTAGCTTTTTCTTGACTTTAATAAATAGAGTTGTAGTCTTCTATCTATTAGGTGAGATTTTTGTAATATAGGTTTAACTTTTTTGTCTGACCCACATGTCTATCATTCGGTTTTACCTCTAACAACTAGAGTAGTAGTCTTCTTAATTATTCTGTGTTTTACTTGGTCCTGGAGTTGTGTCCATGTAAATTTTAGCCTTGGGCTTGGTGGATCAAAGAGGCTTACTGGGGTTGTTTTCCTATATACATATTTAAGACCTGCCCCAACTTAACTTTACATTGTAGATGTTTGATCTGCCCCAACGCAGGTGTACATTAATTGTTATGATCAAATCGTCAAGCTCCACCACCATAGTTAACATGAAACGAGGTGGATAGTGACGTTGAGCATACTTTTTTGCCACATGTATATGCTTTTGCTTGCATAGGACATGTTGAATAATCAAACCATGTTTTGGCTGTTAAACGAGAGATTCATACTGATGTTTTGCTATTACGTACTTTGGAGATCCCCGGTTTATGTTCCAGGATACAACATCCATTACTAAATGTTGGTGTTAGAACTGGGTACCTGTGTTTTACATAATTTTTTTGTTGTCATATGAGTTAGTACTAGTGGAGTGTCTGTGCTTTGCTACGAGATGAAGTGCTGTCCTCTAGAATCTGGAATGTCGAGGTTGACCGACAAAAACGTGTACATGAAACACGATTATTCAATGTATATCCCATAGTATATACGGTTGACAATTAAGCAAAAAGATAAGAAGGAAAGTCTAATTATGGTATGGAACCATGACGATTTGATATATAAAAGAATGTATGATAGAGTGAGCATGGAAGGTCAAAAGAAGCAATGCAATCATATTAGATAGCAGACAATTATTATAATTAATTTTGAAATTTGAAAACGATGCACTACCCACCGCTAAACTCTTTTTAATATTAGAGATTATAAGTGTCTTGTGATGGTGGTGGTGGTGGTGTTATCAATTCTTAATCTGCGCTGTCAAACCACATCGAACGTCCCACACGCAAGGCTCGGCCACACCTCAGTGCCGCGTGCCCATGTCGCCCCCAGAACTGTAGCCACCATGACCCCAGAGCCGCGACCCCATTCCTTTCTCCCTAACTCCTAAGACCATCTCCAATGCCTCTCTTTCCCCATTCCCGTTAGCTTCGCGATGGGAAAAAGACAAGGAGGGGAATGAAGATAGCGCTCCAACGGCGTCTCTTCCCCGGACGGCCGCACGAGGGGCAGGAGAGAGAATCGCTCCGCCCTCGGATCCTCTCTCCCATCTCTTCGACGCTCACAACGGTGGGTCTGCGCAACGACCATTCTGCCATGCGCTGTTTTGGATCCTGGGCGCGAGGTGGGAGGCCACGGCGTAGGGTTCCAGCGCCACCGCGTAAGGCTGTTGGACACGGGAGCTGGAGGGCTGGCCGAGCACTACGGTGACTTTGAACCAGTCAACGGGGTGTCGGTCAGATCGTGCAGCGGTAGCAGCGGCAAGCTCCCTGCGTCGCGGACGAGCGCTCATGAAGAGGACACCAACATGACCGCTGGCAAGAGGCACGAGCTAAAGGGGAACGGGTAGGCTACGCTAGCACAATTTTAAAAATTTCTACTACAAACACCCAGGACATCATGTAAGTAGAGGATCACAGATCGTTACCCTTGACATGCAATTACAGCAAAAGGAGAGTCGGAGTAGCTGAGTCCGACGTCGCACGCGTCGAGATACAGGAAGTAGTTGTTCACGTCGAGCTAAAAACCCCTCCTCGTCAATCACCACTGCAGCAACATCGTACATATTGTTGTAGAGGAAGTAGTCGATCTCTCTGACCTTCTCCTCCTTATCGCCGATCAGCGCCGCAGCAACCACAATAGCGCCTCTACAGTATCTACACGTCCAGGGGAGGAACATCATGCACCGGTGCGCTAGCAACGCACGCGCGCAGCTAAGGTTTATAGGAGTCGGTAGGGGGCGTGACAGTTAGAGTTACGTGGTCACGAACTCGTATATCTGCACCGTCCCACCGCCTCCCTTTATATAGAGCACACTAATGGACTTCTATGCTAGAGGCCCATTAGGACTCTAATCTTACACGGATCAGTATCCACGAAACTAATCCTACATGGATCAGTATGCGCAAAACCCACTAATGAATCCAATCCATTAGACATGTTCCAACCCGTTAAGTGTGTGACCCGTTAGGTTCATGCGCAAGTGGCCTTGACTCCAAAAACTCTTTTTCGAACCACAAGTTAATAGCGGTTCCTAGCAGGGCATATTGACAACCAAATACACAGAATGATCATATTAGCTAAACCTTGATATACTCACATACCGATCCCTTTGTCACATGATACCAGTCAAGTTCAAGGCGAGATGTATGCCACCCTTGTGATAGCTCAACCATTCACTCGATCTTGTGATGGATTCTAAACCATGATTAACTCTTTAATTACATTGTCATGACCATATACTTTCCAATCCAATCACATCGAGGGGCCCAGAGATCTCTCCTGTTATCAAAGAGGGGTAAATTCCATCTTGATCGCTCACACCCCACGACATGTTTCATAACATACTCGAAAGTTATCTTTATAACTACCCAGTTATAGTGTAGCGATTGATAACCCTAAAGTATACAATTACGCATGGTGGGATTCAATGACGATCTCAGGTCAAAGAATCATATAGGTATACCACTTGAAACTACAGGCTGATGGCACATGTAAGATAACAATCCAGTGTCTCGAGTAGGTCTATCCAATACCATGTTCTCTAACATGTGTTCACATTATTGATTTAATATCTATATATCTATGGTATGTGAAACATTATCATCAATCAATACATGTACTGATCAAATCATTACTATCCTACATAATGATATGAGACCAGGGATCATTTAGAATAAAATCATATAAACAATGTGTTTCACAACTAAGTCGTACTTGATGAACAATGTGAACGACTTTTATTCATGGAACTGATAATATATTATCCAAGAGTACATAAACATAGACGTGATACAATCATATTACATGATTGCTTCTAGGGTATGTCACTAACACTAGCCTAGGTCACCTACCACATCTTGCGGGTGGGTTTGGAGATGTTCAAAAATGTGCCCACACAATAACAGCCATCATGAAAGAGATACGAGATGCTTTGTTAAAGAACAAGAGGGTAGGCCAATCTTCCTAGATGATGGCAATAGGGAAGAAGAAGAAGGTGCGAATGTTGTTTTACCACCATAAAAGCAGGAATCTCAAGCCTTTGCCTCTGTTGTGCAACCAAGCTTGGGGACAGACGCGAAAAAGAAAGCAATCATCTCTTCAGTTCAAGGCTCCAACATAATCCATTAGTGCCATGCTTCGTCGAACACCCCAAGAGGTAGTGGATGAAAGACATGCTAAGGGCAAGGGGCTTGCTCAAATAAGCATTCAATCTTGTATGAGAACCAAGGAAGAACAACATGTTGTTTAACTTAGAGATAGCAAAGTTGTTCTATGAGTATGGCATACCATTTAGTGTTGCACACTCAAGGTGGTTTGAGATAGCTGTGGAGGCCATTGCACAGTATAGTTTTAGGTACAAGCCTCGTAGTTACCATGAGCTTCAAGAACCATTGCTTCAGGAGGTTGTCAAGGAGACAGATAGTGTGAGGGTGTAGCATGAGGAGGCATGGAAGCAATATGGTTGCACACTCATGTTCAATGGATGGACAGATAGGAGGGGATGCCATTTGATTAACTTTCTTGTTAATAGTCCCGAGGGGACTTTCTTCTTGGAGTCTGTTGATGCATCTAGTGAATGACATGATGCAAAAATGTTGATTTACTAGAAAAGAGAATTGAATGATTAGGAAAGATCTTGTTGTCCAAATTGTCATTGATATTGGTGTTAACTACTAGGCTGCAAGAAAGCTTCTAATTGAGAGGATTCCTACATTGTTTTGGACCCCCTGTGTTGCACATTGCTTAAAACCTTATGTTGGAGGACATATGGAAGTTAAAGGAATTTAAGAAGCCTATTGCACATGCCCGACATCTCACCACATTCATTTATAGGTATGGGAGACTTCTTAATTCAATGAGAGCGAAGACAAGTGGGATGGATCTTGTGAGACCCGCAGCTACTAGGTTTGCTACAACATTCCGTACCTTGAAAAGTCTATACAAGCAGAGAGATGCATTGAAATTCCTATTTCAAAGTTTGAATGATTTGGCTTATGTTACATATAATAAAAAGATGGAAAGTAGGTTTCAAAAGAAAATATGGCAAGTAGGTTTCGAAAGATGCGTGAGGAGAGCATAAATTATGACCTATTGGCCAATAAGGGTGTTCATGGGGATGGATGTGACCTTACATAGAACTATGTTGATGACGCCATTAGTGTATCACAAAATCTTCGAGGTTGCAATTTTCCTATAAGAGCTCATGGAAGGGGGGTAAGAAGGGTTAAAGAAGATGATGACTGAGAGGAGCCACATTCGCATTTGGGCAATGAAGGGGAAGATGAGATGAAGCTCGATAATGTTGATGTGGATCACTATGGTGAAGCTCCAACCGATGATATCGAAGATGGTAAACGAGAAGACATGAATGCTACTAATAGCATCAATGATTTGATGGATGAGTATTGAGAAATGAGAGGGTTGGAGACTCAGAGTTATGCTTATTTTGCTATTTATGTGGAGTGTGGAGTGTGGAGTGTGGTTTTCTTATGCTATATGTGTGAACTTAATAACTTATGTTATTTTGTGGACTTATGTTATTTTATAGCCTATTGTTGGTTCGCCATACTTATATGTCTATGGCACTGCCTCGCCACGCGCTTTAAGCGATGAATAGGTAAAAAGAAGGTGGCACGCCACGCCTCACGTTACCATCATAACAACTATGCTTCTCAACATTGTCTTGATCTGCTTCCGTACAAAATAAACAAGCTGTCAGCAGGAAAAAGGAACCTGTATAGAATTGCATATTAGAAACCATGTGATAAAGACATATTGTTGTTGTTATGGAGCTTACAATAGTATCTATTACTCCCAAATTATTTGAACAAGATGCTTCTTCTTGTGATTCATGGAAGGAAGAATCAGAGGTAACAAGATTGATTTTGTAGTGCCAGGGATGTCTAAAAACTAATTTCTACATAGTTATCCATACTAGTAGTAGTTGATAATCTGTTCATTTGAAGAATACACTCATGTTACATAGACTAGCCAAGTATTTACTCTACAGTCATGTTTCATAGACTAACCAAGTATTTGCTCCAATACATACTAATACTAATCTCTCTAACCAACAAAGATATCACAAGATTTTTTTCCTATAAACCAGGTACTTGCATATAAAAAAAAGAGAACATATTAGAGTAGAGCTAAGCAAGACCAAGTAACCATTGATGATGCACTTAACATTGCAAAGATGGCCACATGGAACTGGCAACCTTCATAGCTTGTGCACTTCAGATTCGTCGGAGTGTACATTAAGAAAATAAATTAGAATAATAGAGCTAAGCAAGCCCAAGTAACCGTTGATGTTGCACTTAACATTGCAAAGGTGGGCACATGGAAAAGACAGCTTGCATAACTTGTGCACTTTAGGTTCCTTAGAGTGCACTTTAGGTTCAGCTAGCTCTACCATCCATCCAATACATCATATTTATTCATAAACTATCACCAATAAGCTTTTGAAATACATCATATTCATATTCGTCCAATACAAGTAAGCCTTTGATGAAAATGAGGATTTGCATAGGTTTCACGAATGTGTCACATTAACTTGAGAATTCAAAAAATTTGGTAGACAATATCTCCTAGAATACGTAGTCAAGATCAAAATTAAACTCACTGGTCCAAATATATCTCGCTGAAATCACATCAATGCCATACAATCAAGCATACAATTTCTCCTAGAATATGCAGTTAAGCATAGAGTCCAAGAAGCTTACTGGTCTATCATTACTAGAAACAACGGGGGTGGGGAAAAGACTGACCAGATGGAGTTATCCTCACTATTGCTAACGAAGTCATCGCCGCTACCTGTTAAAACTGATGGAGTCATCCATACTGACAGCAGCGCTGGACTCCTCCTCCCTTGCACCGAAGGCAACCAAATGCAGCAAGCAGCGGAAGCAAAGAGGAGGCTGGGAAGATGGCACTACAGGCTTGCAGCGGCTGAGGCAGCGACGTGGAGACCGGTTGCGACGCGGCAATGCCACCAAGGGAGCAGCCGAGCAGGGGATGGATTGACGGCTAGGATTCTCAGTAAGGAGAGAGTCTTGGGGGAAGAGCAAGGTAACTTGCCCGAGCAAGGTAGAGTCCACCCGAGCTCTATCAAGCAAGGTAGTGACTGTGCCGGACTTCACCGAGCTCTACCCGAGCTTGGTTGCTACCCATCCAAGCTGGTTATCACTTGTCCGAACTAAAAGATGTCCGGATGAAGCTGCACGAGCTATAGACGGTCGAACTGTGCAACAAAAGACCTGACCGGGCAAGGAGAAACTCGAGTAAGCTCGTACCTATTCAAACAACCCAGCCACCACATCTATTCTTTATTCCTTTTGCCCTCCGAAGTCACCGAATCTTCCATCCATTGGTCGACTTGGGCGGCGGTCAGCAAACCTGACCCTCATCTTTTCTTACCCGAAACCTTACCCGCAGCCTCTCTATTACAGGTGGGACCTGGACCCACTTGTCAATAGAAAAGTATACCTCTATTTAAACCCCTCTCCACCCTCTTCAACCAGCCCTCACCCTCATTCTTCCCACGTCCAAGTTACGGATAAGACCAAGAACAAAGAAGTCGTTCTTCATCTCCACCTCCACCATTTTCAAATCTCCACCCAAACCACCAAGAATCCATATAGGGTGTTATATATCGTTGGAAAGCTGAAATTGTTGGCTATCCATTCCACTCCATGGTAAGCACATGCACAAAGGTTTGCTATGGATTTCTCTTCCTTTTCTCTTTGCTATTCGGTTTTGAGACAGCAAAGCCTGATTTCGTTTTCTGCCCATCTATGCCCTCTTTTTCAAATCCAGGCCATGGAATGAGCAGGAGTAACATCTACACTTCCTAGGCTTCAAGTACATCCAACTCCCTTACATGTTCACAAGGATTTGGGTGAGTTCTTACTGCCTTTCTTCATCCACTTCTCTGTGTTCGACAGCAGTGAGGTTCTTTGCAGTTTTCTCATCTTGCATGTCATTTTTCCTCACATGCAAGCTTGGAGATGGCCAAAAAGAGTTCATGCACGAGCTAAGAAACGTCTAGGAGCAGATCCACGCTACTGGAGTTGCAGGGACCACAAGGAACAAGCTGAATAGTTGCTAAACTGAGTTCTGGACAGATTACCGTCCACCACTTCGATCCCCTCATCTTTGGCCTCTCTATTGTTAAGTAAGGCCTTCCTTACTAGGTGAGAACCCGGTACTCCCTCTCATTTCTATTCTTCACCATTTAGCATTCATGGCTAAGCTTTTGTTTGGTGGAAACCGAAGCATTAGAACCCCAGATCTGAAAACAGTCTGTTTCAGCCTTTCTTTGAACAGTAGCCTAATAAATTCTATAAAATCAACCGTAGCTCGGATAAAAAAGTGTTCTACATGAAAATTGTGCACCAGTAAATTTTCTACAACTTTTGTGTTGAACCTGAGCTCAAGCGAGCTCATCTTTACCGCCAAAGGTCGTTCGTACCGAGCAACATATAGTCTATGTGACCCTCCCGAGCAAGATTAGGTATGCCCGACCAAGAGCAAGTCCTAACCGAGCAAGGTATGACATATCCGACCAAGGGAACCCACTCTAAGGCAAGAAGATGTCCTTCTCGAGTAAGGGGATCCTCTTCCGAGCAGGTTGGGTCTGTTTCCAAGCAACTATGGCCATTCCCGAGCAAGCCCTAGTCATCCCGGATAAGAACATCACCTGAATTTCAAATGGTCATATCTCCCTCATCCGAACTCGGATTTGGGTGATTCTTTTTGCAAAATTTGCATTAGCTCATGATCTTTCTGAATATGCAAAAATTTAATGTTTCCCGCTGTTAAATATTTTATTTAGATTTTATTTGATGCTCTTGCTACCGAACGATAGGAACCGACGTTCCGGAGGAGCCTGGATTTGCGCAGGAAGTTTTCCCCGATGACCAGCAGCAACAAGGCACTATATACTCTCCTTTGAATCATATTGATACCATGATTTGCAAATGCATGATTCTAATTATGTTTTATGGGTGACTTGCATGCTATTTTGAAGTATATGTTATTTGGTGGGTAGATATTAGTTATTCCCTACTTCATGGTCAATACCTTGATAGGCTCGATATCCTTACTCCTTGTTGCCTAAGTGGGTATTATGATCTATTTAAAGTCCGATAATGCTTAGCCCTGCTTAGAGTCAACAAGGTAAAGTGATCGATGGAGCTAGTCCATTGGTCGTGCGACTTCAATTGGAAATGATTTACTGTTTGATTTGGATTATGGTGATGATAGATTATGTATCAGATCTGAGTTGGACTTGAACGGGAGGATGGATCCCGGACATGTAGCCTCGTTTGAGTGATTAAGGACCGAACATTGGGTACCTTCCTCTCTAGTACTATACGTACGACCACACGTGTATCATGAGAACACTTGGCCAATTTCTTGTGCATGCTAGCGCCATTGGGTACCAGCGGGACAACTTGTGTTAGAGGGTGGGGTGGCAGGGTGGACCATCCGTGGTGCGTCCTTGCGCTTGGGTGTGATGGGCCTTGGACAAATCCACTGCAACGGTTGACTCCCTCCTGCACTCGAGGAGTGGGCAGTGGATAAAGTCAACTCGGGTGACCCAATGGACTGGCATGTACATCTAGGAGGCTTCGGCATGGCTTGTTGTGTCATGTGGGTAAAGTCGTACACCTCTGCAGAGTGAAACTGTTCGAACAGCTGCTTCCCGGGCAAGGTTCAATTTGCCGCGGCAAATCGACTTATCATCGCGAGTCGGCAACGGCAAATCGAGATTTAAATTCAAAATTTTGATTGGAATTTAAAAATTGGAAAAAAAAATCTCAAAAAATCTATAAACCTGTATGAAGGTAATGGTGAAAAAAAATCAAAAACAACATTGAAATCACGAGGAAATTTGATTTGAAATCGTGTAAAATTGAAAAATATACTGTTCATACCGTTGTATTATTGCATGCTCTGTTCATACAGTGTTGTACTGTTGTCCCGTGATTCTTCAATCTTCACGTTGCCTTTCCCCTCCTCGGGTCCCCTCCTAGCCTAGCACTGTCACTCCTTGCTCCTTGCTCCTCCACTGTCAGATTTCGCATTCTCGCCGCGAGCTCGCGACAAATCGAGGGGAAACAACATTCTCGCATTCATTGTTGCCTAAAGGTTAAATAATTACCAAAATTCATGCCTACCATTTACATAATTTTAAATCAATTTTTACCATTTTTTCGCACCATACAAAGTTTCAAAGCGATTTTTCTAATAATTTCAAATGTTCCTTAAATGCTACATAATTACAAAAAGTCATGCCTACCATTTTCATTTTTAAATTAATTTTTACCATTTTTCGCACCATAAATATTTTTCTCATTTTTTCCCACCGGCCAAGCGGTTTCCATAAATTCCGTTCGACGGTGGGACAAACCGGTCGATTTGTTGCTGGGACCGGTTTTACTAAACCGACCCTACGGTTACCGGTATGAGTCCTAAGGATCAGTGTTCATACCCACAGTGAAACAGAATCATGATACCAAAACAAAGCTGCATTAGCTATTAAAATAATTCAGAGTGCGACGGAGCTATATGTTACATTAGCGGAGAAATATAACACATATTAAAAAGAAGCAAATAGTTACAATCAAAAGTAGTGACCCATCACGGCCACAGGCACACGCTGAGTAGGGAAACGGCTAGTAGTCCGGAGCATCATCCGGGAAGATCTCAACGTTATCCTGCGTGTCCTCGTAATCTAGACCTGTTCATAGAATGAAACGATTTCACAGAATATGCAGGTTAGCAATTGAATGCTAGCAAGTCCTTCCTAGGAAGGGCCAGGTTAAGGTTTACCTTAGATAAGCTGATGGTTAATTTGCATAAAAGCATTTCACTTAAAATTGTAAAAGCATTTGAGAAACATATATTAATAAATAGAAATCCTCAAAAGAAACAGAATTGAAGCAAATATCCTCTTATGACTCAAGTTCTCAACTCATTATCTCAGCTCATTATTTCATATTCTCATGACTCATCTCTCAGTACTCAAATCGCAATTCTCATATAACAAACTCATAATTCTTGTCTAGCAACGGCACACACGCCGGAATAACCTTACCCAGGTCATATTAAGAATGGTGATGCTACGTTGCGAAAGACCGCTAAGACGCTCTTTAACCGAGAGCTCGGCCATTTAAATGGGTTTACTCTGCAGAGGTTGTACGCTTTACCCGCAAGATACGATATCCTCCCGTCAAAGGATATTATAACAAAACCCTCCGGAAAATTAATCTCGGGCTTAAAACACGGTCGTACCTGCTTCCCCACAGGTACCCAGAGAAATGCTTCAGCACAAGTCCCTGGCGAAACCCCGGTGATGTTTCTCAATTCTCATATCTCAATTCTCAACTCTGTACTTCTCAATACATCCACCGTGCAAGGACAGTGAGTAATCCCGACATTTCTTTTCCTTTAGATTAGGCCCGTCCCATACTGGGCTTACGGTCGCACGGGTTTATCTCAGGTAAGTGTGTCACAATCATCGGTCCTTAGTCTCGGAGCGGCAACACAAACATAAACCCAATACTCGTGCTCACATGCACCCACCTTACAATCCATCCGCTCCCGATCCGATTTATTAGTTGGTCAAATTTTAATTAAAGATGAACAAATAAAATCCCACCATAAACCAAAATATCAACTCTCATATCCATATCGTATGTGTATTATGTGGGGTCGGATCTTCGATGATCTATCTGAGCATTGCTAAGCAGCTAGTATTTAAAAACAGTGGGTATATATATACCATCAATTATCTAGGGTCAAGGGTTTGTCGGTGGATGTATATATCGGACAGATATATGCATTAGGCAACACTATATAACTATACGGTATTTTTTATCAAAATAGCAATTTTGGAAAAACTATAAAATTGGGATTCTAGAGGAAAGACTTGCCTTCGGAGTAGTCGTACTCTTGCGGTGCGTCGGCGGCGTCAAGGAATTCTCCTTCGGCGTCCGATCGTTCTATCGCACGCAAAACGAAGAAAACAACCAATAAATAACATATATAATAAAATAATTTTAGAAATTATACAAAAATTACAGAAAATAGGTGTGATTTTTATGAATTTTTAGGAACTTGAATCGCCGGAATCGGATATCGGATGAGTTCGGTGCAGACAATTAAAGTTTGAAACTAATAGAAATTCTAGAAAAAGAAAAAGAAAATGAAACTACTGTAGCTCGGCCCATTATATGGCCCATACTGATCACCACTTCATCAGGTCTCCACCGGATAAGAAGTGAGTGGGATGAGTGTGTTAGAGAGAGAAAGAGAAAGGAAGAGAGAGGGAAAGGAGAGGAGGGAGTAAGGAGGAAGGAGAGGGCTACTGGGCTGGTGGGTCACCGGCAGAGAGGTGGAGTGACCGTGGCGGGGTGAGCTCGCCGGCGATGATGAGGCGCCAAGATCTTGTGGCGATGGCTAGTCATGGCCGGCACCATGGGCGCCGGGAGAAGCAGGAGAGGCGGTGGTCGGGTGGTGTTGGGCCGATGCTATGAGGAGTCAGGCGGGCGGTTTGGCTTGGCGATGAGGCAACGGCTCTGGCGCTGCTCACTGGGAGGAGCTGGGGGGCGGCAGATCTGGGCCACGGCGACGGCGACGACGCGAGTTTCAGGGCAAGGAGCGACGGGAGATGCGGAGTCTAGGGCGACGGCGGTGAACAGGGGAGGAGGCGGCGCTTCGGCGAGGGTGAAGTGGCGGGCTCACCGGCGGCGGGAAGCGGAGCTAGGCGGCGGCGGCTGAGCTTGAGCTCGCCAGCGTTCCAACGACACAGCTGGGGCAAGGCGAAGACTTGACCGATGGCAGGACGCGCTGCTGCGCACTGGAAGGGCACACGGTGGCTAGCTTCGACTGGTTCTTGGGGAAGAGAGGGGTTTTTGCTTCTTAAGGACTTGCAGGTGGAGACGGCTCGGTGTGGGGAGCAAGGCTGCAGTGCATGCAGCAGCGTGGAGACGAGTGCACACGGGCAAAGAAGCGCCACGGAGGGCAAACCATGGATAACGCCAGGATAAGAGAAGAAAAGCAAGATTTTTCTTGCAATATTAATTCTAGAAGAAATTGAAATTTTAAGCAATTATAGTTTTAAATGTAATTTCGTTGTAATAGATTGTTATTTATTCATTTATTTATTTTTTTTTAGGAGAGAGCAGGAATGTAATTTGTTGTGATTGTGAATAAAATTGTGGTTTACTTGTAAATAAAATGTTAGTGGGTTCTTTAGTATGAGAGAAAATTCAATTCGATTGTTGCGATGTTCAAACCAAATATTATTTTATTTATTCATTTATTTACTTGGGCGTCACACGTTCCCACCAGTTTGCCGCGATTTGCCGGCTTTATCCACCGATTTGCCGCCAGTTTGCCGCGATTTGCCGACTTATCGAGCGATTTCTTCGGTTTCGGCAAGTCTCTTACGATTCAAATTTCAAATTTCAAATCTCAAATTTTGAGCGATTTATCACGATTTGCCACGGCAAATCGCGGCAAATTGTGATCCGACAGGGACCGATTTTTGGGTCCAAAACGATAAGTTGAACTCTGGTCCCGGGTTAAGGACGAATCTTGAGTTGGTTAAGTTGCCATTTGTTAGCACATGAGGTTCGGTTTTGGGTACGGCATGAGCTGTGGTTTGGTGGTGTTTCATTTCCGAGCATAGGGATGCTCGTGGTGTATGGTCGAATGGAGACCAAGGGCAGTTAGAGCCCACTGACTGATGATGATGGATCTTATGATGATGAAAGACGATGATGGATCTTATGATGATGAAATACGATGGTCACTACAAGTTATTACTTTTGAAATATTTTTACTAAAATGCAATTTACAACCTACTTATGTCTGTCTTGCAAATGCTCTTTATGCTGAAATTAACCTTTAAGCCCTCCTTTGCTACATGCCACTCATGAATGAGGATATATATTACCTCCCTAGTGCGAGTACCTTCTGTACTCAACTAGATTGCTACATTTTCAGGTGAAGACGAACCCACGCTTGAGTACTACTACCAAGCTGGGCAGGATGACGCTAGCGCGCAAGCAGAGTTCTAATTTCCAGTCGGTTGCCCAAAGAGTTAATGGGGGCATACCACGCTGGTCTTTTATTTATTTATGATGTTCTTCCGCTGTTATTTCGGTAAACAAACTTGTATTTTCGCTGCAGTAAAATTCTGACTAGGTTAAACTTATCGTTTGGGCAGCAGTCCATGTTGCCCAGTTGGATGCAAATTATGCCCAAAGATGGATGTGTTGTGCTATCAATCATCGTGAGGATACATGCGTGATGGTAGCTGATCTTGGGAGCCATCACCGGGCACATATCCAGGCACCCAGGTTACCTTCAATTCAATAGAGATTGCCCGAACGGATTAATTGTTGCTCGGGTTAGGGAGTAACATGTGTGGCTTGCTCGGCAACCTGCTCGGGCAGCTCCTATGTCAATTTCCAACCATTCTGGGCAGCACGTCATATCTCTATTGGGTCGAATGTGAATTCAGAGGGCGCCACAAGATTGAATGATGAGCGTGTGGGAAATTTTCCATGATTCGGGAGTAGGGAAGTGCTTCCATAGGGTACAGGATGGGATGGGCCAAGAAAACCCTGTGTCATGGGCTGCCAAACATTCATGCAAAATGGCGTGGGGAAATTTCCATGTGGATTATCGCCCCTGGGAATGGGATGGGATTTTGGCAGGGAATCGGAGTCCCAAACAAGCCCTTAGAGCGCAACATGCATGGAATTTTACACCTAAAAAGATAGACTCATGCCCGCTGCGTGGTACGGGCCAAAGATGTGCGTTATTATGCTTCTTTTTGTCCGTTCGTTGTGAGGGCAGTCTCAAGCAAAACCTCACTAATCTATTCACAACATGCCCTTATATTTGTTTCAGTACACTAACCTCAATACCAAGTTTTTCCTACAGGAATTAGGAGTCATATTTTCATCGGTCAAAGTTCTTACTTGACCAAGGATGAGTAGTGGCCACTTTGTCTTTTTGGGACAATGCAAGCTGCTCCGTCAACTCTTCCACGTTACCCGTAACTTGAAGCACTTCACATTGTGCCTCACACCCCAACTTGGTCTCCGCCTAGAGCATCTGTTGTGTTGTCTTCCAAGATTTCTAGGGCCATGACGGATTTGTTAGCCATGTGCTAAAGCACGTCGCATCACTCGATCTAGCCGACCATATCCATCTTGGCCATCTCATGTGCTTTGACCTCACCCCCCTCACTTTTCGACCATCTTCGCTTTGGTCGCTTCATGCACTCGAGCCTTGCTTTCCCATTTCGCTTGCAAAGACTCCACCGTAGAGCTTTCGACAGCAGCAACCTGAGCCATTGGCTTCTCTGAGTTGCTCTTAGAGGCCATTATTCTCCTACTTTGCACAAACATAGTGGCCTCACCACTCCTTTGCTCTCTTGATGGCCCCTTTAAGCACCTACGACCATGTTGTTTTTGTTTCAACTATACAAACAAAAAGGGGAAAGGAGACCAGGCCAATTGATATTACCTTGACATAATGGTTCACCAACTTGTCCTAGCAGGAGAGGTCATGCACATTGTTTTTGGACTTAGTAAAATAGCTCCAAGTTTCCAAGGGCTATGGAAGATTCCCCTCTGCTTGATCCCCTTCGACACTTGGGGGCGTGGACATGGTCGTAGGAATGCATGCCAACGATACTCTGAAAAGGATCGAAGGCCTATAAGGGGGGGTTGAATAGGCCTAATTGCAACTTTTTTTGTTTTTCTAGGTTTAGAAGAAATTAAGACAAATTAATACTAAAGAAAGACCTATTCTAAGCAAGACGAACACAATAGATACAAGAGAACTATATCGGCGATAGCATCACAACCATTGCATAAACATTAAGAGAGTGCAAGAAATTAAAGGAGCACACGGGACAAAGGATATTTTTATCCCGAGGTTCGGAGCGAACTCCTACTCCTCGCTGAGGAAACCTCGACGAACGAAGGGTTCTTAATCGAACCTAGTCCTCTTCTCCACTCATGGTAGTCGTTCGCCGCTCCGCAGTCGACTCGAACCTTCACACCGTGTCGAGTGCTCCCACACGCCTTGGTGAGCTACTCGACCACACCACCCCCGACGACACACGTCGGGTGGGAGACACACTCGAGGGTAACAAGCCCGATGACGACGAACCCGCAACTCCGAATCCCGAAGAAGCACTAGGAAGATCAAGAACACGGAAGAACCAAAACACACTCACACGGGCTTGGGAGGCTCAAGAACTTACCTAGCAAGAGTAACACCAAATGCTCGAGCTCACCTCTCTCTCAGACACACTCCCTTAAACATCGACGAGGTTTCGGAGGAATATTCCTCAGATTCCCCGAGGTGGGAGGATCACCTCACAAACCGGATCATGCTCGCCAGAGGAACCGCAGTCTCCCCTAAACCTAACTCGCTCCTCACCGGCCAGTGGAGGGGTTCACACTCGACCAGGCATACCATCAGACAAGACCTCTCGATCGTGTCCGACGAAGGCCGAACTCCACTGGACAAACGCACTACAAAGAAAACACCTAGAAACCCTCCTCACAACCCAATCGGACACCATGGCGGACAGTCCGGCGGTTTGTGGGACCAAGGCCGGGCTACACTGCTACCAAGCCGCTTTTCTCCCAAAACCCTCATGAACGATCTCGCAGTGGGCGGACACATCGCCGGACGGTCCGGCTAGGCTGTCCGGACCAGGCCGCACCACTGTCTACCCAAAGCACCGCCCCAACCATCGTGGGGAACCATTTTGGACCGACACACCGACGGACGGTCTACCATTGTCCGGTTGACGATCGAAACTTCATTGCTCATATCTCAATTACATCTGGCCGGATTTCAACCAGACGGTCCAACCCTTGTCCGGTTAGGGTGACCCGCCGCTAACACACCCAAGCTCTAGACCACACCTAGAGACACTCCCAAGCCGTAAACAAGAGAAAGGAAAGATGTGCTTCATGGGAAATTGCAAATGCACGGATAACATCACCATCGAGCCCCCCTCAGAACAGCGTCGAAAAGATCCGAAAAGAAAAGCCTAGGCTAAAGATAGACCCACACACTTCCCGGTCTATCCTCTAAATCATCCTTAGCCTTGATTGCAACGACGAAGATCATTTAAAAACAATGAGGGGTCCAAGATATACAAAATGCCCTCAGTTGGCAGGAAATGGCATCTAGATGTAGCTTCACTTGAGATGACCGATCAACAATCATCAAAATCAATAAAAGCCCATGGGGGTCTTGATCCTTACAATCTCTCCCTTTTTGGTGATTGTTGACAACACCTGCATTCTATCTCAAGTGATACAAAACATAGCATATATATATCTCGCATGTACAGGTCAGTTACAGTGGCATCACCATAAGAACATCATCACAGTTTTAAAATAAGATATGGTATGCATGACACAAGATAGGCTCCCCCTAGATAGACACAACAAGGCAATCAAGAAGTCAAGAATTCAAGTGCACCAAGTACCACAACAGTCACAAAAGTATCAAGCACCAGTTACTACAAACCAAAGGCAAATAGTTCAATAGTTGAGACCAAAACAATCAAAGAGATAGCAATGCTCCAACAAAGCTCTAACTACTCCCCCTTTGGCACCAAGCACCAAAAGGGGTCTTCGCGATCCCCACCGGACAAACAAGAGTCACTTCTTCTTGGAGAACCGCCGGCGAAAATAAGTTTTGAGGTTGGATTTGATGGAGTTAGAAGGAGGAGGTGGTGGTGCCTCTGCAGTATCAGGAGCCTCTGAAGAGCCTGGAGCAGAAGAGTCTGGAGCACAGTGACCCTGAACATCCTGATGATCCATGGAGGCAAATACTTCAGCAGAGGATGGGTACTCAGAGGGATCTAACGCCACATTGAACAACTGATCCCCCAGAAACTGCACAGAGGCATACAAGTCCTGGTGAGAATTCTCAATAGAGCTCACCCCGCACTCACGTTCTCGCAGTGGCCAGATGCTCTATTTGTCGAGCCAATTGATCCTGCTACCAAGATACTTGCTCATTGTGCCAAGATACCTCCTCTTGATGCCATCCCTGATAGATCTGATGATATGAGTCCTGAGCTGCTGTGAGGGAGGTGAAGAACTGATCTTGATGAGCAAAGAAGGCTTCAAATCCTTGCATTGGGGGTGCCTGAGCCTCCTGGGACTCTGGAGGAACTTGAGGAGCACTATGGCTTGTTCCTGCCTGGCTATCATCCACTCGCCGTCTCTTGTCCCCTGCCTTCGGAATCTTCATATCATAGGGCTTAATTGACAGGTTGTAGAGAGAGGCATCAACAATATTCTTCTGAGCTAGAAATCCACAAAGAATGTGACCTAAGGGGAGAGACTTGTTGAAACCCCTCATGAAACCCTCTTCCATCTCCTCAAATAACAAATCTGCCACATTAATTGTTGCCTTAGTTAGGATATAATGACAAACCCACTGAAAGATTGGAGTGAATGCATCACGATTCCCACTCCTATTCAAGATGGTCCTTCTAAGAATGCCATCTAGCACTGACGTCTGGTGATTAAGACAGGCAGTCTTGGACTGAGAGAACCCTGGAGCTGTCACATCTTCATAAAGATGTTGTATCATAGGCACATCTGGCTGAATATGAGTTGTAGACCACTTGTTCTCTCGCTCCATACATAAGAGAATGAATTTCTACCCCGCCGCAAACAAGGTGAAAAGTATCCCGAAAGTGTCCCTTATGAAAGATGTGCCGACTCTCAAGTCAACGCTACTCGTGTGGTTCTTTGCAACCCACATGGTCGAATAGATTTCAAGCACATCATGCATCGAGTAGGAGAACTTCGAGATAAAAGCTCAGAAGACCCATGGTGGCACAAAGATCCAAGATATATCTCATCGAATTGGTAGCTTCTTGAACTCTTGCCCATGATATGTATTGAGCGTGAAACACAAACTTCGATTGACTCGCCTTTGACACATATGCTTTGTATATGTCACTTTGTGAACACGGTGCCGGTTGTCTCGAGGTAACATGGGCTTCTTCGGGAACCATCGAGCCAAGGAGACACGCCTTAGTTGCCTAATGAACTTGTCTTCCCAACCCAGCAGATCTTTGGACACCGTCCCATATTCAGTGAAGACACTCATTCTAGAGTCAACCTCAACTTCCTCAGCTTCCTCAGCTCCCTCAGACTCGTCATCTGATTCAACCGGGGATTCCTCCCCCTCAGACTCTGAAACATACACATCCTCCATCTCATCGTCAGACAGGACCTGCTTTTCACGGCATTCATTCTTAGTTCTCGGCATAATGGACTGACCTCAGAAACTGAAATAAATCCTTGACAATCACTAGCACACCTCAAAAGACAAGCCTAAAAGCACAAGCCTCCAATGCACAAGCTCTTGACCAAAACCCTGGATCAACAACCACAATCAACAACCACTACCACAGTTGCACCAACCACCCACTGATGACTAGAGAGGACAAGGAGATGAAACTCCCCACAGGAATTTGACCGAAAAGAAAGGTGAAAGGACCAAGAAGATCTCACCTTAGAGTGGAGAAACCGACCAAACGAAGTTGCCCCGCGAAAGAACAAGCCAGGGGATTGAAGGAGAGCCACATGGGGAGCACAATTGTGGAAGGAATCGATCCAATTCTTCCCGAGGAAAGAGATTGAGCAAAGAGAAAAGATGGAGTGTCTAGGGCTAGAAGAGTTGAAGAACACGGGCAGAAAGAGGAACAGGGAGCAATGGGGAAAAGAAGAAAGGAGCCAGGGAGAAAAAGAGGGCCTCGGGAGGTCGCCTCACCTCACAAACCGGACTATCCGGCTGGGGACGACCGGACTGTCCGGTCAAGGGCTGGGCGACAAGGAGAATTTTTCAGCGTAACAAGACGCTCGGCCTTGGTCGGACAGACCCACCAGATAGTCCGCCGTCTGTCCGGTCCAAGGCTGAACTCTCTCCTGAACCACCCAAAAACTAGTTTTTGCACCTGGAGCCCATTTCACTTAGATGAAAATATGACCGGGGCTTAGGAATGCATAAAATAGAGAAGTTTTGAAGATGGGATCATTTTGACAAGGTGAGATAGAGAGGAGAGCCAAGACGAGAATTAGAGCACAAGAGGCCAATGAGCTTAGAGGTATGAACCAAGTTCCTAAGACCAACACCAACACGTATCAGTCATTAGAAGATAATCTTAAGACACTATGATCAATGATACCAAGGAGTGACATAAATTATCATGATTAGAAGCAATTTGAGCAAAGGCGCATGACACAGCAGTAGGAAACCACTAAAATTGTCTAATAGCAAGTGTGATACAAATCATGCTCAAACTAGTCTAGGAAGACCACAGCTCACAAGAAGACGCCATCACCGAACATTACTTACTAAGAGCATTGCAGGGATAAGATTTTATTCAAAAATTATCATGTTCCTCATGGTTTAGCCAGGATGATCGTTTTGAAGAGTTGAGGCTCAAGCCTTACTTTTCGACCATTTAGCCAGAATGATCGTTATGAAGGGTTGAGACCCAAGCCTTACTTTTCGACCACACCTAGCATTACGCTAAAGGAATCGTGATCTCGGTCATCCAACATTCCCCCTAAGTTCATGCCAAGTGCAATGGCAAGCGATCTCAGAAGGGAGGATTGGTGGGACTCAACCACAGACTCTCAAGATAGAACAAATTTTTTTTTTTAATATTGTCATCACCATTTCATTGCACCTCCCCCTTTTTTTTAAAGCAGAACTTAGCACATTATTTGGGCAATGTAAGGGATGGCAATCTCCAAGTGATAAGAGTTCTATTTAGACTAGGCAAGGTCGATACGATCACTCCAAGCTATTAAGCAACAAACAGGTCCAAATTGAAGAGACTCATGCACCTAGTTCAAAAGACTGAAGAAATTGCAAATTGGTATACACTTGATACCACTGAGCATGGTGAAACATGAGATCATGAGCATTAAGATTTTACAGGAGGCCAATTGAAATTCAAGGTACACTAAGTTCATAGGCCTAAACTCATTGATCTCAAAGGAAGCATGAACAAAAAGAATAAACTGATCACAGAAGCAGAGGCAAAAACAAGAGTGTCAGGGCAAGCAGGACCTGTCTAGCATGTTGAGTTCATTTTTTAGCTTGCAATATCGTGCTTCATCCAGTGGCTTAGTGAAGATGTCGGCCAATTGATCATCAATTCTCACATGACTAAGCACAATGTCCCCCTTCGCCACATGATCCCGAAGGAAGTGGTGTCGAACATCAATGTGCTTTGTCCGTGAGTGCTGGACCGGATTGGTCGCTATCTTCACCAAGGCTCGTTGTCACACAAAAGAGGCACTTTTGTCGCTTTTAGCCCAAAGTCATAGAGAGTGAGTCGTATATCTGCTGAGACAAGAACTCCTCGCCGCTATGTATTCGCCTCGGCGATTGATAGCGCCACGGAGTTTTGCTTTAGAGGACCACGATACAGACTCCTCCCAAAGAAGTGACAGCCCAGAAGTGCTTTTGCGATCAATCTTGCGGTAGGCATAATCTGAATCAAAATAGCCTAGCAACTGAGATCACAGCACCCTTTGGGTACCAAAGCCCTAAACTAGTGGTATGCTTGAGATATCTCAAAATCCTTTTCACTGCACTAAGAAGAGATTCTCTAGGGGAAGCCTGAAATCTAGCGCACATGCACACACTGAACATGATATCAGGCCTAGAAGCTGTGAGATGGAGCAATGCACCAATCATAGAACGGAATTGAGTGGGATTTGTGGGCGTACCTTTTTCATCGAGATCCAGATTTCCATTTGAGGCCATTGGGGTCTTGATCGGCTTACAATTATCCATAGAGAATCGCTTCAAAAGATCTTGAACATATTTATCTTGAGATATAAATGTCCCTTCTTCCAACTGCTTGACTTGAAATCCCAAGAAGAAGGTCAACTCTCCCATCATCGACATTTCAAACTCCTTGGCCATCATCAGACTGAACTCCTCACAGAATGATTCGTTGGCACTTCCAAAGATGATGTCATCCACATATATCTGGCATACGAAGAAGTCCTCACCAATAGTCTTGGTGAACAGTGTGGAGTTAATTGTCCCCATCTTGAAACCCTTGGCCAAGAGGAAATCCCTCAATCGCTCATACCACGCCCTTGGCGCTTGCTTCAATCCATAGAGGGCCTTTGAGAGTTTGTACACATGATCAGGGTGCTCTTGGTCTTGGAAACCTAGAGGTTGCTCCACATACACAAGTTCTCCTATAAAACCATTCAGGAAGGCACTCTTTACATCCATCTGTTTTAACTTGAAATCATAGCAAACTGCAAAGGCCAAGAGCAATTTGATTGCCTCCAAGCGAGCAACTGGGGCAAAGGTCTCACCATAGTCCAGGCCCTCGACTTGAGAGAATCCCTGAGCGACCAACCTTGCTTTGTTTCTGACCACTGTCCCGGACTCATCCTATTTGTTCTTGAAGACCCACTTCGTGCCAATCACATTGTGATCCCTAGGACGCTTGACCAATGTCCAAACCTCGTTGCGCTTGAAGTTGTTCAGCTCTTCATGCATAGCATTGATCCAGTCATGATCACCAAGCGCTTCATCCACTGTCTTGGGCTCAAGGGTTGACACGAAGGCATTGTGCTCACGAAGTTGATGACCCTTGACCTGGTCTCGAACACCCCTAGAGAAATCTCCAATAATCGCTTTCGAGAGGGTGGTCTCGAGCAATGGTGTGGTGGCTCTTGATTGGCTCAGAGGTTCCTCAACTTGTGTTGAGTCGACTCTCTGACTCTTTCTCGACCTCGACTACATGACTCCAATTTGGAGGGGCTTCCTGATCATCCTCCTTGATTTCCATAACTGGTCTCACTTCACCCACATCAAGATGCTCAATCACTTGTGGTGCTACATCATCACCTTCTTCCAAGCCATCTTGGGATCCACCAGATTCATCAAACTTGACATCGTGGGATTCCTCCACCAAACCCGTGGTCTTGTTGAACACCCGGTATACTTTTGACCTTGAGGAATATCCCAAAAAGAATCCTTCATCAACCCTGCTCTGAAATTTCCCTAAGTGCTGTCTCTTCCTGTAGATGAACACCTTGCATCTAAAGACTCGAAAATAAGAGACATTGGGTCTTCTCCCCACCAGCAGCTCATATGACGTCTTCTTGAGGAGGCGGTGCAGATAAAGCCTGTTGACACAATGGCAGGCAGTGTTGATGGCCTCTGCCCAGAAGACATCTGAGGTCTTATACTCATCTAACATTGTCCTCGCCATCTCGATCAGGGTTCTATTCTTCCTCTCCACTACCCCATTTTGTTGCGGGGTGTAGACTGCAGAGAACTGGTGACCTATTCCTAACTCATCACAGAAATCTGAAACATTAGAATTCAGGAACTCCGTTCCGTTGTCACTCCTGACGCTCTTGATGGGGGTCTCAAACTCATTTGAAGCTCGTTTTGCAAAGGTTTTGAAAGTTTCTCCAACTTGAGTCTTATCGAGCAAGAAGAACACCCATGTAAACCGGGAGAAGTCATCAACAATGACCAAGCAGAAGAGATTTTCTCTCAGGCTCACATAGGTGGTTGGCCCAAAAATATCCATGTGGAGGAGTTCCAAAGGTCGAGAAGTGGACATAAATGACTTCACGGGATGTGAGTTGGCAACCTGCTTCCCAGCTTGACAAGCACTACACAACTTGTCTTTCTCAAATTTCACATCCCGCAGTTTCACCACAAGCTCGTTTTTGAAAATCTTTTTCAAATTCCTCATCCCCACATGGCCAAGACGACGATGCCAAAGCCAACCAAGGGTGACTTTGGCAAGGAGGCACGTCAAGAGACCGGATGAGGGGGAACTAAAGTCCACAAGAAATAGGTTTTGGAAACGAAATCCTTTGAACACAAGTTTTTCATTTTTGTCAAAAACAGAGACCCCATCTGAAGAAAAGTGGCAACGGAACCCCAAATCGCACATTTGGGCTACAGAGAGAAGATTAAAATTCAGAGAATCTACCAGAAGTACATTATCAATTGATAGATTTGAGGTAATTACAACTCTACCTCGAGCCAGAATTTGTCGCTTGCTGTTGTCACCGAAGGTAATGTTGTTGGAGGCACCTTCTTCCTCCATAGAGGTGAACAACCTGGAGTTGCCAGTCATGTGTTGGGTGCATCCACTGTCGATCACCCAGTGGCGTCCTCCACTACGGTAGTTCACCTGCCAAGATGAGAGTTTACTTTGTTGACTTAGGAACCCAACTGGTCTTGGGTCCCCAAGGGTTAGATCCAACAACATTTAGTCCAAATGAATTAGCAAGAAAGGACTTATGCACCCAAATTGCACGTTGGTATTTATAATCATCGGGGTGACCAATAAACTGAGCATACACCTTGCCAAAATGGTCTTTCTTCAACCAATAGTCACCCACAACATGTTTTGATTTTTTGATAAAAACTTGCCTAAGCTTAGGGGTGTGAGCAATGTGATGAGTGTTCCAAGTCTTGTCCCTTTTAACATGATAGTTTGTGAAGTTGTGCCCATGATGGTAGTTGTGTACAAAGTTGTTACTATGGTCATTTCTACCCAATCTGTCATGGTAAAGTCAAGCCCCATGATTCTGGTTGTGCCTATTTCTAAAAGCATGATTGTTGCTTCCATTCTTATTCCCATGCCCAGAGTTAGCTTTGAGAGGAGCCTTGTCCTTTCCATTTAACTTGGGATCAACTTTCTTTTTCTTGGACTTCTGTGGAGGAGTAAAGCCCAAGCCTCTCTTATTTGAAGGGGATTTTTGATCCTTTATCATTTTTTCAAGGGCAATGCTACTCTCAAGACTCTTTCCTAGTCCCTTTTCAAATTTTGCAAGATTAGCTTTTAGTTCAGTGTTTTCAATGATCAACTTCCTAACAGCTAAAACACTTTTGCAGGTGTCAATGTCACAAGCATGATTCAGAGTGTTGAAGCTAGAAGTACCAGCAGAGCTAGAAGCAATCATGGTAATATCAAGCAAATCACCGCAACATGTACTAGCATCTACCTTAGAAGCAGACTTAAGAGCAACAACATCATCATCTTTGTCTACCAAATCATCACATGACAGAGAAACATGACAGTTGGACACACAACGTCTCTTAGCAAGCAAAGATTCATACTTGTCTCTAATATCATCACAAACTAAAATCAAGTCATCATGAGATTCAAGTAAAGCTATCTTCTCCATCTCAAGTTCTTCACATTTTGAGGCATATTCTTTATAAGATTCAAGTAAAGCAGAATGATCAATTTGAAGTGACTCTAGTTTGTCTACAACTTGTTCATGTTGTGAAGTTAGACTTTTCAGAGTTTTCTTAAGCAATTTATTCTTACTATCCTGCCTTTGGAGTTGAGCTCCCATGTCATTTATCAATTCAAGGTACTCTTCGATGGGAGAAGAGGGATTTTGTACCTTGGTCTTGTCATGGATCCCCATGAGACACATGGGAGGGAATGCGGGAGGAGGTGGAGTTGACTCTGCAATTACAAGGCCCGCAAGCCCTTTGGATCTTGACCCTCCATCTTCATCGGATGATGAACTTGATGAGTCACTTGATGACTCCTCGTCGGTGACCCATTCACCCACGAAGGCTTGCCGCTTGCCCTTCTTGTCAGTCTTTCTGAAGCGAGGCTTGAAGTGAGATTTCTTTTTATCTCTTCCATAAGACTTGTCCTTGGACCTGTGCTTGGGCACTTCATCATCACTTGATTTGACCTTGAGCTTGTCCTTGTCCTTGAGCTTCTTGTCACACATAGAGGCAATGTGACCTCTCTCACCACACTCATAGCACCGGATGTTGGCAAATGTCTTGGGGCGGGAGGAATTGAAGGTCCTCTTCCTTGGATCTCCAAAGTTGTTTCTCCCCATGATTTTTTCGGCCCTTCTCATGAGCAAAGCTAGTTCATTGAGATCACTCTGAGTCAAGATCGCTGACTCATCTTCATCATCAGGTACACTCCCCTTTGCCTTTAGGGCTATCACCTTGGGTTCATTTGACTTTTCCTTCTTCTTGGAGCTTGGATCCTCACCGTTGTGGATGAGCATCTCATGAGCTGACAGTCTTCCCAGCAGCTCAGTTGGAGTAATCTTCTTCACATCGCCACTATTGGAGAGGTAGGTGACGATGTCTCGGTACTCCTTTGGCAAGATGCGTATCATCGTCCTACAAACATCAATATCTGAAACAGGGGCATCCAAGCCCTTAAGCTCATTCACAATGGGATTCAAGCGAGAGAACATTTCATTCACACACTCATTAGGCAACATTTTAAATTGATCAAATTTCTCTTTCACAACCACAAGCTTCTCTTCCTTGACTACCGTGGTACCCTCGTGGATCTCAGCTAAGGTCTTCCAAACGTCATTAGCACTAGTGAGATTGCTCACTCGATCAAATACCTCCACACTCAAGCCAGTGAAGAGAGCGTTGAGTGCTTTGGCATCGATCTCCCTAACCTTGATCTCCTCAGATGTAAGAGGAGCCTCTGGATCGGCTCTAGCAGGAATAGGGTTCTCGGCGACCTTCCACACATCATACCCAAGAGATTGAATGTAACACCTCATACGAATCTTCCAGTAGGAAAAGTGGGTACCATTGAAAAGAGGGATTCTATTGGCTGCAACACTATTGCTATTCTCGGCCATCCCTAGCGGTTAAGCTAGACCTAGGATACCTAACGCTCTGATACCAATTGAAAAGGATCGAAGGCCTAGAAGGGGGGGTTGAATAGGCCTAATTGCAACTTTTTTTGTTTTTCTAGGTTTAGAAGAAATTAAGACAAATTAATATTAAAGAAAGACCTATTCTAAGCAAGACGAACACAATAGATACAAAAGAACTATATCGGCGATAGCATCACAACCATTGCATAAACATTAAGAGAGTGCAAGAAATTAAAAGAGCACACGGGACAAAGGATATTTTTATCCCGAGGTTCGGAGACGAACTCCTACTCCTCGTTGAGGAAACCCTCGACGAACGAAGGCCGGTTCTTAATCGAACCTAGTCCTCTTCTCCACTCGTGGTAGTCGATTCGCCGCTCCCAGCAGTCGACTCGAACCTTCACACCATGTCGAGTGCTCCCACACGCCTTGGTGAGCTACTCGACCACACCACCCCCGACGACACACGTCGGGTGGGAGACACACTCCCGAGGGTAACAAGCCCGATGACGATTTAACCCGCAACTCCGAATCCCGAAGAAGCACGACCGAAGATCGAAGAACACCGGAAGAACCAAAACACACTCACACGGGCTTGGGAAGCTCAAGAACTTACCTAGCAAGAGTAACACCAAATGCTCGAGCTCACCTCTCTCTCGACACTCCCTTAACATCGACAAGGTTTCGGAGGAATATTCCTCGATTCCCCCCGAGGTGGGAGGATCACCTCACAAACCGGACTGTCTGCCCAGAGTAACCAGACAGTCTCCCCCTAAACCTAACTTGCTCCCTCACCAGCCCAGGTGGAGGGGTTCACACTTCGACCAGACAGCCATCAGGACAGTACCCCTCGACTATCCTGACGAAGGCTGAACTCCACTGGACAAATGCACTACAAAGAAAACACCTAGGAAACCCTCCTCACAACCCAACCGGACACCATGGCTGGACAGTCCGGTTGGGCTATCCGGACCAAGGCCGGGCTACACTGTCACCAAGCTGCTCTTCTCCCAAAACCCCTGCGGAAGGATCCTGCCGTGGGCCGGACACTGTGGCCGGACAGTCCATTGGCTGTCGGACCAGGTCGGACACCACCTGTTTACCCCAGCACCGCTTCAACCACTTGTGGGGAACCACCTTGGACCGGACACTCGACCGGACGGTCCGCCCATTGTCCGGTTGACGATCGAAACTTCATTGCTCATATCTCATTACATGGGGTAGGACCCCAACCAGACGGTCCGAACCCTTGTCGGTTAGGGTGACCCCGCCGCTAACACACCCAAGCTCTAGACCACACCTAGAGACACTCCCAAGCCAGAAACAAGAGAAAGGAAAGATGTGCTTCATGGGAAATTGGAAATGCACGGATAACATCACCATCGAGCCCCCCTCAGAACAGCGTCGAAAAGATCCGAAAAGAAAAACCTAGACTAAAGATAGACCCACACACTTCCCGGTCTATCCTCTAAATCATCATTAGCCTTGATTGCAACGACGAAGAACTTCCCGGTCTACCCTAGCAGACGGAAGTTCGAGCTCCGGATCAGCCACTAAGGTAGCAGTCTTGTCTATTCCAGAGATCGTCACTAGAAGGGCATCCTCAGGCTCTCCAGCGGTCACTACCATAGTCCTAGCCTCTTCACTAGCTACCAGTAGGAATAGTGTCGACAAGCATCAAGTTGCTGCACCAAAATAGACGGATCCCTTGACGAGCACCTCTGCTACCACCTCCTTAGGGAGTACATTGTTTTGTGGTGGTTGACCAGACCGCGTGCACTTGGCTTGATGACCATACGACCTCTTCTTGCCTCGCAAGGAGGACCTAGCAGGTAGTGTAGCGAAACCCGGTGCTCGGTCTATGTCCCTAGGCCCCTAGGCCACAACAAACTCCATCCTGTCCTTCTCTCTTGCCTCTTCTATGAATATATGGAGTTTCTCCATTTGGACCAAGTTTGGTGCCTTAAAACACCTAATGAAATCCTTCCTATGAAGCTAAAGATCCCCAAACTCAAGATGCATGACATCGTGCACCACCACCTAAGCACTACCGCCCGAGCCACTAGAGCATCATCAACAGGAGTAGTGGACTTACCCCTGACCGCAGATGAAGTTAGCAGCTCAATCACCTGCTAAGACACAAACGCGGCTCCTTCTACCTTGTGTTTTCTCCCCTTGGTTGGGAGCTCTTCCACAGTCACAGGCGGTCGCTTCACAAAGATGAAAAGCAAAAACAACATGAATTTTGAGGTAGTATGCAAGAGATTGATCATGTACATTCTTCGGGTTGGCATTGCTCTCCTCACTAGCAACAAACTGGGCGAACATGATTTCAATCATTCCTTCCACCCACTCGTTGCTCAAAACTGCAACAGAAGAGAATCTTCTAGTGAAACACCAAAACAAGTGATACAAAAGAAAGCCAAAAGCTTTCCTTGGTTATGATCCCTACTTGGATCGTTCCAATCTCGCACATTAAAAAATGCATGCCCTATCTTCCTCAAATGGCTAATACAGTTCTTTAGAAAGTCCTTCACGATTGTCTGCCTTGTGAGGCCAAGTTCAACCAAGTGGTCAATGCGATGGACCAAACTTGCACTCTCAGCTGAAAGCATCGGGATCTCGCTCTACAGGACATCAGGAACCTTCCCCACATAGAAGAGCCGACTCTCCCCTGATAGAGTCACCAAACTTAGTGGTCTTAAGGGTAAGAGACGAGTACTTGGTGTGGAGATTGGGGAGGCGAAAGTAGTAGGACCCATAGGGCCCTTCTTGTTCGAAGGCCCCCAAATCCCGCAAAAACAAAAGAACAAATCTGTCGTCGGCAGTAGCCCAAGAAATCCCTCACACAAATGCATGAAGACCAAATGGATCAAGATAGAGTTGGGAGGAAGATTGATAAGCTCACACTTGATCTCTTGGAGGATCACCGCAAAGAAATCACTCTACACTAGGCGAAATCTGCTACGAATGAATAGCTCCAACATCACAATTTCATCATCCTTGGGGTAAAGTGCGACAACGCCCTCCTCCGGCTTCCTCCAGAAACAAAGTCGAGGAGCATGGTTTCCTCCAATCCCTCTAGGAGATCTCCGTTAACCTAGCTTATCGTAGGTTTGCAGTTAGCAAAGAATGGATCGCGTAGGAGCAGAAAGCATTGAGATGGCAATGTGTGAGGGACCAATTTTCCAAAATTCATAATAATGGAACATTGCACTCCCAAAATATACAATAACCAGAATCGATACAATAAGCATACTTTATTATATAACTATTGTTTGGTTACATGATACAATACCAAAATTGGTAATTTACAACTTAATTCTAAAGAAAACTTGCGAGTAAGGAAAAGTCCTAATCATCTAAGCCGAAGTATCCCATTTCTTCTTCAGTAATATTAAAAGATACATCTGTAACAGTAGCGGGATCTATTCATTTAATATGAATAGATTATCCCGAAGAACAGGTAAGTATATCGACAATACTTAGTAGGTTTTCATATAAATATAACTATTAATTATATGCAGATTGATTCAAAGGAGTGGTTAAGTCTTTTTTAGTGTATTATGCAGTATTTATAATAATTTATGAAACTTATAAGTAGGCTTTAAATCAATTTTAAAATACAAAGCAATTAAACTGAACTATCTTCTTTCTCCATTACTATTCATCTTTTCAGAAGCTTCACTTCTTTTTATAAGAGCATAAATTATGTGAAATAGAATAGGTATTACCTAATTGACACAACTTTATGTATCTGAAGTAAGGTCCATTAATGTTTTAGTTAACAGCTTTGCAGAACCTACCCAGCTTTACCCATAAAATGGCTAGTATTACTGTTGGGCATTTAGTGTGTCATTTCTATTCTTAATAACTCAAGTTTTGCAATATCTAGCATCACAGCATAGATATTGAAGAAAACCTTCGGAAATACCAAGCTCCGCACAGTTACTCGAAAAGTAATCCAAGGATGCCAAGCTCCACACAATCACTACGGTAACCTTGCTAGTGATTCACTTGCTTGAAATATCTAGAAATTGCATATAACTCACTTGCTTAAAGTATTCCGGAAACCTTGCAAGTATTGCAAAAATACTAAAGCAATACCTCGCCCACACAGCCATTACGATAAACTTGAATGACTGGTGCCTAAACCTTTTCTCTTCATTTTTAAAATGATCATTTCCATGTCAATAACTCCATTTATCACATAGACAATGATTTAACTATCCTGCCTGTTGAAATATTTTAATATTTAGATTTCCTTATACTAGGGTTTTGGTGAAATTTTGAACTATTTGGGATAGCATTTGGCTGTGAAGTTTGGACTAACTATTCTACAGAAAATGTTAAATACATATTTTAATTAAATGATCTGTAAATAAATAGCTAGGAAGTAATGCAATATATAGTAGAATAATATTAAAATTGGAATTTCAATATGTATCAAATGATAGGAAAACCTGCCTTTAGGGTAGTATTCTTCAAACTAAGATATATTCTCGGAATTCTCTAAGTATTCTTGATTCTAGTATTCTGATATATAATCTGAAATTTAAAATAAATGGAATTTAGTAACGATAAAAACATAAATGCAAAATATGATATGAGGGTCAGAAGGTGATGGGTTGTGCGATTTTCAAAGGAATTATGGAATTTGATTATTTGAAATGAGATATTGGAGGGATATTCAAAAGTTATTCTTTTTACTATTGTTATTAAAGATAGAACGAGTATCTCTGGAATTTATGTGTACGTGGAATTATTTGTGTAGATCGACGAAATTCCAGAGATCGGTCAACAACAATTCTCTTGTTGGAGTTCCGAGATAGAATTTATCGAGAATATGGGCTAAAATAGTCAAAAAAATATGTTTTTAAGAATTTAATATAATTTCTAGAATTTTTGAAGAATTTTCCAAAATTGTATATATATTTTTATATAATAAGAATTGTAAAAAGGATTTTATTTGAATATTTTATTATGAGATGTTCATGTTTAATAATTTAAATAAATTCCTTATGTTATTTTAGATTTTTGGAAATTTTTTGCAGAATTTTAGGAAGAGTTTTTCTATTTAAATAAATTCAGAAGATTTCTTTGAGAAAAAGAAAAAGAAAAAGAGATGAACAGTGTTGGGACAGGTGGCTTTGGGCCGAGGCTGGCCTGACCCAGCTGAGCTCGGGCAGCCTGACAAGTGGGGCCTAATGTCAGTGATAGGAAAAGTGAGGGAAAGAGGAGCTCGTCGGGGTTTATTTTGCGTGGCAGTGGCAGAGGGTGTGGGAAAGGCAGAGAAGGTAGAGGGGAGCAAGGGCTATCTTTTGTTAGTCTTGGTTGGGGCTGAGGAGAGCTGGTGGCGGCCAGTGGCCAGGTCGAGCGGCGGCGTCACTTCGGGCTTCGATGAGAAGCTCTGGAGCTATAGGGGAAAAGGTGAGATGGAGGAGGTAGCTTGGGTCGAGCTGAGGCTGAGGGTGGCCTTTTATAGGCGGAAGAAGGCTTGGCGGCCACGGAATCATGGAAATGGTGGCGGTGGCGCTGGCGGCGTGTGCGAACACGATTTGCCATGTTGCGTGGCTAGATGGGGTTGATGAGGTGGCGGATGAGGTTCGCGGGGTCGGGAGGAACCTAGAAAGGTCGGATTCAGGGGCAGCGGCGAGCTTTGGCGGCAGATTTTGGTTTTTCCGGTGAAAACAGCGGCGGAGACGGCGGCGCCGGTGTCGTGGACGACGGGTCCTGTGGGCTCAGGTTGGGGAAGCGACGTGGATGTGTCTGGACGGTCGGATTAGGATTGAGTGTCCAGGATTAGATATCGAAGCGGTATGGCTTGGGGCATGTCAACTGACGTTGGATCCCTTTTGTGTTGACGTGGTTCAATCTCATCCGTCGATGGTTACTTAAAGCACTGGTGGGCTGAGCTGGGCTGTTTTGGCTTTGGGCCTTAGGCCCAAGTTGGGTTTTCGGGCAAAAAGGGGGTTATGCTGAAGGCGTATTTCCGAAAAGGAAAAGCGTATTCCCCGTTTTCCAGAAAGGGAAAAATTTATAAAATCTGAATATTATTTCCAGAAATGATATAACCTTTAGGAATCCATAGGAATTTATTAAAAGGTTAGAAAAATATGAGATTAAATTCCTTAAATTCAGAAAAATGAGGAGAATTTAAATATAAGATTTAAATTATTATTTTATAGGATTTTATATTCTAGAAAATTAAAATAGACTTCTTTCATTTAAGAGAAAAATAGTAGATGACTTCGGAAAATGCTAAATTTTTAGAATTGGTTTGAAGAGGTTCTAAAAAGACAATTAGGTGTGATAATTGAATATTTGTGCAAAAAAATTTTATGTAAAATTTAAAAAATTGTGGTATGTTACACAATGGAGCACAAACCCTAAGCGGAGAATATCTTTTGGGTGAGATGGCAATGGAATTCATAGGGTTGGAGACCAAAAGAACAAGAATACCAAGATGGGGGTGCATGACCCCACATCCGGTTGGCATGACTAGCAAGATTAAAGTGGCCATTATTGCCTCGCTACCATCATCTTCAAGCTACGTCACATCCTTTAACTATGAAGAAATCTCCGCCCAAAAGTAAAAAACCCAAAAAAAATTATAAAAATGGCGGTCAATAAGCCGCCTAGGAAAAACCTCTCTTAGATTGAAAACTCAAAAGGTTGATTGTTTGGAACGTTCTCCTTTTTGAGTTGCGCATTGGGCATAGGTTCATCCTTTGCCCAGTGCCCCTAAGCGTAGGAATCTCAATCGTAGTAAAACATGCCCACACCTAGGGGCGGATTTCCCAATATGACAAGATATGGCGCCTACCATAACTAACCTATACCGAGCACCCCTGTATATATACCATATACGTTGAGTATTTCGGCCGGCACCGATGCGTTCACGTTCCGCCTAACTTCCAGCCAGCGTCTGATTGATACCTAGCCTATACCAAGCACCCCTGTATATGTACCGTATATGCTATAAAGTTTGCCATATCAAATTTTTAGTTCATCCTCCGACCACTGCCCACACCTATATTGCAATCATGGAACCATCCCACGAAAGACATGTACCCTTGTATACCCTTCATATATAAAGGCATTGGGACATTGAAGCAAGATTGGGCACAAGAACACATGGAGGCATACAAAGATAGGGAGGCAAGGTAGAGATATAGGCTATATAAGAGAAGAACCTCCTTTATACTCTTTGGACACATCAAGAAATCTACATTGGAGGAGAGCTATTATTGTTTCTCAAAGAGGCTCGAACCAGTATAAAGTTGTGTGTCCCCATCCTGAGTAATTCTGATAAGCCTCCTCCTCAGCAAAACAAGGAAAGCTAGGTTCCTAATTCATGAAGTAAGCTTCTCACTGCCTCACTTGGGATTCGTTTCGCAACCATCCATAGGGACCCCCTCATTAAAGTCGAAGGTGGAGCACGAATCTAAATGAATCTAAAAGATGATCAAATATCATAAAATCAAGTGCTCTAGTAAAAGAAAGACAAACATGATCACTGTTGGGCGCTGGGCTACTTCCATCAAACACATTGAATAGTGAGAGAATTCCTTATTTGCTACTAAAACTTACCTAAATTCATGATTTGCTATCATTTTTTTTGGAAGTTCACAAATTGTTCTTGTCACAGAACTTCTTTCCATATATGTCACTTTCGTCAATGTGTCGTCTCTTTGCCATTAAGTCGGGCATAAAATATCCTCTTTGCCCCTACCTTTTTAATATGTTATAAAATAGAAAAATTCATAAAATTATGAGAAAAAATATATGGATGCGTAATCAAATTTTAAAGTGAACTCTAAAAGTTTTGGAATGTATTTTTTTTTAAAAAAAATGGTACCTATCATGACTCGTGAAAATGAGATAAAAACTAGAAAATAGAGGAAATTATGAAATTTGAACCGTAAGTATAACATGATTTTACATACATTTAGAAATTTGAAAAACTCAATTTGGAAAATGTAGGATCATGTTCTTTTTGGCTTAAACCAATGGTAGATTATAATCTGAAAAAGTTGTGGACGCTCGATAGGGGACTTTGAGAGCCAAAAAAAATGTAAAAAAATGTTTTTGGGAGATTTAAGTAGAACCACTAAAAGCCTCACAATAATAGCTACAAAATGCTATAATGTTTGGCCCGTACAAAAATGATAAATTTTCAATTGTAGGTTTTAATTTTAGTTTAAGCTGAAAAAACAAGGCTCGAAATGTTTCAAAATTTTAAATGCAAAAATTATAAAAAGGTGTATTTCAGACATTAAGGGAGCTTTCTATCGACTGAGAGATAGTAAATCGTGAACTTAAAAATAAATGATGACAAATCTAAGTTTTAGTGAAAAAAAATATTCTCTGCTGAATAATCGGACGGCCGACACAAGCGGCCACCTCCACCCCACACGCCATGGCGATAAACCCCCGCCCTCGAGCTAGCCAAAGCCACATACACGCTGACACGCACAGGCGGCGAGAGCCAAAGCCCAAGCTCTCGAGCTCTCGGCCATGGAGGTGGCCGTTCGCTCCCCGGCCTCTCGCCCCCTCCCCCTCCTCTCCACCGCACCCCTGCACCGCCTCTCCCTCCACTTCCTCCGTCCCCGATCTGTATCCGGCCGCCGCCTCCGCCTCTCCACCCGACCCCGAGGTGACCAACCTCCTCCTCTCACGCATCTCACGAGATACCTGCCTGCTTGTGTTCGCGACCTGCCCCCATCGATTTCAGAGGCGATTTGATTTTATATCCGGTGCGTGTCGTGCGGTTGCAGGGTTGGAATGCGTGGGAAATGGCGTCGCGAGGAGGGGTTCGTCTCACGGGGGCGGGATGCTCACGAGAAGCAGCTCATCAGGTTTAATATGCATCCGTTGTGTTGTTTGCAGCTTCGCGATTTCGTAATTTTGTTCGAGATTTTAGTGTGTTTTTTTTCTGTAATTTGCAGCCTCGGTGGAACCCGCGACTCAGGAAGTGGGTACAGGGTGTTCAGGGGAGTGGAGCGGTGATGCGATACGGCGGCATTTCCTTGATTTCTATGCTGCTCGTGGCCACAAGATCCTTCCGAGCTCGTCTCTTGTTCCCGATGACCCGACCGTGTTCCTCACCATCGCCGGGATGCTTCAGTTCAAGCCTATATTTCTTGGCAAGGTTCGTCAGCATTAGAACAATCATTTCTGATGTTCTGGTTGCCTCATTGTAGTGTCCTGTTTTTAGAAGACGGGGAATGTTGCACCAAATAGACAGTTTTCACCCAAATAGCTAATCTAGGGATTTATGCAGCAACAAACAAGATCCACCTTGTTAAATATGATGATGTCTAGGGGTATGCTTTGGTTACCCTAAAAAATCATATCAAAGATTTGCCCATACTTAATATTCTAGTCTATATTCATATCTACTGTTCAATATGATTTATTTTTGTATATGCTAGTAAAGATTTTTCATTGCCTAACATTAATTTTTTTCCTTTAAGAGTTAGTAAATCTTCTATAAAAGAGGTGTACTGAAGCAACCCCCAGATGTATATACTTTCGCTTAGTGTTTCAGTCAATGAATGCAATCATCGATGCTACTCGTTATCTGATAATGATATTGATGCATATATGGTTTCAATTCATTAGTGAACATTACCTTCTTCGTACCACTGGTTTGGAGGGATAGCACTTATCCCCCACCCACCCACACGCAAATAACATATTTAAGCGGGGATGATTTCAACCTAAGCTGGCTAGCACACCAATAGTACTACTTGTCAGTAGACCCCTGGAGACTTCAATTATTATTTTCTTAATAACAGATGAGAACCACTGTTTGCTTAGGCGCTAGGCCCTGGCCTCCCGCTTAGGTGATTTTTTCCACCTAGACAGGATTAAGAACTAGATGCCAGTCAGTTGACCAACTAGCACCTGGCGCCTAGGGGAACACTTGTAGAGCAGGAACCCCAGTGTTTTTTCTATCATGTGAGAGCACATTATGTTGTGGTCTGCACCTGTTCCTTTTTATTTCATGCTGAGGTTTTTATATTGTTACTTTTAGGAACCTAGACGTGTGCCATGTGCCACTACCTCCCAGAAATGCGTACGAACAAATGATATTGAAAATGTGGGGCACACGTCTCGGCATCAGACCTTCTTTGAGATGCTTGGGAACTTTAGTTTTGGCGATTACTTCAAGAAGGAAGCAATCAAATGGGCATGGGATCTGACAATCAAGGAGTATGAACAATTTCTTTATCCTGCATGGAGCATGATCTCCATAGTGGTAATTTTAAGCTGTTCATCTGAAAAAGTTTGCCATGTGTCTGCTTGTTGCCATAGAAATGCATTATTGATTCAGGTTCCTTCTTCGGGTTATCCAAATGCATTATTATGTCAAGCTTCAGCTCCTAAACTGCTCTAATTTTACCCCAATGACAGTAATTGCATTACATGCTATGAGGTGTCAAGGCGGTCATTATTCCTGTGTTTCATGTTGTGTCAAACTGTCAGTGCTATCATTCATTCTGCTTGTGATCTTTTTTCAGGTATCAATTATCCCCAGAAAGACTGTGGATTAGTGTTTTTGAAGATGACGATGAGGCGTTCTCCATTTGGCACAATGAGGTCAGTTGCCTAAAACCACCATATTTCCGCAATTGTATAGCCTCATTGTTACCTGTTATCGCATCAATGGAAACATCTCACTGTTAATCCTCCTGGTAACTAACCTTGTGCATGATTATGAGTTCATGATCAAGAAAGTTTTAAGTTCTTATAACTAAATTTTAGTAAAAAGAAGAGTAGAGATCCAATGCTATGAACCAGATTTTAGTTCATGGTCAAGAAAGTTTTTAGTTTTTATGACAATGTATAAAATTATGAGTTCTCAATGGTTATTTTCAATTGTCAAGACTTGCATATTTTGTTCAAGAGGTGCTCAGAAGTCAGAATCATATTTCATAACATGACACAAGACTCTCAAAAGATATTCTGTTCCTCATTTAGTATTCAGGTGATCTTGTAGTGATAGATTTTGTTTCTGCTTATGTTATCGAGGTTGGTGTACCAGCGGAACGGATAAAGAGGATGGGAGAGGAAGATAACTTTTGGACTAGTGGTGCTACTGGACCCTGTGGCCCATGTTCGGAAATTTATTATGATTTCCATCCCGAGAGAGGATCCTCAAATGTGGTATGTAAACATTCTGTGGTATTGGTTGTAAAAAAAAAATCTTCAGTATTTACTATTCTCCAATAACTGAAATTAGTGATGTTCATATAGTTGTGTACAGGATTTGGGTGATGATAATCGATTCATTGAATTCTATAATCTTGTCTTCATGCAATACAACAAAAAAGATGATGGATCTCTAGAACCATTGAAACAAAAGAACATCGATACAGGAATGGGCCTTGAGCGTATGGCACGCATTCTTCAGAACGTAATGTTTATCAGTTCTTCAAATGATTTTATGACATCCCTTTTTTGTCTTAAATATAATATAACTTTGAATAATTGTCCATAATAGGTACCAAACAACTATGAGACAGACTTGATTTTCCCAATTATAGAGAAGGCAGCAAGCATGGCGCTGGTGTCCTACACTACAGCCGATGATGCTATGAAAACAAATCTTAAAGTGAGTCAATCAGGATCTATTTCCTGTTTAATAATAAATAAGTAGGATAGACATAACCGTGAAAAAATTATGTTTTTCTAGATAATTGGGGATCACATGAGGGCAGTTGTTTATCTCATATCAGATGGGGTCATTCCCTCGAATATCGGAAGAGGATATGTTGTTCGAAGGCTTATAAGAAGGGTGGTCCGAACTGGTAGACTGATAGGTATAAGAAGTGATGGACTTGGAAATTCTGAGGGTGCATTTTTACCCTCACTAGCTGAGATAGTAATCAGCCTTAGTAGTGAGATAGATCCAGATGTCGAATCAAGGCGAAAATCAATTCTTGGAGAACTTCAAAAGGAAGAGCTGCGATTTGTACAAACTCTGGAAAGAGGTGAAAAGTTATTAGATGAACTTCTAGAAGAGGCATTATTAAGTGCTGGTGATAATCGAGATAAGCCTTGCCTGTCTGGAAAAGATGTTTTCCTTTTATATGATACATATGGTTTTCCCGTAGAGATTACAGCTGAAGTAGCAGGCGAACGAGGTGTTGCTGTTGATATGAATGGGTTTGATATTGAAATGGAAAACCAAAGGAAACAATCTCAGGCTGCTCACAATGTAGTCAAACTTTCTGTAGGAAATGAGACAGAGATTATCAAAAGCATCCCTGATACTGAATTTTTGGGGTATGACTCTCTTTCTGCAACTGCTGTTATTAAAGGTCTTTTAGTTAATGGAAACACAGTAGAAAATGTTTCAGAAGGTTCTGATGTAGAAATACTATTAGACCGAACACCATTCTATGCTGAATCAGGTGGTCAAGTCGGAGATAATGGTTTCTTGTATGTGCACGAAGAAAAAGATGGAAAACAAAATGCAGTCATAGAAATCAAAGACGTCCAAAAATCTCTGGGAAATATCTTTGTTCACAAAGGTACAATTAAGCATGGTTCAGTACAGGTTGGAAAGGAAATTGATGCTGCAGTTGATGCAAAACTGAGGCAAGGAGCCAAGGTATGAAAACTTTCCAATTTTATATATTTTTCATGCTTTCTGTTAGTACTTAATTCTTGGGGCAGCTGTTTGCTTTTGCTGGGCCTGGGTAACATTTTTTTTGTTGTTATATTGTTGCTTGCTTTATTTCAAATTTATGTTAACTAGAGTTCTGTAATGACTTCATGAGCTTTCAACAAATTCCATCTTGACAGGTCTATAGATTTTAAAAAGTAAAATAGGAGCATTTGCTGTAGATAGTTATTTCTTTTGTTTGGTGACTGCTGACAGATTAGCCTACATTCACATAAAATGTCTGATTATCGGAAAGACGTTATTAGACATGAAATCTTTATTATCTCAATATCTGGACTTCTCTCAGCATTCTGGAACATGATGATATTAATTATCTCAATATCTGGACTTCTCTCAGCATTCTGGAACATGATGATATTACTCTTACCTTGAAACATAATGTTTGCATTTAGAAAATGTTCATTCAGGAAGGCATCAGTTGCAGCTTTTGTTATAACACATATTTATTTCCATTTTGTTCTTTAATTTCTTTCTGTTTCCCATGCCTTCTAGGCCCACCATACTGCTACACATCTACTTCAGTCTGCCCTTAAAAGTGTCATTGGTTCAGAAACATCACAGGCAGGTTCCCTTGTGGCTTTTGACCGTCTGCGATTTGACTTCAATTTCCATCGGCCCCTTTCTGAAGAGGAGTTAATGGAAATTGAATCGCTTGTAAACCAATGGATTAGCAATGCAGTATATCTTGAGACAAAAGTGATGGCTTTACAAGATGCAAAAAATGCCGGTGCAATTGCAATGTTTGGAGAAAAATATGGTGAACAGGTTGGTATTTTTTATGAGCTCTTTTACGGTACGCAACGACAAATATAATAGGGCGATAATATAATTCAGATCTAACCGTTCGTTTCGAGGGCGTCTCTCACAAACATATACTATCATTGTAGTATAAATACTATCCCGGTAGTATAAAAAAATTGAAATCAATCTGAGCCGTTAGATCAAGAGGAATAAATGGCTCGTATTCATTTTAGTCTACCATAAAATTTCTCTTTTTTATATAATAAATGATAGTAAAAATTAAGATATTACAGCTATGTAGCTGGAAATTCATGATATTTCATACATGTGAGCTTAAATGGGCATAGAATGCTGAACAAACACATATTCCATAATATATCGCTAATAGTTTATCCAATCGTTTGGTGATGTTTACATTCGTTGTGAATTCTGATAGGTCAGAGTTGTAGAGGTACCTGGGGTTTCAATGGAACTGTGTCGTGGAACACATGTGAGTAATACTGCTGAGATCCGTGGTTTCAAGATAATCTCAGAACAGGGAATAGCTTCTGGGATCAGAAGGATTGAGGCAGTTGCAGGTGATGCATTTGTTGAGTATGTTTGTGCTCGTGATAATTATATGCGACGCTTATGCTCGTCGCTTAAGGTATGATGATACTTATTATAGCAAAATGAGCATTACCTCCTGATTTATCATGTTTCTCTAGGCCAGTTGGGTAGCAGTACTCTGTGCGCCTGATTGGTTTTATCTCCTGTTGAAATGAATTTGGCATTTGCCTTTTCAATTGTATTGAAACCACCTGTACACTTTTCCATCATGCCTATCACAGTTGATCTGTTACAGATGCACAGAGTTCACTAGGTACAGGTGTTCAGGTTTAATCTGTGACCTGCTGCTGGCGCTCATTTTTCTTTTGCCTGTACAAACATCAGATCTCTTTCAGCTGGGAATCTTAAATTAGCAATATTGTATTCACATTTCACAGTGCACCTTGCTACTATTAGTGTTATGCAAGGTTTATAACAATGTAGGAACTGGACTTTTGGTGTTATTTATTTATTTTAATTTGGGGTGGGGTGGGGTGTTGCATTGGACAGTATCTCAGTTAAAAATTAAAATGACCAGGCATAATCCTACTTGGTTGTAGACATGCTTGTCCTAAACATAAATACTTATCTACAAATCACTTTATCAGAGACTTCATGCTTGTTACAAGCACCCTCCCTGTTTACCGGCTCTCATGTGGGTAGTGATTAAAAGTACAACAGCAAGCTATGCTGATAGGGTCATTCCATTCCGTTTGCATTTTACGATTGATATTTTAATTATGTCAACTCACTTTTCAGGTTAAAGCTGAAGACGTGAACAACAGAGTAGAAACAATTCTTGAAGAACTAAGGACGGCCAGAAATGAAGTATCATCTCTACGTAGCAAAATTGCTGTGCTCAAAGCAGCATCTCTCGCAAGCAAAGCTACAACTGTTGAACCTTGTAACATCAGGTGCTTGCTTCAGCTGTTGTCACCTTTATACTCTGCGCTACTGTCCATCTAGCCTTTACAAGTGTTATGTGCTATCATCGATAACCATCACTTGATATGAACAATCTGTCCAAAATCTATGTCCTGTAGGATTGTGGTTGAGAACATGGGGAACGTGGATGCTGATGGGCTGAAAAGTGCCGCCGAGTATCTCGTAGACACCCTGCAAGACCCTGCCGCGGTTATCTTAGGTTCAAGTCCAGGAGATGGCAAAGTTAGCTTGGTTGCTGCCTTTAGTCCTGGAGTCGTCAAACTGGGAGTGCAGGCAGGGAAGTTCGTGGGTGGCATAGCCAAACTTTGTGGCGGAGGCGGGGGCGGCAAACCAAATTTTGCCCAGGCTGGTGGGCGGAAGCCAGAGAACTTGCCGGATGCCCTTGAAAAGGCTCGAGATGAAATCGTCGCAGCAGTATCATCAAAATCTAGCTGATTTTTGCTCCTTGCATGACAGTAGTTGGTAGAATCATGTAAACAGAAAATAGTGAACACATGTAAGCCATATTTACAAGGATATGTCAATTTTTTAAGGGCAATTTAGCGCTAGGACACCGTAAATTTTATGTTATTTGCTTTAGGATATTGGTGGCCGCAGGGCGGCCTACATATCATTAACACAATTAGTGTCCTATAATAAATACATAAATTTAATGTCCCATAGCCAATTTTGTATACATTAAAGCTTGATAATCATACCTCCCAAATTACGCGCAAGTCCCTGATTAACCTGGAGAAGCAACTTCGGCACAACTGGGACAATAAATGCATGAATTTAAAGTGTCCGATAGCCGATTTTGCTTTTTTTTTTTGGGAAAATTCGTTCTGTGACATCCAAAGTTGTTCACTTTCCATCTATACCATCGAAAGTTCATGGTACACTGTAATACCATCCAAAGGGGGGCGCCGTTCCCGGTTATACCATTTTGACCGTTCCGTTGAATCGCCATCCACGCCGTCCGTCTCAGTCTTCTTTTCCCCGAGCCACAGCACCAATCACCGCTGCCCAAGCCGCAACGCCATGAACTTTTCATCGTCGTTTTCACGGTCTATCCTAGCGATCCTCGCCATAGCGCCGATCCGCCGCCGCGACCGTCTCTCCTTCTTGCTAGCCCCAGCGCCTGGCGCCACCCGCCCATCCTCGGCTCTTGAGTGCTCCACCACGCCCGCACGGGCGTGGCAACGACATAGAGTCGAGGAATAGGCGGCGGCGGCGGACACCAAGTCCGCATGGAACCCTGCCGTGCCAAGTCTGCAGCGACCCCTTTGTTGAGGATGATACCATGCGGACTTGGTGTGCGCCGCTGCCGTCTATTCCCCGACCTCTATGTCGCGGTTGCGTTCGTGGGCGAGAGGAGCACTCAAGAGGCGAGGATGGGGCGGGTGGCGCTGGTGAATGAGGCGGTGGCTAGCAAAGAAGGAGACGGGTCACTCACGGCGGTGGATCGGCATTGCGGCGAGGATCGCTAGGATAGGACCCGTGAAACGACGATGAAAAGTTCATGGCGTTGCGGCTTGGCGGCGGATGTTGGTCTTGTGGCTCGGGGAAAAGAAGACTGAGACGGACGGCGTGGACGGCGATTCAACGGGAACGGTCAAAATGGTATAACCGGGAACGGCGCCCCCCTTTGGATGGTATTACAGTGTACCATGAACTTTCGATGGTATAGATGGAAAGTGGACAACTTTGGATGTCACAGAACGAATTTTCCCTAGAAATGCAACTTCGACACACCTGAGACCAAGCAGGGTTCTTCTCTAGCACCGACCTCTGCTGCCTCGCCCCACCCCACTGCAGTCAGTGGACGAAGCAAGCTAGTAGATGAAGCAAGCTGGCGAAGTCACCAACACATCCTCCTGCTTCAACCAGCAAAGGAGTTCGTTGAAACAAAGAACCGCAGCGCCCCGACAACAGCATCGAGACGCCTGAAGCATTCCAAACGCACATCAGTGAATCCTTCTTCAAAGTCGGCAGCGGAAGCATCAATCTAGCACCACCATCCCCATTCCCCAAAGCCAATACAAGTAGCAGTCCAGGGACTGAATTCGCTGCCGTCGGCATTACAACCTGTAACAGCCCAATTTTGGGCAAATTTTAAAAAATTCTTAAATTTGAAACAAACTCAAAGTATTTACTATACACCGACCGAAATTTTTAAATTTTGACTCAAATTCAAACCAATTCACTCAATTCATCTAAAAATCAAATTTCGGGTTTTGTTGGGACCCAAGCCCAGTCTGGCCCACCCCTCTCTCTCTCTCTCCTCCTCTGTTGCGCCACGCACATGCCCTGCGCGCGCTGCGCAACCGTCCCTTCACGCCGCTCGCACCAATAGCACTAGACCGTCGCCCATGCCACCTCGCCACTCTAGCCTTGTGTCAAGATCAGCGCATGCAAGCTGCCGATGCCGCATGGGTTGCTTCCCGTGCGTGCCTGTGCCGCTTGTGACCATCCCAAGACACTCCACCCTCCCTCGAGCCTAACGTTGCGGGACGCAGTTCTCTTTCCCCCAGTAAACCTCTCCTTCCCCTTAAAACCGTAGCCTTGGCCCTCATTTTGTCCCTCCTCCCGCCGCGCCGCCGGCGACCCCAATCACCCCCTTTCGCCTTACTAGCGCCTCGATAAACCATTGGCTGATTCCACACGCTCGTAACCTCTCCTAGGGCTGCCTCTCATAACCTTGCCATCAATTTTGCCCAGGGTTCGCTGGAGCTCCTGGACAGCGCGATCCGTGCTTCAATCGCCGCCTTGTCCACGGTGACAGCTCACCTCTGGCCTTTTCCGAGCTCGGCACCGCCTCAGGTAGCCTCTTGGTAGTCCCTAATTCTCCCTCCCATGGCGAATTGGTCGCCACCCTCTCCGTTCGGCGTAGCACCATGGTACCGCAGCGTACCGTCGCCAGTGCCATGGTGCCACAATTTTAGCTCGCCGCCAGCGATGCTCTGACCATCATATCCTAGCCTATCGCTCGCTAGTCCCATTCTGACCATGAAGCAGCCAAGTAGTGGACCATAGCACTACCAGTACCTTGCCGTAGGTTTGCTAGAACTCGGACGGAGAACTAGGCGAAGCCGTTGCCTCGCTAACATCACTCCGACATCGCCCTGCGTGACTAAGCGACTGACACGCGAGACCCCCAGCCTACTTTTAAATCCCGTCATGCACTAATCTTGAGTTACTGACATTTAGGCCCTCGTCCCACTTGTCGGATTTAGTGGAAGTGTATTTTTTCGAAATACGTCTTCCAGAGCCAGTGGCGTATTCCGTGTTTGGCATGGGAGCACCCTGACATGTGGGCCCTGTCGGCCGCTTGCGCCCACTGCCCATGTCGGCCCTGGTCTCTAGGAACCTCAGTGCACCTGTGCTAGCCTAGGATCTTGTCTTGCTAGCACGACACCTTATATAAAATGCTGGAATCATCTCATACATGATATAAAGATTATTATTACAATAGAGTTCAATTACAACATGTCTCATTTTAGCAGACCAAAAAGGCCAAATCAACAAAATCAAAATGAACTCTTATCAGAGTTTAGCAAAGCGGAAACAGTAAGAAGAGTCGGGTCTCAAGGCTGTGCCCAACCTAATCAGGCAAGCGACTGGAGGCCCGTCTAACACCCAGCCTTTACGTCATTCTTCCGGCCCTACTCCTCTTTGTCAATATCATCCAGGCTAAATCCTTGACACTACCTAAAAAGTGAGTGGGTGTGAGGGTGAGCGTGCAATCAAACCGCTCTCGCGAGCCAAGACCTCACCTAATGCAACATAACAATGCTAGGCTATCTGGTGGAGGCTAGGCTCTTTTGTTTGCTTAAAGCCAGAGATGTCATATTTTAAAATAAAAACATTAAGACTTAGCCTTTTAATAAATCAAAGACATAATGGGCTATATATGCCAATTGTTCCAGAAACTGGGGTTACTTTCAATGGACTCATTCCCATTGCCATAGGACATGATCCATGCTCATAGGGTTCACTCATTCCATTGCCATAGACATGAGGTCCTAACCAACAACCATCTGGCGGACTCGTACCCATAGCTATAGCGTACTATCCCTAGGCATATGGCGAACTCATGCCCATACTACAACTAGCGCACGTTTTCCATCTTCTGGCGAATCCGTGCCCATACTACAATTGGCGCACGTTTTCCAGATAAGTGGCGGTAGACTCACTCTCTTTGCCAAGAGGTGTGATCCCCTTGAACTCAACAATGGCTAAGACCTGTAGGTCTACAATAATCATATCAAATGTGATGAGTATTTGACTAACTCAACTTTACACTCAGGTATACCTGACACATGAATGCATAGACTATCTCTTTAGCTTATCGAGTGCAGGAATACTCGGGAACAGGGCACAACACATCACCATAATTATGTACTCAGGATGCACACGTGCTGACTAGACTATCCAGCATAGTAGCCACTCAGATGATATAGTGTTGTAGTCATGATTAGAGGGGGTCTGGTTCATCTTTGCTATACTATGCTTTACCAATAATCATGTGCAAAGAGACTAATTCCTGTCGTGATACATATTATGGTAATGATGAGACCGTACCATCGAGGTACCTGCTCTTCACAGGGTATTTGTCTGGGCCATGCATTGCACCGTTGATAGCGAGCTATGCCGTTACAAGGGTTAACCCGTCATCTAAGTACCGTATTATTGACAGCCAAGATCAGACCCATGGACTCTAGACTTAAGCATGTCTACGCCATTTCAAAGACTTATTAGTCAAGGAGTTTAAACTCTATACCTCAGGTTATCAAAGGATAGGATAAGAAAGTTATATCAAGGATGGGATTTGTCTTTATCAACATTATTTACCAAGTGGAATAACTAGACCTGCTCTAATAGCCTTTTGTTTCCAACATAATATACTCAGAAAATCATATTGCATGTAGTTTTATATTTAAAACAAAATTTAAATTAAATTGGGTAAAGAAGAATGATCTAGAGATATTGGCTTGCCTGTTTCCTCGTAATCCGGGTCTTGCATCAGATCCTCGTCCAGCGGGTCGTCTATCGCCTTTTTTATTTATATGCAGCCAAAAGTCCATTCTACACCCACAGGCATTGCCTGAGCGTAGGAGTGACCTAGGTTCCACAACCCGTTCTCCCATTATCCCCTTTGGAACATCCCTTCTTGTCGATCCCCATCAACAAGATCTTCTGTCATGTTGCCTTGACCTAAGGCTTTCAGGTCAAGGTCTTCTGCAGATTGGTGTCATCGGGGATTTTTCTTTGGCATCAGTTATGTCCTCTCATACTCCGATGCTATCAACCTTCTTTCATCTCTTCTCCGTAACTTGATTTGCGTTCACCTGATTCTGCGTTCTGGAGACTAGTCGTGTCCATAGGGAAGTTCGGGTTGATCTATAGCGCCGACAATGGCTCGCCGTCATTAAGCCCGGTCCAAATCGCTTCTCTAGGTCGTCATTTCCGGAACCATTGCCGGAATCGTCGTCATTGCTAGAACCACCCTCGCCGCCAAGTTAGCCCTTTCTTCCTTCTGTTTCCACCGCTGTGCGTCGCTTGCAGTACCGTTTCGGCCACGTCGTGCCCTAACTGGGTCGGGCTAAGTCATCCCTCACCAAGCCCTGGCGTTGCTCAGAGCCTGGCTCAGCGCCGCCCTGTGCTGGCCGGTCGAGCTCACCGCCGTCACCGGAGGACGCCGCTCACACCGCCGACCTCGGCCTGACTTCCCTTCTCCTTCCTCTTTCTCTTCTGCACCAACCGAGCATCGCCACCATATCTACAGGCACCGTGCCAGATGCTGTCGCCTTAGGATGGACCCAGACGCCGTTGCTGCCCGGTGTCTAGCACCACGGCCAACAGGGTCCGAGCCCACGGCTGTTCACCTTGCTGCTTAGTTGACGCGCTGCCGCTGCCGCGTTGCCTTGGCCGCCGTCGCCACCAAACGCCGTCCCGCTCATCAATTTCCCGCGACACCGCTGGGGTCGTTGCCTCTGCATCCAGTTCCATCGCATCGAAGGGTGCCACCGCCGCCCCGTGTGGCCAGCACGGTGAAGCTTTGCGGCACCACCACCACATGCCCGCGCCGCAGCTCGCCGTCGAACACCAGCTGCCCGGGGCCGCCGCCGAAGCCGCCATGCCAGTCGAGCATGGCTTGAGCTGCAGTCCACTTGCCCCACGGCCGCTACCGCACGCCGTGGTACCGCGTCCGCTCCATGCTTCTCTACTGCTCCAATGCCGCCGTCCTCACCGGACCACCACGCTAGTCACTGCAGCGCCACACCTAACCGCCACCGACCTCACGTCTGAGCCCCTGCACTGGCGCTGTTGCGCAACTGTGTCACAGGCGTCGCCAGCCGCTACCACGACCAGGCCTAGCCGCGCCGCCACTCACCAACCTCGTTGCTTGCCGCCGCTGTGCCTCCCTGCCGCCATAGCTCTGAGCACAGCGTCACCACGCTGCCGTGACCCTTGCGGGCCGCCTCCAGGCGCCGCCGTCGCCAACGCCATCCCACAAGCGCCGCCCTACGCAGTCACCACGCAAATCGCTGCCTCCAATCCCGCCTCCCTCTCTCCTGTTTCTCTCCATCTCTCTGCTCTTCTTTTCTCTTCCCCATTTATTCTCTCTCTTTTTCCTCTCCCTCACCCGATCTCTCTCTCTCTAAAAGCAACGGGTTGGGGAAGATAAGGATGGGGAGATTTTTAAAAATTTTGCATTTTAGTCTCCAAGGTTTCGTGTAATTTTGCAAGTATATTAAGGGGATTCTTGACAATTCAAAAAATGCAATAAAAATATAGTTGAGCATAGAGAGTTATGAGGATTCCATTTATGCGATTTGTTTAGGTGTTTAAGAAATATTTATGTTGTGTAATTTTTAAATATCCTTTAATTCCCTTATTAGTTATAAATTTGAGAATCACTAGAAAATATTATAAAAATACCTTTAGGCTCACCAAATTATGGGTATTCCTTTTATGTAATTTAATTAATATCTTAACAAGATTTTATTTTCTATAGATTATCAATTGTTCTTTAAATGCTCTAAATCTTTATATTTTAATTTATTAAGGCTTTGGAAAATATGGAAAGATATTAATGTACTTAAAATCATGTACAGATCTTGGTTATATGGTTCAATTGCGCCTTTACCTTATCTTTTATAATGTTTCTTCTTTAGTCCCTTTTAAATATAATTTATACATCAATTTTGCATATATTTTTGAGGGGATTTGGAATAGGGGTTCCTAATCCTAATTTTATCAAGTAGATTAAAGGGTTTTATTGACCAACATTCGCACTTAGGCATAACTGGCACCCGAATACATGAGCTACATCTTTTTACATTTTTGTGTATAAACATATATACGCAGGTATGTACAAATATTCATACACTTGTTTTTGAGCTAAGCATTAAAATTTACGATTGAAATTACAAGGTTGTTTATATAAAATTTCTTTATTCTGTAGTAAGGGCTATTTTAGTGTAAGTGTGCTTTATGGCAAAGCCCATTTTCTAGTTATAAATAGTAAATACTATTGTCAAGGGCTTATAAGCTCGTAATTTGGTTTTAAATTAATTGAAATATAGCTCAAGTAGTGTGTTGACAGGTGATAAATCATTATTTTTATCGTAAGAAAAAATAGGGTGTTCTGACCAGTGAGCAGGACCCATCATTCAGAAGCGACCATGGCGAAGTCGTTTGCAAGTCATTGGCGTTACATTAGGCCACACAGTAGCAGGCCTAGTATAAACAGTAGTAGGCCGAGCCAAGTTCTGTTTATTGGATTTTTAAAAGATTTCCAATTTCCAGTAAACACAGAATAGAAAGTAATTTATTAAAAATAGTATAAGATATCCAAAAATCTTAGAAAAATTCTAGAAAATACTAGATGTAGTACTGAACTTAGGAAAAACTTAATAGTTCGGATTAAATTAAACCTTGTGCCCTAGAAAAATGATAGAAGCTATTTAAACCTTTTTTCTTAGTAAATAATTGCTAGAAATCAAATTAGCTTTATTAAAAATATGTAGGAAACTCTGAATTCCCAAAATTTCCCAAAAATTATTCCAACTTAGGAACAATTGAAGAAAAATATTAAGTCAAGTATTAATCTGTTATAAATTACAAAATTAAAGAAAACCCATAAGGGCTTTATAAAATTAACAACTCTAGCACTTTAGTTTATTCCAAAAATTATTTTCCAGCATGTGTATCTTTATTTATGGATAATTAGGGCATTTTCATGCATAGCATATGATGACACGTAGGAACATCGCTGTGGACAACATGGGCCCCGGGTATCCGGAGATATACTGTTGGACGTACCACCTCTTTGGGCCGAGTCAATTGGATCTTCTAGAAGATGGGCTTGGAGGCTGGCGCGGCCCGACTTGCTCTACAAGGAAACGAACTTGTTTCCTACTCGAATACTTAGATATAGGCGTAACCAACTCGGTTATATCTGTATCTTCCATATACGGATTAGGGAATCTATCTGTAACCCAGCCTCTTGCACTATATAAAGGGGGTTAGGGGCCCCTAGTTCGAGATCCAATGATCTAGCCATCTAACATCTCATTGTCCTTGAGATCCACCATAATACAATCCACGAGCACAGGAGTAGGGTATTACCTCACCTCGAGGGCCCGAACCTGTATAAATTCGGCTCCCTGTGCTACCATCGTAGTTGTGATCTTTCGTACTGCCCCATAAAATACATTGCCGACGCAAATCGTTGACACTCGCTACCTTAATTAAGAGGTGGTATGCTAGGTGCACATAATCGTAAATAATTTGTGCATCCATGCATCATTCCTTTTTACATATGTTTATGCATTATCTTAATTTTCATGAATAGACGTTGAGGACCCAGAGAGAAGATTTGAAGATGCCGAGGAAGAGCACCATTCCCCAGGACTAGGCGAGTTAACATCCATAGTTCATATCTTACCTAGTTTTACATAAGTTATTTTGATTCAACTAAGAAATTGCATGCTCTATTATATATTGCAATTACTTGAATTGCTAGAGTAGCTATGCCTATTCCTTAATCATGTTGTACACATGCCCTGTTCCTTGCTATGTTTTGATTACCATTCATGATTAACTTGATTATCATGTCATTTGGAACCCTAGGTAATTACTAGAAAATTTGGACTTATAGTCCTTGGATAAAACATTCTTAGATATGCTCAAGTCTAATCTATAATTTTTTCAGGGGTGTAATTGCCCCATAATGGTGAATGATAGTTCACCATTACATCTGCTCACATCTTTATATGAATTGGTATATATCTAAGTTGATATGAAATGGATGTCTGTAATTAGGTATCATGGGATGCTGAGTCTAGTTTGGGCTTTGGTACAGTTAAGGGGTGCAAAACTAGGTAAAATAAGGTGTATGTCTGAAAATACGATTGAGACTTAGAGGTCAAGGACTTGATTAAGAATGAGGCAGGGAGCGGAGCACGGGAACTCCGGCTCTCGGGCCATGAGAAGCGAGACCAAAAGTGGTCCCTTAAAGTTGAACAGCGCTAGATGTGGTCCGACACAACGCGTGGCCATCGTGCAGTAGTGCGGGTGTTGGAGTCCAGTTGCATGCTCCGAGAAGACCTTGGAACAAACTCTAGCCCGAGGCGAAGGCGGATTGGCGCCATCACCAAGGGTGATATAGGTCATGCACTTGTTGAACCGGCAGTGCAGCAGAGTGGTGATCCACAATGGGAGTGTCTAAAATCCTGAAATATGATGACGGGAGAAAGGAGGAAGACTGGAACAATGGGACCAGCTAAGCTAGGGTAGGTTTGGTCGTACCAAGGGGTTGGTACAGAGGTGAAAAGGTTTGGATAGGAGATTACTATGGGAACCACGACTCATTTAACAAATACATGACTATTTAACAGGATTTAAATTGGCTAAGTCGTAGATTTGTATTATCAGTATTTCCAACAAGCTTTATGCAAATAAAACAATCGTTAGCCTTCCCTTGGAGTCTTTATCATTATTTGCATTAGAAGGGTGTTAACTCGCAAGTGTGGTTTGATTGCACACTTACCGTCGCACTCGCTCACTCTTTAGATAAAGATCAACCTAAGGATTCATATGAGTGCCATGAGGATGAAGATCTGGTCTACGACGGTCATGATGAAGTTTAGGGTGGCCCTCCAGTAGTTTGTAAGATTGCATAGCTGTTGGAGGATCTTTTGTTGTCTTTAAGCTTTCCGCATCGACGTTGAACTCTAAACCTTCTTTTGTAATGTACTATGACATTTTGCCTGATCGGCCCTGCTGTAAACTATTCGCCGATAGGCTCTATTTCAATTAATTTACTAAGAGAGCTCTGTAACGCTTGTATGCAATTGAACCGACTATATAATGGTATGCACTAGCCAACCGATCCAAAGACTAGTGCAAGAAACTCTATGGTCCTCAAAAGTGAGGGCTCACAGAACTAACTAGCTGGATAGGCGGACAGCAAACCCACGAACAGGGAAGATCTCAAGTTTCTTCTCTTTCACTAAAAGGAGCTGCAAGCCCAACCTAAATGGCGTAGCCTCATGTAGCACGGTGTCATCATCCATGCCGCTAGAGCTATCTTGGAGGAGCAAAATCCGCTAGCCATCTAACGCCGCCACCATGAAACCCTAACTAGCCTAAAGACCATGCTACCCTAGTAGTAGACCTTATCTATTGGAGCTTCGCTAGCCTCCTCCTTCTTCGACGCCAGGAAAGTCACCAGAGTCGAGGGGCCGGTCAGATTCGGGCGGAGTCGAGGATGCGTAGAGGGGTTTTTGGAGTGGAGTTTAGGAGTGTTCAGGAGCCAGGGGCGGGTATGTCATTTTTTTGTCTTTACATCAATGCTGATAGCTAGGAATAGAAATGGGACGGGTCCACCATGGGTGGCATAGACGTAGACATGTGTTCATGCCCATGCTTGCACTCTCTAAGTACCCGAAACCAACACATGACAGCATCAATTGCCACGGGGGAGGGGGAGGGGCTTGCCATCGATCTATCGTTCCCCTTGTGGCCAGTCGACGATGAAGGGGAGAAGGGGTAGAGGCATGAAGTGGTGATAAAGGCTATAATCGACCTCGCCTGCAGCCTATCTCATCGCCATCCGAGCTTGTTGACTATGAATTCACTTGTTTGCATATCCATAGAAGCTCGCTTTTCTGCCACATGTGTATCCGAGCTCCAAGTCCACATGCTCCAACCGAGTCCTTGATGTTGGTCATCATTAAACTAGGTGTTTGGATGTGGGTGATGATTGAAGGAAAGAGACAAAGGGAGGAGAATGGAACTCAGGATGGGATGAAAGGTGAGAGCAGTGGGCTGGTGGCTTATAGCGAACGATCGGGGCACGTAGTGAGCCAGGAAGTGGCAAGAACAGTAGCATTCAAGGGCACGTCGGCCAACGATATACAAGAATGGGAGAGAGGAATCGTAGAATGGGAGGAGACGTCTAGGGTTAGGGAAAGGTTCACTAGGTCAGTTAGTCAACCGATATAGTACCTATGCATAGTATTTTTGGGCGGGGCCACATGTCAAATTTCAAGTATCGAGTATGGGTATTGTGAAATCATACATCATGAGGTAGGAAAAACGAGGGAAGGACTTGGTGTCAGACGACTAAAATCCCTTGGGCATCTCAGTTGACCGCACCTTCTTCTCCGATGACCTCTCTCAATTGCTGTCATCACTGCCTCCACCTTTCCTAATGTAGTCTTCCTCTTCGACACAGCTTGGTACGCCTCCACCACCACCCACATTGTTGCTCCATCCTCTACCTCCCGCTGGTGTGGCAACCTATCCCAACTGCCTGACTCCAGCTGTTGTCTTGCCACTCTTGTGCCTCCCCCCTCGACTCTTCTCTAATCCTGGTGGGCATGGTGAATCGTAGGCACTAACCTTGATGAACCCTGAACTCTATTTCGGTGACAACACATGAGAAAGAAGGCAGCAGCAATGGCTAGCAGAAGAGGAAGAAATGTTTTTAGGATTTAGGGGAAGGGACAAATCTCAAAGTTTTCATCCAACGGTAGAGGAACCAACTGAAATTTATGAATTTTTAATTTTTCAGTCGCTTGAGAAATAGCAGATTCATAAAAAAAATCGGTAGGATCATGTGCCCATGGAGGGCTACACGTGCAGAAACTACAGCCCCATCCTGCGCCCTGAACGATGGCTCGCCGACGGTGAGCAGGTTTCACAATGGGCGTGTTTGGTTCATGTCCGAGCCTAGCCAGGTCAGGCCCGACCGACCAGGCTCGTTGGAGCCAGGCCGGGGGCGTGTGAGGGCGGTGTGTTTGGTTCCGCACATCGCCTCGGCCGGGCTCGCATCGCCCGGTGTTTGGATCCCGCACGCAGTGTCCCTGTACGAAGCTTCTCTACTGCCGATCCGTTGTCGCTGCCTCCCCCTCGTGGATCCGTCGCCACCGTTGCCTCCTCCTCGCAAATCCATCGCAGCTGGAGCCTCCCCCTCGCAAATTCGCTGCTGCCATCGCCCAACTCCGGCCGCCACGGAGCTTGACTCGCCGGATCCGGCTGCCGCGGAGCTCGTCCAGTTCGGATCTGCCATCACTAGAGCTCCCCGGGCCCAGATCCGCCGTCGCCGGAGCTCCTCGCTCCCCAAGCCCACATCCACCATCGCACTGTGCTGGCCTGGCCCGGGGGAAACGACCACTCCGGGCGTTTCCCCGGAGCTAGGCCAACACAATGCTTTTGCACCAGCGCGTCCCGGCTCTAGCGCTGGTGTGGACAACCAAACGCGTGGGCGCCTGCACCTCGAAGCCTAGCCAGCCTCCATGCAGGCAACCAAACACGCCAAATATCAATGGTGCGATAATCGCGGTTGTGAAATTATGCAAAAATTCATTTGTGAAATTTCCGAGCTGGAAAATCAATAAAAATAGCTAGACATCGACTGGCATCAACTTGTATCGAATCTGAATCGTTTCCATAATTTTTAATCGACCAAAAATCAATTTTCAATTTCAATTTCTAAATTTGTGCCTATTTCTCCGGGCAATTTTTCCTATTGAGACACGGCGATAAGTGCCATTATGGTGATTATCCTGAGATAATGGTTGATACTGTGAACCAGGGTTCAATTTTATGCGAAATTTAGAGATTTCAAGGGAGTGTGGCATGAGAAACCACTCAAACTCAAAATAAAAAGCTCACCACAAAGTCTTAGACTTCGTTTGACACAGCTCCAGCTCCACCAAAATTGATGGAGTTGAAGGAGCACCCTATTCCTAGCTCCAGAAATTTATGGAGCTGGAGTTGTGGGTATATTGAGGATATTTATATGAGTCATCTTATTTACATTTTAAACTAAAAATATAAACTTAAGTCAGTTTATTTTAATCTACAAACTCTATATCTAAGGTGGAGCTAGGAGCTGGAGCTGTGCCAAACGAGGCCTTAAAATAGTTTTAATGTGTTCGAAACATTTGACACATTTTTTCTTTATTTCGACACTATTATGGATAGTTACATAATGAAAAAAATTGGGTTCTATTGTCAACTGATCGTAACAAAAGTAGGAATGAGTAAATGACTATAGATGGGAGTCATGGCATATGGTTTTAAAAAATCTATGCAATTTTCCCATTCTAAATTGGGTAGGTTTCCATAAAGAAGATCTAAAAATAATTTGTCATGCATGATTTGATCTTATCCACTTCTTTGGCGTACATGCAATTCGTGGAACCCTTCTGTGCAACCATAGTTGTGCACCAACGCCACGCCACCCATGGCCTACCATTTACTATGCCAAGCCCGTCTGATTTCTTAGAAAATAAAAAAGAAAAAACTGAAATCTCACAAAAATAAGTGAAATCTTCTCCTTGAGGGCAACTCCAGCAGTGGTGTTCAAGCCCCATGTCCCATCACTATAGCAAACAGTGATGGGATATGGAATAGAAAAAGTAGAGTGTATGAATAGTGATGGGGCAGTTGTTGGAGAGGTGAATAGGGATGAACAGCCCCATTTAGTGAGGTGGCACGTGAATAGGATGGGGCAAAAGGGAAATGGGACGGACTGCTGGAGATGCCTTAACTAGCCGCTATTCAAACTGCTCTGTTGCTCGCAAATTTCTAGTGGCTTTTTGGCAAAACCTAGTGAAAAACAGTCGATTTTGCAGCTCAAATATAAATTCTGGAATAAGATTTTTTTCTCTCTTTTTTAAGTGAATTTCGCAAAAAAAAAACCCGTTACGACGGGATTACCATGTACCACCCATGTAAATGCACAGCGAGCACAGCGAGCGCGTGTGCGTGCCACTGGAAAGAGCCACCGTGCAGGCGCGCGGCCCAATTTCGAACCGGCGCGTCGTCTCACTCACCAGAATCGCCACGCGTCCTAACCTTAACCCGACGCGCGCCTCGCAGGAGAGATTTGAAAAAACCAGCGCCGCCGCCGCGGGCGCCAAAACCATCCATTCCAACGGCCCGCCTCGCCGCCCCCGCCTCTCCTCTCCAAAACACCCCAGATCTGCAGAAGATTAGAAAGAAAAAAAATTTCCCTCCTCTCCCCGCCCCTCCCGTCTCCGCGCTGCCGCCCCCAGCTCCCCAGCAGGCGGCGCCGGCCATGGCCGCTGCCCCCGAGACCCCCGCGGCCGTAGCGCAGCCCCCGCCCCCGCCCCCGCCGGTGCCGCCGCGCCTGGTCGTGGAGGGCGCGGGAGCGGGAGGAGCGCGGACCTGCCGGCACCACGCGTACAGCCGCAAGCAGAAGTCCCTTGGCCTCCTCTGCTCCAAGTAGGGCTCCCTCGTCTCTGCCTTCTGCTCGTCTGCGTGGACCGCCCGTGGCGTTCGGTGTCTTGACCTAGGTGGTTGGCTGTCTTCTTGCGAGGGACTTGTAGCTTCGTGGCGCTGTACGACCGGGAGGACGTGGAGGCGGTGGGGCTGGACGACGCGGCCAGGCGGCTCGGCGTCGAGAGGCGCCGGATCTACGACATCGTCAATGTCCTCGAGAGCGTCGGGGTGAGCTCTGATTTCCTCGCTCTCTTTCTTATCGAGGAAACGAAAAATTCTTGCTTTCTTGACACGCAATTCCATCAATTCGTTCTTGCATTTCTTGCTCTGTGTTTTCTGTCATTTCTTGCTTTGTTGACACGTGATTTCGTCAATTCGTTCTTGCATTTCTTGCTCTGTATTTTCTGACGTTTATTGGCCGCCATGCAGATCCTTGTAAGAAGGGCCAAGAATCGGTACACATGGATCGGCTTCGGAGGCGTCCCTGCGGCGCTTAAGGAACTCAAGGTTTGGATCCGCCTTTTCTGACGAATTTTTTATTCCAAATTCGAACATGATTAATGGTTTGCCCTTTTTTTCTCTCGGTTTTGTCAGGAGAGGGCACTGAAGGAGATGTCCGGCTCGGTGTCAATGCCACTGGAGGAATCATTTGCTGCTAATGTTTGTGTTCTTCACTTTGTTCTGCTTGGCTTTTACACGTGATACAACTAGGAAACTTAGTACTTGTTGCTGACAAAAGGAGTGGCTTTTGGTTTTGTGATTGCAAAGGTGTCTGATGATGAAGATGATGATAAATTGGGTGATGCTGATGGGGATGCCGAAAGTGAGAAGCTCAGCCAGTCGGTTGACAATCTTTCTGATAAGCCTGAGACACCTCGTTGCCAGCTTCGATCTGGTATAGCTGGCTTGTGACTAATCGCTTCTTATCGTCCTGCTGTACCTAGTGACTCTTATGTTGTGTACTGATTTCGACCTTCTGGTGATGCATTTGCAGATCATAGGAAGGAGAAGTCTCTTGGGCTTCTCACTCAGAATTTCGTCAAGCTCTTCCTCACAATGGAGGTGAGCAGCACTGAAAATTTCCCTGAAATGTTTGGTCAAGGCAGATTGTCCTTCATGGTTAATTGCAATGCGATTTTTATTTGGTGCAGGTTGAGACAATCTCGCTTGATGAAGCTGCAAGGCTGCTCCTTGGAGAGGGACACGCAGAGAGCAACATGAGAAGTCCATACTTACATCTCTTCTATTTTACGGAATTCATATTTAGTAGTCAAAACAGTCCTTCCTATCTTAGTGGAACTAATAATGATTCTAATGTTGATAATGCAGCTAAAGTTCGGCGATTGTATGACATTGCCAATGTGCTGTCTTCTTTGAACCTTATTGAGAAGGTAGGCTCTCGACCGCATGCCGTTTCAGTTGAATGGAAATAATTATTGTTCTTAGCTCTGTTACTAAAGCTGTTTGTTTCAGACGCAGCAAGCAGACTCAAGAAAACCTGCATTCCGGTGGATTGGCCAGGCAAAGAGAAAGGAAGGGATCAATGCCACAGATGCTTTACCCCAAACCAAGAAGATAATGTCTAACAAGAGGGCATTTGGTACTGATCTCACTAACATTGGCAGTAAGAGGGGCAAGTTGGACTCTGCAACAGAGAACAAAGTCAAGCACATACAGGGTGGTGGCAACACGTGGAAAACTTTGGAGAAGCAGCTGGGGCAAGAGAACAGGGGTGGCTTTGTTTATGGGCCCTTCCACCCTGCTGGTGCAAGGAAACAGGCACTCGATGATCGATCAGCTAGGGAGAAGGAGAGGAATAACATTCATGACTGGGAGAGTTTTTCTGCTTCATTCCGTCCACAGTATCAAAATCAAGGTGAGCTCAGCATTACCTTTGACTGTTTATTTTTCTACTACCTAAATTGTAAAATCGCTCTGTAGAAATATTCTGTTATTTCATTAAGGAAGTTCCATGGTACTGAAACAATGGTATATACTTAGACCATGCCATTGTCCTATTTTATTTACGCTGGACCCATTGCAAATTTGCTAGCTTGTTGGGCTATCTATTAGTTTGTTTGGTTGTCTAGCACTTTGATTGCTCTCTACATCCTATGTGCACATACGTATGCACTGGTGTATAAACAAGATCAAGAGGATTTATAAAAGTTCATATTAGTGTCATAAATTTCAGAATTTTAGCAGCTCCACCTTTTGGTTGATATTCACAGGTTTTGGGTAGGGATCCTTGAGTACCTACTCTAGCGTGTGCTCTTACATTTGGATTGTGTTTATCTATACATGAACACAAACACATTCAGTACAAGGTATGCTGTGTATTTATTGACTCTTATCAGCATTTAAATTTCTGAAAACCAAACAGCAATCACCAGTGGGAGTGGATAAAGAAACCATATATGTATTCCAAATTTCAAAATGTAGTTTTAATGGCTGCCACCATCGTTGTGGCCTTTATGTTTATTGTGATGGAACACAGTTATGTTCATACTTCAAAATCATATTGCTCTTAAACCAGACAAGAAGTGATAGTTTCTCATGTTATTACCAATTGTAAATTCATTGTGAATAATGGGATTGTGTCAAACTTATTAGTGTTTCAGTATTGTTTGACATCAAGGAGGTTGCTGACTTGCTGTTGTTAGCTGTACTATTGAGACTGTTTAATAGATGGTCAGATAAACTGACAATTCTTCTACACTGAGTGCAGCACTGAACGATCTTTTTGGCCACTATGTGGAAGCATGGAAATCCTGGTACTTGGATCTTACGCGGGACACAGCTTCATGAAGCCCGATTTAGGAAGGCCTGTTGTAAACCAATTCTTGTAGACAGATCAACTGCGCTGTTGATTCAATGTTAATTAGGAATTTGATCTGTAGAAGACGTCATAAAAATCAGAGGTGCCATTGGCCTTTCTTTGATTGATTGTATTTACTCAATGCAAGAAACAGGAGGCCGTTTCATGATAAGGAAACAGAAGAATACACCTTATAGTCAGTTTGTTTCTAGGCAATTTGCTGTTGTTTTACAGTGCTCCAGCGAAGTGTTACATGGTAGTAAAAACTAAAAAGGGTTATTTACACGGGAACACCGAGCCATCAGTGGGGCAGCAACAAAAATCAGCCAGGTGGCGAGGTCATTTTAAAAAAAAAATCTTAGTGCTACTGGTTTTTTTTTTTGAGAGGGAACAAATATGGATGTATACGAACTCATTCCACCACACACACCACACACGCATGTACACGCGTGTGCACCCAAACACGCTAGGAACAAGACTGACTTTGAAACACATGCGTGTGTGTATCCACGTCATCATGCGAGAAACCAAGCGTCGGGCCCCAGCCTTGAACGTTGGCCGGCTGGATGAACAACTTCACACTGTCACACGCAGCCACTGCGCCCCAGCACAGTCCTCTAGTGCTACTGGTTGAATCAAGCACTCCCTGCTACATCATCTGGTATGGAAGATAAAATGTTGTGTCAACAATATCAGGAAGAAGAAGCCTCCCGTGTGCCGTCATTCCTTGACCCCCTTTCTCTCTCTAGCAAGTTTACTGGCGGTGAGAAGAAGGGGACCTGTCTTCTACTTTCCTTTTCCCTCCTCCTAAACTCCTTATGGCTTTTCGGATCTAGCTGGTCCTTGGGTCTCTGGTGTCCTCAGCGTTGGATAATGGCCGGACCAGTCGATGGTCTTAGTGGTGTAGGGGTGGAGGCTAGCAGTGGCGTCCTGCGGGTGGAAGGCAGCATAGTCGATATGTTCCTTCCTCTCCTATGACCTCGGCCAGATCTCTTTCCCTTCGTCAACGACGAGCAAGAAAGGGACCGGCTATCAAGGTTTTGGCTGTGGAGGTGGCCGGTGGGCTTGGTTGGGTGGAGACTGCTCGAGGTTTAGGTCTAGGTGTAGCTGTTAGGGCTTGTTGCCGAGATTCTGCATGGAGGTCAGTGGCGATGTTTGCGTCAGAGGTAGCTCCTGGAGGTTTCTTTTCCTTACTATCGGCTCCGATGGGCTCCTTGGATGGTGGATGTTTGTGTGGAGTTTGGGGAAGAGGCATCTCTCCTGCCTTGCCGCCTTCGTTGCTGACGTATCTAACGATGGTGATGTTGAAGTCGTGCTCAAAGTTGTTTGTCTTCCTTGAGGGTGGTGATGTCCGTCGTCTCTTAGGGTGGGTTCTTTTCAGCTTTTCTTATCTACTTATTTGCCTTATCTCGTCACTTCGAGAATTTTTCAAGATAGCCTCGAAAGCCGGTTGGCCTCTAATTTTAGGGTTTAGAGAGTTTATAGACACGCCTATGAGATTAAAAAAAACCGACTCAAAAGTAATAAAAAGTGAGATAAGTCAAATAAGACACAAGATTTTGTGTCTTATTTGACTTATCTCACTTTTTTATTACTTTTTGAGTCGGTTTTTTGTGTCTTATTTGACTTATTTCACTTTTTTATTACTTTTTGAGTCGGTTTTTTTAATCTCGTAGGCGTGCTTATAAGCTCTATAAACCCCAAAATTAGAGGCCAACCAGCTCTTGAGGCTATCTCGAAAAATTCTCGAAGTGACGAGATAAGACAAATAAGTAAATAAGAAAAGCTGAAAAGAACCCACTCTTAGCCACAGTGACCAGCCCTAAGCTACAGATCGATGTTATCAAGTAGCCCGGCATGATCACATGGCAGGGCTCATCGGTCGGCTATCCGTTCTCTAACCCATTATGGCCTATGGGTCAAGTTGAAATACCGAACCTAGTGACTAGAGGGAGGGTGAATAGAAGCCAAATAAATTTTCTCGTAAGGAGATGAATGATGTTCTTCACCCAACGTGCCTCAAAGATGACAACCCACAAAAAAAAGCTATATTCTTGGTTTGTTGAGTGCTCAAATAGAAAGTAATTCATATAAGAGTTGTTGAGGCACAAGATAAAGCAAAAAAGTACTTTAGAAAAGTAAGCAGGAATATTCCAGCAAAGATAGACTCTGATCACAGGAGTGGTTGTTGGCTTTCTTGGGCTCTAAAAATTATGAAAATTTTTCTCCCTAATTTATAATGAGTCATGAAGCCTCCAGCCAAGTTTCAGATCAAAACTCCTTACAGAAAACTCAGGAAAATTCTTGACACAAGAACTGTTTGGAACTCACATGTAGAAAGTTTGAGCTCGGTATTCACCACATAGCTTTCAAACAAAGAATCCAAATGACTCTAAAATTTTTTCACAGGTAGATATGAAAGTCATGGATCTTCTCCAACAAGAATCACTTGAGATGATTTTTTCTAAAAATCTTATACTGACTGCTACGCAGGAAGAACAAATCTGCCAACTTGAGCAAAAGTGGAAAGAACGTGATCTCTTGTTTCTCATAGATTGCCAAGGATGTCAAATTATATAAACAACCTCAAAACATCATGGATCAATAACATGTAGAAGCAGATGAGGCAAATAAACTTGTTGCAAACAAAATCACCAAAGAAACTAGATCAAACACATGAATAACACAAGAACAAAGTCATGATTTGAGGAACTAATTTCTATTGCTTGAGATGGTTTGTTCATAGTCACACCTAGGTGGGCAAAGCTCACAAAAGAGCAGAATACAAGTCATAAAACCTTAGCCCAAGACTTGGTGGAGGCAGCCCCCTCACCCCTTCTTTTATACGGCAACCGGGTGAACCTCCACCCTTGATTACTTCCTTGACTCTCAAGTAGCCTCATCAAGGGCTAGGATTTGCCCACTCAACCAGCCACTTACATGGGCCTAAACCACTCACATACAGCCCAACATGGGCTAAACATGCCATACATGGGTTCTACACAAAACCCGATTAACCTGATGCAATGGGCCTTCATCTGCCGAACTTGACCGCTCTGTTTTCATGCCTTCGGGCCTCCAACCCGAACCGGAACCTTTGAGCCACCTCAAGTCCTTCTCCATGGCGTCCTCATGAGCCCCAAGCTTGAGCCTATCCGTCCCGCGACATCATCACCGTTTTGGACATCGATCCACCCGATCTAGTCCCGCTACTATCGCCGACCACGGTTACCTCCAAGCCTGCATTGACAAGGACCAAACCATTTCGCATAAGCAAAAATATTTTTACCTTTGATTCTACATGTTAGTCCATTTTCATCATGAATTCAAACATATATAACTATATGCCCAAGTTCCCACTCGAACTGAAACCGAAACCTTTCAAACCGATGCTTCCCTCAGCACAACAGAACAAAGATGGAAATTTTAAAAATACTTCCCTTACTCAAATGAAAAAGTCATAATATGAAAAAGATGGGTCTCAAAATTCTCTACAAAATCTGTATATAACATTTTTCCATCCGAGCTTAGGAAGACCTTCAAAAGCACAAAATAATCTGACCTAACACAAATGGCTGAATCGGCTCAAATTAGCCCCAAAACAAACTCCTCAACCAAATCAATTCAAGTCACATATACTCATCACAATATGAAGACCTCCACATGGTCTCACACAAGGCTAGAGGGAGTGGTTTGGATGATGACCTCTCGGAACTGTCATCTCCATAGTTGGGATGGCATTGTGTGGGTGCTACAACATCCCATTTGTTGTTGGAAAAAGTATCAAATTGGTCATGGAACTAAGCACAGTGTGCCAAATTGGTCCCTAAACTTAAATACCAGGTTTGACCGGTCCCCAAACTATCAAAACCGGACCAAAATGGTCCTTTGATCAGTCAAAACAGCGACCTTGGGGTGGTTTTGTTGACATGTCCACATGGAGGCTTTCATTGATGTGGCATGCATGTGGCTACCACCTGTGCTTCCTCTCTCAATCTCTTCCTCTCTGACTCTCTCTCTCTCTGGCCTGCGCTAGGAAGGGGGAGCACTCTCAGCTCGCGAATCTAGCATGGAGGGGGTGGCGTCCTTGACCATGTCAGCACCTACCGCCAGCGCACTACCGTGCCTTTCCTCCTTTCTCCATCTCTTTTGCCTTGTCAACCGAGCAGGGAGGGGCAGCGTCGGCGAAGCAAGGAGGGTGGAGCAAGACGGAATCCGTCGTCGTTGTCTTTCCCAAATCCGGTGCCCTTCCTCAAATTCATCGTCATTGGAGGTCAACACCACTGATGCTACCGTGCCCCTCACCAAGCCGGCGTGCCCCTCACCAGTGTCGGCGTCGCTTGGGCTGTCGTCCCTTCTCCGCTCTCTCACACCATCGCCGCTCAATTCACAGTGTTGTCTTCGTCCATGGCATCGCCAAGTCACAGTGGTGCGGATCTAGCCAGATCTAGAGTAGAGCGACGACGTTGAGGATGGCAGAGGAGGGAACGGCGGCAGCCAAGCTAGCGAGGAAGGCGGCAGGTTCAGTGGGCATAGTTGAGGGACCAATTTGGTACTTTTGTGTGGATGGTGCTGGTTGGTATGGCTGTTTTAGAGGTTTGTATCAAGATGGTGTTGGTTGGTATAGCCCTCTCAAGGGTTTTGTTGGGGAAAGTACGTGGCCCATGAAGGTTCGGCCCACTTACTTACCCGTGGCCCCACAGGAGGCAAGCTCGGGGCCAGCAAGCTCGCGCCCGAGCTTGCTAAGCCCGAGCCCGGGCTTCCTCGCCTTGGAAGCTCGGGCCTCTTGCTTACTCCGGGCTTCTGAGGTACAAAGGAACAGGACTCGAGGCAAATCGTGCCGCGCCGCGGACAGGATACGCTTCGGATCCCCAGAGTCGCCAAGAATTAAATGCGCGCACTATACCAAGGAGCGTCTGGCGGCAGCTTCTGACGGGTTGGCGGCCGGTCCCGTCAACCGCCCGCATGGACAAAGACACGTGCTGACCGGTAGCGGTCCGGCGCGGTGATCGGAGGATTGCACTCGATTACCCGGAGGATTTGGTACGCTACCGGCATGGCAAAAAGGCAACGACTAATTCAACGGACCAGCGCATGCTACAGTGCCGGAGAGCGCCTATAAAAGGGGCATACAGGCCACAACAACGAGCACCGGCTTCACTTCCATATACACACAACTCACTTGGAGAATAGCTACTGTAGAACAGGAGCACTTGCACTCTCGTAGGAGCTCTAGTTCCCGGCGGTAGTTCTCCGCATTCAGGTAACGGTAGAAATACACACACAGTGCCTTGAGCACTTATTGTACTCGAGGCCCGGGCTTCCCAAAGCCCGGACTTCATCCCTTGTACTCGTTTAAGCTCAGCATTAAACGAAGACTGGACGTAGGGCTGTTATCTCGCAGTGGAGACCTGAACCAGGATAAAAACACTCGCGTCATCACCCCCTGCGATCCGGTCTCGACGCGTCCGACCCCGTCGGGACTAGGTCTTTTCCTTCGGCAGCGTCCGGCCAGGAGGCCGGGCCTCGGTCCCGTGGACAGGGCCGCCTTTGGGCCTCACACCCCTTTCCTTACTTATTGGCGCTGCGGAGGCTCGCCTCCCAGTCGCCGACAGCTGGCGCCCACCGTGGGGCCCGATTGCGGTCTTCTCCCCTTGATCGAGTCGAGGATGGCCTTGTTGTCTTACGACGACATTGATATCGTGGACCTCAACTATGACGATCGCGACGATCTCGACGACGCCGGCGAGTCGTATGAGGAGTGGCGGTGGTATCCTCGCCGGAGCTCGGTCGAGCGAGATGGAGGTGGAAAAACACGCCTCGGAGTAGCCGTTCGCTCCCCAACTTTGCAGCACGCCGCCGACTCACGTCGGAGAAACCCTCATGGAGGATCGGAGGCACCGCCACCGGTGTCAAGATCCGGACGGACCGCGACGATTCGCGGTCATGTCCGAAGAGGAAGACCTGTTTCACAAGACGCGAATCGGGCGCCGACCCATCAAGGCCGGCAGCGGACCGACGTGAGCCCATGGTAGTGGAGGGTGACGATGGCACCGCCTCCGTGGGTGACACCGACATGTCTCCTTCGCGGGAGCCTGCCTCACGTCATGTATTTGCGGCGTCAGGCGGGGCGACCCCGCATCAACCACGTGCTGACCCAAGCGGAGAGCACCAGCGGCGTGAGGCTGCACGGAGCCTCTTTGCTAGGTCAGTCGGGCGAACCCTGGCGGATATCCGTCGCAGGCCTGCTGGCCCGACGCCCGCCACGCCCGCTACACGCGCGCACTCGCCGACCATTACCGTCACCAACCCGGTGCTGCGCAGTCAGTAAAGGGTTAAGGCGATTGCCCAGGTCATGAGTGACCTGGAGAAGGACCCGTAAGGGTTCACCATGGCCGACCTAGGCGCCTCGGTCGCTGACGGCCTAGAGGAGCTCGCTGGGGATCTCGGCGAGCACCTCGAGCCCGACACACCGGTGGCTCCTCGAGGCAAGACGCGGCAGAGCGTTCGTCGCGCGGCAGTATCCACATCCACAACGGACGGCGCCCCTCAGCGCACCCCCGGCGGAGTCATTTCCCGGCTCGGGCCGCTTCTGGGCGGCAGACCCCCCGTTGGAAACAACGGGGCCGCCCCTAGATGCCCGGCCTTCTCCCGAGCTTTGCGCGAGGCCCCATGGCCACGCAAGTTCAAGCCCGGGAGCATCGAGAAGTTCGACGGGAGTAAGAACCCCGACGAATATCTCGCTGTTTATACTACCGCCATCCTGGCCGCAGGCGGTAACGAGGCTGCAATGGTCAACTACTTCCCTACCGTTTTAGAGAGAATGGTCCGAACCTGGCTGTTCAACCGGTCTTGGGGTTCGATCACGCAATTGGAACACCACGGAGACGCCCGGACAAACTTCTAGGGTCGCTTCACGCGTCTGGAAAGCCCGGACCTCAAGCTTGTGGTCGAGAGGCGGGGAGGCTGCGAGGACTACGTCCGCGCAGTTCGTCGAGATGCGCAACACCATTCCGCTGATCTCCGACGAGGCCATCGTTGAGGCCTTCAAGGAGGGAGTGCGGAATACCCGTTTCACCGAGGACCTTGAGCTCCATCCGGTCCACACCGCAGCAGATTTATTTTGTGATGCGGAAGGATACATCAACGCCTCCGAGGCGGTGGAGCGCAAGAGAGGGAGGACGGAGGAGAAGGCGGTGGCCCGGACTTGCACGGATGTCAAGAAGGGTGACGCCGAGAAGAAGAAGAAGAAGAAGAAGAAGAAGGAGCCTGCCGCCCCCGCCTACGTCGCAGCGGTAGAACCCGAGAGGCCCACTCCTCCTGAGCGGCCGCCTCCGTGGCCAGCCCGCCCGGCAGTGGGAGGAACGGCCGGTGCGGGCGAGGCGAGGCGAGCTCTCGGCCTCGACCTCGGCCGACCGAGGGCTAACCCTCCAACAACCGCCATCGCCTTCTCCGCCGGTAGTACGGCCATGACTGCAGAATCGCGGGACGTGGGCCGCGTGGTTGGAGGACTTCTACGCTGGGAGCGGGCCCATGCCCGAGCTCCCCGATCACGGTGTGCCGGACGACCGGGCGCCTCAGGGTGCCCATGGCGACGCCTTCTAGGAGGCTCGCGCACACGTCGCCGTGATCTTGGCGCGCCGCTTATAGCTCGCGCCATGAGCTTAAGGTCACGCCGGAGGTTTACCACCTCGAGAAGGGTAAGCCCGGAGACGCACCCCTACGGTGGTCTCACCAGTCGATCACTTTCTCCGGGGATGATTGTCCCCCCAGAATGACCAGGCCCCAGCGCTTGCCGCTGGTGCTCTGTCCCATCATCAGCAACAAGCGAGTCGATCGCGTGTTGGTAGATGGCGGGAGCTCCCTGGACATCGTCACTGCTCAGGTTCTCGAACAGATGTAGGTCCCACGATCCAAGATCAAGGACATTGCCATTCCCTTTCATGGCATCGTCCCTAGGTCGTCCCTACAACCGATCGGGCAGATCGTGCTGCCCGTGACGTTTGGAACCCCCAGAACTTCCGGACGGAGTACGTCACCTTCGAGGTGGTGGACTCCGAGCTCCCGTACAACGCCATCCTTGGACGCCCCGCGCTGTCCAAGTTCATGGCGACCACCCCACGGCTACCACGCTTTGCTGAAGATGATGCCACCACGGGTCATCACGATCAAGGGCAGCCACAAGGCCGCAATAGCTTTGACGAGGCGCCTTGGCCATGGTCGAACAGCCCCGGCGTGGCCCGACCAAGGCGAACGGCCGACGATCCGCCTAAGGTGGCCTGCGGCCGCAGGAGCCCACCAAAGCGATCCCCTCTCCGTGGGCGACCCGGCCAAGGTCGCCCACGAGGGTCAACCTCGAGTCCAAATAGGAACTCGAGCTCGTCACCTTCCTCCGGGCTAACACAGACGTGTTCGCGTGGAAACCGTCCGACATGCCCGGAGTCCCATGGGAGGTCATCGAGCACAGATAAGCCGTCGGCGACAAAAAGCTCTGTCGAGACAGGCCTACGGCGTTCCCAAAGTGGAAGGCCGACATCATCCAGAGCAACTTGGCAAGCTCCTCCAAGCCGCTTCATCCGAGAAGTCGAGCATTCCGACTAGCTAGCTAATCCGGTCGTCGTCAAGAAGAAGAGCGGGAAATGGCGAAAGTGCGTCGACCATCGCGACCTCAACGCCGCTTTGCGCAAGGACAATATCCCCTCGCGCAAGATAGACCATCTCGTCGCGAGCAGCGGACTTCGGCGCTCATGAGCTTCACGACGCCTACTCGGCTATCACCAAATCGCACGGCAAGGGAAGGCGAAGAGAAGACTATCTTCGTAACACCTTTTGGTACCTTCTGCTACACGACCATGTCCTTCGGTCTAAAGAACGCGGGAGCCACGTTCCAGCGACTAATGCAGAAGATGGTCCTTGACCAGATAGGGCGCAACGTAGAGGTTTACGTGGACGATGTTGTTGTAAAAAGCAAAGTCCCACGGGACCATGTGACCAACCTTCAGGAAACTTTTGCTAATCTTAGAAAGCATCAAGTTAAGCTGAATCCTGAAAAATGTGTCTTTGGTGTCCGATCGGGGTTGTTGCTTGGCTATGTGATAGGAAAGGCGGGCATCGGGGCAAATCCCGAGAAAATCGAGGCCATCGAGAATATGAGGTCGCCAACCTGCACCAAGGAGGTGCAAGCCCACACCGGGCGGATGGCGGCTCACAGCAGATTTATATCTCGTCTCGGCGAGCGCAGTGCACCTTTTTGTAAGATCCTGCGTAAGCACGATGGTTTCGAATGGACGGAAGAAGCCGATGCCGCTTTCAGCGAGCTAAAGCGTTACCGTCCACGCCTCCGCCCTAGCCACGCCAAAGCTCGGGAAGCTCTACTCCTCTATTTGGCGGTTGCCCTTGCAGTCGTAAGTCTTGTACTAGCGATCGAACGAAGGCAAGCAACAACCCGTCTACTACGTGAGCGAGGTACTTCACGGGCCTAAGGAGCGGTACCCTGAGGTTCAGAAGCTCTTGTACGCCTTGCTTATGGCTTCGTGAAAGTTGCGTCACTATTTCTAAGCCCATCCAATTACGGTCCCAACGAGTTTCCCGTTAAAGGACATCATTCGGAACCCAGACGCGAACGGGAGGGTCGCAAAGTGGGCAATCGAGCTTAGTGAATTTGACATCAAGTTCGTTCCCCGAAGAGCGATCAAATCCCAAGTCGTGGCTGACTTCTTGGCTGAGTGGACCGGCCCGGCCGACCCTTTTGGAGGCTCGCCGAGCTCATAAGCCAAGAAGCGACCGACCATGTCTTCGATGGGTCGCGCCAATTGAGCGATCGAGCTACGGGTTTGTTCTCATCTCCCCAAGGAGAACAAATTCAGCATATAATCTGACTCCATTTTTCCGCAACAAACAATCTTTGCAGAGTCTGAAGGCCTCCTAGCCGGCCTACGAGCATGCACTGCGCTCGGCATAAAGCGTCTAACAGCGAAAGGGGATTCAAAGTTGGTCGCCTGCCAAGTAAATAAGGAGTTTCAGTGTTACAACGAATCAATGGTGCGATACTTGGCAGAAGTGAGAAAGCTGGAGAAGCACTTCATGAACCCGAAGTGTGTTACGTTCCCGATCAAGCTAATAGCTTTGGCCGATAAGCTCGCTGCTTGGCTCCTCACAGAAACCATACTGGTGGGGGTGCTTGTGCAAAGACCTACTAAAGCCCTCTATTCCTCAGGAGAAGAGGCCCCGAGAAGACGGTTGCCTCGACCCAAACGACCGGTACCGTTTCGTTCCTAGAGCAACGCGACACCTGGATGACGCCATTCGTCCAGTTCTTGACGCATGGGACACTGCCGCAGGACACAGCCGAGAAATCCCGGCTCCAAAGACAAGCTCGATCTTACCGATTACTCGAGGGCTTGTTGTACCGAAGGGGTTCTAACGGCGTACTTTGCAAGTGCGTGACCCGGGAGGAAAGCAAATTTCTCCTCCAAGACATCCACGACGGGATTTGCAGGGCCCATGCCTCTTTCAGAACCCTAGTGGGAAAAGCTTTTCGCATGGGTACTACTGGCCCGCTGCGTTGACCGACGCAAGAGAGCTAGTAAAACGTTGCCCAGCCTGCCAATATCATGCCCGGGTATCCCACTAGCCTGCATATGAGCTGCAGACTATCCCGCTAACCTGGCCGTCTCAACATGGGGAATGGACATACTTGATCCGTTCCCCAGAGGCCTAAAGGGTTGCACGCACCTGTTCGTCGCCATCGACACTTTCACTAAGTGGATCGAGGCCGAACCAGTGTCGAGCATATCCGCCCAAACGGCCAAGAGGTTTCTTAGGAACAATATCGTGACCAGGTTTGGCGTCCCGAGTAAGCTGATCGCTGATAATGGGACACAGTTCACAAGCGAGCTATTCCAGGATTACTACGAAGAGCTCGGCATGAAGGTCGCCCTAGCTTCGGTAGCTCACCCACAGAGTAATGGTGCAACCGAATGCGCGAACGGACAGATCATGCAGGGCGTCAAGCGCTGAGTGTACGACGCTCTTGCCGAACAACGTCAACCGGGTAGAAGAACTACCCTCCGTGCTTTGGGCGCCCGACAACCTCTAATCAGACTCTTGGCGAAACCCCATTCAGGCTCGTATACGGCTTGGAAGCGGTCTTACCCTCCGAGCTAAGACTTAGTTCAGTTCGTGTTGATTTTGCAGGTGAAATCGACAACGACGAGGAACGACTGTTGGATCTCGACCTATCCGAGTCCTGCCGCGAGCAAGCACTACTGCGAGCGGCAGCATACCAGCAATCCTTGTGGCGTCACGCGGCTAAAAGGGTATAGACACGGACCTTGCAAGTTGGCGACCTGGTTCTAAGACGAGTTCAGAACCTGGCTCATCCCAACAAGCTCACCCCAGGATGGGAAGGCCGACACTGTCAGTCAGATCGACCCACACGCCTGGGTCAAGATCGCAATGCCGGATGGGAGAGTCCTCAACAGCTCCTGGAACATTGCTCAACTTCGGAGGTTCTACGCTTGAGAAAAGGTCATAAGTCTCCACCCCCCGCTCTCTCTCCCGTTTGACCATCCTATCATCCCCTAGAGAGCCCCCAAACTAACCCCAGCGACCTAAACTCATGATTGAGCTTGGAGAAAGCCCAGGCTATTCCAGTATACATCGGCAGAATAGTGGCTACGCAGAAGCCATCCTCGGGATTCCTTTGCACACGGGTAAGCCGATACCCATTGCACCACGCAAGATCCCGAGCGGGCAAACGCTTTCCGGCCCTATATCATAAGCCCGCATAAACTTGCCGCAAGCCCGGGATACCTCTAAAGTCCAACACTCTGCCTCTCACAAAGAGATGGAGCTAGGGCCACAAGTTTCGTTCAAAGTATACGATCTCTAAACCACAACCGACGTTCTGTCGAACCAGAAGCTCAGTCGTGGCTCGGGGGATTGGGTCGATTTTTCAAAAATTGATCTCTCTAAACCACAACCGACCTTACGTCGAACGAAGCTTCGGTTGTGGCTCGAAACTAGGGTCGATTTTTTAAAATTGATCTCTCTAAACCGTAACCGACCTTCCGTCGAACTAGAAGCTCGATCGTGGCTCGGGGCGTGGTCGATTTTTCAAAATTGATCTCTCTAAACCACAACCGACCTTCTTGCCAATCGAAGCTCGGGCCGTGGCTCGAGGCTAGGTCAATTTTTCAAAATTGATCTCTCTAAACCACAACCGACCTTCGTCAACCGTAAACTTCGGCCGTGGCTCGGGGACTAGGGTCGATTTTTCAAAAATCGATCTCTCTAAACCACAACCGACCTTCTGTCGAACCAGAAGTTCGGTCATGGCTCGGGGACTAGGGTCGATTTTTTCGAAGGGTCGATTTTTTCAGGGTCGATTTTTCGAAGAGTCGACTTCTTAAAAGTTGATTCTCCAAGATAAGATACCCAAGCAAGGACTTCCGATCTTCTCTAAGCCACGCCCGAGCTTCTCCTCAGAAGCACGAACATGGCTCGGGGTCTGGGATCGGTAGGACTATACTGCGTTTTCAATCCTTTCTTGCCTACACAACTACTAGCGTTCGTTTGCATGCAGGAAAGACAACAGAAAACGAAGAGAAGCAGCGATAACCACAAACAACTTTATTAAAAGGGTTCTGAGATGGCTTACAAGCCAGTTACACCAAGTCCCAGCGGAAGGGCCCCAGAAACCCGACAATCACGTCGGCCACCTCGGCAAGCGCCAGGACAGCCTCGATCAAAGCCACGGCGGCAGCAGCGTTGCGGGCACGGGCACTGACCAGCGCCTCCACGAGCGGATCAAACGCCCCGCGGAGCCGCGGGACGACTTCAACCAACGCCTCGACCCTGGCGACGTCGCGGGCGTGCGCCTCCTCCTCCGCGAGCTCGGCCATGGTGAGATCAAAATCCGCCCAAAGCTCCGCCGACTCTGGATCACGAGCCATGGGAGCAAGAGGGCAAGATACGGAAGAAAGAAGTTTGGAATGAGAAGTGGCGTCGCATTGGTCTCTTTTATAGCCAGATTCGGGAAGCGAAGCGATCCCCGAGTAATGGCGTCGGAAGCGATCCGACGCGAATTGTTTCAAGGCGACGCGAATGTCTCTTGGGACATGGCGTGACAGTCAAATCGACGTTCGGCATTCCAGGGAGAAGGCGGACCAAAGAAGTGACGAAGGAAAGAAGTCAAAACAAGTCAACTGCATTAATAAAGGGTATTTACAAGGGCAAGCGGATTCTGAGTCAACAAAAGGAAAAGAAATGAAAAAAGGCCTACGGCTTAGGCTGGCACCGGAGCTTCCGAAGCTCGGCCAGCAACTCGTCATGTTGGCCCTGGAGATCGAGGAACTCTTTTTCTCTGGCCGGGGCAGTATGCATTTTGACCCGTAAGGCTTCGTTGGCAGCCTCCAGGATCCGCATGGTATCCTGGTGGGTCTTCAGCAGACCCTCCGTCGCGGACGCAGATGACTTCATCCGAGAAAGCTCCGCGGCGAGGAGGTCGCGTTCCTACACTACGCGAGCGACCTCAGCGACGCGGCACGCTTCCACTGACCGGATGCGTTCCTCGAGCTCAAGGGCGCGGTCGCGTTCGGTCTTAAGGGCCTCCAGCGACCGGCATGAAACCACCTTGATGTCCTCCCGCGCCGTGGCTAAGGTCGCCTCAGCCGCCGCGGCTCGAGCCTCCAGAACCACTACCTGGACTGAGCTCGAGCGAGCTTCCTCAAGCTCGGCACGTGCGGCTTTGGCTTCCCGTTGCCACCGCACGCCTTCCGCCCATAGGGCCTCTTGTTCGGCATCGTGCTTAGCCTCAAATGAGCAAGCCATGCCAACAACCTCGCGGTAGAACTGCACCCAGAGGATAGGCTAAGGAAGGAAAGGACCAAAGCAGAGAAGACACAAAACAATAAAAGCCAAGCCCGGAGGCACTTACCCGCTTGGCGACTGCCGCGGCTTCAACCTCATACCGAGCCTGCGAAATGACCATAGGCGCGGGGAGCACCGCGACCTGGCGGCCCGAGCTGCTTGGCCCCTCGACCACCTCTCCTGAAGGCCCGGCTGAGCCTCCCGCAGGCTCGGCCACCTCTCCTGAAGGCCCGGTCGAGCCTCCCGCAGGCACGGCCATCTTTCCTGAAGGCCCAACCAAGCCTCCCGCAGGCTCGGCCGCTCCTCCCGTGGGCTCGGCCGAACCTCTCGCAGGATCGGCCACTCCTTCCACAAGCACGACCGAGCCTCCCGCCGGCTCGGCAGCTTCTCCCGCGACCTCGCGAGCTCCCCCTGTCGGCTCCGCTGGTTCCCCCACAAACCCAGCAGCATCAACGGCGTCAAGGCACGGCTCGGGGGGAAATCAGTCTGCACCGCAGCATCTACCATTGGCCCTTTCCCCAGTCGGTTCGCCAGCCACTCCGCGAGCATCTGACCGAGGACTGGTCGGAGCCGGATGGAGTCTTGCCGGCTCCATGTGACAAGCCCGAGGTGGTGCTCAACCCACGATGATGTCGCTGAGATCCACCCCGAGACAATCAACGGAGCCACGCTCCACAGCCGCACCGGAACGACGCTAGCGGCCGTGATGACCCGGACGGGCCAGTCCCAACAGAGGAGGAGGGTGTCGCTCGCATCCAGCGGAGGAACAGGTATGTTACTCCTGTCAAAGTGCTCCTGGATGCCGCGGATGTCGATCGGGCGCCACCCGGTCAAGGTCTGTCCCTCAAAGCGGATCGGCGCCAGGCGCTCGGTGCCGTCATAGGTCTCCACCTTCACGGCGCGGCACGGGGCGACGTCCTGCGTGCCACCGGCGGAGGACGAAGACCTCGAACCCCGGGACGGGTTTGCCCTTCTGGGTCATTCTCCGCCATCGCCTCCGGTGCCGGAATAAGTTCCCCGCAGGGGGACAGCGATCAAGAACAGAGGAGAATCAGAGCATGCTCGATCGGCCCGAGAGCCATAACAAATAAAGGAAGGAGACGGAAGAAACTAGCAAGCACGAGCAACTTACGTGCAGCCACGACGGCCTTCTCGGACATCTCGTCGTCCGAGTCGTCGTCGTTCAGCACCAACCGACGCCTTTTCGGCATCATTTGGATATCTCACGCCGGCGAATCCCGAGCAGGAACCTCGGCCGGTGGGTCGGGACGAATTGCTATCCCGGCGCTTCCGCCATGCTGGCGGCCTTGCGAAGCGGCGGTAGCTTCTTCGAAGGAGGTCGCTGCTCGCGGCCCGACCTTCGGCGGCGGAGCTAAGCTTCAGCGTCATTACCGGCCGTCGAGGTGGTGGCTCAAGAATCGCCACCGCGCGGGACGATGGCCCGGCTTCACTCTGCTTCCCTTTGCGAAGCAGATCATAGGGCATCACCACGCCCACGAGCAAACCGTTCCAAAGCAGCACTGGGCCCATGAAGCACATACCTCGCCCAGACATTGCGGACGCCCGAACTGACGGCCGTTGTGATTCATGGTAGAGAAGCCCCACGACCCGAACCACGTCGTCCTGGGGCAAGGCTACAAAGAAAAAAAAAGAGCGAAAATATTACAAACACGCTCGAAGCAAAGCTCGGGCAAAGGACTGCAAGGTCGAGAATGAAGACTTACAGGAAGTGCCTTCGCGGGTAAGGTCGTCCCACCCGCGGATCTCGAAGAAAGGACGAACCAGCTTCCTCAGCGGGCTCACCCGGTGCCTGGTGAAGTCGGTGACGATGTCGTAGCCATTGAGCCCCCAGCTGGCCAAGTCCCGAATCTTGGCCGCCAGGGCTACCTCCGCCGGCTCCAGCGTGGGCCGAGGCATCGACACCTTCCCAGGGCTCGCGTTGGCGAACCATAATCGGCAGTTGTCGGACTTCTCGCCGTAGTACCACCGCGACGCCCACCCCTCGACGTTCTCCTTGGCTTTGAACACGGCACGAGGCCTTCATGTCACGGCGGAGCTTGAAGTAGGCGCGCCCGCCACATTATTTCCGCCGGTCGTGGTCATTTCGTAGAAGTGGAGAAGAGGTCGACCGATGGCTCTATCTCGACGAACGCCGCAGAGGTGCGCGAAGATCGTCGAGAACGAGATCGAGTTGGGATTAAGGTTCACCAACTCGATCCAAGATCTGGCCAAGACGGCGTCGGCGAACTCGGACTCGGAACCGGAACCCATGGACCGCGAAGAGCTCGAAGCAAGCGAACTCCTTGCCCTCGGTATTTGGGACCGCCTCCTGCCGTGACCCTCCATCCACCAACCTCGATGAAGCCGTGACCTCCAACCCCTTCAGTCGTCCTTGGTGAGGAGGCTTGGCGTGAAGGCGCCATCGGGAAAAGGAGGATCGGAGAAGAAAGATGGCGGAAAGGCAGAGGAAGGAAGAAGGCGAAGGAACACAAGTAGCACAAGTAGTATAGGAGGGTGTGAGAAGAGACGGCGAAAAGAGGAACCGCCTGATATAAACCGGCCAGGGGAGACAAACCGTCGCTTTGTCTGTCGAGGCGTGAAGCGAGGAGGAGAAGCGGTAGCAGAATCGCGCCGATTTGGGATTCCCAAAGCGATGGGGGCCCAAAAAACAGCATTTCGCCCGGCGGTTACTAGATAAACCTCGAGCGCACGACATCGTCCCTTTCGAGGCTCGGGGCTAGTTGTTGGGGAAAGTCGTGGCCCGTGAAGGTTCGCCCACTTACTTGCCCGTGGCCCCAGGAGAGGCAAGCTCGGGGCTAACAAGCTCGCGCTGAGCTTAGTAAGCCCGAGCCCGCTTCTCATATGGAAGCTTGGGCCTCTTGCTTACTCAAGACCGAGGTACAAAGGAACAGGACCCGAGGCATATCGTGCCGCGCCGTGGACAAGATACGCTTCGGGTCCCAGAGTCGCCGAGAATTAAATGCGCGCACTATACCAAGGATCGCCTGGCGGCAGCTTCTGACGGGTTGGCGGCCGGTCCCGTCAACCGCCGTATGGGCAAAGACACGTCCGACCGGTAGCGGTCGTAGCGATGATCGAAGATTGCACTCGATTACCTAGAGGATTTGATACGCCTTCTGGCATGGCAAAAGGCAACGACTAATTCAGCGGACGGCGCAAGATGCTACGATGGAAATACTTATAAAAGGGCTCTGAGCCACAACAACGAGCACAGGCTTCACTTCCACGTACACACAATTCACTTGGAGAATAGCTACTGTAGAACATGAGCACTTGCACTCAGAGAGCTCTAGTTCCGGCGGTAGTTCTCGCGTTCGTAATCAGAGGAACACACACAGTGCCTTGAGCACTTATTGTACTCGAGGCTCGAGCTTCCCAAAGCCCGGACTTCACCCCTTGTACTCGTTTAAGCTCGGCATTAAACGAAGACTGGATATAGGGCTGTTATCCCGCAGTGGAGGCCTAAAGCAGGATAAAAACACTCGCGTCATCACCCCCTGCGATCCGGTCTCGACGCGTCCGACCACGTCGGGACTAGGTCTTTTCCTTCGGCAGCGTCCGGCCTGGCGGCCGGGCCTCGGTCCCGAGGATAGGGCCGTCTTCGGGCCTCGCACCCCCTTTCCTTGTTTATTGGCGCTGCGGAGACTCGTCTCCCAGTCGCCGACAGGTTTGTATCATATTGCCCTCGTTGTCTGTAACACCGTTTAGGGTTGTCTATACTGTTTAGGGTGGCTAGCGATTTAGCCGCCTCTTCTGGTTGGTAATAGAATCATTAGGTTCCTCTTAAAAAAACTATAACAGGAAGACATCTTCCACAAGTAATTTGCTTGGTTCATCATGGTTCATGACTTTTTGAGTCGTGTCAGTGCATTCTCCATGCTCACAAATTCACACATTCCAGGACTCTTGTCCTAGTCATCAGGAACATACTTAACAATAGCAGAGCTTGTATCCAATGTTTGTTGTAATTGACAAGCTACAACTGAGGTACATGAACTCCACATAAGAGTAACCGAGTATAATCATTCAATCAAACAGGATGATGTAACACAGCAAATCACAGACCATCAGACATATTGCAAGCCATCAACCATCAAACATATGGTACTTTCAATAAGAGGTATTTCATATCCTCCCATTTATGGACGGGACGACATACTCCATGTTTGAAATGGGTTTACAATCCCCCAAAGCAGTACTTAATAGCAGAGCAACATGGCGGATCATAGCAACCTATGTTTCTTCATTTCGGCTCACTGAAGAACCTGTTGAGAGCTGGCATTATCTCGGGGGTCTTGTCGCGCACAAAGCTTCTGAGGCCATGCTCTGCGTAGCGCCTCCCCTCCTCATGGTTCTCGAGCACTCCCGCAGCCCTTCCTACCTTGTTAACCCTGTGATGAAACCATTTTATACTTATATTAGCAAGTATAGGTACATTTCAGGCTTAAAGCTTCGATCTTTAAACAAAATTAAAATGAATCGACACGAATTCACAACTCAAATGATCGCTGCATGCTGTATGCAACATTGTCCAAGCATCATCACACTTCCTCTCAGAAGCAGTCACTACTCACTGCCATCGTGCTGCTATACTACTATACTAGTATAATTACTAAGATGCCCAAGGCCCAGTAATTTTGTACATTTTAGCTTCAAAAGTTCAAATTCACACTTTGTAAGCTTTATTCTCTTTTCCTTCCATCTTACCTGCAAATTCTATTCAAAATTATACCAAAATCGACATAAACAAACAAAATAACTATCAAAACAAATTGATTATCCACCTAAAAAATTCACAGCCACAAACTGTCACCTGACCGCATCAACTCAATCCAAGAAAATCACCACCACAAAGTAGCCCGCGAAGTCAACCCCTGAGCTACCAGTCCAAACCGAGAAGAAATGGAGGGTACCGAGCTACAAGATGCACCGCTCCCCACGAACTCGCCCAACGCCGAGCAGATCTATTCGACGCCACTACGCACAGCACATCTCTTGCGCGAACCAAACAAGCAAGCGGGCTAGAATCCAGATCCAGACCTGACTTCGGGGTTGCCGGTGATGTTGCGGAAGAGCTGCATCCCGCAGATGCTGACGGCCACCCCCATCGCCGCGAACAGCGGGTACACCTGCGCCGCCACCGAGATTCCGCACGCAGTCGTCAGAGAGAGCGAGAGAGAGAGAGAGAGTGAGAGTCAACGGGTGGTTATCTGGGCGTAGAGAGCTCACCTCGGGCCGGACCCAGCGGTTGGTGGCCATCGGAGCCGGGCACGGAGAAGGAGGCTGCGGCGGCGGAGAGAGACAGGAAATGGAAACGCGACGGCGGAGGAAGAGGGGGATTGAGCGGAGCGGGTGGGGCGGCTTTATCGAGGGCGTGGTCGCTCCACTCGTCGATCGACAGTCATCAGTCACTCGCTTGGAGCTTCTCCTTTAAAATGACGAGTTTGGCCTCACATTTCCCTCTGGTTTTCTGGCAGTCGCCCGCGGTTTTTTTCCTAGACAACTGGATACAAGCTATACAAGTGGAGTAGCCACTTGATCATGGACAAAATGCAGCAGTACGCGCGTACACGGCTCTTCCTTTGCACACCAAGGAAAAGCAAGAAAGAAAAATGAAAGGATTAGAATTCAGTGCTCATGATCTCTTTTTGCACGAATACATAGTTTGGTTATCTTATACTATTATTGATCTCATAATCGACAAAATCGTAAGATACGATTTATGTTAAAGTGAAAAGCACAATAGTAGCGAAATGAAGAGAAGGCTAAACACGTAGACCATGTATAATACAAAGGCTTATAGAAGTGCTTACAGAAAACACCTTTTTTTGCCATCTAGGATAGCACCATTGTGCTTAGAGCATCACCAGCAGCTTCCCTAAATTCAGATCTCTATATCCCTTCTCTAAACCACTATTCATTCGCTATATTTTCATTCTATCCAGCAGAGTCTCTATTCTCGAAAAAAATATAGAGACAAGAGAGGGAATCTCTAAATATAGAGACTCAGAGAGAGAATCTCTAAATTTAGAGACTGACATAGAGACTTTGCTGGATGGATATAGAGACTGAGGCAAAGTAGCAACAGTGATAGAGCATGCAAATAGAGACTCTGCTGGACTTGCTCTTAGATGAGGGAGGGATGATTAATTAAGCATATGTGTTTAGGAAGATGTTTAGAGGAGATTGCACATCTATGGACATGTATAAGGATCTTTGTATTGGACTAAAGCCTTTTCTAAGTGGCTGTTTAGTAGCTACTGATGTGTTAACACACTCTCTTATTAAACACTTATGTATAAGTATATTGCATTGTGTATGTCATAACATATTTTGGAATTTAATTGAATCAATTAGACACACGACCATGCATGAGACATAAACATGTGTATGCAATGCATGGGCACTCTTTTTTCTATAACAAAAAAGAGTAGATGATACAGTTGATCTCTTCCATTTTATTGTTGTCATGGAAAAACACAATTTGCATGTGGTTGCTAGGCTAATTAAAATTTAGCCGGTGCACTAGAACGACTCGATAAAAAACCGATGGCTATCTTTTTCTTTTCTGTTTTTCTTGTTGTGGTTTTGTTAACCATAAAACAGCGAGAAATTGTCCTACGTCGCACTGCACATGCATCCTTCTTAAGCTCCGGGGGCGTTGTGGTCATTTACACAGGCTGCTATGGCCTGTGAGACACTGCACCGAAAGCAAATTCCAAGGGATGGTGGCACGGAGCACAGCAAGTTGCTGCCGCTTGTGGGATGCGGGAGCCTGACGCATTAGAGCACCGTGACATGACGTGAAACGCGAAGAAGAAATAATAAAGAAAATTGCCTAAATATTCAGGGCCATTTAACGATATGTCCTAAAATACTATTTAGATCCACGTGAATAGGAGATATTATTAATTTTCAGTCAACTTTAGAGCATATTGTTAATATATATATATATATATATATGAATTTGCTACTGTCAGCCGCGGCTGACGGATCGTTTCCCTCAGCCGCGGTGTGGTTGCGAAATCCGTGATCAAATTCGACGATCCGAACCGACCATCTCCTTCGTCTCGTTGAAATCTCACTATCGATAAAATTTCACATTTTTTTGATTTTTTAACTATTTTTTCGTATTTTTGAAATCCGGGATTATTGGAGGGTCCAGATCATGGATTTTCAAAAATACGAAATAAATAGTAAAAAAATCAGAAAAATGTGAAATTTTGTCAGTAGTGAGATTTCAGCGAGACGAAGAAGATGATCGGTTCGGATCATCGAATTCAATCACCGATTTCGCCAAAAAAAATGCCGCGGCTGACGGAAGCCTCCGTCAGCCATGGCTGACCATAGTCACTCCCTATATATATATATATATATGAGAATAGCTAGTGTGCTATGGATAGCACGGAGAGATCCGTGCTATCCACGGGTTTTGGAAATTCTGAGATCAAAATAGACGATTCTTACTGTCCATCTTGTTCTTCTCGATGAAATCTCACTACACACCAAATTTCAAAATTTTTTGAATTTTTCACTATTTATTTCGTATTTTTGAAAATCGCTGATCTAATTAGCTGTGGACCCTTCAATAAGTCCAGTTTTCAAAAATATGAAACAAATAGTAAAAAAATTTGAAATTTGGTGTGTAGCGAGATTTCATTGATATGAACAAGATGGACGATTCGGATCGTCTATTTCAGTCTCAGAATTTGCAAACTCGGTGGATAGCACGAAGAGATCCATGCTATCCATAGCACACTAGCAAATCTCTCTCTCTCTCTATATATATATATATATGTCTATATATATATATATGAATAATATATAAGGCTCCATGGAGCCTAAGCTCCATAATTCATTACCACTAGATGTGCTTTGAGATTCGTGTTGTTTGGTTATTTTACTTTCATATACCCACTAACAAAAATATTTGAGATATCAAACTCCGAAAAAAGTTGAATTGAACTTCAGTTTGAACTACATTTAACTATACTTCAAACTAGTTCAAACTATACTTCAAACTAGTTTAAACTGAGTTCGAATTTAATTTTTTTAGAGTTTCATATCTAAAATACTTTTTTTAGTGGATATATGAAAATATACACGTCGAACATCACAAATCTCAATGCACATCGTAGGTTTTTGAATCATGGAGCCATGGCTCCATGGAGCCCCAAACTGCCTTCACACACACACACATATATATATATATACGGCGGAAATATATTTATTTTTGAGAGCCTACGTCACCGCTACCTTCAGAGTCAATCTGCATCCTACCATGGCTGATGATGATGCATTCGACTATAGTTTTTTCTTTTGTATAGCGTACAATAATGGTCTCGCTCTTTCCTACTATATATTATGAATGAAAAAGAAATTGTCCTCAGCTGCTGCTAAAAAAATAGAATACCCGGCTCATGAATACCATCATCTCCCCATGCTCGGCGCTATCAGCTTACGTCGATTGCTCACATTAACACACATCTATGTTTAACAAAATATTGTAGTGCATGTTTTTTCTTATCAGTTATCACTTATCACACGGATAGGGGGAGGGGGACAATGGGCATGGAACCTATAAAATGCTTGATCCAATTAGTTGGACTGCTGGCCCGGTCGGTAGAGTTCCATAGTATATATTGAACCAGCATATGACCCATGCAGACGGCTAGATTTGTTAGGTTATAGTTAGATTTGTTAGAGCATATTCAGTAGGGTCTCTAAAAAAGAATCTTCTCTATATTTAGAGACTTTTAGTCCCATATCACTTTAGCAGAGTCTCTATGTCAGTCCTTAAATTTATAGATTCTCTCTGAGAGTCTCTGTATCTAGAGATTCTCTCTCCCGTCTCTATACCTTTTCGAGGACAGAGACTCTGCTGTAGATGATAAAATATAGGGAACAAATAGTGGTAGAAGGGGTTATAGAGATACGAATTTAGAGACGCTGCTAAAGATGCTCCTATGATCTATTAGGACACTCCCGGTGCATTATTTCAACGAATGGTTTCTAAACATGCCACGTCATGTAGAGACTACAAATACAATCCTCCCAACGCAACATATCTAGTAAATAATTTATTTTTTACCTTTTCTTTCTATTTATGAGTCTTATAAAAATAACTTAATGCTCCCAGTGGGATTTCTTCTTTCTTCTTCCCCTATTTCCAAGATAAAGATCGTCTCTTATATAAGAAACAATTTTGCTCTCTCGCCTCATTAATTACCCTCACCTTAGCAATCTGTCATACATGGCAGCTATAGAAACGACTGACATCATTACATTGGAAGTGTTTATAGAATCAACTAAAAACATATTTAATATCTGCACTGTTCTAATATAGACTCACGTGTATAATTGGTGTAGAGTTTCTCTTGGATTAAACTAAAAAAATATCTAAGATATATACCGTTATAATATAAGATTGCATGGCTAAATTTGTTACTTTGAAGTTAGATTTAGCACGATCTATTTATCGACGATAGGGAAATAGATTTTCCGCCAAGCTTACTTTTTGATTGAGGGATCAAACAGCTCCTTCCTGCCAAAGGGTTTTCGTTGTAGATGTGTGAACTCGTCAAGATGGAATACGGACTAGACATGAAGATTTATCCTAGTTCAGGCCTCTCAGGAGAAGATAATAACCTTATTCCAGTCGCATGTAGACGTTTGTGTTATTGCGATGAGATTGCGAAGACAGATGCCCTCTCTCTTTATGGGAGGAGGTATTTATAGTACAAGGTATACGCGATCCAGGTCTCATACGACCTGGAGAACCATCTAGATAACTTAGAATCCTACCACATTTACAGATATATCCTAAAAATACACTAACTTGCGCACCAAGGGATTTCTATATCCGGAAGGCCTTGAGCTCTGAATATAGAAGACTATTAAGGCTGTTAGGAACGCTAGACCGATCATCTCGAGACATCCCCTCAGAGCCTAGGATGACCCACATAATGGCCCATGAGCAAGGAGGCCCACTCCCGAGCACCAAAACCGGGGTACAGATTCAAATCATCAGTCCGAGCTTGCCATATTCGTCTTATCCTTCCTGGGTATGCACCTCAGGGGCATGTTGTGCATAGGGCCTAGCCGCCAGGGTATATTATCTAATCCTCGAGAGCTAGCCCCGAGTCTCAAATGGAAATCTACTTGGTTGGGTCTTCTCTTTGAGCCTAAAATCTCGAAGGAGGGATTGAAAAACGATAGCGAATCACTACTACCTCATTTGAGCAAGCCATGCTTGGGAACGAGTTTAAATCAGACTGGATTAATAACACCTCATCCGAGTAAGGTATGCTCGAGGACAAGTTTAAACCACCGAGCACGAACTATGCCCGTCCTATTCGAGCAAGGCATGCTTGAAAACGAGCTTGAACTACCGAGCAAAATGAAAAAACTCTTCACCTACTCCCACTCCTTCGTACTAAGAACACTTCGTGTGGTAGCACCTCTAATTCTCACCACTCTTTCTTCTTGCTTTCCCTTTTTTAAGACAACTGAGACCACAATCTTGATTTTGACATGTTGGCTTAAGAGATCATCTCTCCCGCGATGGACCTTGAGCTCGAGCGCATCACAGACTAGATCATGGCCGAGGACGATCCCGAAGAGTCGGAGGAGGTGATGGAGAGCATTTAGGAACAACATCTGCATGGCACTGAAGACCCTACAAGCTCTATGTGTCCCTCTACAACGGTGGAGATTCCCGCTACAACATAGTCTGTTGAAGACCTTTCTCCCCTTGGCCTGGGGAAAAAGAAGATCAAGGAGTCCCCGAGCATGGAGCATGCTTGGGGCAAGGCTGAGAGGCCTCTAGAGGAACTCCCTCTCCAGGAGGACCATACGCTTCTTTCCTTAAAGGACACTGAGCAGCCCCTGAGCATGTAGGATGCTTGAGAGCCCCCGGGCATGGAGCATGCATGATGCTCGGATGATCGGGATGCCCGAGCCAACGACGAAGGACATCCTCAACTTGGAAGCAGCCGAGGATAATCCCTTTGCCTTGCTTTGTGGCCGGTGTGGAGGCTTGTTTCCAAAACACCGAGAAAGAGGAATCTAAAGATCAATACATGCAATAAAAAAGTGAAAAGGAATTGATAAAATAAGGCCTAGAGTAGGCGTGCTTCTGAATATCGGTGGGTACAGGGGAATAGTTATGACGAATTCACGATTCCTCCTGAGTAGGAAATCTATGTGGATTCAGGGAGTGTCTTTTGAAATTAGTGAAACTTATATGCTATCTTTCTTCCTAGTTCACCATGTCTTCCACGACGCATATCCGGGTGCTTATGTAGTGCATGGGTTAGCTTGGGACAAGATCCACTTGATTCTTTGGTAGATATAGGTCTTATCCACCATTCCAAAGGTGGATAGAAGTGACAATTCTTTTTCCCACTAGCCATGAGCTTTTGCGAAGTTTTTTTTTGTTATAGAGAGTTAGGCAGATTGTCAGATTACATGATATTACTCGCTCCAAGTGACACATAGTAGAAACGAGGAGCAATAGGATTTTGCTGTCCGAGTGACACGTGGAGGAGTGACCTATTTGATGTCGATAATGGTCTCCTTTTGGTGGCAACGTATAGTTCGTAGGTACTGATGAGTCACAAGAGGTGACACATGGAAGGAGGAGTGACCTATTTTGAGGTGTGAGTGCCTTATCCTGGTTATTTGCTCGCTTAGCAAGGAGAGACATTTAATGCCTAAGGTGACTAGTTCGATATGGATGAATGGCCCGGGTTTTCATGATTAATTTTATGGCTGAACTAACAAAAGAGCTTATTCCTTGACAACCTATACATACAAGAACCTCCACTCCCTGTAGTCGACTACTCCTTCTTGCGGCCTCTAGGTCATCTCCTCTATAGGCTTCTAATCTCCAAAGCATTTTAGTTAGTTAATTATGAGAGATATGGTTCTTTATATAGAAATAATGGGTATAGAGATATACTCCAATTCGGGTAGAAATATGCATACCAGATTAGTATCCATACAAACTTCTAATCCTATTAGATTCCAATTCTTTTAAACATCAATTTAATTCGCTATACTTAAAAAGATAAATCAATATTTTATTCAAAATTATTTTTTATCTTTGAACGAATTTATTCAAAATTATTTTTTATCTTTGAACGAATTTACATCTTTATATAATTATAATGTAGTTTTTTCTATTTTTTTTCTCCGATTAAAGTTGAAAGTTTAGCCTTTTAGAGTGAATGTACTGGCTCTTTTTACCTATGAGGATGGATATGTAGTTTTGTTGTATTGACATGATAAGCTCTAATATGTAGTCTTGCCGTATGAATACTTGATAATCAAATTGCCTATTTTTTAGAGAAGGTTTGGAGTGGCCGAGCTGAATGAATAAGCTGATTGAGCTAAATGATAAGGTTAACTTCGAGAGGTTCTTTGGTCTGTTCATTAAAGCTAGTCTGCTTTGTTTATGTTATTTTTAAGAATTTTTAGAGATGGCTTCATGTTAAAAAAAATAGACTAAAAAAAATCAAACGTTCAACTATTCAATTTAGCTAGGTTTATGCTTTAAGCCTAAGTCAAGCCACTCTGAACAATGTCTTAATTTCTAAATATTAGTTTTAGGTTAGGATTACATATCCAACTGTTAGTTTTATTTTAAATTTATCTAAAATTTAGTTTTACTTATAAGTTCGCGTGGAACTCAAATTGCTAATTTTAATTTCAATTTTAGGTTAGAATTTATGTACAAATTCAACCACTAATTTTATTTCAATTTTAATTCATCTGAAAATTTTGATCATTGTGAAAATAATTGCCACCCTAAGCATCTACTTTGATCCTAAAGGTTAGAGCGTCCTCTCCGCGTTGTCTAGCGTCCGCTCCTCAGCCTCCTCCCGACTACCGCCTGTAGCCGCGGGACGGGGGATGGCGAGAGGAACTTCTATGGCACCGGGTGCCACATGGCACCCGTTGATCTGGTCGTCCGCACGCGATCGGATGGCTGGATCAAGACAAAAACTTGGTTTGATCCGGTCATCCAATCCCGCACGAACGGCTGGATCGACGGGTGCCATGTGGCACCTGGTGCCACCGGATTTGCCTTCGGGGATGGCCGCTGCTTATTAGCATTGAGATCCATCACGCAGTGTCCGTTTCCCATACATCCATGCATGGCGTGCGAGCTTGAACAAATGTCCAATTAAGTTATTACATTGCTAATCTAGTTCTCTACTGGTTGGCACCACGCATATTCTTCTGTACACGCGCTATGCTTTATTCCAAAATTTTAACTAATTTTTTTATTACAGTTGATCGGTATGAAATCTTTTAATATAAATAATTACGATTTGGATATCCTCGTATTGCACTTAGCTCGGACTCTTTCTTTTAATTAAAGCATGAACTCTTTTCAGGTTAGATATATTCTTTTTTCCCTTATTATGAGAATTTATGGTTAATTAGTGCGTCAAATAATACCTGTGAGGTTAGTTCGTCACGGTTAATTAGTGTCCAAATCTAATACAGGTGTTAGTTTCCTTAATTGCCGCACGATTTCCTAGCTGGAGCTTGTTGACGCACGCTATTTTGGTTATTTTAGTGTAGATCTTTCTTGCATAGCTAATATAGCTAGTTTCGTTGGAATGATTCTACGCATGTGTTTTGGCTTTTGGAATACACTTTTAAGTATTCAAATACTACCTTTAATGCGTTTTGTATTTTAATTATCAATTTATGTATCGATCGGTATTGCACAAGGCATTTAAATGTGTATACTTCTAGTTAAGTCCGTCTCGTATTGCCTTTCTCCTCTCTTTTTTTTTCATCTCTAATACTAAAATAAAGGAGTGGTGGTCACTGGTAAAACATTTCTCCTTTCCTTTAGCTATTTTACATTTTTGTCCATGTGGTTTCCCAATTTTGACCATTATTTTTGCATTCCAGTACTTCCACTTCCCTAATTTCACAAATAGATCCCTGGACTTCTTATTATCGTATTTTGCACATAAGCCCCTGACATTAACCGTTTTACCCTCTTTAGTTCCTTGATTTCTTGCATAAAACCCATGCAAAGCATGAGTATCTTAATGATGCACAATACCAAGATGCTGAGATTGAAACTACCCCCGGTCTGATTGATTAAGGGCCTGTTTGGGACTACTCCACTCCACAAATTTCAACTCCACTCCCAAAAGTCCAAGCCAAACACCTTAGCTCCACCAACTCCAGATTCAGCGAAATCATGAATTTGGGGATGAGATTCACGAATTTGGTGAAGCTCCTCAAGGGGTACTCCAGAAATCATTGTTTCAAACCTTCTCGTGGAGTTGTCCCGTAATTACCCACCTTTGCCACTGGTTACACAACAACCCCGTACCGTTTCGATTACAAAAAAAAGAATCTGGCCAAAGCCTCCTCCCCCGACTCGTTCGGTCCTTTCCCGAGCAGCGCGCGCCACCTCCCACCGCGTCCGCCGCCGCCGCCTCATCACGCCGCGGCCGCATCGCCTCATCCCCGCTCACCGGCCGCCTCTGCCCCGCTCCGCTCGGCCCGGAAGCCCTCCTCGCATCGACACCGCCGCCGCCTGTCCCCCTCACTCTCCGCCGCCGCCGACGCCGCATCGCCTTGCCTCCTCCCGCTCTCGCCGCCTCTGCCCCGCTCCGCCTCGGCGGAAGCCTCCCTCATCTTGTCGACGCCGCCGTGCCGTCCTGCCCTCGCCCCTCACTCCCCCGCCTCTGCCCCGCTCCGCCTCCGGCTCGGAGCCCGCCCTCCTCAGACGACGCCGGCCGCCCTCATCGACGACGCGGTGTCCGTCCTCCGCCCGCTCCCCGTGACCAGCATTTTTCGACGCCGCCGCCGTCCCCTCTTCGGCGGGAATGGAATCCACGGCACGCCGCCGCCAACAGACGGGCGCCATGTTTCGCCGCCCAAGTGATCGGGCGCCCATGGTCGGCCGGCTAGCACACGGGCGCCCATCGCCCACCATGGAATCGGTCCTTCGGTGGCGTCGAAGGGCCGGGGAACTCGTGCTCCTTCCCGTCCTGCCACCGGTGCCACGACGTCCGAACGACCGGCCAAGAAGAATGAAGCTCAGGTATGAATTGTTATGCAATGTTGTGCAACTCATGGACTGCTACACAAATGTTTGTCTGTGTCTATAATGAGGTGTAATGGAATTCCATTGCCCAGTGAGATATAATGGAATTCCCAGTTAGTTAAATAGCTTTTGGTGATGTTTGTCTGCAAGATTGCACAGTGAGATATAATGGAATTCCATTTTGTATCTTGGGGCATCACTATTGTCGAGAGGGTTTATGTTATCATTGTGCTAGCTCCTTCGTTAGTTGGTGACGGTGTATGTTCATGTTATGCTGTGCTAGAATATCTTCTGCCAAAGAATTTGATATGTTGATGTTTCTAGTTTATTCTAGCTATTGAAAGTACACTGTGCAAGAAAATTATCTCGTGTTTCTTTGCTTGCCCACTGCTTTTATTAGTTAAATAGCTTTTGGTGATGTTTGTGTATGTGTCATGGTCAGGGTGATTCAATCAATTGGAATGATGAGCACACTTCGCTCATTGTAAGTTGTTTGCCGAACAAGTTAGGAAAGGGAATCGGCCAAACACCCATTTGAACTCTGTAGGCTATGCTGAGGTGTCAGATAGGTTTTTCCATATGACAGGAATAGAGTTATGCAAGCTTCAACTTAAGAACAAGTGGGACAAGTTGAAATGTGATTTACCTGCATGGCAAAAATTAATGAAGAGGCAAATAGGAACAGGTTGGGACAGTACGAAGGGGGTGATTGTCATGGACAACGAATGGTGGAAGAAGGCAGGGGCGGTGAGTGTTGGCAAATTTCCAACTATTCAATTTTTGTCAAGTGTACTTCGTATATTGATGCCTCAAGTTTTGTTTGTCATTTTTTTAGGACATTCCTGGATGCGGCAAGTTTAGGAAAAAAGCTCTCCAAAATGAGGATGTCCTTGTTGACATGTTTGGTGATATCACTAATGATGAAACAGATCATTGAAATCCTATGAGTGCCAATCCCATTGTACCACCTACTCAGCAGGCCCCCATTGATGTTGGAGGTGAGGATGAGGAAGTTCATGGAATCCCCACTGCTGCTGATAATGCTGTTGGAGGTGGGGATGAGGTCGAGGAGGTTTCTCCTTCCATTTCTAATGTGATTTGAGTATTTGCTGTTTTTGTGTCATTTGAACTATTTGTGTATGTGCTTCAGATCGAACTATTTGTAATGTTGCTCTATGTCTATTGTACTTGTTGTCATTTGTCTTACGTATTTGTTGCCATATGTCTATGTGCTACTTGCAGATGTCTGAGAGTGAAAGCGATAGTGATGAGAGCAACGAGTTTTGGAATCTTGTTCTTGGTGGTGCTAAAATTGCAGAAATATATGTTGAACTGTACCTTGACAAAAATCCACCAAGGACATCAAACCTTAGTGGCATGGGATGGTTACAAGAGATGTTGCGGACTCCAGATGAATGCCATACACAGCTTCGTTTGAGCACAGAAATGTTCTTCGATCTTCATGAGTTGTTGGTGGGAAGGTACGGGTTACAACCATCCATGCATATCAGCACTTACGAGAGTCTTGCTATTTTCTTATTTATATGTGGTGGAAATGAGTCTAATAGGAGAGGTCAAAATCGATTCAAGCACTCAGGTGAAACCGTTAGTAGGAAATTTGACGAGGTTCTCAATTCTTTGATGGCTATGGCAAAAGATTTCCTTAGACCAAAAAATCCCAACTTTCCTACTACTCATAAGAGGATAAGAGATGACAGACGAGCGTACCCACACTTTAAAGATTGCATTGGTGCTCTTGATGGCACACATATTCGTGTAGCACTGTCCCTTGAGGAGCAAGTGAGATATATTAGGAAAACAGGAATACCTACTCAAAATATTCTAGCAGTTTGTGACTTTGACATGCGTTTCACTTATGTTTACACGGGTCAACCAGGAGCTATGCATGACACAAGTGTGTTATACAATGCAATAAGAGTGGATGCGAAATTCTTCCCACATCCTCCACAAGTTAAAATGGTTGTCAATATGATCATGCATTTGACTACTTGTGTATATGCTAACATATAATAACTTTTGTTTTTTTCTCCACTTGTAGGGAAATACTATGTTGTTGATGCGGGATATCCTAATCGCCCTGGATACCTAGCTCCATATAAAGGTGAAAGATATCATTTACCGAAGTGGCATAGAGGTATGGAACCACAGACTCCTAAGGAAAAATTCAATCGCATTCACTCATCTGTTCGCAATGTTATTGAGCGATCATTTGGAGTACTAAAAATGAAGTGGCAAATTCTCTACAAGATGCCACCCTACCCGATGTTCAAGCAAAAAATGATTGTTGTTGCCACTATGGTCCTTCACAATTTCATTCGTGAGCATGGAGGCGAAGATCTGGACTTTGCTCGGTTTGATCTTGATCCTACTTATGTCCCTACAATACCGGAAAGATATAATAAATATGCAGCTCCATCCGATAGGTCTACTTCTGCACCCAATGCTCCGACTATGGATGTATTTCGTGATGAGTTGGCCACTGCCATTGCTCTTGCTTGGCACTAGTGTGTAATTACTTCAACCGTATGTTAAACTGATGGTTCTAGTTCTTATTGTTACCAATGGTTTAAACTGTATGCATGTTCTTTTGGAATCTTATGCTTAAATATTGGTCTAATAATAGTTGTATGCATGTTCTTTTGCAAGTTCCGGTCTATCATATACTTGTACTGTATAACATACCTCTACAACCGCCCCCAAATCGCACGATGCCTTGCTTCCAATCATGATCAATGGAGAACAACTAGTATACATCAACATGACGCATGCACAGTGTGATAGGATCGGTGCATACAAAGGGATATTTCTTGTATGAACAATGCACGTGAAAACTGAAAAAAATAAATTAGTACATCATCCCAAGGGTATAACAGACCATTTCCACCAAATTCTCCTATTCCTGGAGCTGGAGCTAAGCTGTAGGCCAAACATGTGGAGTTGCTTCATAATAGAATCTCAACTCCATGGTGGAGCTGCTCCACCGTGGAGTTGGTAGAGTGGAGCTGAATTTTGTGAAGCGAAGCAGTCCCAAATAGGCTCTAAGCAGTCCCAGCAGCAGCAGGGAAAGGACACTGTAAACTCATCAGCTCTCTTTATTCATGTGATTCTCTAGAGTTTCGGGGCGTCCATGTAGCCGGGAAGTCCAGCCCCCTTGGGCTTACAAACTGGGTTGCCTTTTTGTCACAAGAGCAAAGGCCCGCCCAGCCGAGCCCAAATCTAGGTGATATTGGATAGTAACTAGCCCACATATTTGGGCCGTCCTTGGGCCTTTTAGAGGTGCTGAAGCCTAGGAAAAAATGCTGGCGGTCTGAGTGTTTCTCGGTGTCTCCATGGCCCATGAATTTCACGAATTTTTTTATTTAATATTTTTTAAAATCGTTTTTTCGAAATACTCGTAGACATCAATAAATAGCAGAAATAGGAGCTTGTCACCTCTAAGGAGGACGATCGCTCTAAGGGCATCTCCACCAGTGGCTGCCCCTGTGCCATGCCCTATTACTGTAGTAAATAATGATAGGGCGTGGAATAGGACAATGGGACATTAAATAGTGAAAGTAGAGAGTAGGGATAGTAATGGGCAGCTGTTGGAGGAGGTGAATAGGGATGGGGCAACCCTATTGGTGAGGTGGCATGTGAATAGGGATAGGACAAATTTAAAATGGGCAATTGGTGAAGATGCTCTAAGGAAGGGCGATAGGTCACCCGACCGTTAGCGCCCTAAAGATCGAGGAGATGGCCGTTGTGTGGGCCCAAAAATCGCTCCTTATTGGGGTGATAGGAGGCTAGGGGGCCGGGAGTGCCGTAGGAGCGCCGTTAAGTGCCGTCTAGCTAGGGGACCGTCGCCAAAGTACGGGCGATCGCTCCTCTAGGAGCGATGAGCTCCTATTTCTGCTATTTCTCAATATGCACGAGTATTTCCAAAAACGATTTAAAAAATATTAAATCACAAAAAATTGTGAATTTCGTGGCGTGCTTCAGCTTCGACCATGCGAATGCGACATTGCGACCTACCGTGACAGGTGTTCGAACTTGGCAGCTTGAAAGCGACGTCTGGCTGGGGTCCAACTGAGCACGACCATGTGTCGCATGTTGAGCTCCCGGTGGCTTTGTCCCCGAGACACCTGTGCTTCTAGGATGCTTTGTTTAGTGCTAAAGAGCAGTGACTCACGAGGAGCCGAGGTTGGTGAGGTCTGATCGTTGAAGAACCCCGAGGATCGTAGCATCGCTCCAACGTTGTTTCCTTCTCCATGGAGCATTTGGCGTTGCCATGCATGGACTGATACCCAGAGGCCATAGCAAGATCTACTGCTCTTCTCAGCTGCACCTGCACCGTGCTCACCCAGCCATGGCCGCGGCCGTCCTGCAGCGCGTCGCCCCGCGCGTGGCGGCGCTGCCCCTGGGGCTCGCCCGCGCGGTCTCCGACTCCGCGGACGCGCTTACCGTCGAGACCTCGGTGCCCTTCACGTCCCACATCGTCGACCCGCCCCCGCGCGGGGTCGCCACCACCCCGCGCGAGCTCGTGGCCTTCTTCCGCGACATGGCCCTCATGCGCCGCTTCGAGATCGCCGCCGACTCCCTCTACAAGGCCAAGCTCATCCGGGGCTTCTGCCACCTCTACGATGGCCAGGAGGCCGTCGCCGTCGGCATGGAGGCCGCCACCACCCGCGCCGACGCCATCATCACCGCCTACCGCGACCACTGCGCGTACCTCGCGCGCGGCGGGGATCCCGTCGCCGCCTTCGCCGAGCTCATGGGCCGCCGCGACGGGTGCTCGCGGGGCAAGGGCGGCTCCATGCACTTGTACAAGAAGGACGCCAACTTCTACGGCGGGCACGGCATAGTCGGCGCGCAGGTGCCGCTCGGCTGCGGCCTCGCCTTCGCGCAAAAGTACAGGAAGGAGGGCACCGTGACGTTCGACATCTACGGCGACGGCGCCGCCAACCAGGGGCAGCTCTTCGAGGCGCTCAACATGGCCGCGCTCTGGAAGCTGCCTGTCGTACTGGTTTGCGAGAACAACCACTGTGAGTCCTTCAAAATTGTGTGATCGAGAACACTGTTCTTCAGTGTAAATTCATTTTTTAAAATCCAAATTGAAAATTTGCATTTGTTGTGGTTTGGAAATTGGAATATATGATTTATGCAGATGGTATGGGGACGGCCGAGTGGAAGGCATCAAAAAGCGCAGCCTACTACAAGCGCGGAGACTACGTGCCTGGCTTGAAGGTAAAGAAGCATTCTTCAATTTTTTTGTTATGGGGTTGATATGATCGGTGAACTCAACAGTATTGACCAGCATATGTAATAATTTTGGGAGTGACATTGACACAATGACATGTAGACCTAGAACCCATGTCAGCTCACAGTTGTCATGTGCATTGACATATGAAGTGACATATATTTTTAAAACGCTAAGCTTTGAAGTGGCATGAATGATGTATTGAACTATACAAATTTTTAAACCCAATTCCGCTTATCACACTGTTGGATATCATGTTGTGAGGTGGATGGATTACACCATGGAATACAGATTAGTCGGTACAGCAGTTGTAATGTCGTTCGGCTTAATCATCCTCTTGAGCTGCACAGTAATTACCAATTATATTGCCATATTGTCGTGTTTCCCCCCTGTAATTCTCTTGCTTCACCAAAATATATGTAGATGGAAATTGGTCCAGTCACTAGTGCGCGGGTTTGTATTGCAGTGAATATTTGATGATGGTATAGTACCTTGTGTTGGCATAGGTAGATGGGATGGATGTGCTTGCAGTTAAGCAGGCTTGCAGATTTGCCAAAGAACATGCTCTGGAAAACGGGCCAATTGTAAGTATTCAAGACACTTTGCTGCTTCTGTCATTTGGATTATATGCACGCATGTACTTTTGGGGATCTATTTAGGGGTTTGGTTTGGCTAGTGTACACAGCTAGTAGTTGGATTATTTGATTCTGATGCAATTGGATGGATTCAGCATCAACAAGCGGCAACCATAATTATGCTTCTTGGCCAACCAGACATTTATGACTATGTATGGCCGGCCGCAACAATCACGCCTACTAGATTACAGGGGACACATCTGTTGTGGGTTCAATGTTAGGCTTGTTCATGCACTAAAAATGGGTTAACGTCATTCAAATATTGTTGGTATTATGTTGTTGTTTATGCTCCTATGTCCTGATGACCTGCTCTTAACACGTGGCCTGTCCATTTGTTGGTAAGAGATTTATCATGGTTTCTGTACTTGTGCAGCTTGAAATAAATCTGTCTGATATATTGGATACATTTACTTACGATCATTAGCCATATTTCTGATTTTTGTAAACTGCCCATTCAAATAGATTGATCTGATTCCTGGAACCATGAATACTTTCGAAGATAAGTTTACCTATATTACTACCTAGGAAAGGCACCAATTCTTTTTGAAAATTTTCATCTGATCTAGGTCCTTGTGCTTTTATTGTTACTTTAATACTTCTCCTGGATAATGCTCATTTTACACCCATCATTCTGTATCGTTTGTGTGCTCCCAACTTCCCAGATGGTCATTTAAATCATTGCACTAAGTTTTTTTTAGAACCATTGCACTAAGTTGTTTTGGTGCTATTACTACTCCAATCAGTTAAATGCTAACATTGGCGTGACTTAACTGTTTCATTCTTGTGTAATTGCTAGGGCTGGTGTTAGTGTTAGTGCGTTACTTTGCTTTATATCATTTCACTGGTACTAGTTAAATGAAGAATATGTTTAATAGTAACTGAGAGCATAGGCTTGCAACACGAGCAGAGCTTCGAAGTTTGGAATGTAGGATCACAGACTGTATTAACATTCTTTTCTATAGAATATATTTTTTCATGTAGCTGCTACTGCCAATTACCATGGTTTTCTGTACTCTTTGGTGTTCTAGATTCTTGAGATGGACACCTACAGATACCACGGGCATTCCATGTCAGATCCAGGGAGCACCTATCGCACCAGGGATGAGATTGCAGGCATACGACAGGTCAGGGTGGCTATAAGCTCCCTACTTGTGATTTAATTTACACCAAGGTTTGACGCTGTGTGTGTTTTCTTTGCATTGGCACCGACCAGGAACGTGATCCAATTGAAAAGGTCAGAAAGCTGATACTAGCTCATGACTTGGCAACAGCCCAAGAACTTAAGGTATTGTTGGTATCAGAAAGCATGAGACTTAGTATGAGATTTGATTTGGATGAAGGCATAAATAGAGAATCTTCAGTGAGTCATATGTTCTAATTCATTGTGACAATATGTTCTTTCTTCTAGGACATGGAGAAAGATACCAGGAAGCAAGTTGACACTGCCATAGCTAAAGCAAAGGTCCGAATTGATGGCTTGCAGCTAGATATGTTTTACAGTTATTTCGTCCATTCAAACTAATTATGCTTATATGGGTGCATGACACAATTCAATATCTACAGGAGATCCCGTTGCCTGATCCAAGGGAGCTGTTCACAAATGTTTATGTCAACGACTGTGGTCTGGAGGTAAGTAGTAGATGTGAAAGCTAACATTATTCATTCAGAATATAAAAACGCTTCGGTAGCTTTTCATGCATGGAAAGGCCCTTCGCTACTTGCGACCGTGATTATGAAGTTTAAAATTCACATTGATTTGAAATGCTGTGCCTTAAGATCGTATATTCGTACCTCATCTGAAAATGATAACATACCTCGTGTCTCAATTGAAAAGTACGTGGACAGGAACTGACCAATGCAGTTTAGCATGCAGATTACATAACAGCAAGCTAAATTACCTTTCGAGCTTGATGATTTATCTTGATTAAACATCTTTTACTTGATGCAGTCCTTCGGGGTGGACAGGAAGGAGGTGAGGACTGTACTTCCATAGGCCGGGCAACCAAAAAAGCTTGGCTGTCTTGTGATTAATGTGATATAGAAAGAGAAGAACAATGCAGGTGAATGTATCAGTGCTGGCCTGCAATCTTGGTAATAAATCTGTATAGTGAGATGCATGTACTGCCGGATTCTGCATCACACTTCTGTAAATTCACCACCTCGTCTGGGCCTAAATTTATTAATTAAGCTGCCCAGCGAGCTAGGGTAATCTTCAGCTGAAATTTTATCGGTGTGCAGCTGAATGTACATGTGTGAGGTGATGCTTCACATTCTGCTCAGATGTTTGCTTGTGTAGTTTGTGTATATGCCTGAGGCCTTGCCTGCCCAGCCCTTGTGCAGCAGTGCTGGGCCGCAATCTTGATTGGGCCGGGCTGGAGTGCTGGACATACCTAATAGAATCCTGTGGTTCACTTCAGTTGGTTGGGCCTGAACAGCATGGGGTTTGTGCTCAAACCAACCCAGACCAAAAAATATGCCCTGAAAAGAACTATCCATTGCCCTTCAGTTAGTTCTCCCTAGGCCTTGAATTGTGCAATATGTCCTCGAACGGTCGAAACCAAAGCACATCGCGTTCGTTGGTTTTGTGGTGCTGCACTATTCGCCACTTAAATTGAGATTGTAATCTATCATCGGAAATTTGTATTTACCAGCCGAACGTTTTGTCGAAACTGTAAAGCTTAGTTAAACAAAAAAAAAAAAGCTACCTTCCAAATCCCTCCAAACCTACCATCTCACCTCTACGGACCGACCATAGGGCAGCTTCTACCGAACGACGAGTAGGCGTAGTAACAGCATCTAAAATAGGCAATATTACCTATAATGGGGTTTACTTGATTCAATAGTCATAAATAATAATTTAATGTTTTTGTGTTTACAGCTATCTATTAAGCTTGGTGATAGTTTTCTAAAAGTTGCACAACGATAGTTAAGAGAGAGAGTGAGTGCCTCTAAGCATGAGAGAGAAACACGATGTCGGGATCCGGCTCAGCAAAGCCGACCCCTCTGTGCATCACGGTACTAGTCCCAACGGATCACAGCTAGTACGCACAGTTAGAGCAATCTGGAATCACACCTTGCTGTTCAACGATTAACAAAATAAAGTACCTTAGCCACAAACGCCAAGTATTACAATATTTGTCTTAATATAAATAGTAACAAATGAAGATAGAAATTAAACATGATGGCTTGGTAACCCATCCATACGCCACGTGCATCCGATCGGGGAACACTAGTAGCGGAAGCTCCATCGTCATACCCGCCTCGTAATCCACGTACTTCTCGGAGTCGCCACCGCGCACGATCGAAGAACAACTAATGAGTATGGATAAACCATACCCAAAGAAGCATGTATATCCTTAGGTAATGAATGCAAGGCTATCAAAGGATTAGGGATGGTTATTTTGCATAAAAGCACTTTTAACAAACCTATCGGTTGTAAAGCAATAGTTTAAATCAATTTTAAATTCATTTCTTTAACTCATGTTTTCTCAACATAGCAATATAAATGACAATCATTTGTCAACCTTACTCAAACCCCGCAATACATTCCTGTAATGCATCGCTGGCAATCGCGTTGCTAAGATTCGCCGCTCGGCAATGCTCGCCTTACCTTCTACATCGGTTTAATTATTAAAAGGTGAGACTAACAAGTAGAGCTGCCTAAGCCCGCTCTTGACCGTGAGCACGGCTATCATGATAGTTTTAACTCTGCAGAGTGTGTACACTTTACCCATGGGACTCACCCAAGAGTGAGACGAAGCCATTATCCCTGGTACGCCTAGAATTGAGGATGCCTCACTAAGGATTCACCCCAGCCGTTTCATCACGAAGCCCGAAGTCCCTCGTGTGCGGATGGATGACGGTGCTTGATCAAGCACGCCCACACCGCCATGACAACCCAAAACTAGATTTCCCAAGGTAACAACTAAGGTATTACTATTATTAACACCCATGGTTTGTCTTGTTTTGCCCGATCATCCATCCACGGTTCGGTCCTTAGGTCGACCGAGGTGGCATACCACAAACATACAACCACCCTTCATACCATCACCTCGAGTCTACTCACGCCCACGCTGATTTTAGTTGAATTAAGTTTAACCAAAATCACACGATAAAGAGTAGATTCTCTCTACCAAGATTTTAAATGATTTCCCATCATAGTGATCATCTAGATTTCCATCGCAGCAAGTAAGCATCTAGTGTGAGTAAATTCAAGGATGGCAATAGTACGATATTAATTCATACTAGGTGACAATAGAAAGGTAACCGTACTAACAGATGACTAACACGACATCTGATGTAACTAATATAAACATGTAAAGTAACATTAAAATTAGCATGCAAGTTTTGAAAGAAAAACTATGAATAGTAAATATGAAAGAAAACCAGTGGGTTCAATATGAATCTAGCTTGCACCTTGATCCGAGTAGCTTGTTCCTGGACAATCGGTAGCTAATTCTCCTCCGGAACCCTCCGCGACGTCTACACGCAAATCGAGACACGATTTAATCAACAAGAGCAAATAAAATTTGGAAAATTATGAAATAAATACAATAGATAGATTAGATGAAACGAAGACCAATAAAATTGGTTTGACGCGATTCAGAGCAACGGATTAGGAGATATGAAAATGTGAAGGGTTACTGTTCACGTGAACAGGATACGCAAGGGTTGACCGAGTTTTGACCAGATGGAGGATTAAAGGGCTGGCTCTGGTCTGCTGCTTCACGCAGAAGCAAGAGAAAGACAGAAGAGAGAAAGGGAGAGAAGAGAGAGAGAAGGAGATGGGGCGGTGGCACGGTGGCGGGTCCGACGGCGGTGACGGTGGTCAACTCCGGCGACGGCGGCTATGGCGGCGCCCGGCATGGGAGGGGCTGCAGCGCCATGGCGCAGCATGCGAGGCATGGCGCGACGGACGGCGGCGGGCGGGGAGCAGCGGCTCCGGCGAGGCGAGCGCCATGGCTTCGGCGGCGGCGGCCAGAGGCGGTCTGCGGCGGGAGCAATGACTCCGGCGAGGCGGCAAGCTGATGGCTCTCGATGGGGCGGCAGAGGCGGCAAGCGCCAGCAGATGGCGGCGGCTAGGCGGTGGGTGTGGCGGCATGAGTGGCAACGGCGACTTCTTCGACCGACAAGAATGCCGGTCAGGAGCAACGTCGCTGGCTCGCCTCGGCGAGAGCGATGGCGGCGTCGTCGGCTCCTCTTCTCCTCCTCCTTTGCTCGAGATGAGATGACTGGCCGAAAGTCTAGGGTTCGTGGGATTTGGGGGCCACGGGTTTGTGGGTTTTCTACTAGGATTAGAGGGTAATTATAGGGGTTGATCCGCTAGGAACAAATCTCTAAAATCACGGAGTTTGATTAGGAAACGGTTTGTTGGGTTAAGAGTCCTACTGGGTTTGAATTTGGGTGTACATATGGCAAGATAGGATTCGATTTTGTCATTGATTTGGGGTGCACTAAGATAGAAAGGATTGATTTTTAGGATAAATTGATATGGTTTGGATATGGTTCGATTTTGGTTTGGAAAGAAAAAGCATGCACGGTTTGTGCCATGGCAATTAGAGGGAATCTAATTAGAGAAAAGATGATTAAGGAAAGAATTAGGGAAAATTATGACGACAATTGGTAAACTAAGGAAATAATTTTTAAATAATTATCTTAAATTGCAAAAGCATCCTTTTAGGCTTTTAGGAAATATAAGGATGTCACACACGACCGTCTTCAACCATATTCTCTTTATTTTGTTTCTTTTTCTATTTTCTACACCATATTCTCTTTTTATTTTTCACCATTTCCAACAACATCCCTTCGAAGTGAAAGATATAGAGAAAGAAGAGAGAATCTTTTTTTAAAGTAAATAGAAAAGAAAATCTCTATCAGAAGTAAATGGTAACGAAAATCTGCTAGTGTGTTAAGCGGGAAGGAGATTCTCTCCGTGAAAGAAAGGAAAATGGCAACAGAATGCAGATGGTCTTAAGGACTATCCAGGCCGTTGACGTACGTACGTATGGCTTATGCTCCGCACACAGGAAAATGTAATAGCCGTTGGAGAGGGGCAAGCACCAGCCAGCAAGGCAGCAACGTCCTCGCCTTCCAGGCCGTTGACATACGTGCGTGCGTATGGGCTAGCTAGAGAGATCGACGGAGACCGGAGAGGGACGAGGAAAACGGGCAGCTCGGTGGTCCAGCCCAGCACATGCGCACAGCGCACGCACGCCACGTACGAACGTACATCCATAACCGCCTTTCTCAGCGCAGCTTCTCGGTCGAGTCATGCTCATGCATGGAGGTCAAGCCGTGGACCTCGAGGACATGTAATAGTGACCTGACGCGCGTACGTACGCAGCTTTTTTTAAAAAAATAATGGAGTATAATTTTGGTATTTGCATCGGAGATGTACATAGTTAAAAAGGTCTTACAAACAGAAAACATACAACTAAATAAAAAAGAGACATAATCAAAATGCCTTCCAGGTAAACAAGAAACGTCCACACATAATTCACACAAATTCTTTTATTCGTTTTTCAACCAAATTTGTTGAAAACCTCCATGACCACCACCTCTAGCTGATGACTTGTCGTCTGAATTCCCGCTTTGTCATCCTCCTTTTGTAACGGCGCCTAATACCACAACCAATGAACTTCCCTAAAAATGCTCTGAGCAACAGAAACATTCTTGTTTTTATCAAATACAATATCATTTTGGCAAAGCCAAATAGACCAAATTAAATAAAACTGTTGTGTCCACAACAATTTGTTATATGCTACCGAGACCAAAACCAGAAAGTCAACATCCTCTCTTATGAATGAGACTATGACGATAATATAAACCTAGAGCAATAAGGACAATCGTCCAAATAGATCTAGTAAAATAGCAATCAAAGAAAAGATGTCGAATGTGTCTGTATGGTCACAAAAACAACATTTCTGACGCCTTAGCCAACCCTTCTTGGCTAAGTTATTTATTGTTAGAGCATCTCTAGCAGTAGCTAAAAAATATGGTTCTTTTGACTTTTTTGGATAGCGAAGCTACTGGAGAGAAAAAATCTTTTAGAATATAATGTAAAGTGTGAATGAATTTTAAAGGATAGATAGAGTTGGTAGGTAATAGTGTTTCTAGAAACTCTACTCGATGCAGAGAGGAAATGAAGTTTCCATGTGAGACCATCTTCAGCAAATACTTCAAATTTTTCTTCTATAACACTATTACATATACACTCTATCCAACCTCTAAAACTTCTTCACACTTTATATTATACTCTTAAAAATTTCTTTCCTCCAACAGACACTCTATCTCTAAAAAATCAGATAAACAATGTTTTAACAGCTTCTACTAGAGATGCTCCGAGAGCATCTCCAAGACTCCAACACACACTTCAAATTTATTCTTTTTAATACTATTCCATATAAACTGTATTCATACTCTTATATTTTTCACACTCTATAGTACACTTTAAAAAATTATTTCTCTAGCAAAAACTCATCTTTGAGAAGTTAAATAAACTATCTCGTGGCTTCTGCTCGAGATGCTCTGCGAGCGAGAGGCGCGCGCGTGTGGTCCGGTCTCGTCTGGAGGAAGCGCGACTACGGCGACGGTCTTCCCCCGCCGCTTCCATCCCGTCGAATCAACGGTCACGCACGCCACGCGCTACCCTTCTGCTCTGCGTGTTTCCAATTCTTCCTGCATGCAACCAAACTGGAGACGCTGCCAGTCCGCAACAGACGATAGAGACCATTGATTTCTGATCTGCGTGACGATCCTAAACTAAAGTTTAGCCAGAGGATGCCCGCCCGCTCTCGAGCTAGCTAGTAGCCTAGTACTGAGCTAGCATCACTAGCAGAGTATTTAAAAAAGAATCTTCTCTATATTTAGTTACTATTGGTCTTTATATCACTCCAGCAAAGTCTCCATGTCAGTTCCTAAATTTAGAGATTCTCTCTCCAAGTCTCTATATTTAGATATTTTCTATCCCGTCTCTATATCTTTTTAAAAATAGAAACTCTGCTGAAGAAGATGGATGAAATATAGGAAACAAATAGAGAATAAGATATAGAGATCTAAATTTAGAAAATCTGGTAGAGATACTCTGACGCACTTGGTTTCACTGATATCAGGCGAGTCGTAATTTCCAAAGTCATCAAACTACGACTCACTGACTCAGTCGTTCAAATTCGATGGCGAAAATACAAAAGGTCCGGGTCCAAGTGTCCGACGCGTTTATCTGCTGCTCGCCTTTTCCATAATTCCATTACGCTAGCTAGTAGGAGTATGGATGTGTACCTGCATTATACGGCATCGATCGTTTCGGTTACGTCGGTCGTCACTCTAAGCTACAGCACTTGCTTTCAACATTTTTGGATGTGGGATGTATGGGCTATGGAGTGATGTTCTAGAAGAAGATTGCGTGCTATTTTCTGAAAGCGACATGCTTGCCTTTTGGATAAGCAACGTGTCAAGAGGGCCGCGTCCTTTCTGAAGCTTGTTTTTGTTTACCCTCGCTCTCGATTATTATGAGAAAAGGAGTTAATGTAACGAATTTGCTATTCTTTGGTTGTCAGGAATTTCAGCCAACCCAACTCACCTCGCCGTCTTTTTCGATGCCACTGTCTCTCTGTTGCGGATTAAGGTTAGGGTTTATCACAACCCCTGGTGTAGAGGGAAGCAGAGGCTTGGTGGAGGTTGATGGCAGGGCGGCAAGACGCTGCCGTCTCGGCCGCGAGATCGAGCGTGGGCGATGCACAATGGGCGGAGTCAGTGGATTGATGACGAGACCAAGGGTCATTAGGAGGTGACGGTAGCCATTGAGAACAAACAAGACGGACGAGAGGCGCCATAGATAGAAAAGAAGGGGAAGAAATGGTGGCGATGGAGAGTAGGAGGAAGGGACAACCATGAGGAAGGAGGAGTCAACGCCGATCGGTGGTAGGGGTGTCTCTAGTGTGTGGCGCTGGAGGAGCTGGCGATGACGACTAGGCTTGGGTAAGGAGGGAAGGGGGGATGTGCAGGGTTTGGATGATGCAGATGTTATATATGGAATGGATGGGTGCATCTGGACCATTTGATCAAAATCCGATGGCTGGTGGAATCGACTAAAATTTGATTTGGTGTCACGGCGATCTTGATGATCCGGCTACCAACCACGCAAGGATCGGAACCCAACAATCGCTAAACCACCACGACGAAGCATTATCAACCGTGCAGGAAACACAATCGACCTGATCACGAAGATCTATTCTTGCGATGCAACCGAAGAACAAGTAAGAACAAAGGTAAAACCAATCTGAATTAAGCACATGGAAAACTAGCAGATACAACATGAATTAGCACTTAAGACACTCAAGATACAATAGGTAAAACCAATCTGAATTAAGCATGTGGAAAACTAGCAGATACAACAGGAATTAGCACTCAAGATACAACAGGAATTAGCAGATACAATAGGAATTACAAACAGATCACAAGAATTGCAAATCTAAATTAAGCACTCAAGAGTCGGGGTTTCAAACTCGTCCCTGTTGGTCTAGCAGATACAATAGGAATCGAGGCTGTTTCAAGACACACATGGAAAACTAGACTAAACAAAACCAGAAAAAAAAAAGAAGGGGGTGCCGGCCATATACGAAGGGCTTATGATGTCCAAAGCGGTGCTGATACTAGATTGGCACACACCCCCACATAACTTTAGGGGTACATGGGCCTTAGGCCCAAAAGTGGGGTGACACGGCACCCGACAGATTTTGATTGCTTGATTGTTTCGTCGATTCTAGGTGGCTCGGGATGAATTTGGATGTGAGGTCGGATCTATTGGAAAGCTTATCTCGGAAGTAAACTTTTCATCAAGTGCTCATGGGCCTCAATTGGACGTCGTATGTGGCCTGGGCATCTGTTTGATTGCAGATTGGTTACTGACAGCCGAACCGGGCCTCCTGGAGAGTTAAGCTTGGACTTGGGCTTGCTTGGCCGTGGGGGTGGCTATCAGACCTTGGTGGTGGAGTGCTGGACCTCCCGCATTGATGGCTTCAATGGCTTAGCCAAAGGATTCAAGCCCACTTGGCGTTCTTCTCGTCCTTGCAGCAATGTAGTCGAAATAATCGATGTAGTGGACGTAGTGGATGTAGTGAGCGTAGCGGAAGTAGTAGACATGCTCGTATCCTTACTTTTGATGTCCTCATCATCCTCCCTTTCTTGATTTGGAGTCGTCCTCGACTCCATCATTTTTTCTGTAAAACATTAGTAGCAACAAGAAACAAAGAAATAGACACATCTTACGTAATAAAATCAATAAAAGTAGAATTGTGCTCATCCATGCCTTTACAAACAGATTTTGTAGTCAATAAAACAGTGCTCTTCAATTTAATTTCAGATTTCTTGAAACTAGGTTCTTTCTTCTTAGATGGATTCAATTCTTTAGCAACAATCTGATTTTCATTTTTAGCCAATTCCCTCTTGTCTATTTTAGCTATTTCAACATTAGTTTTAGTTATTTCAGCAGGGGTCATAGGAACTAGCATATTTTCTTGTTCTTAAATATAAATTCATATCAATTAGTTCTATCATGATGAAGAACATTTCTATCATACAACCACGATCTATCTAATAAAAGTGACCATGATTCCATAGGTACTGTAACAGCCCAGCTGTTAAATTTCGTATAGCTATGCATATCATTAGCATGTTCATTTGTTTTTACGTTGGTTTACAAAAAAATTTTGCATTTAACCACCATACTCTATGGTGGGAACATAAGGCTTTTAACTTTAAACCCTTTGGCCAAGCCACTAGAGTAGTAAGACCTTGCCCGACGGGCATGTTCCTTAAATGCCCGAGCTAGATGTAGCTTGCCCGAGCAAGGTAGAGTTCATCCGAGCTTTACCCGAGCTTGGTTGCTACCCATCCGAGCTAAATATCACTTGTCCGAGCTAGAAGATGTCCGGAGGAAGTCGCCGAGCTATAGGCGGTCGGACTAAGCAACGAAGACTGACCGGCTTGGAGAAGCTCGTACCCATTCAAACAACCCAGCCACCACATCTGTTCTTTATTCCTTTTGTCTTCCCGCAAGATCGGCGAATCTTCCATCCATTGGTGACTTGGACGGTCTTTGGACAATATCATTAATCTTCCATCCATCGGTGACTTGGGCGGTCCGCAGTGCACAGACCCTTAGCTTTTCTTACCCGGAATCTTACCCCCAGACTCTCTATTACAGGTGGGACCTGAACCCACTTATCAATGGAAGAGTATACCTCTATTTAAACCCTCTCCACCCACTTCAACCAGCCCTCACTCTCATTCTTCTCACGTCCAAGTTCTCGATAGCAGAAGAAGAACAACAAGTCGTTCTTTATCTCCACCTCTACCATTTTCAAATCTCCACCCAAACCACCAAGAATCCATCTAGAGTGTTATATATCGTCGAAAGCTGAAATCGTTGGCTATCCATTCCACCCCATGGTAAGCACATGCACGAAAGTTTACTATGGATTTCTTCCTATTCTCTTTGTTGTTCGGTTTTAGGACAGCAAAAGTGATTTCATTTTCGCCCATCTATGCCTCTTTCTTCAAATCCAGGCTATGGAATGAGGAGGAGTAACATCTACACTTCCTAGACTTCAAGTGCATCCAACTTTCTTGCACTTTCACAAGGATTTGGGTGAGTTCTTGCTGCCTTTCTTCATCTACTTATTTGTTTTGAACAAAGAAGGAGGTTCTTCATTTGTTTTCTCATCTTGCATGTCATTTTCCTCAAATGAAAGCCTGGAGATGGCCAAGAAAGAGTTCATGCACGAGCTAAGGAACGTCTAAGAGAAGATCCACGCTTCGGAGTTGAAGGAACCTCAAGGAACAGTGAAGAGTTCTTGAACCGAGTTTCGACAGATTGCCGCCCACCACTTCGATCTCCTCATTTTGGGCTCTGTATTGATAAGCGAGGCCTTCCTTGCTAGGTGAGAACCCAATACTCCCTCTCACTTCTGTTTTTCACCATTTAGCATTCATGGCTAAGCTGTTCTTTGGTGGAAACCGAAGCCTTAGAACCCCAAATCTGAAAACAGCCTGTTTCAGCCTTTCTTTGAGCAGTAGCCTAGTAAGTAAGCTCTATAGAATCAACCGTAGCTCGGATTGAAAAGTGTTCTACATGAAAATTGTGCACCAGGAAATTTTCTACAACTTTCATGTTAAGCCCGAGCTTAGCCGAGCTTATTAGGACCCCCAAAAGTGGCTCATACTCAGCAACGTACAAGCTAAGTGCCCTACCCGAGCTAGAGCTAGTTGAGCCCGACCTTGGTCATGTCCTAGCCGACCAAGCTATGCCATATCCGACCTTGGGAACCCACTCTTGACCAAGGCAACATCATTCCCGAGCTAGGAGGCTCATTCCCGAGCTACCTAGGTCAATCCCGAGCTTAGTCCTTACAGCCCCGAGCTAGTTTTGCACCCAAACTTCAAATGGCCATATCTTCCTCGTCCGAACTCGGATTTGGGTGATTATTTTTGCAAAATTTGCATTAGCTCATGAACTTTCTGAATCTCTAAAAATATTTGATGTTACTATTTTTTTGGGTATTTTATTTGGATTTTATTTGATGTTCTTGCTACCGAACGTTAGGAGCCGACGTTCCAGAGGAACCCGGACTTGATCCAGAAGTTCTCCCCGCCAACGAGCAGCAACCAGGCACTTATACTCCCTTCATTTGACTCACCATATTGATTCTCTATTTACATGCATTGATTTAATTATATCCTATCACTTGTTGCATGCTAATTTCGAGTATGTTACTTGTTGGGTAGAAAGTAGTTATGTCCTACCCAAATGATTAGTACCTCACTAGGCTTGACACCCTTATTCCTTTGTAGCCTAAGCAGGTACTATTATTTATGTTGTGTCACGAATGCTTAGCAATGCTTAGAGTCAACGAGGTAAAGCGATCGGTGGAGTAGTCCATTGGTCGTGTGATTCAATTATTGATGTACTCAATGTTCGGTTTGGATTGATGAGTATTTGGATTACCTGTGAGATCTAAGTTGGACTTGAACGGGTGATAGAGGAAGATGGGAGGACGGATCCCGGACATGTAGCCCCGTTTGGGTAATTAAGGACCGAACATCGGGTACCTTCCTCTCAAATACTATACGTACGACCACACGTGTTTTATGGGGACACTTGGCTAACTTCCTGCATGCTTGAGCCCTTGGATACCAATGGGCAATGTGTTTGTGGGTGGGGTGGCGAGGCGGACCATCCGTGGGGCGCCCTTGTGCTTGGGTGTGATGGGCCTTGGACAAATCCATCGCAGCAGTTAACTCCTCCCGCACTCGTGGAGCGGGATGGATAAAGTTAACTCGGGTGACCCAATGGTGGCATGTACATCTAGGAGGCTTCGGCATGGCTTGCTGTGTCGTGTGGGTAAAGTCGTACACCTCTGCAGAGTGTTAAACTGTTCGAACAGCCGCGTCCTGGGTTAAGGACGAATCTTGAGTTGGTTAAGCTGCCATTTGTTAGCACTGGGATACTGGTTCTGGTTATATGGTTTGGTTATGGGTTCATTTCCGAGCACTGGGTTGCTCGTGGTGTCACTGGTCGGATAGAGACCAAGGGACGGATAGAGTCCCGGATATGTTGATATGGCCGGATAGAGGCTATGGACGGATGGAGTCCAATGGATTGATGATGGTATATATTGATGAGATGATGACATTATTGTTAGTCACATTGATTTAAAATGTTTTATTCAAATGCCATTTACAATCTACTTATGTTTACGTCTTGCAAATGCACTTTATGCTGAAAATGTCATGCTAACCTTCCATTGGATATATATTACTCATGAATGAGGATATACATTACCTCCTAGTGCTGAGTACCATCTGTACTCATACAAGTTGCTACTATTTCAGGTGAATATGACCCCACGCTTGAGTATTACCATCAAGCGGGTTGCGATGACGCTAGCGGGCAAGCGGAGTTCTAAACTTCCAGTCGGTTGCCCTTGGGTTATGAGGCATACCTTGCTGGCCCTTTTGGTTTTAGTATGATTAAGACTTCCATTTGTTTTGTTGTTGAACATCTTATGTTTCGCCGCCATAAAACTCTGAATTATGTTAAACTTATTGTATGGACAACAGTCCATACCCTGTTGTAATGTAAGTTTATGTCCCTTACCGTTTGTGTTGTGTTTTCGATCCACATGAGGGTATGTGTGTGATGGTAGCTGATCTTGGGAGCCATCACTGGGCACATATCCGGGCACCCGGTTTATATTCGTTTCAACGAAGGTCGCCCGTGTGTACCGCTGCATGCTTGGGTTGGGAGCTAACATGCTCGGCTTGCTCCTGAGCAGCTAGTATGTTATTTACCAACCACATGGACAGCGAATGGGCAATGACTTCTTTGAGCCGAGTGTGAAAAAGGGAGCGCCACAGGGGTTGGTATCAGAGCACATGTGACTGCAGGTTAGAACTTAGCATGGCCGCTAGCTAGCGAGAAGGTCTTGAGTCCAAATTATATTAACTATCAAATATGTTTTGGAACATAAGCTTGCTGAATTTTCTCCTCATCTATCTTATGCTCATTCGTACCTTCATGTTCATTTGGTTTTGCAAACTGGAATTTTTCCTAACTCCTCTTCTCTTTCTAAAATGGTAGATGACTCGCGGACGACTTGTTTTAGCCACTCGTGCCGAGGGAGTCGATGGATATCCTTCTCTTCTTCGAGATCTCCTTTAGAATGCCAATTACACTTACGGCCCAGAGTATGCTGTCTACACCAACACCCAAGGACCAGGCATGGAGGACTATATTGCAACGGTCGACATCACCACAAGGATCGCGGCGAGAAGCAGTCCATATCACTTTGAAGCAAGGGGAACTACAATTGCCATGGCTCTTCAAGAAGTTGCCCATATTGCCATGTCCTTTCTTCGTCATGAGCACCGGGAGTTGGCACGAGCACCGTACACCTATTTTCCACAGTTGGACAACGACTCCTATAACAACTTCTTCATTGAACCAGCAATGGACGGGGATCCGACCATCCGTTCTTTGGCGGGCTTGGTTCGCACTATGGACCGAGCTCATCGCTGTCTTCTTCATGAGCTTTGGGCTACTCGTGCTTACCTTGGAGCAGCACGTGAGCAACTTCACCACCATGCTCGGATCAGACTTGTGTCTCGGGATGCCTTAGGATTCCATGGCATATCACCTCAAGAGCTTGTCCCACCTCATCTTCAGCGTCCTCGTGTTGATGGAGTGGAGCCACCAAGGACTTTTGTTTGTAACCATGAAAGTCTTTCTACTCTCTTGGGTCCTCCCCAGCGTCTTACCGATCCTCGAGACCCTGAAGATACCGGTTCCCCAGGATATCACCTCCTTAGTATGTTTCCTGACGGTTTTGATAGAGATCTAGGCTATGTTAGAAATGATTAGTGAAGTAGAACCTTGGTCGGAGAGTGTGTTCTCTCCATTATGAACCTATGTATTTGTATTTGAACTTGGCTTTTTCGTTCCAAGCGGCTACCACTAGCCTACGGGCTTTGTATTTGTGTAACCGTGTTGGGAAACTACCAATTTGTCTTAATGGATCTTGTTTGCCCTATGGGTCTTTGGTTCTTACCATGCTCAATTTTATGAGCACTTTGCTCGCTGCATGCATGTAGGATCAGCGTTGGTTGCTTGCTGTCCCATTCTATTCCATCCTACCTTATCGGCTATCCATCATCCGAGTTGCTAACTTTTTGTTCTGGTTTGGCAACAGGATGACAGGAGCCAACACTCGATCTCGCTCGCAGCATGGAGGTGCTTCTTCATCCCAGAACCCTCCACCTGCTGGCTCTCAAGCTGGGGATAGCGCCCATGCCAATCCCGAGCATCCTCAACATCAACCGGAGGAGAACTTACCGCCACCACCCCCAACCATGGCTCAAGTTCTTGCCCTTATCGAGCAAAATCGTCAAGATCAGACCCTCATTCTGCAGCAAATTGCTCGCAACACTGCTCCTGCTGTGGGCAATGCTCAAGGTGCTGGAGGAGCAGCGCATCGTGCAGCTGGAGGACTTGCTGAATTTCTTCGCACCCAACCGCCAACCTTCTCCCGTTCTGAGGATCCACTCGACGCGGATGATCGGCTTGCACCATCGAGCAAGCTCATCGTTGTTTCGCCGCCTCAAGACGAAAAAAGTTCTCTTCAGATCTCACCAATCGGAAGGAGCGGCTTGTGCATGGTGGGACAACCGTCACCATGCTGACCCGCCGCATATTATCACTTGGGAAGAGTTCTCAGACGGCTTTCATGAGCTCATGTCCCCACTGGTATCAAGGCCATCAAGAGACGAGAATTTCTAGCACTAAAGCAAGGCCGCAAGTCGGTCATGGAGTACCTTCACGAGTTCAACTATTTGGCTCGTTATGCCCCCGATGACGTCTCCAATGACGAACGCAAGAGAGATCGGTTCATGAATGGTCTCTCTGATGAGCTGCAGCTTGAGCTCGCTGCAAATGACTTTCGGGACTTCCAACACATGGTCAACAAGGCTATAATCGTGGAGGAGAAGTGGAACAAGGTAGATGAATCACGAAGCGCAAAGAGCAAAGACAAGCCAAGAAGCAAGAGCTCGCCAATGCGGCGTGCATGGCGACCCGACCTCGACTTCAAGCTCCACCTCCCAAAGGTCTCAAGCCCTGACTCTAACCAACTCAAAGAGAGGTTTCCACCTACCTCGGTGGGAATCAACCCGAGGCAATGTTCAAGCTCGTCCAAACACCACTTGTTTCACTCTGGGCGGCCGGGCACTATGCAAACAAATGTCCAGAAAGAACCAAGAGCAACAGCAGTTGCTAGGGCACCCAATGTGCTGGCCGAGCAAGCACCACCTCGTAATCCTACTCGGAAGCTTCCACAAGTGCAGCAGAAGAAGGCCGCATCAACCAGGTCAAGGCGAGGAAGCCCAAGATGCACCGGACGTGGTTTTGGGTACGCTTTCTATCAACTTGTGCCCGCCATTGCTTTTATTTGACTCGAGCATCTCATTCATTCATCAAGGAGGAATTTGTTATATCACATGGTTTTTCCATTCAAGCCTTGCATTCCTCCTTCGCATTCATGCCCCGGTCGACCTTTAGAGTCAATCGAGTCCGCCGAAGCAAAAATTGATATCAATGGGGTAGAATTCTTGGTCGACCTTATCTTGATCGATATGGGGACATCGATGTCATACTAGGTATGGATTGGCTGCCCAAAAATCAAGGACGATCGACAGTGCGAAAATCTATCTCTTACCAACACCACCGCGAACAAGTCGAGTTTCCATCTAGGTCCAAATCCACTCATCTCTTCGCCTTGAGAGGTGATGTTTCCCGTGGTTAGTAATGTACCGTGGTATGTGACTACCCGGATGTCTTTTTCCGAAGAGTCGCTCGATGCCACCGACCGGAAGTAGAATTTGTCATCGAATTCATCGCCGGAACCGCCTAATATCAAAACGCCATATAGGATGCCTCCCAACGAGCTAGCAGAACTGAAGAAGCAACTTATGGAGCTGCAAGAGAAAGGCTTCATCCGCCCGAGCTCCTCACCATGGGGATGCCCGGTGCTATTTGTGAAAAAGAAGGATGATAGTTTAAGGATGTGTGTGGATTATCGGCCGCTGAATGAAGTCACGGTCAAGAACAAGTATCCATTGCCCCGGATTGATGATCTATTTGACCAAATAACCGGAGCCCGTGTATTCTCCAAGATTGACCTGAGATTAGGATACCATCAAATCAAAATCAGATTAGAGGACATCCCTAAGACGACGTTCTCTACTCGCTATGGCTTGTACGAGTATACCGTCATGTCTTTCGGCTTGACAAATGCACCGGCGTACTTCATGAACCTCATGAATTCCATCTTTATGGAGTTTCTTGACAAGTTTGACGTCATCTTCATCGACGACATTCTTATCTATTCAAGGACCGAAGAAGAGCATGAAGAGCATCTTCGGCTTGTATTGGGCAAACTCCGAGAGCACCAACTTTATGCCAAATTCAGTAAGTGTGAGTTTTGGTTAAAGGAGGTTGCCTTCCTTGGTCATATCATATCCCAAGGTGGTGTGGCTGTAGACCCGAGCAAAGTACAAGATGTACTAAATTGGAGATGACCACTACTGACCACCGAAATCCGGAGTTTCCTTGGTCTTGCCGGCTACTACCGACGATTTATTAAGAATTTCTCCAGGATTGCCCGACCATTGACCCAACTCTTGAAAAAGGATAAGAAGTTTGAATGGTCACAAGAATATGAAGGAAGCTTCCAAACCTTGAAAGACCGATTGACCACCGCTCCTGTCCTAGTCCTAACGGACATTCACAAGAGCTTTGACATCTACTGCGATGCATCTCACCTCGGCCTTGGTTGTGTCCTTATGCAAGAAGGCAAGGTCGTGGCTTACGCATCCAGGCAATTAAGGCCCCATGAGGTGAATTATCCCACCCATGACCTCGAGCTCGCAGCAGTAGTGCATGCTCTTAAGATATGGCGACATTTCCTTATCGGAAAACGCTGCGAGGTCTATACCGATCATAAGAGTCTCAAGTACATCTTCACACAGTCGGAACTGAATGGTAGACAAAGAAGATGGCTCAAGTTGATCAAGGACTATGATATAGGTCTCCATTACCATCCGGGCAAAGCCAATGTGATTGCCGATGCGTTAAGCCGGAAATCAAAATGCAATTGCATCTCGGTTAAGTCGGAATCAGATGCTTTGTGCACTGAATTTCAGAAGCTCGGTTTGGAAATGGTTCCACAAGGATTTGTGGCTGCTATGGAGGTAAAACCTGACCTTATCAATCAGATCAAGGATGCCCAAAAGAATGATAAAGGTGTGACCTATATCCGAGCTAAAATGAAGGAAGGCAAAGCTAATTGTTTCTCCGAGGATGCCCAAGGTGTCTTATGATTTGGAAAACGCCTAGTGGTGCCTAACAACAAGCAGCTAAAAGCATCCATCCTTGGTGAAACACACAATTCTGCTCTCTCAATCCCCCCCGGAGGAACTAAGATCTATCAAGATCTGAAACACAGGCTTTGGTGGACTCGCATGAAGCGGGAGATTGCCTGGTATGTTGCCGAGTGTGACATATGTCAACAGGTAAAAGCTGACCATTTCCGGACAGGAGGAACTCTTCAACCTCTACCCGTACCCGAGTGGAAATGGGATGAAGTTGGAATGGACTTTATCACTGGTCTACCCACTACCCAAAAGAGCTTTGATTCCATTTGGGTAATAGTCGATCGACTAACCAAATCTGCTCACTTCCTTCCTGTCAAAACCATTTACCGTGTTAAGGACTTGGCTGAACTTTATCTTTCTCGTATAGTTTGTCTTCACGGTGTTCCCAAAAGGATTATTTCAGATCGAGGCCCCCAATTTACTTCACATTTCTGGAAGTGCCTTCACCGTGCAATAGGAACCAAACTATCCTTTAGCACGGCTTATCATCCTCAAACCAGTGGCCAAACTGAAAGAGTTAATCAAATACTTGAAGATATGCTACGAGCATGTGTCCTTTCTTATGGCAAAAATTGGGACAAGTGCTTACCCTTTGCTGAATTCTCCTACAACAATAGTTATCAATCTAGCCTTCAAATGTCTCCATTCGAAGCTCTCTATGGAAGAAAATGTAGGACTCCTCTCAACTGGTCCGAATCCGGAGAAAGAACATTTTATGGCCGGACGTGAGTTATCAAGTCAAGAGCAAGTTGTCGATCCAAGAACGATTGCGCAGCGCGCAATCTCGCCAGAAGAGTTCTGTTGATCGTCGCCGACGTGAGCTTACCTTTGAAGTCAACGATCATGTCTATCTTAAGGTTACCCCTTTGAAGGGTACCCATCGCTTCCAAGTCAAAGGAAAGCTAGCACCTCGCTACATTGGACCTTTCCTAGTTACAGCTAAGCGAGGAGCAGTGGCTTATGAGCTTGACCTTCCACTTTCCTCTCCGATGTGCACAATGTCTTTCATGTCTCTCAACTCAAGAAGTGTCTCCGAGTTCCAACCGAAGCCACCGAGTTGAAAAATCTTGATCTTCAATCTGATCTCTCCTATCGAGAACATCCCATTCGCGTTCCTGAAGAAAGGGAGCGGACAACAAGAAACAAGACAACCAAATTCTACAAGGTGCAATGGAGCAACCACACCGAAGATGAAGCAACATGGGAACGTGAAGATTATCTCCGAGCAACTTATCCATACCTCTTCACCGAGACAGCGGAATCTCGGGGACGAGATTCTTTTAGGGGAGGTGCAGAATGACCCAATTGTTAAATTTCGTATAGCTATGCATATCATTAGCATGTTCATTTGTTTTTACGTTGGTTTACAAAAAATTTTTGCATTTAACCACCATACTCTATGGTGGGAACATAAGGCTTTTAACTTTAAACCCTTTGGCCAAGCCACTAGAGTAGTAAGACCTTGCCCGACGGGCATGTTCCTTAAATGCCCGAGCTAGATGTAGCTTGCCCGAGCAAGGTAGAGTTCATCCGAGCTTTACCCGAGCTTGGTTGCTACCCATCCGAGCTAAATATCACTTGTCCGAGCTAGAAGATGTCCGGAGGAAGCTGCCCGAGCTATAGACGGTCGGACTAAGCAACAGAAGACCTGATCGGGCTTGGAGAAGCTCGTACCCATTCAAACAACCCAGCCACCACATCGTTCTTTATTCCTTTTGTCTTCCGGATGTCACCGAATCTTCCATCCATTGGTCGACTTGGACGGTCTTTGGACAATATCACCGAATCTTCCATCCATTGGCCTTGGGCAGAGCATGCCTCGGCTTTTCTTACAGGAATCTTACCCCAGACTCTCTATTACAGGTGGGACCTGGACCCACTTGTCAATGGAAGAGTATACCTCTATTTAAACCCTCTCCACCCACTTCAACCAGCCATCACTCTCATTCTTCTCACGTCCAAGTTCGGACAGAAGAAGAACAAAGAAGTCGTTCTTCATCTCCACCTCTACCATTTTCAAATCTCCACCCAAACCACCAAGAATCCATCTAGGGTGTTATATATCGTCGAAAGCTGAAATCGTTATTATCCATTCCACCCCATGGTAAGCACATGCACGAAAGTTTACTATGGATTTCTCTTCCTATTCTCTTTGCTGTTCGGTTTTGGGACAGCAAAAGCTGATTTCGCCTTCTGCCCATCTATGCCTCTTTCTTCAAATCCAGGCCATGGAATGAGGAGGAGTAACATCTACACTTCCTAGACTTCAAGTGCATCCAACTTTCTTGCACTTTCACAAGGATTTGGGTGAGTTCTTGCTGCCTTTCTTCATCTACTTCGCTGTTTTGAACAGCAGTGAGGTTCTTCACTGTTTTCTCATCTTGCATGTCATTTTCCCTCAAATGAAAGCCTGGAGATGGCCAAGAAAGAGTTCATGCACGAACTAAGGAACGTCTAAGAGCAGATTCACGCTTCTGGAGTTGAAGGAACCTCAAGGAACGAGCTGAAGAGTTGCTGAACCGAGTTCTGGACAGATTGCCGTCCACCACTTCGATCTCCTCATTTTGGACTCTCTATTGATAAGCGAGGCCTTCCTTACTAGGTGAGAACCCAATACTCCCTCTCACTTCTGTTTTTCACCATTTAGCATTCATGGCTAAGCTGTTCTTTGGTGGAAACCGAAGCCTTAGAACCCCCAAATCTGAAAACAGCCTGTTTCAGCCTTTCTTTGAGCAGTAGCCTAGTAAGTAAGCTCTATAGAATCAACCGTAGCTCGGATTGAAAAGTATTCTACATGAAAATTGTGCACCAGGAAATTTTCTACAACTTTCATGTTAAGTCCGAGCTTAACCGAGCTTATTAGGACCCCCAAAAGTGGCTCGTATTCAGCAACGTACAAGCTAAGTGCCCTACCCGAGCTAGAGCTAGTTGAGCCCGACCTTGGTCATGTCCTAGCCGACCAAGCTATGCCATATCCGACCTTGGGAACCCACTCTTGACCAAGGCAACATCATTCCCGAGCTAGGAGGCTCATTCCCGAGCTACCTAGGTCAATCCCGAGCTTAGTCCTTACAGCCCCGAGCTAGTTTTGCACCCAAACTTCAAATGGCCATATCTTCCTCGTCCGAACTCGGATTTGGGTGATTATTTTTGCAAAATTTGCATTAGCTCATGAACTTTCTGAATCTCTAAAAATATTTGATGTTACTATTTTTTTGAGTATTTTATTTGGATTTTATTTGATGTTCTTGCTACCGAACGTTAGGAGCCGACATTCCAGAGGAGCCCGGACTTGATCCAGAAGTTCTCCCCGCCAACGAGCAGCAACCAGGCACTTATACTCCCTTCATTTGACTCACCATATTGATTCTCTATTTACATGCATTGATTTAATTATATCCTATCACTTGTTGCATGCTAATTTCGAGTATGTTACTTGTTGGGTAGAAAGTAGTTATGTCCTACCCAGTGATTAGTACCTCACTAGGCTTGACACCCTTATTCCTTTGTAGCCTAAGCAGGTACTATTATTTATGTTGTGTCACGAATGCTTAGCAATGCTTAGAGTCAACGAGGTAAAGCGATCGGTAGAGTAGTCCATTGGTCGTGTGATTCAATTATTGATGTACTCAATGTTCGGTTTGGATTGATGAGTATTTGGATTACCTGTGAGATCTAAGTTGGACTTGAACGGGTGATAGAGGATGATGGGAGGACGGATCCCGGACATGTAGCCCCGTTTGGGTAATTAAGGACCGAACATCGGGTACCTTCCTCTCAAGTACTATACGTACGACCACACGTGTTTTATGGGGACACTTGGCTAACTTCTGTGCATGCTTGAGCCCTTGGATACCGGTGGGGGCAATGTGTTTGTGGGTGGGGTGGCAGGCGGACCATCCGTGGGCGTCCTTGTGCTTGGGTGTGATGGGCCTTGGATAAATCCATCGCAGCAGTTAACTCCCTCCGCACTCGTGGAGTGGGGACCGGATAAAGTTAACTCGGGTGACCCAATGGTGGCATGTACATCTAGGAGGCTTCGGCATGGCTTGCGTGTCGTGTGGGTAAAGTCGTACACCTCTGCAGAGTGTTAAAGCTGTTCGAATGTACCGCGTCTGGGTTAAGGACGAATCTTGAGTTGGTTGTCGCCATTTGTTAGCTTTGGGATCCGGTTCGGTTATATGGTTTGGTTATGGGTTCATTTCCGAGCCTTTGGGTTGCTCGTGGTGTCACCGGTGGGATAGAGACCAAGGGACGGATAGAGTCCCGGATATGTTGATATGGCCGGATAGAGGCTATGGACGGATGGAGTCCAATGGATTGATGATGGTATATATTGATGAGATGATGACATTATTGTTAGTCACATTGATTTAAAATGTTTTATTCAAATGCCATTTACAATCTACTTATGTTTACGTCTTGCAAATGCACTTTATCTTTGAAAATGTCATGCTAACCTTCCATTGGATATATATTACTCATGAATGAGGATATACATTACCTCCTAGTGCTGAGTACCATCTGTACTCATACAAGTTGCTACTATTTCAGGTGAATATGACCCCACGCTTGAGTATTACCATCAAGCGGGTTGCGATGACGCTAGCGGGCAAGCGGAGTTCTAAACTTCCATCGGTTGCCCTTGGGTTATGAGGCCATACCTTGCTGGCCCTTTTGGTTTTAGTATGATTAAGACTTCCGCTGTTTTGTTGTTGAACATCTTATGTTTCGCTGCCATAAAACTCGAATTATGTTAAACTTATTGTATGGACAACAGTCCATACCCTGTTGTAATGTAAGTTTATGTCCCTTACCGTTTGTGTTGTGTTTTCGATCCACATGAGGGTATGTGTGTGATGGTAGCTGATCTTGGGAGCCATCATTGGGCACATATCCGCACCGGTTTATATTCGTTTCAACGAAGGTCGCCGTGTGTCTGCATTGCATGCTTGGGTTGGGAGCTAACATGCTCGGCTTGCTCCTGAGCAGCTAGTATGTTATTTACCAACCACATGGACAGCGAATGGGCAATGACTTCTTTGAGCCGAGTGTGAAAAAGGGAGCGCCACAGGTACGGCATCGCAATCGATATGATCATGATACGAACCAAGAAATAAATGCACTCACACAGTTTTTGTTACCTTTATCTTACCACAAGAGTTGAACCATTTAATCATGTATGGATTTGGGTGTGAACTAGTGGTCAAGTCAAACTTCTCAACCATGTTCATGCTACCAAGGTTATTGTAATTACCTCCATCGATAATGATTTGAACTGAGAGAACCTTGAAAACAAATTTAGTCTGAAAGAAATTATGTCATAGGTTCTATTCGGCATCATGCTTGGCAACGAGTGCCATGTCCTTCTTTGTCATTTGTTTTTTCTTTAGTTCCTTATCACCATCTTTCTTCTCAAATTGTGTGGGCTGCACATCTTTCATTTGTGTTTTGTCATCCTTGGTTGAAGGGAAAGTCCTATGCTCGACCTTCTTATCTTCTAATTTCTACCCAGCCAGAGGAGATGGTGCAATGATGTTATTGATCCTACTAAACTTTCTCTTCAAGCAAAGAGAATTCTCATGTATCGTGGATCTACATCCTACAACATTTGCTTGACTTCATGTGTTAAATGCGAATCATCCTCACAGTGTATGTCATCTTTCTTTTTATTTGTATCTACCATGCTTAGTGATAGACAAGAAAACATAATAAGATATGTATAATCCTATCTACAAATAGATGGGACAAGTCTCTCACGTTCATACCTTTACCAAAGCAATTACAAGTTCTTACCAAGCAAGCAGGTAGTACGATCAGCGGTTGGTTCGTGATAACTTGTGCTCGCGTGGTGGCAAAGCGATGGCAAGGTTCTTGAACCTGTCTAGTTAGTAGATAGTAGAGCTTAGACAAGCAAAATATGTACCAAAGGAATGCAATTATTCAATACAAATAATGAACAACTGAAGATTAGCCCAAAGTATCAAGTGCTGGACTAGTCTGGACCTAGACTAGTCTCGAGTAAATGAGGTGACCGAAGGGATAGGATCCCAAAGATGCAGCACCAAAGATGAAGTACCTCTTTTTAATCCTCCTTTGCCCACTGATTTGTTCTCTTTTCTTTTTCTTTTGAAGAGCACCACTCTTTTGTTGTGCTAGCCTCTTTTCCACTTTTCTTTTTTTTCAACTGAGCATAGACACTAGCACAGGAGACTTCTCATAAGAGGTTACACAAGACGGCACAAGGAAAAATGAAAACAAAATGTCGAACCGATGGTGCAAAACAGACCTCCAAAAAGTTTCGACCAATGTTGCTTGAAGGAAGCGAAAATTGGTGATGTTGTTATTGGCAAAGCCAATTTTCGATCTTACCGTTAGCTTTCCAATGCTAGTAGATCGTCCAATTCCAAGTTTGGATGCAAAAATTATGCCTATTATACTGAATCAATCTCAGATTGATCTATTACGAATCCGAATGGAATTCGAGATTTTTCCAAATTAGAGTACACTAAGGATGGCCGAATTCAAAGATGACACCAACTAAATTTTTATAGGATTTTTCGTGTTGATTCCAGAAAGTCCAAAATCATCACAATCTGAGTTCGTATGTCGGGATATGATTAAAAGAACGAACTAGACAATAAGCAGATTGGATCTGGAGACTTGATCCTAGGCTAAGAACTAGACACGACTGACACAAATCAACTATGGGAAAAAATTCAGAGATGCAAAACCATATGAACAATGTAATGGCCGTACAAGGACGGGACAAGGTAGATGCAATATGATTTTTTAGGCAATTTTCTAGACTCTAGCTATGAAATCAATCTACTACTAAGATGGATAAATCTCACTAGGCAACCGGAAGCTCTAATAGTAAATGATGCGGATATGTGTGGGGGATCGATTTTGGACATAAGATGTCGGCGATCCACAATACACAACTGTCCAGGATTTCAGTTGTGCACAGGTGTAGCATCATCCTGCAACGCGAAATTACACAACAGAAATACTTTTACATTGAAAGTAGGCCTGCTGGCTAAGTTTTACAGACTCTGCTTTACAGTAGTTACATTTATTTATATTACAATCAGAATTCGCAGCCCATTACCACAGGCAATGCCTGAGCGTAGGGATGACCTAGACCACACTTCTTCCTTCTGCGCCTTCTTCACTCTTCATTGTCGTTCTCCATCATCTCTTCCAACGTGGTTTCCTGACCGAAGACTGCCCGTTGGAATAGGCAGCCCGCATGAAAGGCGGGTGAGTACGCAAGTACTCAGCAAATCACAAAGACTATCATCCCTTCAAAGTCATGAACCAGGATTCCTAGGTGGTTGATCACTTGTTACTAAATCCCAATATTTTATTTGATCGTAGTTCTTTCAAATTTTAAGGGATTAAGGTTATGACTAGCAATCAAGATTAATTATAATAGGTAAAACAATTCTAAATGATTTACAATTTTAAATAATACATGGTAAGGTAACAATTCGCCACAGGAATAAGAGAGAACATAACGCGTAGGCCAGAGATAAATGAGATGAGAACAAGTGAGAGCGAGAAAGAAAGTCTACTTAAGCCTTGCTATCTGGAATCACCCATTAACATAGCTTCATATACCGGAAGCACGGTCCATCGATGTTTTATTTGACTGAGTTCTGCAGAACTTGCCCAGCTTTACCCAAACGATGTCACGACTTAGCTAGGGTCGAAACAGCATAGAGAAGAATTAAACTGTTGAGCTATTTTCCACCCAGCAGGTCTGAGACCATACTCTAACCATGAGAATCTGCAGGCCGACAGATTTTATCACCTCACAGAAGTATGGTTCCCGCTGTTATCGAGACCTGGCAAGCGAGACAAAGGCCAACAAGCTCCAACTGCCAGCGACTTATTACAAACGCGGAAACATCACATCAGCAGAATAATACTAGTCTAAGTCCGATTTCTCGGTCGCATGGTTGGGCGAAATTGTGTTACGTTGCAGTGGCCAAAGAATAGTATCCTTATGTGCCGCGGGCAGGAACTCCACAATAACACTATTCCACAAAGGGAATTCTCAAAGGTTCCAACTAGGGAACAACCATCATCACACCACTGCCCTATAGGCCAACAACTTCCATCTTCCTCTGCCCTAAGCTAGAAATAACACTTCATAATCTCAACATATACTCGATCGACGTCAATATTCACTATTCAAGAACACGTGCTTACTTATAGTAAGCAGCTTAAAATCCATATCTTGCCAAGTATAAATTTTCTTTTAGGTGGAGTGTTTATGTTAAGCTTTTTCTAATTCACCAATTTTAAATAGAATTATTCAATAAGGTATACCCATATGAACATGGCCTATCAGAAGTCATGCATACTACCGATATAGGCTAGGTTGAGCTAACGCCAAGCCAAGTTTTAATTAAACCTTGTTAAGATGAATATGGCTTATATTTGACAAAGGAATCTATTCGTCCTGTTTAGAAGTTCGCTCTATCGCCAATCGACATACTGATCATTTTAGTTTACGAGTTTATTCTAAGTCTAAATTTTAGGTGAAACAAGTTTTACCCAAACCCATAGTACAAGAGCTTGATCGAGATGATCGAGACATTTGTGACTTGCCTTTCAATGTGGGTTCTCCGGATGTTACTCTAGTTCCGACTTCTTTTGATTCTTCGGGTGGTCTTCTTGACTCTTCCTCTCCTGACTTGAGATTCTTGGACTCTTTCCTCGGAGGGTCCGGCTATTTTATCTGTCCTACCATATGCAGGTGTAAGAATCAATTCAACACCAATATGATTTCTTTCATGCAATGAAAATATTAACCCTTTATATATGTATACATCCCTTTTTACTTCGTAAGATATGATTTTTGTAATTAGTTGAAGGTTTTGATTTTTAGAAAAATATAAAGATAGGCGTATGCCTAGGTGTTCTGTTGAAAAAGGTACTTTAAAAATATTAATGAGTATGATTGATTCTAAATATAAGAGGTGGTGATGTTGATGCTTTTAAAATCAATATGTGATTTCTATGAATTTAAATATTTTATTTATTTAACCTTTAGCATTAGAAGATTTTATAGCAAAAAGGGGTAAATGTTTAATATATTCATTTGTCTAGGTTAAAGGTGATTTATAAATAAATATATATATGATTCTAAGAATATGACTATGTGTTACCTAAAATTTATATGTTTTTTCAAATAAGTTTTGTATGTATTTAAAAATATTCTAAAATGTATTAAATTGACTTGTTATTTTAGTTTTCATATTATTAAAATTTGATTCTTATATTACCCTTTTATTTAATCAAAAACCCTTTTCATTTAATTAAAATCCTTTTTCTTTTGATCTATGACTTTCAAATATTATTAATAATACATATAATTTTAAAATACATATTTGGATGTAATTTGTTATTTTGAATATTTTTCGATTTTGTTACTGTTCACAGAACCAGCTTAGAAATGATTGAACTGGCTTGAAACAGTAAACGCTGGAAAAATCGAAGAAAACCGAGTGGTTGGTTCACTGCGTCTTCTTCTTCCTCTGTTTTCTTCTCCGGCTATCCTTCGGCATTGGATTGCGACTTCTACAGTGCACCTTTAAAGGATTTCTTGGTATGAATGGATTCAAAAGATCGATACCTAGGACGTGTTTCGGTGGTTCATGTCCGGGGAACTCGGGTTGGCCGGCGGCGAGCTTAAAGCGGAGCTAGGCGGCCGCGAAACACGGGTTCGGCGCAGTGGTGGGGTTTTGACCAAGAGGGGATATGGTGATGATCGCTAAGGTGTTGGGAATCTAGAGATGGGCATGGAATGGCTCGGGGCAGTCCTCGGCAGTCACGATTGCTCGTCGGAGTTGGAAGTTAGGGCAAGGGGGGACGGTGCGTTTCGGCGGGTTTGAGGCCAAATTGATGGGCCAGGGAGCACCTAGGGGATACTCTGAGCATGATTATGCCACGGGTGTGGCAAGGGAGAGCTCGAAGCCGCCCAGCCACGCGGCTATTTCCGGGCGGAGCTCCGGCTGCGGCGCGGCGGCGATTTGGCGGCCTAGGGCACAGGCGCATGGGCGCGGAAGCACCCTAGAGGCATGAGGGAGCTAGTGCGGGCGTTCCCTTTGCTCAGGGAGGCCGGTAGCGAGCTAGCGCCATGAGCTCAAAAGCTCAGTGCAGCGGCTCTAATGGCGGCGGCGGCCTGAGGTTAAATTGGCCAGCTTGGAGCTTAGGAAAGGTGTAGGAAGGTCCTAGGAAGCCTAGGAATGTATGCTCTTGCCTCAATTTGAATCGTACAAAGGTAATTTTAAGAATTGGCCATGGCGGCCGGAATTGGGGAAAAATGGAGTTGCGGCTTACCGGCGGCGCTCCGACGGTTCGGGTGGCTCGGCGGGCTTCACGGGTCACGGGGCAAGATGCCGGCGGCAATTTCTTCAGGCCGGGGTGAAGAAGCTTGGCAGTTCGGCTTCACCGGGCACAGGCGACGCTGCGGCCGGGATGGGGAGGTAACGGCGGTGAGGTTTGGCCAGGGACGGGCATGGATGGAGTTGAGGCCACGCAGCTGTCCAGCGCATGGGACGCGCGGCGCACGCGAGGTAGGGCGACGTGGCCAGCTCGTCTCGGCATGGTGACGTCGAAAGCGTAAAGCATGGAAAGGGGAAGGCGCATTTCACTTTTATGGAAATGTTGCCTTAACAGGAAGCTTCTAAAACGGGTATTTGCAGGATTAAAACAGAAAACCTAGCTTTCTATTGTTTAGAAATCCGATTTATAGTATGGAAAATAATGTGTAATTCAGAAAATTAAAATAAAAATATTTATGGGTTCAGAACATTATAAGGATTCAAAATATACATTTTGTTTTGGTATTTAATAAATATTTATTTTACGGAATTTCTAAATCACTTCTTTAATGCTCTTATTAGTGATAAATGGTTTTGTTACCAGAAAAATATAACAAAAATACCTTTTAGTTCATAAAAATATGAATATCCCATTTCTTCAATTTATTTTAGTATTTGAAATATTTTTATTTTATGATATTTTAAATGTTCTTCTAAGCCCTTTTCATGGTTTATAAAGCTTAAAGTTATTAGAAAAACATATTAAAATATATTTATATTAACTAAATTATAGGAAAGATATTTATATAATGCATTTAGTATTTTAACAAATTATATTTTCTAGGATTTGTCATTGAGTTCTTAAATGCTTAATATTTTGATATTTATGTTAATCTTTTAATACCTTGGTTAAAAATAGAGTAAAACTTTTATGCAAGGAAATAGACGTGCATTTTGATTATTTAATTTAGTCTAGTTTTTATCTTGTTTCGCTAATTTTCTCCCTAGGTTTGTTGTCATTTCGTGAATGCACTATGCATTTTATTTCGCGAAAAATTTTCATGCTCAGAATTTAGGGATGTTACAATATGCCCGACTTCTGGTGATATGGATAGATTCAATTTGGTGTCACGACAACCTTGACTATCCGGCTACCAACCACGTAAGGATTGGAACCCGACAATCGCTAAACCACCACGACGAAGCGTTATCAATCATGCCGGAAACATGATCGACCTGATCACGAAGATTTATTCCTGCAATGCAACCGAAGAACAAGCAAGAATAAAGGTAAAAGCAATGCAGCACCCAGTAGATTCTGATCGCTTGTTTGTTTCGTTGATTCCTAGGCAGCTTAGGATGAATTTGGATGTGAGGCCGGATCTGTTGGAAAGATTATCTCGTAAGCTTTCTATCAATTTCTCATGGGCCTTAATTGGACATATGTGGCTTGGGCGTCCATTTGATTGCAGACTAGCTGCTAACGGCCGAACCAGGCCTCCTGGAGAGTTGGGTTTGGACTTGGGCTTGCTTGGCCATGGGGGAGGTTGCCAGACCTTGGTGGTGGAGTGCTAGACATCCCACATTGATGGCTTGAACGGCTTGGCCAAAGGATTCAAGCCCACTTGGTGTTCTTCCCGTCTTTTCGGCAATGTAGTCAAAGTAGTCGATGTAGTGGATATAGTGGGCGCAGTGGAAGTAGTAGCCATGCTCGTATCCTTGCTTGTGATGTGTCGGGAATTGGATAAGATATCCCAATGGCTAGGTTCAATGTGAAATATGTCCTTGGAGCGCATACCTAGGGAAAATGAGTCGAGCATGGTAAGCTTGGACTAATACCCTGGCGATTGATGCTCGGAAGTAGGTCTCTTTATTTATGAACCGTTGAACACGTCGTCATGGGCCCCGAAGAGGCGCATCTGGATGGTCGGGCCGATGCTCCTGTTGTCTCGGGAATTCTTCCATGTCAGACTCCAAAGCCTTCTAGGTATGGATATTTTTTAGGATACAAATTAGCATGTTTTTATGATATACTTGTAATTATGATAGGATTTGTAGTTATCATGAGCGCTTTCCTATTCATATAGAACCAGGACTACGTATACCTTGTACTATAAATACCCGTCCTTATGGGAGGGGGATGGCATTCCGCAACCTCATCGCAATAACACAAACGCATCCGTGTGACTGGAGTAAGGTTATTATCTCCTTCCGATAGACCAGAACCGAAATAAACCTCTGTGTTTGCTCTACTCTTCATCTCGGCGAATCTGTACATCTACGATGAAAACCCTTTGTAATATCCCAATTTTTTATTAAATAAAGAAAACTGGAAGGTTTTAAATTTTCAAAAATTTTATAATAAAATAATAAGGTAAAACTAAGGTTTAAAAACCAAGGTCATACAAATTACAAATTTTCAAAATATAAATTAAATCTAATTTTAAAGTACTTTTAAAACACTTAAACCCTTAAACCTTATTAATAAATGGTTAAAAGAAAAAAAGAGCAAAGAGAAAAAGGAAAAGGAAAAGGGAAAGAAGAAAAAAAAAAAACCCCATCGGCCCAACCCCCTCCATCTCTCCCTCTCGGCCCATTCCTCCTCTTCCCTCCCTCAACCCATCTCCTTTTCCCCTCTCTCTCGCCCCCGTAGCACGGCTAGGCCAAGGTCCAACTCGGCCTGCTCCCGGTGCCCCTCATCTCCCTGTGCCCCTTGAGAAAGTCACCGACACACGACGCCTCCCACGCTGTCTAGGTGTCGACAAGCACCAAGAGTAACAAGCACAAATCGGATTAATCGCATTGGATCAAAGCACAAGATTGATGCATACAAGACTCACTTGGTCACTCACACTTCTCTTTCTCTCTAGGGAATCATGTAATCACATAAATGATAGTGCTCTCCCTCTTTCTAACCCTTTTTCTCTTTTCTCTAGGCTACACCTAACACATAGGGACAATTTCAAGCCAAGCCATCATCTCAAACCATCCAGATTTGAGGTTTAAATACCCTCACTTTCGAAAACTAGTCGTTGGAAAAAAGTACCCTCACAGGGCAGACGAGTTCACCCTACGGCACTTACGGGCCGGACCAACTGCAATGGAGGGCCAGACTATGGTCCAAAGCACTCTGGTTTGCCCTAACATTGCGGCTGACCACACGTGGTCTAGCTCACCACTAGAGCCGGACTGACCCACACACTGCGTCGGGCCAGCCTCCACATTGCACCAGACCGGGCTCCACAATGTGTTGAACCAGCCCTCACACAATTGGCCGGACCAACCCCCATTGTGGGACAGACCATCCCCCATTATGGGGCAGACCGATGACAATGTTGCGGCAGATTGGCACAGACCGCCACATGGAAAAAGGCATAACTCCTAGCTCGAAAGTCGAAAATAGGTGATTTGGACTCTGGAAACTTAGAACGAGGGCTACATAACCCACGAGGTTACACCACCCCAAAAGAGAGATGCAGAAAACCTAAGCAAACCAAAAAGGTCCTAATTCGCACACAATCTGACACATCTCTCTTGCTACACACCTCTGACACTCTCAACACCTCACTAGGCTCAACTAGGGATAAGGAGACTCAGTGTGCATCACCCAAGAGCTAGAAAAAGGTTCGATCAAAACTGATTCGGACCCCTCTTGATAGTACAACAACTATGCTACTAACCCGGTCTTCCAACCAACACCTAGATCGGTAAAAGACTAGTAAATATCCTTGGCCCTACACTATCAATACCTTGACCTTGCATATCCTTTTCTTGATGACGTTTCACACACGACGACACCTCCATCTTGCCAACCTTAACTATTACCAATCCTTGATGACTCCTCCGTCCTATCGACCTTGACTCGACCATCCACCCGATGATCCTCTCGTCCTATCGACTTTGACTTGAACAACAACCTTTGATGACTTTCCTTCTTGTTGACCATGACTTGGCCGTTATCCTTTGATAGCACTTATCGTTATTCACCTTTGTGGGGACCTAATTCTATTCACATCACTCATAAAAGACATTAGTCCCGAAATCTCAATAGATATGAATAGGTTTGATATTACGAGAAATTAAGTGCCACAAATGTTTCGCAATAAATATTATCAAACAGAGAAACACTTGTTATATGAAAGATTTCAACAGTGCATCATGTAATAAAGAAAACGATCTATATGCACATGAGATATAGATGCCAAAAGATATTTATATTATTTTCCATGGCATAGCAATCAAACAATTCAATAAATCTCCAATCCTTACATAATGTGCACATGAATAAATATATCGGAAAAACACATGTACATTTAATAATTAAAACATATGTGAGGTAATCGATCCACTAAAAAAGAGATAAATAGATACATAGATCGATATAGGAGACATCACATCATATATTAAACTCCACTTAAAAATACATATGAGAATATACAATATGGACATATATGCATAAACACAATTAATAGCGTGGTGAAGTTTAATTTATGGATCATAAAGAATAATATGAGCATAAATCCAATGAGGAATGCAACAATAAATATGAGCGGGTTACCACATTGCATACCTCAATTTACAATCCATCCTATTTGCATATATAAGACTTGCAAGGATGGATAGCTTAGCTCTTTGACATAAATAAGTCCTCTATTTAGATGAGACTAAAATAGAGCTTAGTAACAAACTTATTAGTCTCATAAAAGGATTCATCATATATTAGATGTTTGTCATCAGTGAAACACTAAATCAAACATTAAACTATATTAGTCATTTACAATGTTTGTCATTTAATAATATTTGTCGTTAAATATGTTTGTTATTAATCACCAAAATAAAAAGAGCTACGTGAACTTACAAGGTTAACACTGCAATTTTTTTTCAAAGCATCCAAGGGACAATTTATTTATTTTGGCTCTAACTAGAACCTCCTGCCACACAATTAATCAGCGTCAGCACCTGCAGCAGAGTACGAAACAGGAGCAGCAACATTGACGATAAAAGTTCTTTGGTCTGATTGGGAAGTTTTATTAAACAAAAACCAATATATTCTTTTCGAAGGACCAATCAATGTTAATTGTGTCCGGGCCAACGCGTCAGTGACCATTACAAAAGTTCTGCCGAAAAGATGGGGTGCTCCTAGCCGATACGGACGAGAGAGAATGAAGTAGACATCACACACGCTGGCGTGGCTCAGAAAAGGCCAGTGGATCGCGTGTCCGCTTGTGAGCTCAGCGCGGCTGCTGCCGCTGCCAAAAGCGAGACGTCCAGCTAGCAACCCTGCCTCGCAATCTTTTTTTCCCGTTCTTTTTCAGCCATCGAGAATGAACCTTGCAGAGAGTTGCCTTGCAACCAAATGACCTATTAATCGTAGGTACACCCATGCCTAGTTGCCGTACAATGGTACATTTCATCTCATCCAGACAGATGGGTAGTGGTGCAATTCCAGGGTATTTTGTAGGGTGCTTGATAAGGTCATGTGCGTGTGCGCTTTCTTTGGATGTTTGATCACTCTGGTGTGTTTTTCTTGGGATGGGACCGAGCATGCATGTATATAGCTTAAACACATTACCAAATTGATTTCTTGAATATTACCAAATTGACCAATGCACAAATTGACAACACCGTCATGCACTTAACTAGTAAGACAGTAACCATAGAGGGAACTATGCTACCCATGGCTTCCTCCGTTGAGCGTTGCCCTAGAGGAGGGCATCTCCCATGGAGGGAACGTAGCGGCTCCATTTTACTGTAGCTCATCTGTCATCAACCACATGGCCTCTTCTGCAAAGTAAGGTGCGTTGTTGTTGTTCTTATCATTATGGTGATGGTAATATATTTAGAGAACCTTACGGTTCAAATTCGTTAGGTATATAGCTTGTTTCCATGTGATTATGCCACACTCATCAAATTGCTTACCTTTTTAGCTTAGATTAAAATTAAAAGCCATAGCTAGAAATTTATCATTTTTATATAAGCAAAATGTTGTAACATTTTGTAGCCATTATTTAAATCTTTTAGTGGTTTTTCTTAAATCTTGTAACACCTTTTTTTTACAATTCTTTGGACTCTCCAAGTCTCTATTTGAGGACACATAATTTTTTTAAATTATAGTCTACAGTTGGATTAAGCTAAAAAACAAGTTCACTCGTCTTCGCTGCGCCACGCGCCACCAACTTTGCTTCCAGTTAGTTTTTGGGTTCAGTGTGCTAGTAACCTTCATGTTATTATTAACTAGTAGAAGCGATATTCATTTTCTGCGGCTGGTTAGTGGTTTACCACTGCATATATTATCTGCAACTGCAAACATATATTATCTGCAACTGCAAACTGCCACTATTTGCGAGTGCACATGGATCCGTCGTTCGTGTAAGCACAGCATTTCCCGTTGGGGAAAAAAAAAAAAAGCACACGCACACGCTCGTGCTCGTGCTCGTGTCGCGAATCCGACACAAATCTTTAGGACACCCACTCCCCTCTCCCCTCAAGCTAATCACCCTGCTAATCCAGGATTAAACTAGCCTGCTAATCTCCATAGGCCGTACACGGGCGCACGGCGCCACGGCCCACGGCCACTCCCGGGCCCCACCCGGCTCTGCATGCTCCTGGTCCACGGGCCCCCGCAGCCGAGAGCCATCACTACCCCGTCGGGCCCGCAACGTGTGCTGCCGGAGGCCTACGTGGACCTGTTCTACAGAGAGAGAGAGTGAAGCGGGGAGGGTGCCGCTCCATTGGATTCCGACACAGCGTTTAGATTAGATCCACGCCTTTTCGTCTGACATCGCAGTTAATTTTCGCTGCCACTGCTGCAAAAGTTACCCGGCCATCTGATTGGCGTGCGCGCACACAAATCACAGGAAAAAAAAAAAAAAAAACCTGCAAGCAGCCATTGGTAAGAGCATCTCCGATAGATCCTCTAAAATAGAATTTTTTTTTTCTATATTTAGAGTCTCTCATCCTAAAGAATTTTTAATTAAATATACTAGTTAAAAATTATATTTAATAAAATATACTAGAGAGGAAAAAAATTGAGAAAATATCTCTGGCGGCCGCTGGCCCTGGTGGCAGTCGTCGGGGCGGATGGCGGGTGCAAACCACGACCCACACGTGGCAGGGACGGGGAACATGGCACGACGCAACAGTCAAGTTGGTTGGGTTGCCACACCACTGGTGGCGGCCGCCACATGGGATGGCGGCGCCACCGGCGGCAAGATCGCTCCACCAAGGCACAGCCGATTCAGTAGACCTTGTAGCACTCATAATTTCAAAAAAATTTAAAATTTCAAAAAAAACAAAATTTTTCTGGACCATTCCTACGAAGCTACGGTTCTATTTTTTCAAATTTCGTTGCAATTCGATGTTCCATTATTTTTTAAAATTTTGTAAATTTCATTAGATATATGTACTAGGAGTCTAGGAGCTGCTAATCGGGAGGGCACGTGGCTGCCACCATGCGGGCCGGCGGCCGCCACAGGTATTTCCCTAAATTTTTTTTCTCTCTAGTATATTTTATTAAATATAATTTTTAACTGATATATTTTATTAAAAATTTCCTTTCTCCAACAGAATCTCTATCTTAGCTTCTAAATTTAGAATTTCTCTCTCCTAGCCTCTAAATTTGTAGGCTCTCTAGCGCCTGGTATGAGCCTCGTGGAGAGGCAATAGCTAGTCCACAGGGCTCATACTTGGTACTCGGATCTCGGCTGGAGGCATTTTCTCTACCTCTTCTTACACTTAAAAAGCAAGGTCACCTTGTGTCTTTAAACCTATAACCAACTTTCGGCTAACCTAACCTCCTCTGTCCCTCCGTACCAACAAGGGGTAGTACAGGAATATTGACCTATTGTCCATCGACTACGCCTTTCGGCCTGATCTTAGGGCCTAACTCACCCTCCGTGGACAAACCTTGCGGAGGAAACCTTGGGTTTTCGGGGCATTGGATTCTCACCAATGTTTTCGTTACTCAAGCTGACATTCTCGCCCGCCGTCGACCCTTGCTTTGCGTTTGCTTCCTCTAAGGCGGAACGCCTCGCCAATGCATTTTGACATCCCACGCCTTAGAGATCGCTTAGCCCTGTTCATCTTCAGTATGGGCGCTCGATCGATGAGCTATTACGCACTCTTTAAAGGGTGGTCGCTTCTAGGCAAACCTCTGATTGTCTTTGCACCCCTACCTCCTTTATCATCGGCGGTCATTTAGGGGCCTTAAGCGGTGATCCGGCGTTTTCCTCTCGACGATGAAGCTTATCCCCCATCGTCTCACTGGCCGACCTTGACCCCTGCTATTTTTGGGTCATATCTAGTATTCAGAGTTTGCCTCGATTTGGTATCACTCGCGCAGCCCACACCGAAACAGTGCTATCAACCTCTATAGTTTTTTTAGATAGAGGTTCTGCGGGAGAGGATGGTAATATAGAGAGCAAATAGTGATTTAGAGAGAGTGTATAGAGACCCGATTTTAGAGCGTCTGCTGGAGAGGCATCTCTAGCAGAGCCTCTAAAACAAAATTTTCTCTATATTTAGAATCTCTCGTCCTCCAGCAGAGTCTCTATCTCAGTCTTTAAATTTAGAGTTTCTCTTTCTCACTCTCTAAATTTGGAGGCTCCCTATATCAACCTCTAGTTTCTCTGGATAGAGATTCTGCTGGAAAGAATAAAAATATAGAGAGCGAATAGTGATTTAGAGGGAGTGTATAGAGGTCTAATTTTAGAGCATCTGCTGAGATGCTTAATGTGGTATATTTTTTTAGGAAAATAATGTGATATACTAGAATAAAGGCATAACTCTAAAATGCCAGGATGTGTTGGAATGGCCAGGTTTGGATCCCTGGAGCAACTAAAATGAACCATATAAAATAGGGTTATAGACTAGTACACATCATCCGACTTAAGGAATTTGAGGCGTGGTGCAACGACTAGAACCGTTATTTAGATCAAAAATAAACATGTGAATGTATCTGGATAAGGTAACTTCTAATCTTTTCTTTCTTGAGGCAAAGGATTTGCGTAGTACTACTTCATACCATATTTACGTTTAGATTGAGCTGATATATTTATACTCATAGTAGACATCGTATCTCCAATTGATCAAGGTTGATAGTTCTAGGCTGGTTAGATTAGAAATCTTGCGACACCGTCTCATGTATGATTAAACTTGGAAAGTTATGATATGTTACTTGTTTAGAAATATTTGCTGACGCATGTCTATCAGCATAGTATGGTAGAAGCCTTTACTCTTATACCAATAAAAATCATCCTTAATTATTGCAACATATTGTTTAACTGCTACATTCGATAGACTAGCTAGTTCAGCCTGATACCTCCCATGTAAAAGTAAAATGCTCCACGTACCAAATAATTCTTGTCATCAACATTTCCTTTCTTTAAGCAAACAAAACCTAGCTGGCAGAGATGCTTAGTACTTTGAGATCAAATTAAAGAGTAAATTGCCCTAGAATCTCTTAATTCCTGTAGAATTTTTTCAATTATCTCACTAAAGTTGAGATTGCGTGTTCTCATGGGCTTAACTTATTTGTTGATTTGCTGGCAACCTAAACTTCGAGAGCCCACTAAAGTGACTTAGAGAGTCCGATCCACTTTGTTTAACTTGTATTCTAGAGTTTTGAAAAATGATTTCGAGATAAAAAAATAACTAAAAACCAAAGCATGTTACTTTTCGATACGAAGATATATAAGCCATAAGAAAATAAACATAAGCCCTCAAGAACCCTCTAAGATCTAACTTGGCCGCCCATGTATGCACATGAGGTGATGTGGTACCTATGTGCATTTGATGCTTAGAATGCGACAATATGTAGCAACATGTGCACTCTATGCTGAGGTTACCCCGATGTGGTAGTGAGTAGTGACATGGCTCTTCACATGGTAAGCGGTGGGGGCAATGCATGGCAGGTAGCTAGGGCGACAATTGTGACTTCACAACGATGGCAACTCGGCTCGAGGTGACCACCATCGACATAGGCATGACTCAAGGAACTTGGTGGTGTGTTAAGCTTTGTCACCATCGGTGGGAAATGGGTTAGCAAGCGGCGGCGACAATTTCATTTTGATGACCAAGTGACTAATCTAGAGAAGAGGTGGAAGCACCAGCCAGAACGTAGATTGAGGAATATGGTGGAATGCATCTCATTGACAAATTACATGAGATACGATAGCGACTTTCACCCTTAACAATTAGCGACAATGACGACATCATTTGTTTCAATCTCCGGGCTCAAAACATCAAATTCAAATTAACTTCACAAAGAGGTTACTTAAGGCTTAGATTATGATGTGATATTATCGATATCAAAGAAAATACAACTGGCCGGGCATAGAGGCGTTTCCAGGTTAGCGTTATTTTAGTAATTTAGTGTTATGTGCACACATGGGTGTTCCCTCCTGTGCACGCATGGATGCTAGATGAACACTTAATGGGTCAACAACGGTGCGGGAGCTCCATCGAGAGCTAACTTTAGTGTGTGTGGTGGAAGGTACAAAAATAAAATCTCAACTTGAAGGTGCTATGATACAATTTATTCAAAATTGATAAGACACATAAGAATAACTATGTTCGTAATTTGGAAAATATTGACCATGGTGTTTGGACAAAAATTGAACTACGATGGTCTATCAGTAAAGCGAAACCAAACAAAACCGTTGTTGACTTCACATCTACGAGAATACGATAATGCCAAACTAGTATAATACAAATCAAACAAAACATTTTGCCGTAGCCGAGGGATATAAGGCGGATATAGTAGTAGAAAAGCACACACGTCCAATATGTATCGGTACGGTTTGACTAAATTTTTTAGTTGTAGCCTAGAGTAACGTTCAATTTATACCATTGGCTTATCTATTATGATCTCGTCTAAGAACACCAACATTTGTAATATACACGTAAATTTTCTACTTTCAAATTGTGGTACAAACTAGTCACTCCTATTGGCCGTGATAGTTTTTCTTTTCCGATAAACCCTCACCGATAACACGAGAGTAAACAGAAACTCACAAGGTACATACGTTTTTAAACATACGACATGCGACATCTAGCAACGGCAAACGAAGAGAGAACCGAAAATGCTACACAGCTGGAACACAACCAACATGCATAGCTAGAAAAACGTTAACGCGTTCGCGAAACACGCACGGGACGCCAACCTCCTCCTCTCTTAAGGCTTTGCATACGCACAAATACATACGGCCTCACCGACCACTCCCTCTCCATTACTGCCCGCGTCTGCTCCACCACCACCACGAGACAGCGCAGCGCAGCGCAGCGCGGCACGGGCTGCACAGCGCGCCGCAAGAATCCAAGAAGCGCCCGCCGAGGAGGCGTTCGTCGACACCGGTGATGAGGGCGGGGGAGGTAGTGATGGTCTTCTTGGCCGTCGCGGCGGTTGCCGTTTCTGGTGCGGCGGGGGCGGGGGCGCTGCCGAGGTTTGCGGAGGCGCCGGAGTACCGGAACGGGGAGGGGTGCCCGGCTGCGGCGGCGGGGGTGTGCGACCCGGGGCTGGTGCACATCGCCATGACGCTGGACGCGCACTACCTGCGGGGGTCCATGGCGGCCGTGTACTCGCTGCTCAAGCACGCGTCCTGCCCGGAGTCGATCTTCTTCCACTTCTTGGCCGCCGCGCCGGGGGAGGGGGAGCTGCGGCGCGCGGTGGCGGCGTCGTTCCCGTCGCTGCGGTTTGAGATCTACCCGTTCCGCGCCGAGGCCGTGGCCGGGCTCATCTCCGCGTCCGTGCGCGCCGCGCTGGAGGCGCCGCTCAACTACGCGCGGAACCACCTCGCCGACCTGCTCCCGCGCTGCGTACCGCGGGCGATTTACCTCGACTCCGACGTCCTCGCGGCCGACGACGTGCGGCGCCTGTGGGAGACGCGGCTGCCGGCCGCCGCCGTGGTCGCCGCGCCCGAGTACTGCCACGCCAACTTCTCCCGCTACTTTACGCCCGCCTTCTGGTCCGACCACGAGCTCGGCGCGCGCGTCTTTGACGGCCGCCGCCGCCCGGCCTGTTACTTCAACACCGGCGTCATGGTCGTCGACCTCCGCCGCTGGCGCGCCGGCAACTACCGCCGCCGCATCGAACGGTGGATGGAGATCCAGAAGGAGAAGCGCATATACGAGCTCGGGTCTCTGCCCCCGTTCTTGCTAGTCTTTGCCGGCGAGGTGGAGGCCGTCGACCACCGCTGGAACCAGCACGGCCTCGGCGGCGACAACGTGCACGGCAGCTGCCGCCCGCTCCACGACGGGCCCGTCAGCCTCATGCACTGGTCAGGCAAGGGCAAGCCATGGGACCGCCTCGACGCCGGCAGACCGTGCCCGCTCGACCACACATGGAAGTCCTACGATCTCTACATCGGCGAGGACGATGGTTCCGCTGCCTCGCCGGCGTCAGGGCCGGCATTGTCGTCTGCATTGCCGGCCTCCCTGTTTTCTTGGTAGGAGGGGAGTTTGTAGCTGTAGTGGCATACTAAATATAATAATTCTTTTGTTGGTTCTGCGGTTCTTGGCAATGGCAGTGTGCTCCACTGCATTGCATTGCTGCTGCCGCCGCCGCCGCTGCCGTGAGCTAGCTGCCGTTCGCCGTAGGGTGTACAGGGCGGTGAATGGAGTGGTGGCGGTGATGGTGACACAAGGAGAGGGGAGAGTGGACAAAGAAAAGAAAACCTTGTTCTTTTCGGTAGAATTCTGATTGGTTATTTTGGGGGTTTTGATTCTTTTTGGGCGGTGATTCTTGGGGCTCCGAATTAGCTCAATTGGCGGTGTACAATTCTTTGGTAGGAAAGACTTGGAATTTTTGTTCTATTGTTGATGATTCTTTTATTCATATGACATGTGTTCTTGAGGTGAATTTGTGTTCTTGATCTAAATTCATATATGGTTGAATCGAATCAGAAATTTTGTGTAATATGAAGTCACCACAGAAGCCTGAGGCAGGTCATAAAGCTGAAAACATGCCGGCAGGAGAATTCTCCATTAACTATCATAAAAACTTGTTTTTGAAATGCCTACAGTTCTGAATCAAACATGCCCATGAGGCGAAGAGCAATAGCTGCAAGCATTTTGCGTATCTGTCAAATTCAAAGCTGGATAAAACGCTGAAGAGCCAAGCGATGAGAATGCAGATCATGTTTTGTAGGTTGAACGATTGATTGGGCTGCAATGTAGCATTGAATTTGGAGGTGACGCTTCCATGATCCTTGTGAATGGGTTGTTCTTGGAACATGCCTACTAGATTGTCAATGGGACTGTTCCTGATGTACATTCCCCTCTGATCAATAGCAATTTCCTGTATTCATTTAACTTGTATAATTTTTTCGGTCAGGATTCAATGTATTCATTTAACTTGTATAAATTTTTCGGTCAGAAATCAATACTCCACACGAGGCCTGTGAGTCTGTGACTGGGAGCTTTCTGAGTTTACTGTTGAAAAATGCTGTGCCCATTGGTTTCCCGCCTGCTTTCATACATGTTGAAACAAAGGTGTGTGCTTGCTAGTATTTGAAGTTCTACTACTGCATTTGTTCTTAAACCTTAGGCAGCATGTCCAATGTAAGTGAAAAATCATTTTCTCAGCTCACAATCAAAACCGGAGGTGTCTGTTTAGCTTACCTGCTTTGCTAGGCCAGTGTAAGAGCATCCCTAGCGGTAGCTGAAAAATACTGTTTATATGACTTTTTAGGGATAGTGTTGGCTAAAATGAATGAATCTTTTAGACATAGTGTAAAAGCATATCTAGTAGGAACTCTATAATACTGTTCATCTAATTTTTAAGGGATAGAGAAGTTGCTGAAGGGAATGAATCTTTTAGAGTGTAGTGTAAAGTACTTTTAGAGAAAGGATATAGTGTGTAGGGAATAGTGTTATAGAGGAAAAATTTAAAATAACTGCTGGAGATGCTCTAAAGTACGAAGAAATTTTAGAGGATGGATAGAGTGTGTAGAAAATACTGTTATAGAAGAGAAATTTAAGTGTTTACCGAAGATGGTCTAAGAGTTGATAGCTCAACGTTGAAGTCTTGAAGCAGCGACATGAGAATATATTAGCCTAGCATGTCAAAGACGAGCCACTTTACACAAGCAACCAACTAATGACCAGCTACGGATTGAAGCTGCAAGGCAAGTGCACTACTGCAGTGCAAGTGTGCAACTAATCATTGTCTATATTCTTTTGTCACTTGCTTCTCCCTCTCACTTTGCCTTTTCTTTCTCTTCCTTTTTTCTTCCTCCACCCCTTCAAGTGTGATGAACTCCTCTCCACCCACTGGGCATCATCAACCACCACCTATACAACTTAATTCACTATACCCTCTCACATGGATAACACCTGCATGATAAAAAGACAAGAAGAAAGGGAAGCCATTGTTCTGGTAAACTAGGAGCAAATGATGGTGCATATTGTAGAAAGGCGTCATTTTCATTTTTCAGGCAGTGCCACTTTCCATGTGATTGGCATTCATCGGAGGATCCAAAGTCGCCCTGTGGTGATTCCACGCGTCATCCATCCACCACCTGATGAAGCAAGCGAGGCAGATAGATTCATTCTGACCGTCCGATGGAAAAATCAATGATCTCACGGCCGAAGTGATAGAGATCACCGTCATGTTTCACTACAATGTATGTGATGACCCCATGGGCGAATCTACGGTGTAAAGCCTAAGGTCTCCTTCCTGGCTAATCTGTATCATTTGTCTTTGTAATATAAAGGCAATTTTTGCCTTAGCTAATCGAAATCATCCGTCATGGAATCAACGACTAAGACTAAATTACCATGCACAATTAAAAAACGACAGATTTAACTCCTCATGGACGAGGAGTTAGTGATTTCACGATGGCCTACCAGCAAAGCAAAGTTTGTCAACGATAAAAGCGGAGGATACGGTCCTCATAGGACGCATATCCTCTAACGTACGTCAGAGGGACTTTAGGTCACTGACATGTAGAACGTCAGAAAATACATAATCATCCTCGTAGTATATAAGTAGGTGAGTCCTTGTTACAAAGATACAAATTAATGTTACCAGTCCATGCCAGTCACACGACTTTGATGACCTTTCTTTTTTTGGATCCGGCCCGGTGATTCCAGGGCAGCCTGCACGGCACTGTAGCGAGTTGCCTCTTCCTCCGCTGCGGACAGCGAAGGACACTGTTCCATCACCCCCTGGCTGGCAGTGGCGGCCACCGGATTTGGGCGCCATTACTGGCCTCGGTGCCCTGCATAACGACGGCCACCGAATTCAGGTGGGCGCGCGCTCGCGTGTGGCGGGCAGCGAGACGTACACGCCGGCAGTGAACTCGACCGTCGTCGTCGCTGCTGGCTCTGGAAGCTCCCGGTTCAGCGACACGCCGTAATGGCAGAGTTGGATGGGAATGCTTGCCGTTTCAATTGAAGGCACCTGTACTCGACACATGCAGGGGTTAGGTCCCAAGATTTATTCGGGAATGGCCATGGGAGAAGGATGGATCAATGGTGCGGTTCTGAAAGGAACGAAGTGTGTGCTATCATCACGGTGCTTAAATGCATAAGCTCTTGTAGTACTCCCTCTGTTGGGATTTATAGGGCGTATTAGAGATTTGGATTTGTTGTTTAATATAGGACGCACACAATTTTCAATGTTATTTTAGTGAGATCTTTCCTATAGTATCCTCGTTTAAAGCATGCATGCATACGTGTGACTAAGTTCATTTGAAGCATTAATTGTCTCCTCCACCAATTAAGTTCAAGGATAAATTTATAACTTGACCATTACCCTTGGTCTTGAAGCCCATATCTAATACGCCCTATAAATCCCAACGGAGGGAGTATTTAGCAGTCTAACAGATATAAATGACTAGTGACTAACTGTTACATTTAGCACTTGTTGAGCAATGCGTACAGAGTTTTGAGTCTTACAGAAACAATGTGTTAGAACTATTTTTATGTATTCATTGTTGTTGTATTAAACTATTTTCTATGTTGTATCTAGGAATATTAATGTGCTTTTAGCTTGGAACTTGGAAGATTAAATTTTTTAATCCATTCATTGGCTAACAACAACATAGAATAGTGCAATATATAATTAGGTACTAAATGGAGATTTTTCCCCGCGGGTCCCCGCGTACCCTAACGGGGATGGGGACGGGGATGGGGAAAAAAAGTCTCCGTGACTGGAGACGGAGACAGGGAACAGGAAATTTTATGTCTCGTGGGGACAGGGACAGGAAGGTACTCCCCACGGGGAATTTTTCCGTTGCCATCCCTAACTACGGTCCATCGGGCATTCACACCCTAATGTCCATTGGGCCAAAGATGTTAGATCTGGCTTTGATATCACTTGTAGGATTGAGTTTGGGTCTTCTCACCCCAAAAGGTAGCCTTAGAGGTAAGGAGCTCCCCACTTATAAACTAGGTTCGTCGTCCTCCCACAATCCATATGGAACTTTAGTTGTGAATCCCACCACTCGGGTTTAATTTCTTAAGAGGACAAATCTAGGTATCATTTTTAGGGTGTCATATAGCTGTGAGATCGAATCACCAAATCCTGCAATAATAAAAAATACGGTTTTGCTAGGCAACAGTTGCCTAAAAATTTGCAAAATCTCGGTCGATTTTACTCACCCGCGCCGCCACCGTCTTCCTCCTCGCTGGCTGTCGCCTTCCCCTTCTCCCGCCACCGCTGCCATTGGGGTTAGGATTCGGTGCAGGTTAGGGTTTAGGTTCACCGGTGCCCCCTTCCCGGGCTTAGAGGGAGGCTGGGGAGGCGGCAACCCATCGATGGAGGCGGTTTGTGGTAGGGGTGGTGAGGCGGCGGTAGTGACGCCACCGGAGTTGTCGGAACGGAGGATCGGCGGTGGACGGGGTTGGCCTGGGGATCTAAGAAGGCCCTGGTATTATTAGGAGGCGGTGGGTGTTGGCCGATGGATCCGGCGAGAGAGCTGCCGAATACGGGGTAGGAGGGCGGGGACGACGAACCTTGCCGGAGAAGAAGTAGTGGGGGAGAAGGAGGAGAGGCGATGTTGGATCTAAAGGAGGAGGAGGAGCACTGACGAAGGAGTGGCAACACCAACGAGGAGTGGTGGGGAATGGGGGGAGGAGTTGAGGTTTTTTAAAACAGTACAATTCAGACGCACATAACTCACACCACACTCATGTACTCGTACGAGTCCAGTGCACATGCAAGAATCAGATCAGAGACTCTAGGCCTCCTTACACAGGCACGCGTAGTCCCACTGAACGCGGACACGTGCGTCCCGGGATTCAATCCCGGGTGTACCGGTCCCAGGATTAAATCCTTGGCTAGGTGAGGAAAACCACAGCCGGCAAGGCTCGAACTCTGGTCGGCTGGGCGCACACCCGCACACGCAACCAACTGAGCAAAGCTCGGTCCTCGGAGGAGTCGAGATTTTGGCGGAGGATGGAGGAGTCGGGATAGTCGGGATGGGGAGGGGCGGAGTCGAGGGTGCCTTCCTATAGAAGCGGAGAGAGAGACGGACTGTTGGATTGAGATCCAACTGTCAAGAAAATTGACTGAGAGTGAAATTTTTTTAATCGACTGACAGCTAGTTAGTCCCTAAAAATATATATAAAGTGGCTATGCAATTTGGACGGCTGCGGCTGACCACGGAAGCTCCAAATGACATCTCAGCGCAACGTTGTGACCGCATCATCTCGTCAGGGTAGGTAAGATACGGCAGGAGCTAGGTAGGGCCGTTATGGGATTACAGCGGTGTGCCTAACGGCTCCCAACGGCTTGTTTAGTTGCCACTGATCCTGCAATTAACAAATGCCGTAGCTTAACTAAGAATCTCGGGGATGAAAGTTGTGGGGCTTGCAAGCTAGTTCGTGTTCTGAATTTCTTGTGTAAGAGTAGAGTACTAGCTAGCTGAAACTTAACTAATCAAACTGGCCTGTCCCGCTGACCCCAAATGCACTTCATCTTTGAGCATTGAGATATATCAACTATCAAGTATCGCTGCAAAAAAAAAAAAAACACACACACACATAGCTCAACAGTGTAAAGCATGCACGACCACCCAAGACCTGTAAAATCTTCTTTTTAAAAAAATGCTATAATCTCTAGCATTCGGAGAAGAAAAAAAGCCGAACGGCTTATCGAAGATCTCACAAAGTTCAGCTTATTAATTTTGGCTATCAAAAGACCACCACCACTGCCACTACCACTACTTTCTTTCTTTCGTAGGTAAAACCAAACTGGTTCGTATAGCCATTCAACTTGTTTTTGTTTAGCTGATCTGGCGTTTGGTTCCAGGACCAAATCTTCCCATCCAAAGTTTGCCAAATTTTGGTCGCTAAATTATATTGTCCATGCATTTGCAAGGAAGATGAACAAAAGAGCTTATGAAAGGGGAATCGTACCAAATTCTCGCAAATAACCAAGATACCAAATGGAAGTCAAGTCTAGACAAAGTTACCAAATGCTGTAAAGTGTCATCCAAAAATGTGTTTCAGATCAAACAACTCCAAGCTTATTGCAAGCCCAACGGTTCGAACGAAGCTAGTTCGAATGTCCATTCGGCCTATAGACTTTTACTGAGATTGAAGCTGCATTTTGTTGAGGAGTAAAATTACCCTGCCAAAATTTGTTCATGAGAGTAGCATGGCCAAGTTTTGGCAGGAAAATAAATAAAGCCAATGAAAAGACAACCTCATCAAATCTGCGCAACAAACAAAAACCAGGTTGCTGGGTTCTGAACACAAGTAGCGAGCAGGCACAAACAAAAACCAGGTTGCTGGGTTCTGAACACAAGTAGCGAGCAGATGCCTGTGTTAGAGATATATTAGGATATTACCAGAGTCCTTTATCATATTAGGATAGTATTAGAGTCCTTACCTTATCTGGGCTTTTTCTGCCTTATCTAGGCTTTTCATATACCCTATATATATAGACCCTTGACCTAAAATCAATAAATTTTATATTCATAACATGGTATCAGACCTACAGTGCTTGAAACCCTAGCCACCATTGCCTCCTTCCGCTACGCTGCCCCCGAGAGGAGCAATATTTGATCTCGGGGGCGGCCACCTCGTCATCGCTGTCATCACCGGATTTGCTTCGTTCCTGCAGATCGGGCTCCCCAACAAGTAGAAGCTAATTGCTTTGGCCATGCTCGTCGTCGCTACTTCCTGGGATTGATCTGCCGCCATCTTCTACTCCTGCATCGTTCTTTGCTCTTGGCGGCCACCTTAAATCAACAACAGATCGATTCAATCTGCCACCAACCTCGTTCCTGGCGTCGCCGATCCGGCCGTCGATGCATTCTTTGCTCGGCATTGCTTGCTGCTTTCGTGGTGGCTTGCATTGCATTGCCTCCGCCTGACCAGTGGGCTCTTTTCGTCCGCTTTGCAGCTACCGCTCAGGCTTCACCGCGTCGCCTCGGCCTCCTCCTGGCTACGTCCCGCTCTGCTCTAGCATCTGCACAAGGTCGCGCCTACTACTGCCTACTAGTAGCAGTAGATGGATAGGTTCCTCTGCCTTGACTCATCTCTGTCTTCCACTAGCTCTTTGCTCTCATGCAGTTGTGCCTTCTCCTTGCTGGAGGTTTCTTCTGTTTTGCTAATTGCCATGGGGAGCTCGTGCTCTACCCATTGTGGGCTTTGGTGTCAGGCTAGGCTATAGGTTGTGCTTGGTGATCCTATGATATGTGCTTATGGAGTGGGCTGTGTTTCGGCCATTCATGCTATGCACTTTGCTGATTGCTTCCGCTGCTTGCATCCTTTTAGATTGATTTCTTTAGTTATCTCTTTAGGTTTAGTGTTTGCTTTCGCATCGCTGTGTCCATCCAAGTTCACTATTTTTGTTGTTGCTGAGTTTGTCTATGTCATGCGAGTAGTCCATAAATTTTTATCCATCATCTAGCTTTGTGTCCTTTCTTTTACTTGACTACAGTTCTACCTTTTTCTTTGAGCCGCTGCGTTTTCTTTGCGCTGCTGTCTCTTAGGCTACAATCTGCGTTGCTAGATGGGAGGAGACCACTTTCTAGATTTTGACATATGTTTACAATTGCATGCTATAACAACTACGACGACATTTGCAAGACCCGGACTTCGGATTTTTTTTTATTTTTTACTGTATTCCCGTTCAAATGCAATGCTATTATATATGCCTTGCATTTAAGAGGTACTTTCTTTTTAGTCTATTCTCTTTCAAATGCAATGCTATTGCATACGCCTTGTATTTGAGGGGTGTTAGAAATATATTAGGATATTATTAGAGTCCTTTATCATATTAGGATAGTATTAGAGTCCTTGCCTTATCTGGACTTTCTCTGCCTTATCTAGGCTTCTCATGTACTCTATATATACAGGCACTTGGCCTACAGAACAATACATCTTATATTCATGACAACGTAAAGTTAAAATCGAGAATGAAGCTTTGGTTTGAGGACTATTGGGTTTAGATGTTGCATGGAGTTCTATCTGATTTTCTGGGATTAAAACTTCAGTTCTTTCTTTTTGTGAATGCTTGATAAGTCTTTTTGCTAATGGTTTGGAGCTAGCTAGGTTGTCTTCTGATTCTAAATATTATCTATGGCAACTCTAACTTTGTTTCTGTTTTTTAAGGATTAATTAGATATAGACAACATATCCAGTGCTAATGTCTATTGAGTGCTAACATGCTAACATTAAATCTGGACTACCAGATACATAATGAGTGGCTCAAAGATGAAAACCCCATTAATTACTCCATTTCTCACTTAAATGCTTTCACACAACCCTCCTTGACTTTGTAAGTAGGAAAGAGACCTCCACCTCTCCATATCTAAGCCACTCCTCCTAGATCTTATGATCCAGATTTGATGTTAACATATTAACACCCAATAGGTGTTAGTACTAGATATGTTGCCTTAGATATATGCCACTGTTCAATGTTCTATTTCAAGAACTGCCCCTCTCAATTGAAAATTTTAAATCTGCCATAGCTAGATTGCAAAGTTCGATTCATCCTATTATGCAAATCTCAAAGTACAACATTTAGCATTCATTCGCTCAATTAAAGAAAAAAGAGGATTCATAAGCTTTAAGATAAACAGCCCAGAAAGGTTACTTAAAAACCATATGCATTTTTAGCTGCATTGTTCTTTTGAGCTTAACTTTAGATTATATTCCACAGCTAGAATTTTTTTCTGGGTACAAGTCTGAGCTTAACTTTAGATTATATTCCACAGCTAGAATTTTTTTCTGGATAAAAGTTAAACGCTTTGCTACCATTTTATTTCTTCCTACAGCTCTCAAAACTAAATTTCAACAATTTTTTTGGACTATCAAAGCCCTCTAACAAAAGCTCATAACTTTTTCAGATTATAATCCATTAACAGTTCTAACCTGAAAAGATAGGTAAAAGAGCTTCTAATATCTCAAGACCGCAAGAAGGATGATTAAAGTTAAACCATAAGCCTTTTTAGGTTCTCGTATTTAAGATTAAATGGCTGTCTTGAAAGCCGCTTAAAGGAAAGAAAAGAAAAAAAAGACTTGCCACTCTCGGCCTCTCTACAAACTCCCCAAGAAGGTTAGATGCCTCCTGCTTAGACCATCTTCAACCATTTTTCTTTTATTTCCTTTCCTTCCCGATCTTCAACATCTCCATATCGGTTCCCTTCATTTCCCACCATCTCCAATAGGAGATAAACAAAGCATGTAAGCATCGCAGGATAGAGATTCACATATGATGATGAATAACAATGTTGCTTCCACACAGCTATCGGTATTCAGTACCAGGAGTATGAATAACAATTTGGTAACACACAAAAAAGCGGTTCTCATGGCTACAAGTTGGATTGTTATGTTCACAGGGCTAAAATACCACATCCAAGGGAGCAAAATCACAACTAAAATAGAGTCAACTTGCGCGTAAAATGGTGCAATCATACAAGAACAAAAAACAATTCTTACTGCTATCGCATACGCTCCACAGAAACTCCAATGGAACCTCTTATTAAACATTCTCCAACATAGAGACTGCAGGCCGCTATGGAGGTTTTAGTCTCCACTTTCAAAACTGTAAGCACAAAAAAAATGGAAGGTGAACACTACATCAACGCATCTCTATTGTTGGATCATCGCTTCCAACAAGGTTTGGTTCGCATCAACGCATCATGGAGCGCCAAGTTCTAACATCAAGGTGTGGTTCGCATCATCGCTTCCAGGGCCACTAAACTGGATGGGACCTGTCTCGTGAGAAAAAAATAACAAGTTAATTTATTTCTATAGCAGTTATGGTCATTGCTGGCAATTTCCTGATTACATACCAGGGCTGATGTATCGATTCTTGAGAGCCCATTCATCTCGCATGGATGCAAACTTCTTAAAAGGTGCGCCTGGAAATTGAGAATACAGGAAGTCTGATTTTGATTTTTTTTTTTAAAAAGGACATAAACCTTATAGTTCTTAGGGAAAATATATGAGAACCCCCTTTAGTTTCAGCCAATTATCTAAAGACCCCCTATAACTCGATTTATATCTAAATACCCCCTGCAAGCTAGAGTACGGTGGACTAATAACCCCTCAGCCCGGTTTCCTTGCCACGTGTCAGCCACGTTAGCGCCACATGTCATTTCTTTTCCTTTTTCCTTTTTCTCTTTTCTTTTTCTTCCCTTTTAGTCCCCCGCTGTGAACCAGTTCGGCTTGCTACATTGAAGAAAAGAAAAGGAAGAAAAAGAAAAGAAAAAAGGAAAAGGAAAAGAAAATACACGTGGCGCGGACATGGCTGTCATGTGGCGAGGGAACAGGGCTGCGGGGTTATTAGTCCACCGTACTCGCTTGTAGGGAGTATTTAGATGTAAATCGAGTTATAGGGGGCCTTTAAATAATTGGCCAAAACTAAAGAGGGTTTTCAAATATTTTCCCTAGTTCTTAAAAGGTACTTCATAGTTCATACCATCAAGTTCCACCATGGCCTTCTTGATCACTGGCTTGAACTTGCCTGATTGTACAGAACGTTAAAAGTTAAAATCCAACACTAATAAGTCCAAAAAAAGGGTTTATATTGTCACATTCACTTGAAGAAACAGTCAAAAGAACTTGTTTCAACATAGTTGGATAACATTCAATTCAAAAGGAGAAGCACCAGGGAAATAGTGAATTGTATAAAATTACCATGCCTCCTCTCGACATCCATCAATGATGTCAAGGCAGTTCCTCCAACGGTCCATTCTTCCACAGGAGCAGCAAGGTTGCCAACCTGAGTCAAGAAAACAAAAAACAAGGCTTCAGTCAAATCATGGACGTCCATATATACAATAAAATAGCTCCCAGATAATGATAATCATATGTTGCCTCTATTTGGTTCGTAAACTTCGGCCTACTAATGAATATGGGGTGGAAACAGGAAATAACATATGGGAATGTTTGCATGATTAGAAAGTGGTATTTACAAAATTCACAAGATATACAATGTAAATATGCATCCATGGAAGAATGTTAATCAGACGTTAAGTCGTTGACCCACACGAGGCATCTATCATGTAACATGGCAAGAAAATACAGTAAATACAATGGGCATACCGACGTAATAAGTCCCGTCTTCCCATTTTGGAGAAGAGCCCCAGAACCGTAGCCTAACGCATAGCAATAGCTAGAATCAAAATTAGTAGGAAGGCCACATCTTCCTTCGTATCTGCAAAATTACAAAACAACAGCATGAGCAAGAGTGGGGTTATTCTTGGATATTTCAATGTACATACTTACCCAAAGAAGTGAGATTGGCCTCTGAAATGTGCAGGGTACTTTCCTTCCGCTTTTCTCTTCTCCAATTCAGTTTCAACCATGGTGATAAGCATTTTCTCAGTTTCAATTTTTGCAACCTGAAACAAATATTTTGGACACCAGTCAGAGTAGACAACATTTTGATAGAAACAGAGTCAACCACCAAGGAATAAACAAAGTTATGATGGCCTTGTTTCTACCTGAACATTGCCATGTGGATCTCTTTCAAGCAGAAGTTGTTCCTGAATGGTTTTCGGCAAGAAGTCAAACAATTGACGGCATTCTGGTTGAAGTTTGCTTTTCCAAGCACCTGCCTCGTCAACAACATCATGTGCCAAAATTTCATTCAATTCTGCAATGAGTTTCTGAATCTGAAAATGAAACAGAATGGCATCAGTAATGCACAGCATGAAAACACAAAGTAGCAAAATGCGTAATAATTGTCAAACCTCTGGGATGAAATCAATCAGGCCCTCAGGTATAAGGATAACACCATAGTTGTAACCAAGTTCTGCACGCTTGCAGATGATATCAGTAATGTAGTCTGTGACATTCTTAAGGGTTTGCTTCTTTGCAGCAACCTACATTAATGCAGAAAAAAGGAAACAACATATTACAGGCATTTCAGTGAAATAAAACATGTAAACTATTCACACATGTTTTTGTAAAAGAAGTCATAAAGTGGGTCAATGTATAAAAAATAAGAAGTTTGATACGGAAAAAGAAAAGTGAAATGCACGTGAAACAGAATATGGTACTCATGTACCATAATGTATCACCAATCTAGCTAGAAAAAGGTTTGAATTTCAGGTTATGCTAATTTAATTCTGAAGGAATTTCCTTTATAAGAATTACAAACCTCTTCTCCAATGAGCGCAACGTTAGGGTGTGTTTGCAAAGCACACTCTAATGTAATGTGAGAAGCAGCACGACCCATAAGCCTCACAACTGCATAACAATAGCAAGTGCTTAGCAGGGAGTATAAGAAAATAACAAAAATAATGTTAAATGGATCATCTATGATGCTGCTCCATAGTTAAACATCCATGAATTATATATGTTTGTAGTATACTGAACAACAATATGATAATATTTGTTGGCATTATAGCCATAGCTTAGAAAAAATTAGAGGATGAAATTCACAATAGCTTTGAGTATTCATTGACTTTCTTCTCATAATCTAATTACAGAATTAAAATTTAAAACATGGATAAGTTGCAGTTACGGTGTTTATGTATGTTGTAGAGCCTCACCAGGTTGTTTGTTAAGTAACTGCATTCCGGATACACTCTTCTCAAATTTACTTACTGAAGAACTAACAGTCTGATTCAATTATCTTTTGCAATAAACAGTTTTCCCTCCTTTTCAAAATATAAGTCCCATAATATTGCAGTTTTGTTTCAACATATAAGGTGTGCATAATTTATCTCTTTTTGCCTCATTTATCTTCCCTCTCTGCAGCATTATGAGTAAACACACACTAACTATCATCACTCTTATTCCCAATAAACTAACACAATGAATAACAAGGATATTTCCCTCTACTATTCCCTTGGCTTCATGAACTTGGTATCCGTTTGCATGGACAAAATATGCCTTATAAGAAGAAATGGAGTGAAAGTAGAATTTAGTAGTTGACAACCATAACACTGTTTAAATTTCACCTATTTTATTGCTATCGACTCTTTGCCAAGTGTAAGAAAACAAAATCATGGTTCAGCATGTCCAAACAGAAAAGACTTACAGTGGTAGTATTTTCCCGTTGACCGTGCATCAGTCATGACATTGCCAATCATTTCAGAGTATATCTGGAAAAAGAGGAACATCATTGTCATAGCATGATCCTAAATCCTCATCTGTGTAAAATGCCATGATTTCACTTTAAACTGTATGAATGCTTGTGAACAATTGTGCCATAACTGTGCAAGTGAAGTATTTGAAATCTAAACAAGATTTGCAGAGAACTCAGGGAATGATGCATAAGGACCAAGAACCTGATACCTTGCAAGCAGTGTCAAATCCGAAGCTTGTTGGAACCTCCTTGCATTTTAAATCTCCATCAATAGTCTTTGGACAACCAATAACATGAGTCTTCAGGTTCTTTCCCCTACAATGCAAAGTTCCTGACTTAGAAAATATCTTTATTTGCTTGTGAAGAGCAGATAACTAGCAATATAGCCATGAAAAATAAACTCTAATGTGCATTTACAAGTTACACAGCGATATTGTGACCTAATATTTGCAGAAAAAAGACGTTTAACCTGAAAATAAAAGGCTACAGCATTGTAAACGAGGTATTAACAGCTACTAACCTGAAGTACTCAGCAAGAAGGCATGCGTTGGTGTTTGAATCATCACCACCGATGACCACAAGTCCATCCAAATCAAGTTTGTTGACTGTGTCTTCAGCTTGCTTGAACTGCGAAAACACCAGAAAGAGTTAAAATAAAGATGATGCTAGAGAGGTATTGGCTAGTTAACACGGTAGCTAAGTTCCCCAAAAAGGGACAGAATGAGTCAGTGAGCATTTGCATACAAACATGCCCAAAAACATACCTGCTCTGGTGTTTCAATCTTGTCCCTTCCACTGCATATCATGTCAAATCCACCCTATTAAAAAGAAAAAACAAAATTAACATGCATCAACAAAGTAATAGTGAAACATACCAGTGCCTGACATCTAAGAAGATATAAACAAAATGGGAACCTCTATAACATTGTCACCAAACAATATCTTACGATCTTGCTTACACCTGAATCTTACCTAATGCTACCAACCAAACCAACATGGTTTACAAAACATGACCATACTTGAAATCTCACTAAGCGTGGTTATCAAAGGTTATGTTGCCACAATACCTGGTTTCTGTAGGGGTACACGTAATCAGCAGTAAGCTCAACATACTTGCACTTCATGATCCCAGCAGGGCCTCCCTTGAATCCATACATGGTGCTGCCTTTTGCACGCTCCTGCAGGTAGTCTGATCCAACAGAAATAAAAACAGGGCAAGTCAAAGAGAGGATCATATCAGAAACCCCTCAAAATCCAGCATATACTTATTCATTATCTATTCAATGTTATGCGTCTTGTGGAATGTTACACTAAAAAAAGACAAGAATTTTATCAAGATCAACAACTGTACATGATCAGTGTCGCATATCGCTTAAGAGATATCAACTTTAGCTAACAAAGATCGTAATTCTCTCCAGATCTTGCAAAAAAAAACCTCTGCTAGGCCACCAGCTTTAAATTCGTTTCTGGCAATTGTTAAATAGCTCGGGAAGAACAGTTGTGCTCACCAAAGATGCCGCAGATGACATTGTGCCCGCCGGGCGCCTGGCCGCCGGAGAGCACGACACCGACCTTGAGAGGCCTCGTCGCCGTGGGCTCGGCCGACGGCACCAGAGCCGCCGACGGTTGCCCGAACAGGTTGGGGAAGAGCTTCGCGATCTCATCTGCAACAGATCGAAATCCCCAAATCTAGGCTCAGCTCCATCCAGACCAAACCGTACGAAGGAGCAGAGATCCAGGGAAGCAGCAGGCGGGGCATCACTCACCGGGGTTGCCCGCGGCGGAGCTGGCGGGCCCGTCGGCGAGCGCGAAGTGGGAGCGGAGCACGGAGGGGAGGGGCAGCGCGTGCCTGAGGCGGCTCGTCTGCACCTCGCTGTACACGGACGCGAGCCGCCCGGGAGACGGCGCGTTCGACGCCGCCGCGCCGCCGTTGGCCGAGACCACCGCCGCCGCCGCCATGTGCCGGTGCGAGATTTGTTGCCGGAGTGGGATTTGGTTCGGGGGAGGGTGAGAGGAATATGCTGTGGGCGCCCGAGCGGGGAGAGATCAGTCGGGCTGGGTGGGCGTCTCGCCGCGGGATTTTGATCGATCAGGGTGGGCAGCTGCGGCCTGCGGGGTGCGGGCGGCTGCTCGTTTTTGCGGCGTTGCCCCTGGATTTGTGGTGCGTTCCCAGTTTAGTCTAAAGGTAGAGGTGGCCAACGGGCCAGCCCGGTTTTTTTGGGGCCTCATTACTGTATCAATGGTCAATAAGGCTAACGGTCAAGGTCTGAGTTCAGGCTCGGTTTAGGGTCCCTTTTTTTTCGCGTTTGCGTTGCGTTGCGTTTGGGTCGTCCGGGGTTCCGCGGCAGCTTCGCGCCATTACCTTTCGGCTTGCCTGGCGGGAGCAGCAGCGAGCCATTAATTACTGCCCGAGACCAGCTCGCCATTAATGCTTGCGCGGTGGCGGCCTCGGCCTGTGTCCATAGGCGGTGAAGGCCATTTCTTCCGCACGCCACGTATCCGGGGCGACGCATGCAGTGGCCGTCGGCCAGCACGCCACGGAGCACACATTTGCATGCATACGTATGAGACACTCCCGGTGCGGCCTTCAGTATTTGCATGCAACCATGCATGTTTTTGCCCCCGTACGATTTTGCAAGCAGCATGCACGTGAACTATCCATATAATGCACATGGTAATGTTGCAAAAAAACACACGTGTTAACAGAACGGTCACCATCTTTTAACAGCAAAGTTTTGAAGACCATTAACAAAAACCCTGATCGCAATGTATAATACATCAGTTTTGTTAAAACATATTAACTACCTTGCCATTCGATACATGCATACATAACTGTCTTCGATCCTATTACAACACTTGAAATACACATTCAAAAGTACTCGGATGCCATGCCATGAGCTATCATATCTCGCACCGACGCCATGTATGCCGAGTCCACACTAGAAGATGCTTGCTGTTCTAAGTCTGACAAGTCAGGTTCTACCTCATCATTATTATTTGAAGCATTTATTGAACCTGGAGTCCAATCACCTCCCTGGTCGCCTCCCGTGTCCTTAATAAAATTGTGCAAAGCAATGCAGGAGACAACTATCATATTTGACATTTTCAGTCCATAGTTTGGAATGCTCTTTAGGATTCTAAACTTATTTTGAGTGCCTAAAGCCCGCTTCACCGTAGCACGAACACATGCATGTCTCCAATTGAAAAGCTCCTTCTCATTAGTGGGGCCATGTCCATGCCTAAAGTGCTGCAGGTGGTACCGATTCCCTCTATATGGGCCCAAAAACCCTGGTGAATTGCTATACGCGGTGTCCACTAGGTAGAATTTATCTGCAAGGATAAACCACTTATATCATGACGCAATTGGAGTGAACAACATTAAATGGACGAAGTTTTCTCATTTTCTTACCGCCAGGTGGACATGGGAAATAATTTGCATAGTGCACTAGTGCTTGTCCCAATACTTTGCCGTTGTGATGGGAGCCAGGTCTTCCGGAACACACAAAAATGAACATGCAGTCCAAGTCCACCACTCCCAATACATTGAAAGTGGGCACCCCATGCCTTCCTATAAATGTCTGGTTTCTTTCTGCGCTAATCTGCAGTCTAACGTGGGTTCCATCTACAGACTCGAATCTGATTACTTAACCATGGGTAGAATGGACTTTGGCTAACCTTGGGATGAATATGAGAAAATGTAGGATCTACAGGCTTTATTATGTCAACTCCAAGGTTATAAACACGTCTTAAGAAATGCCTGAATTTCTGACTTATTGTGGACTTGCAGTGCCCAAAACGTATAGCAGTGTCACGATTGCTATGCGGCCCAGAAACAATGTACACAAAAATGGCAAGGCATTCCTCCGAACTTACTTGGTTGGTCGCACGAAGTCCATAACGTAACACCAGAGTCTGGTGTAGATTCCAAAACCGTTGCAGTGTCATCCTAAAGGTGTCATAGCACTGTTCTTGATCTTGCAGAAGGTTATGCACCCATGCACTACCCGCATAATGGATTACACGGGGTGGCCTTCGGGCAGTGCGGTGCATTTCTTGAAATTCTTGGAAGAAGTAGAAAAGTTCATAGAGGCCCTCCAACGCTTCTTCATCAAGATCGTCATCACTATCATCTGAAGCAGCATATCCCCACGGGTCCATTCCTACACCAATTGAAATGACAACCCACAGAACAGTTCAATATAGGATTCCATGTATTATACAATGGTATGCATGAAACAAATCTTATAACCGCAATAAAGAGTTCAACCATCTCAATGCATAGAATAAAACAGTTGCAGTGTACATACGAGCACATACGAGTACATACGAATAAATTTAGAAGCACTTTAAGTTCCTCAAATGCACATGATAAAATATTAAGCCGTTACAACACAAATTTGGTCTCTCTATCTGAATCAGTAGGAGGGTGGACCATAGCTGGGGGGTGGACCATAGCTGGGAGGACCATAGCTGGGGGGCCATTGTGTGGAAGCCTGCCATAGACATGTCTGATATATCTTATCTTATGACCAATGGTAGGCAGAGGACGGTAGGCACCCCAACGCGCCCGATCGTACAACACCTTCGCCGCCATAAGGTAATCCTCAGACCCAGGATCAATGCCACCATCAAGCAGCTCGTTCATCAAAGCCTCATCTCGATCTGCATCGACGGGGCGCGTGGGGGTTTCTGACTTCGCCGCTTTGCTTCGCCGTTCACGCCACCCATCAAAGCCCTCCCGGAAAGCGGTGGACAGGTTCCCACTTGTCGTTCGCCGCTTTTTCCCGACGTGGAAGTTGTTCCTCGCATGACAATCTGCTAGGCGACGCAGATGAGGCCGGAGGGTCGCCATATGCTCGCCCTCGCTGTCATTGTTCACGTCTTGTGTTGGCACTCCGGCCCTTCCCCTCGTGTCCACCCACGATCGTCGACCAACGTTCACCGGGTCTAGTTTTGCAAAGATGAAGTCTAATTGGGCCTCAAATTGCAGCGGCTTATCCCGGAAGGTGGAGCACATCCTGTTAGCCTGCATTACACAGCAAATATAAATACAACGGCGCATGTTAATTACTGCAGAAAGTAACAGGGGCGCACTGCATGTTAATAACAGTTTGCATCAATACAAGTGACATATATAATAGCATCGCATCAAGGTTGATTTCCTTGCTGTACTGTATTCATGTATATATACGGATCAACTGCTACATCACAAAGCCTACATATGGAATAATTAAAATTTTGCACCATCGGTAGATTGACATCGTAATGATTTGGCAAATTCTAAATTACCATCAATACAAGTGACATATATAATACTGTCGACAAGTTCATTACCAAATACAGGACATGACGCACAATTGAGAGAAACTAGTGCTATATGACTTAAAAGGAAATGCTATGCTATTGGGACGTTGTACATACCGCAATTTGGGCATCCCACCAAGCATCCGGCATTTCTATGGCGTGGGTGTCGGGGTTCCTTCCTAGCCCGCTCATTTTAGTAAGAGTTCGCCACGCTTGCCACTGCTTTCTCATGAGGTCCCATTTGTTCTTGCAAACAGACCGATCCACAGCCGCGATTGCGGTTGTCAAGATCCGTTGCGATATGTTGTTCTTGCCAACCTCGTTGATGGTTTTGTGTGGCCTATTGCTCAGACGGCACTCGCCAACGGGCATTGCACAAAGAAGGCGGTGAGCTCAAGCGTCCATTTCACAGAGCCATGGCGCGACAACTACATGCAGTGAGGCAATCGGTTTGACAAGCAAATATAGGGATAGATAAAATGCGAATTTCATACCTGTCGAGCCGCCTTCAAATGACTACGGGTGCAGGCGGCGGGGCCAGGTGACGAGGCGGCGGGCTGAGGGAAAGTCGTCGGTGGCGATGCACGAGACGAACGTGGGCCTGCTTCAGGCCGGGCGACGAGGCTGCTTGGGAGGGCGAGGTAGTGGGAGGGACGGCAGGCGGCGGGCGACACAGTTCTCTCCGACGGCGACGCCAGATCTAAAGAAGCTTGTTCAAGACGACGAAGCTGGATGAGCCGCCTGCTGGCACAGCAACTTCGAGCTTGACGATGTGGGGGCGGTGAAGATCCTTCCCTGCCGGCCTTTAGGCGCCGGCGGGGAGCCAACAGGCGAGAGAGCTGGATGGCGAAGCGGCGGAGGAGGAGGCGGAGGCGAAGCGGCGGAGGAGGTGGAGGCGGAAGGACGGAAGCGAGGGGGCAAGCGGAGGAGGTGGAGGCGAAGGCGGGGGAGGTGGAGGCGAAGCGGCGGAGGTGGAGGCGGGAAGGAGCTGGATCTGCGAAGGCGGCGGAGGAGGTGGAGGCGAAGCGGCGGCGGAGGAGCTAGAGGAGGCGGAGGAGGCGACGGGCGGGTCTTGCAAGGGGCCGAGGCGAGGGCGCAAGGCAGTAAGCAGCGGCGAGGAAGGAACCAAGAGGCGGCCAAATGGGGAAAAAACCTGAGTGTCTCCGCCTCGCGCGTGAAAAAAAGGGAGTGCGCGTATGGGGTCAATAATTGGGGCCAACGCTCCTCTCTGACTCGCCATGTGATGGCCGTAGCTGTCTTTTGGCTGGTTGCGCGTTATTCGCGGAGCGGTGTCCCAGCTTTAGGAACGGCTTCCCGCCACGACGAACCCAAACGCAACGCAACGCAAACATGAAAAAAAACGGAGCCTTAGATAGGGTGTGTTTGGTTGGGTGTATGCGTGGAGAAATAGGCGTGGGGATGCAAGATCAAGGTTGTTTGGTTGCATGTACATTCGTTGAACCTGGCTCACGGGATGCAAACCCGGCCGCGGGGCCTTGCTCGCAGGAAACGAATGTTTCGGTCGTTTCCGACGAGCCAGGCTTGAAGCATGCGCGGGCGAGTGAAAACGCAGCTCCACGCAGAAAGCAGTCGTCTCGTTGCTTCAACGTGTGGCTGTCTCGTTGCTTGCTCGGGTCACGTCGCGTCGCGTCGTCGTTGCTTCAACGTTGCTTGGGCCACACGTTGCTTCAATGTTTAATTTTTTCCTTCCTATTTTCCTTTTCATTTTTGCCAATATCTTTTGATTAGTATCTCCGATCATCAAACCGATTTTTATCTTTGCGTTCCTGACATTTTTTCGAACAAAACTAGACCACACTTGCCATATAAATTTCAAATGATTAAAATTTTGTTTTTTTAAATTTCAAAATTTTGATTTTTGATTTTATTTTTTGAATTTATTGATTTTCCAGTATTTGGTTTTTTGCATTTTTATTTTTGTTTTTGAATTTATTGATTTTCTAGTATTTGTTTTTTCAATTTGTCCATCCCTCTATTGAATTTGTCCATCCAATTTCTCTTCTAGTGCAGTCAACCAAACAACATCCCTACACAGCCTGTCCAACCTCATACAACCAACCAAACAACATCTCTACACAGCCTGTCCAACCTCATACAATCAACCAAACAACATCCCTTTGCATCTACTCAGCCTGGCTCCACTCAGCCTAGCTCAATTCATACAGCCTGGCTGAGCTCATACGGCAACCAAACACACCATAAAGATTCGGGCGAACCGGACCGACTCGGTTCATATTTGGCTCGATTGACCCGTTTGATGCTGGTTGGCCCGCTTCTAAGAAAATACTTTTAAAAATTAGAAAAATTTAAAAATGGCAACGAAAAATAATGAAAATCATTAAAAGTTGCAAGAAATAGGAAAAAAATATTTGGAATGCACCGAAGAGCTTTATCATTATGGATGTATATATGGTTGCCTCGTTAAAAACTCTGTAAAGTAAAAACTCAAAGTTAAGAAAACCTTAGCAAAGAAAAAAGTATAGCTTAGAGCACTACAGGACAAACAGAGATGTTTTAAAAACCTTCTTCATCAAGCTAAGAGCCTTCTTTATCAAGCTCTAAGCCTCCGAATACAACTGCCAATTCTTGATTGTGCCTCTTTACAGCGAGGCTCTGAAGTCGTCTTTCTGCTAGTGCCTAATCCTTCTTGTTTAGTAGTATTTCAACTATGTCGCTATGAAGAAAAGTTCGTCTATCCCTAAGTGCTCTCCCCGCGAGATTGAAAGCAGACTCTAAGTAAACCGTGGAGACTGAAACAGTTAACACATTCCGTGCTAGAATGAATAACACTGGATATAATCCACTATGTTGCTACCACCATGTGAGAATATTGAATTTCTCTTCCTAGAAATCGATGATGTCCTTCACTAGGTATGAGGCAAGCTCACCAACAGATCCGCGTGATGGTGTCTGTGCGATCTGAGGTGTCGTGTTTGAATAACTTGAACTGTCCTTAGCCATAACAGAATTTCATAAAGGCATCTTTCTACCTGTCCATTGAACTGATGACAGCCATTGTGAATGAACTCCTACATATTTTTTTCATATTTTCTATACAAATCATTTAGTCTACTTCCAACCTCATAAAATAATTAGAGTAATCTATGCCAATAGCAGCACCAAGTTGTGTGAGAACATTAGTTAGTCCTAAAAGTTTGTCCCTAGAGTCTAACAAAAAGCAAAACAATATAAAAATAGAAGTTCTCTATGATATTTTAGATATTTGTCTTTCATATGGTTAACTGTATCAAATAAAACAATATCATTTTCAAATCTCTTTAAATGATTAGCGATATAATAAATGCATTGAATAATAGAACAAAACGTAGGTTCATACACAGCAGAAGCAATAAGGGTGGTTTTATGAAAAGCTCTAAAAATGAATGTAAATAGGTAAGTATCTTCCAAATTTGTGGAGTCAGAAGTGACGTGCCATCACGAGTTTGATATTATGTGTTAATAAAAACTTCAAAACTTGCCTATGTGGTAATACATGCCAAAACATAAGGTAGTTGGAATTCCATCTAACGTGCATGTCTAAACCAAAATTTCTAGGTTGTATCTATTATGCACAACAATAGCTCTTTCATGTAGCAATTGTTACATTAGAGCCATTTTAAAATAAGATGGCATCCCGAATAGTCTAAAGGTAAAATTGCAATATTTTCAAGCCACTTTTAACAATGAGATTGACAATATGGCATGCACAACATTGATGCATTAAGAAAGAATCAGCATATGTAGCTAGCAGACGTGTCAAAATGTTCATGGCACTAGTATTAGCTAATGCATTATCTATGTTAATAAAAAAAATTTATATGTTATTTCAAATTCCTAAACAACATTCATAATTCTATCAGCTATATTCTCACATGTGTGATTAAAATCTATAAGTCTTAGTGCCGTTATTTTTTTCTCTATTTCTAATTTTTGGTTAACATGATGAGCAACAACACTTAAATAATTTTCCCTAACCCTACCATCTCAGATTTTTGAGGTTAATGAAATAGAAAATGTGCAATTTTTAAACTCTTCTTTTAATTTTGACTTGTTGGTGTTATACAATTTTTCCAAATCTCTAGTTATTATCTGACGGGAAACACTAGTAAATCTAGCATTATGAGCAGTTTTAATATGTTTTCGAAAAGCAGGAGATTTACTAAATACTAATGGTAAATCTTTGAAAACAATTAGAAGACATAAAGCCTCTCGACCTACTTTTGGATTATAGTCATAATTACTTACCGTACCGTCAGGGTTGTAGTTCAATTGTTGCTGTTTCATTTAAACGTCTTTCCTCTTCTTACACGCCGTAGCATGCCTCTTTAGGTGTCCCGTGCCAGAGCCTGTCATCGTCGATAACTCCTATCGACAAATTTTACATCTAGCTGCATATATAACTTGTCGCCCGTTAACAAGGTGCTTCAACTCGTCGAAGTTGTCCTACACCGACGACCAATTCACTTGGACCCGCTTCGATCCGACGGTATCGGAGCTCAAAGCACATGTTGAATCGAAAGATCTGTAAGGTATTTCCCTAGTTTATTGTGTTCCTGTTTTGTCATCCGGAGCTGGTACACTATGACCAATCGATTTATAGTCCTTCGGTCTTAAACCGAACTGGCTAAGATGAAATTCTTTGTACGGAGAATATTTATTGGCCATTTCGAATAGTTGCAACTGTAAAACAATTAAAAAATAAATTAGAGAATGAAAAATGCAACGAAAAATATTGATGTGATACAATCATACAAACCGCACGCTAACGAATCTAGAAATTGGAACTATTTTTTGCAAAATATTTCAAACTTTGCCCAAATTATCAAAGAGCAACTAAATTTTTGGCTCGCAATCCAAAGAAGAGAATGGGGTTGGAAGTGTGGCTGGATGGGAAGTGGGACATGCCTATTTATAGGGAAAAAAACCAATATTTTTGAAATTTTTTCTATTTTTATGAATTTTCAAATGTTCAAACGGTTAAAAAAGGCTATATTCATCCAACGGTTAGCTGCGTGAACTGAACAAATCGAGCGAGCCAGGCCGGCCCGGTGCCTAATCGGCATGACGGCACAGCACCCACCACGTCCACATGGCGCGTGGTAACCTAGCAGGGGCAGGCGCGTGTTTGCCAGGTGGCACAGACGCAGTTACTGACCGGCGAAGCGCTTAGCAGCGGCGTGCAGCGTCTGCAGCACCGTGGCATGGCGGCATCTGCGGCGTGGGAAGCCAAGACAATGCACAAACGATGCATGGCGGCAAGGAGGTGGGCTGAATTTTTGAATCTGCTGCTACTAGTAGACCAGGCCAAACGAACTGAACCAGGTAGGCCCGGTTCGTATAGTAATGAACCAGGCCGGCCCGGTTCATATAGTAATAAACTAGGCCGCTATTATTCGAATTGAGTCATGCCGGCCCGACGGGCCGAGCGTCGAGCCAAGCACGATTCGCCACACTGACCGGGACCTACCCGGTTCGTTTCATAATTGAACCAGGTCGGGCTGGCCTATTGAACAATAACGGGCTGTCCGGTTTGGCCTGTTTGATTCAGCCCATATGGCCAACTCTAGTCTGCGATATCCGAGTAACCAAGGGCCGTCAGGATCAACCTGATGTTGGGAAATTGGTGCAAGAGCATGGTGGCTATGCTATAGCCTACAGGGTGACTACACTGAAAGGACCGGGATGTCACCTAGAGGGGGTGAATAGGCGATTTCAAATTTTAAAACAATAAACAGAGTTAATTAAGGAAGATATATCGGACAGTCCGATAGTACAGGGTCAGATAGTCCGATGGTCGGACTGTCTGAGGCAAGGGTCGGACTATCCGGTCTACACAGAAACAGAGGACTTTGAATTGAATTCAAATCTCACAAATTCAAGGATACCACCTGCATCAAAGATAGTTCACGAGCAAGTATAGGTGTAGTAGTATCACACAAGACAAGATAATCAATTCAATTGTAAAATAAGCAAGTAATTCAAGCTAGAATGTGAAAAGGATAAAACCGAAATGAAGATGGAGACACGATAATGTTTGTTCCCGAAGTTCGAATCTTTGAGGGATCGTACGTCTCCGTTGAGGCGGCTCGGTCACACTTGAGCCGGGGTCTTTTTCAACCCTTCCATCACCGGTGTTGCACAATGCACTCGCTGGCTTCATTCCTTTGATTTCTTCCCTTGCGGAGGCGAAATCGAGCCTGCACAAACTTGACACGGCACACCACACAAAGCTCGGTGGCTCGTGACCAACTCCTAGCCGTCTAGGAGTCCTCAACCTCCAAGAGTAACAAATGCCACAAAGAACGAACTTGGAGATGAACTCAAGTGCTCAAAGATCAACTCTTGCTCAATTCACACTCACACCTCCTCCCAACTCTTCCCAACCCTTCTTCCTAAGGGGATCACCTAGATCGAAGAGTGAAGGGGTCACTAGGGCTCAAGAACACATTAATTCCACAAAGAAATCACCTCCCAATCTTTCTCCCAATTCTCCCTCAATCCCTCCTTCCAACTCTTCCAAACCCTTCTCCAAAGGGGATCACAAAGATCTAAGAGTAGAGGGGTTCTAAGGGGCTCAAGAACACATGGATAGCTCAAGGAATGGTGATGCAACGGCTATTTGCAAGTGGGGAGAGAGAGAGAGGGGTTTAAATAGGAGCCTCCACGAATCTGACCGTTACAGACAGTTCGGACTGTCTGAGGTTAGGGTCGGACTGTCCGGAATCTTTGAGTTGAAAACTTTGGTCAACGGTCAAATTTGCATTTTAGATGATGGGGTGAAGTTTGGAAGTCCCACGAAGTAAACAGGGTTGGACCGTCCGAGGATTAGGGTCGGACTGTCCGAGTTATTATTTTCCAAACAGCGGGCTTCGCAGCTGAACAGGTCGGTCTGTCCGAGGGGTCGGACTGTCCGAGGTTAGGGTCGGACTGTCCGAGACCTGAAAACAGCCACTGCACATCCCGACGAAAATAGGCATATCTTTTGACTCCAGACTCCGTTTTGGGTGATCTTGGGCTCTTCGGAAAGCTAAGAACAAGAGCAACACAACCAATAAGGTCTCACACCTCAAATTCCAAGGGATAAATGCAGAATTCACAAAGAAGGCAAGGGAGACCTACAGCTCTCACTTTTCGACACCACCAACACCACACTTTCTCTAGGTTTCACTAGGTTGGATCATTTGAGCACTTGACATATCTAGAAGTTATTCTCCATTGCATCCCTCTTAATAGTACGGCAATCTTTAGACTCAAATTAAATCAAAGATAATATAAATCTAGGATAGTCACTTGCCGTTTTTTTCTTCATTATGTATGATGACTTTCACCAAAAGATTGATGACGTCTTCACCTTGTCCAACTTGACTCGATGCACCTCATGAGACTCTCGTCCTATCAACTTTGACTTGATCATCCTTCCCGATGATCTCCACGCCAAATTGATCTTGACTTAGTCTTCAACTCTTGGTGACTCCGCCATCTTGTTGACCTTGGTTTAACCGTCATCCTTTAACATACCTTGGCCATCACACATGCTCATGAAAGGCATTAGTTCAAAAGCTCAATAGATATGAATAGTATGAATAGATTGGTATTTGTGAGCAATTAAGTAGAACAAGTGTTTCATATAAATAAGCACAATATTAAATGGAAACACTTGACACAGAAAAGATCTCTACTAAGTGCATCATGATAAATATGTAATGGAGCTAGAAGCAAGACACATATTGAACTCAAGGGGATATATATGTACAAATAGATATAACATCAATCAATGTGCATATATATAATCAATATGTTGCTTGAAACTCACTATGCACTTGCACAAGAGGAATGCAATAATAAATATAGATATATAGAAGGTTACGGAGATTGCATACCTTATTTTTGCTTATCCATCCCATTTGTATATGAGAGACTTACCTTGTTAGGATGGATAGATTGTCCACTTGGCATATATAATTTTCTCTAAATAGATGAGACTAATATTCAACTTAGTAATAAACATGTTAGTCTCATAGCAACACAATCATATTAGAGGTTTGTCACTAGACAATTTCTTAGCCAAGCATTTACACAAATTTGTCATTTACAAATAGTTGTCAATATATGTGTTTGTCATTAATCACCAAAATCACTTATGTGCCTAGATGCACTTTCATACACAACGTAACCCAACGAGATAGCTTCTCTCTTACTTCTTCTTCTTCTCTTGCCCCTACTACTATTCCTTGTTGACACAACTCCCTCCTCTCTCCTCATCGGCGATGGTCGGCTCTTCTCCTTCCTCTCTGTCGAGCTCCACGTGCCTTCACCACCACCCCGCCGCTTCCGGCCATCACACACGGCCGACGACACCCTCGCCGCCTCACCGCTCCTCCCTCTCCTTCCGCCGCAATGCTGGTCCCTCTCACCCTAACTTCGGCCATCGGCGTCGATCCCTTAGCCAGCTCCATTGCCCTCCTCCGTTCTCACGGCTCTAGCGGCACCGCCACCCCACCACAACCCATGTAACATCCTCAAATTTTATAACACGTACAAGTATGTTTGAAATATTCAACTCTCTATTTATAGCATCTTACAAAAAAAACTTTTGTTGAACTTTGTTATTTTTAGTATAACAAAACGGATTTTGAATAAGAACTTGAAGCTGATAAAACGGGAAGAATAAAATTTTTACAAATGCTAGATAGAGGCACTAGTCTCCTCAAATATGTTTACAGCTCACAATGTTATTAAAACAATAAAATGAGGTAAAACGTCCCACTACCTATTTAGCTTTTAAACATTTAAACGAACGTTGAAACGTCTTTTTAACATATAGTAAAATGAGTATATTAGATAGAAAATAATATGGATTATCTCAACCCCACATGGGCCAGGCTCAGCCATGCCTAGTGGAAACAAGTCGGATTCGAGGGCTCCATTGTACACCCAAGCCCTCCACCCCACCACCCTCACAGTATATGACCTTGTTGATGTCTCGTTGCGAGATCACTGCTCTGTTGTTGAGTCATACATAACAGGGTAGGACCTCCGTCATCCTTGCCGATTTGCTCGGTGTCCTCGCCACTGGATAGAGAAGCGGTTGGATGCATCGTCCCCGTCACCCATCTGGGCTCATCGGCACTAGTGTCATTGGAAGAGTTGTCGAATATAAGCTAGTAGAGACGTAGCCGTCGACGTGGCAATGTGGCATGCGTGGTGGGGAGGCGATTTGCTATCTAGGGAAGAGGACGGAGAGAGAACTTGAAAGGACATTTGTTTATGTTAATTTTTATTGGGTCCCACAAGTGGATCTATGACAATTTTGTTAAATTAAGATCCTTAGCGACCTGGTAAGTTAAGCCCCTCTAGTAGGTCCCGAGTCTTTTCAGCTGAAAAATTGTTTTGGATTGTAATACGAAAAGTTGTGGATTCTTCATATAGGGCTTGGAGACGCCAAAAATTATTTAAAATTGGTTTTGAGAGATTTGAGAAGGAACACAAAAATCTTTTAAAAATATTTACAAAGTGCTATACTGTTTGGCTTATACAAAATGAATAAATATCCCAGTTGTACATTATAATGTAAATTTAAGCTGAAAAGAGGCTATGTGAGTTGGATGGGCATCTATAACAGGTTGTCCTATTTTTCACTCCCTATATCCACTCCCTATATCCAGTATTAAGTCCCCTCTATTATTATTCAGCTTCATATATTAAAACTGAATCCAACGACGATCTCTATCTCATTCCTTATATTCTCTCTTATACCATGTATCCACTAATCCACCCCTATCACTGTTTATCACTCTATATCAAAACTAAATTCAACGGTAATCTCTAAATCCCTTACCCTATAAAAATGAAAAATAGAGTGACTAGCATCCCCGACTTGTCTTGTTTCAGCTGCTAGCTAGTAGGGAGCCAGGGACAAAACAGTAAATACGTGATATGCCATGGCCTATACGTAAAGTGGCTGCCACGGTTGTAATTAGTTAACTACTGAGCCTTTTGGTGGGTGTCCATGCATATTGCGCGGATCAGGGCCCACGGTGTCTGTCCTGCTCCTGCCCCGTCTCTTGCGACCTCGGCTGGCCGTGGTATGTATCTCGCCTCCGCTCAGATGCCGATGGTTTCCGCTGATCGACGGGCCCGACCTGCCATTCTGCGTGCTGCGGTCGCTCGCAACGGATGTCACCCGCCCTGTTTCCGAATGGGACGTCTCACGTAGCTGTCAAATAACGTTTGGTCTCTTCCTCTGTGCTTATCCTAGTCCCTAGGCGTAACAGCCCATTTTCTTTTGGCAATTTTTTAAAATTCTCAAATTTCAATCAAACTCAATTGTATTTACTATTCACCATCCAAAATTTTCAAATTTATTTCAAATACAAACCTATGCACTCAAATTCAACTAAAATTCAAATTTCGGGTTTTCATTGGGCTTGGCCCATGCTCAGCACATCTAGGCCTGTCCTAGCCCACACCTCTCTCTCACCCTCTCGCCTTTGCCACAAGACGATGCGGATCGCCTGCGCGTCTTGCCATGATGGTCTCCTTGTCTTGCTTCGCGCCCAGCAGCTTAGGCCAACGTCGCGTCACCCTCTCCATGCCCCGCCGCTTAGCCCTCAGGCTATGCCACACACACTACCGCCACAGATTGCCGCCCCACGCCCATGTGATGATTTGCAAATCTAAACCTAAACCCATACCTGGACCGACGGGTACCCGGACTTGAATGGTACCTGTCGAGTCCGATCTCATCGGCTCACCGCACCGCCCCACAACCCCAAATCTGAGAGAGAAAGGCCAGGACATCGCGCCGTCACCGGGGATGGGCCTCCACGCCATGCCCGAATGCCTGAGATGAGGGCAGTGCTTGGCTGCGCATGGGACAGGCCGCCGCTCCAGGGAGGAACCACGACGTTGTCACGCAAGGGAGATACTGCGTCGGGGATGGGTCCGCGCCGCCGCCAAGCCGGAGACAGAAAAGGATTCGCGTTACCGTGTGCTGGGGAATGGAGAGGTCGCGCTGCCATGTGCTGGGAAAGGAGAGGTCACGCCGCCGTGTGCCAGAAAAGGAGAGGCCGAGCCTAGGAGGAAGGCCACGTTGACTGGCGGGTGAGGGAGAGAGGCAGTCGGGCATAGTTGCAGAGGGGAGCCCGGAAGGGAGGATTGAGGAGGGAGAAGCCTCAAGTGGCGGCTGGTTCTGTGGGAGGGCCGAAGAAGATGGCCTAGGTGGTTGATTGCCCAAGTGGGTTGGATCGGGCCTTGGGGTGTGTTTTTTCTTTTTTGTTTTATTATTATTTTGGGTATCCATGGTACCATGGATCCAAATAAGACCCGACCCAGACCCAGACCTGAAACATAACACCCTTGGGTCCAAGATGGGACCCGGACCCAGACCGGTTGGGTTAGGTACCCGCGCCCACGACCCAGGTGTATTTTTGTCATCCCTATTAGCATCCAGTCGGGCCTTTTTAGCCGGAGTGAGCTACCGCCATGTGCCTTTTTTCCCCATGGCCGGCGACGCCGCCCCGCAGTTGTTGTCCACCTCTCCCCGTGATAGCACTCTCTTTGGGATCCCTTTGGTGCCGTGAAGCTCCCTTCCCTCATCGTCGATTTGCCGGAGCGCCATGCGCCGCCGCTGTCGTCACCGCCATCACTTTTCCAATGGGCCGATCCCACTAGCGAGTTCCTCGCACATATTGTATCCTCGCCGCCTTCACCATCGTCATTGGCCGTATTTACGATTAAATCCACGTTGTCTCTCTCTACTCGGGTCACAAACAAGCGGGACCCTGTCGATTCTGGCCGTGGTAGAGTCGGAGCCGGCCGCGCCACATCGCCGAGCGAGCCCATGCGAGTGAGCAGTTGGTTTGTCTTGGGTGGGCCATGGGCCGCACCTACGTGTTGGTGTTCTTGCGCGCTTATGTTCTGGCGTTCTTTGGCAGCGCATGCGTCTTTCGCATGCTTTGGATTTGGTCCGGTTGCACAATGCCGGACCTACACTGGTCAGGCCCAATTCTAGTTTTTCTGATTTCCAAGGAATAGTAAAACTTGTTATTTTGTCTCTTTAAATCCATAGCTCCAAAAATTATAAAATAAATTTTAAAATGTTTTAAAAAAGAACTACAACTATGTAAATTTGCAAATGCATTGCGCACATTTTATTTTCTACTATTTTTCCATATTGTAATTATTATCGTTTTTTATGTGATAGATTTGGGCGAAGAAGAATTCGCTACAAACCCGTCGAAGGAGAATCCTAGTGTTATTGGCCAAGGCAAGTCCTGATCATAATATTCCCAAATTTATAAATGAATTTTCTAGGATTTGATGACTTTGCATGATATGTTAAAATTAAAAATGCTATTTGTTTAGTTTGATTAACTAAAAGCCATAATTAATTAATTTGTTAAAATGTATTCCTTGCTACCCTAATATATTAAAATTGTTAATTATTGCCACCACCCTTGTTTTAGGTTTTATTCATGCTTAGCAATGCTTAGCCGAAGACTATCTGTTCAGTTGATCAATAAATGATTCCTCCCAAATGTTTGATTTACATATGTGGTTTTTAAAGGATAGTTGTTACTTTCATGTTTTGTAAACGGGATAGTTATAATAGTGGGTGCTATTAGTCAGCAAATGTTTTGTAAAACCTTGATTAGGGTGGATGGTCGCAAGGCGGGTACAACATGTACGAGACCCAGCCCAGTGTGGAAACCACCTCAGTCCCTAAGGACCGATTCCTTGAGGTAGATCAAACCAAGTACAACATTGCGACCATGAGTTCCTATTATGGTACAGACCTGGTTGAGTACCCTTCGAACTCTTAGTTTGGCCATTACATTCGATGGAGCAGTGTTGTAGACCTAAGGTGAGTACCCCATTTGACATAGGAGCGAGGGGGGCAACCCCGCTATTTGTATCTTGGGTATCCCCTTTTTTTAGGTCTACCCCGAAAAAGTCCACGGAGCAACGCAGCGCACAAGCGAAGCCTAGCGGAGCCGGAGCGGAGGAATAGTATAGTGAAGCAGGCGAAGGGGAGGTGAGGCCTGGTGAAGCTAGAGCGAAGGTGAGCGGGGGAGAAGCAAAGCGAGGCCAACCTGAGGCCCTGCGGTGCGGCACGAGGCAATAAAGGAGCTAGGCGGAGCAAGGATGGAGCCTCCCCGGGAGCCTCAGAGCGGCAGTCACTGACGTATGAAGCGGAGGCGAGTGGAGCGGCAACAGGTCATGTCTTCTTGCCGCCTAGTAAGCCAGGAGACAAGCAGTACAGCCGAGCCTGCCACTCTGACAGAGCACTCGAGCGAGCCCTGCGCCATGCCAGGCTAGCCCGTAACTGCCACCAGTGTGTAATTCCCTTGTAACCCCACATAGGATACTTAGCAAGGTGGAAAAGTTGTAAAGAAGCTGGGTAAGGGTTGGAGAAAAGACCCTTTAACCCCTGGCTACAGGGCAGGTGAGGGGCAACACATATAATTTCAACTAAAATGTCTCTATTGTCCTTGCTTTGGCTTGACCAGTGAGGGTAGCAGAGTTAATTGAGAATGTACAAGCTCTCCTATATAAAGGAGGCCATAACCAATGCAAGGGGAGGACTTTCTTTTTCTGGTAACTCTATTCTATCACAAGTGCGAGTGCATCAAGAGAGAGAGGGAGTCTTCCGCGCGAGCTGCTCTGGGCATATGAGTTGCTCCGCTTGGACCTCACACACTGGGGTAGCCCCCTTTCCTGTTTGCGGGTTTACCCCGCGACAGTGGCGTCGTCCGTGGGGAGCGACTGCTACAAGAAGCCGTCACCCCAAGCTAGTTTGATAAGGCCCAATGAAAACCATGCCGCCGAAGAAGAAGACGGCGGCCACGTCCTTAGGAGCCACCATGGACATCGGGGAAGGAGGATCGGGGAGATCGCTGAGGAACAAGACGCGGAGTCATTCCCAAGCACAAGAGGAGGAAGACCGAGTCCCTGCGCTCATGGAGGAGTCCCAGGAGGAGCCCCTGCTACAGCCAGCGACAGCGACGTGCAAGCGTGTACCTAGGCGTCGCCCCCAGGCGAGGGGCCAGTCGACGGCAGCGCTGGAGGAGGAGGCTGTGGAAACATCAAACCACCCAGGTCAACGAGGTGGTGGGCGTAAGGGGAGTTGCACCATGGGAGGACGGGGAAATCACAGGCCTTTCTTGATCCCAACGTGCAGGCGCTCACGGAGGCGAACGCGAAACTCATGGAGGAGGTAAACCGCCTGAAGGAGCAGGCGCATCAGGGCCCCACGGCTCCCATGGACGAGAGCTCTGACCACGAGGTGTTGTCGCCCGTGTGCACAAGGACAACCAAAGAGGATGATGAGCCCAACCCCCTTTGCACCAGGCTCCGGGCAAAGAAGCGGCCATCTCCAGGAACCTTCAAGCTACTAACATTCAAACCATACAACGGCAAGGCAGACCCACGGGTGTTCTTTTTTTGTCTATGACACCATGGTGGAAGCAGCAGAGAGAGATTATGACATCAAGGCCAAGGGGCTACTGCTTGTGCTGGAGGGAATAGCCCATTCATGGTATTCCTCTCTAGAGACTGGTTCCATTGAGAGCTGGCCCCAGCTCCGCGCCAAGATGGAGAGCAACTCCAAGGAAACTTTGATGGCATGAAGGAGGAGAGCGATCTGTTTGCTGTCAAGCAACGCGAGGAGGAGTCCCTCAAGAGCTATTTCTAGCGTTTCTCCAAGATGAAGTGCCAGATCTGGGGAGTCAGTGACACAACCATCATCAACATGACCCGTTGTGGTTCGCGGAGGGGACCGTTGGCAGAGAGACTTGCCCACAAGGAAGTCCGCATGGTGGAGGAGCTTTTTTCGAAGATGGAGTATGCCCGTGCGGAGGAAGATAACATCCGGAGGGAAGAAAGGCGAAGGCACAAGCCATCGAGGCAATCCCCACGCAGAGGGGACCGGGAGAAAGACAACGCTCCCAGGGCGAAGGCAAGACCTCATGACAAGGAGCGCGAAGGCAAGGACAAGGGGAAGAAGGTCTACTACATTGACGAGCATGACAATCGGCGCAATGACAAGAGGAGGTGACCGGAGCAGTGGGGGCGCAGCCCGCCCCGTTTGCACAATCAGCGAGAGGGCAAACGCCCTGCGCCCAAAAGAGACGAAATGGCAATGAGGAGGTACCACTGTGAGTACCACGGGGTGAACGACACCCATGACACGATCCACTGCAAAGTGCTCGAGGGGTACCACCAGTTCGAGGCGAACCAAAGGGAAGCCGAAGCGTTGCCACTGCCACCACCCCTACCACCTCCGGAGCAACAAAGACCCCCGCAGCACGGAGAGGTGCATCATATGCGAAGGGTCATCAATACCATCACCGGAGGATCTTCGTTGTACTTATGTTCAAAAAGGCAACGCAAAGCCTACGTAAGACAGATCAATCACGTTGGAGTCAACCCATCACCCATCCTCCTGCAACATTATGAGCCCATCGTGTTCACAGAGGAAGATGCGAGAGGGGTGCACTTTCCACATCAAGACTCCTTGGTTTTCTCTGCTATAATTGCAGACTGTGAAGTTTGGAGAATACTGGTCGATGGAGGAAGTGCAAATGGACATTTTTTTCGCTGATGCCTTCAGACAGGTGGGCTTCGGAGGAAACCTTATTGGAACACTTAGACAAATAGAGCTTGAGATCACCTTCGGAACATTAGGCGCCAACATCACACACAAAGTCACCTTTGACGTCGTGGACATGCTATTCCAGTACAATGCAATGATGGGCCGAGGGTCCCTAACCTCCCTCAGAGCTATTATACATCGTAGATTTCTTTGCATGGAAATGCCTTTGCCAAGCGGCACAATCACCGTGCAGGGGACCAAGCCTTGGCGAGAAATATAGACTTGCAGGGGCCCTTACAAGTCAAACATGTATACACGATGGAGAAAGACCCTCTCCCGAATCAGCGCAACAAGTGGCTCCCAAAATCCAGACCTTAAGGAGAAATGAAGCGCGTACCGCTGGAGCCTAAAGGCAATAAGATGGTGATGCTAGGCGCCGACCTTGCCCCGCGTGAAGAAGTCTTGCTTGAAGTCCTCCAGCAGCACGAGGGGGAGGATATCCCCGGAGTAGAGCGAAGCACAATTGAGCACTCCCTTGCCATCAAGCCTAATGCCAGGCCTAAAAAACAGAAGCTGAGGAAGCCGGCTACAGAAAGGCAAGACGCGGCCAAGTACATCATGTTAGGGTTTGCTCAAAACCTTCCCAAACCTTCAGATCTGGGGATGCCACTCACACACAAATTAAATGAGTAGTAGATCTAGCTATAAAATTGAATCCACAAGAAATCCCAAAGCATAAGTTCACAAATTTGACAAATTACGAGAGTGCAAATAAACAAACCAAGATGTAGAGTAGAGAGACAAGATTTGTTTTCCGAAGTTCGGATTCTTGAGGGAATCCTACTCTCCGTTGAGGTAGACTCGGTCACACTTGAGCCTGGGTCTCTTTCAACCCTTTTCATCACCAAAGGTCTCCAAGCCCCTTGGTTTCACTCCTTATTCCTTCCCTTGCGGAGGCGAAACTGACCTTCACAAACTTTCCACGACCACCACATCAAGATTTGGTGGCTCGAGGGAGACTCCTAACCTTCTAAGAGTCCTCAACCTCCAAGAGTACTAAATCCGACGAAATTTGGAAGTAGAAGACGAATCGAGTGCACCAAGATAAAATCCACAAAGCTTGACACTCAATTTAACCTCATTACCCAACCAAGGATGGAAATCTTGAAGATTTAAAGTAGGGAGAGGTTTTGGAAAGCTAGAGCTTGAGCTAGGGCTTGAGAGGAGTAAATGCTCTCTATTGAATGTGTTCCGTGTTAGGTGAAGTGGAGAGAGGTGTAATAAATACCCTTAGCTCAAATCTAGCCGTTGTGTGTCTGCAGACATCGGAGACTCCGAAGTTTAAGTTCGGATACTCCGAACTATGCAGTCTGGAAATCACGACTGAATAATACAGGTTTGGATACTCCGAGGAGTTTATGAGGACATTCCGGATAATTCCGAATAAAAGAGAGATACTCACCTTTCTTGAAAAATCGGAGACTCCAGGGACATTCCAACCTGAGTTCGGATACTCCGAGTATTTTCCGAGGACATTCCGGATAGTTCTGAAAGAGAGACAAAGGCTCAATTTTCTTGAAAGATCGGAGATTCCGCGGACATTCCAACCTGAGTTCGGATACTTCGAGGAGTTTTTGAGGACATTCCAGATAATTCTGAAAGAGAAATAGAGGCTCAACTTTTAGGAAAAGTCAGAGACTCTGGAGACATTCTGACCTGAAATTTTGCTGTCTCTTAGGAATTTTGATATAAATGGAAATTGAGACTCCCAACTTTATAGAAACTCGTTTTGGAGCACTTGAGTAGTCTAATATCTATACTTCGTCGCATCCCTCCTAATAGTACGGCTTTATCCTTAGATTCAAAAATCAAAATAATATCAATGGTGCTAGGAAAAACCATGTAACTTTCATCTTCCTAATTTGAGGGGTCCACATCAATTCTTGTTCATTTCCTATATCCATTTTCTTTATTCCATGTCCACAATCTCATTCCAGACATTAGTTTCATTATCGAGTTATCATTAATCACCAAAATCAAATAGGGGCCTAGATGCACGTTCACGAGTACAATGGCTACCAAAGACGATAGCAGAGTTCCCCATCAGGCCGGCGGAGTTCTAAAGAAACTTTATCGCTTCGGCTTCGGGCGCGGGGATGCGGCTGGAGGCTTCGATCCGCAGCCAGGGATGCTATTGAAGGAAGGCATCCGTTGGCCCCCGGATCCCAAAGGTAAGGTTCTCCGAGATCTGCAGGGGTGAACGCCAAGCGTATCCTCCTAAGGGTGGGGACGCCCTCTCCCGATTGCAGAAGTCTAGGCTTGACAACTTGGAGATGTTAAACCTAGGGCCAGCGAAGCAAGACCTACGGGCACGATTGCCGCGAGAGCCGTGGCCGCCATTAACGTTGCTGGTGGATCCGCGACGATTGGCACTCTCGCAACTAGAGCGGACGGAGCGGCGGAAGTTCAAGGTTTCACGATCCTCGCAACAGAGGCAAGGGGCTCCGCAGCCCCCTCAACGGCAGGGGCTGGAGGTCCTGCCGCCGGCGTGGTAGGTGCTTGCTTTGCGGGGGGTGCCACCTCCAAGGCCTCCGCACCTTCTTCACCTGTGTTCAACTCTTGTTCAGGCCCCGCAGCATCGATTCCGCCTAGGCATCGTGCAGGTAGGGTTTCAGGGGTCTGTCCTTCAACGCCAAGCGGAGTGTTTGGAATGGAGTGTTCTATGTGAAGCCTATGTGCTCCGCCCGCACCGGGGCTGCTCGCCTCTTCATTGTCGTCCAAATCCACGAGGCCCACCCTGGGATGTTCAAGAAGGAGTAGCTGGGGGAGCGTGCTTGGGATGGGCCGACGTCCTGGGGAAGCCCACTAGCGCGCGACGGGGCTGATAACAAGACGGCAACCGAGGTGGAACAGTCCCTATCCTCGTTCACCTCCTCATAGTCTTCGTCGTAGCCATCGTCGTCCTCGCTCGCAACGTTGATCTCGTCGGAGGAAGGCATGGCCCTGAGCGGACGGGCAGCAATCACCTTTGCCCGCTTCGCCAGAGGAGGGGAGCCGCGCCGCCCCTAGGCTTGGGCACCGTGCAGGGCCCCCAGTTCACCAACTGGGCGCAACGCTAGGCTCCCACCGCCACCATTGCGGCCTCGTACTCCGCAGATTTGTAGGAGCCAAGGAGTTTGTGCGCACGCCTCTCGACAACCCCGCACCCGTGGTTCTGGACCCCCTTCGGCTGAACAACCGCTAGCGTGCCGCCCTCCGATATCTCCATGGTGACGAGGGGATTCCTTGCCAAGGGCTCCTTGCCCACGAGGTAGAACTCCTCCACCAGGTCACATATTGTGCTCTAGTGGTGGAGGGACTTCAGGAATGCCACATGTTCCGCTTCATCGGCCGTCGTGGCTAGGTTTGGTGACCGGATGGCGCGGACAGGGCTCGAGGAGCTGTGAAAGGGGGCATCTAGATCGTCGAGGGCATGGTAGTACCATCGCCGCGTCCAGCCTGCCTCCCACTTCCCCTTGGCTACGGCCACTGGGATCTCCTTCGATAGTGGCTGCTTCGTCTGGAAGTTGAGGGAGAAGACCCGCCTAGACAATTTGGTGGCGGAGGCTGAAATGCCAAGACAAAGACCGCCATCGGACGATGGCGTTAGGAGTGGATACCGCTCAAAAGCTACAAACACCTCCCCACTAAGGAGGAAGCGGGAAATCGAAGCCCCGCTTCCAGGAAGGCGAAGAATACCACCGCCTCATTGGCACGCAGTCGCGGGGTGTCCTCTCCTCCCGAGGTGCGCATGGTGGAGCGCGTCACTCCAAACTCACCCGCCAAGGTGTCGAGCTCTACGGCGCCCAACGTGGAGCACCCCAGCACTAGGGATAGCGTGGCCGCATCCTCTTCGCTCAACACCGGATTTACTTGAGGAGTTCTTCAGGGGCCCCATGGGTCTTTGGGAGTGGACGACGGCAAGGAGGCCTTCACGGCGGCGGTAGGACCAAGTGGCGAAATCAACCGGCGGCGGCGGCAAATGGTAGTGGCGAAGGCGATGGCCTAGGGGAACTTAGGCGGCAACGAATAGAGCAAGGGGCGCAAGGAGGGTGAGGAAGTTGGGAAGAGAATCCCTACCCGGTGTAACCCGGGTGGGTTTTTAAAGGTGAAGAGGCCTCACCCTGGCCATTGGATGGAAACACGTGGCACAAATCACGCGTGGGGCGGAGGCGTGCATGAGTAGGCATTCAAGCCACCTGCAATGGCACGAAGCCCAACGGTCATAATGGCCCAGCCGCAAAGACAAGACGGCACGATGTGACGGCTGGGCAAATAGCCGCTCGCCACGTGGATGCACATTGAAGGGCGTGGGAAAGCACAACAGACACGACAGAAAAATTTGAGGGGCCGCGGGGATGCCCCTCTCCGCATGCCCAAGGGAGTTTGGAAACTTAGGCCTTCTTGCGGCATGGCCAAGGGTATGGCGGAGCAGGCCCGTGACCATGAGGGGCTCCTGTTGTAGACCTAAGGTGAGTACCCTTTTTGACATAGGAGCGAGTGGGGTAACCCCGTTATTTGTATCTTAGGTATCCCCTTTTTTCAGGTCTACCCTGGAAAGTCCGCGGTGAAACGTGAAGCAGAAACAAAGCCAGCCAGAGAGCGAGGCGGAGGCTAGCCGAGAACAAGATAGCAAGCAAAGGGGCACCCGCCGAAGCGGAAGAAGGGTGGCGAGACCTAGTGAAGCTAGAGCAAAGGTGAGCGGGGGAGAAGCAGAGCGAGGCCAACCTGAGGCCCCGCGGCGCGACATGGGTCAATGAAGGAGCTAGGCAGAGTAAGGATGGAGCCTCCCCAGGAGCCTCAGAGCGGCAATCACTGAAGGATGAAGCGGAGGCGAGTGCAACGGCAACAGGTCATGTCTTCTTGCCGCCCACAGAACCGAGGAGACAAGCAGTACAGTAGGGCCTGCCACTCAGACAGAGCACTCGAGCAGGCCCCGTGCCATGCCAGGCCAGCCCATAACTGCCACCCATGTGTAATTCCCCTTGTAACCTCACATAGGATACTTAGCAAGAGGGCAAAGTTGTAAAGAAGCTGGGTAAGGATTGGAGAAAGGACCCTTTGACCCTTGGCTACAAGGCAGGTGAAGGGTAACGCATGTAATTTCAACTAAAATGTCTCTATTGTCCCTGCTTTTGCTTGGCCAGTGAGGGTAGCAGGGTCAATTGAGAATGTACAAGCCCTCCTATATAAAGGAGGCCAGAACCAATGCAAGGGGAGGACTTTCTTTTTCCGGCAACTCCATTCTATCACAAGTGCAAGTGCATCGAGAGAGAGAGGGAGTCTTGCACGTGAGCTGCTTCGGGTGTGTGAGTTGCTCCGCTTGGAACACACACTGGGGGTAGCCCCCTTTCCTGTTTGTGGGTTCACCCCTGTGACAAGTAGACAGTAGCTGCTGGTTCTATTGGCGCACCGGGGGGGCTTCTGACTCAGGCAGATTGAACCCTCCAGCCGTGAAACCTTAGTTAGGGTGCCCGACTAAGAGCTAGTTGGTTAAAAGCCTTGTGGTGGTTCACTTGTAAATCACCTCTCATGGTAAAGCATGCAACATCTGTAGAGTGTAAAACTGTCTAGACAGCTGTGCCCATGGCCACGTGCAAACAACCGGGTGCTGCCTCAATGGTACCTTTTACCTATTTGTTTTCAAAACAGCTTTTCAAAGGTAAAACCACGATTGCAGTCATAGGTTTTGGTTTTGATCCTCATAGTGGGCGCTGTGTGTGATGGGGGTGCTGTACAGGTCACGGTGGGTGCTGTTAGTTAGTTAGACTTGGGCAAAACAGGTAGTTGCTAGAATTTGTAAAGAAAAATTTGAAAATAAAATTATTCAAATGTTTGATTTTTCCTCAACTCCTTTTAAATTATTTTTTAAACTCTAGGCAAAACTTTGCAAAATTAGCTTTTGGCAAATGAACCTCTACTATTCCTTTATTAAGCCTTTATTCTACATTTGTCAGCCTTACTTGTTGAGAATGTTGTATTCTCACCCTCGTCTTCCACGCGGGGCTGCTCATTCCAACGAGCAGTTCATAATTCGCAGAATTCCTACCCTAAAGAGGAGATGTATCAGGATGGAGACTTCGCAGAGTGAGTTCAAGATGAAGATTACTCTTACGTCTAGGAGTGCATTCTTTCGTCATGCTTGTGGAGTTGTTTGGGTTTTCTTTTTGTTGAAGTTGAACAAACCTACTTATGTTTTTCAACTGTTGCAGAGCCTTGGTGCCAAACTATTGTAATAGGTGTCACGTTAGCCATACTCTGTTGTACTCTTTAATTTTCGCATGATGGTAATGATCCGAACTATTAATCTGTGTGTACTAGCTACTTAATTTAGAGACTAATATAGGTAATGCACAGCAGAGACTCTACTCCGTTTTATGGGTCTCTATATGGATTAAAACAAACAAAAGCAAATCCACAAATTTTTTGCCACCCATGAAAAAAATGAAACATTATTAAAATATTCTAGGACAGAGGGAAGCTAGGTGGCCAGGACATGGTGGTGTTAGTTGTGGCATGGAAGGTGGCACAACGAACGGGCACGAGGAGGAAGGGGCTAAAGGAAATGACATCCCTGCATCTACATAGCCTAAAAAACCTGAGGCGGCAGCGATGGTTGTGGATGCTAGGGCTTGATACTTAGCGTTGATGACGAAGGAGTAGGGCGACAGTAGTTGGATCTAGACACCCGTGTAACCGTGTTGACTCTTCCCTATATTTGGTCGCATTGGCTGTGTACAGCGACAAAGGGAAAAGAAAGAACTTTGTGCATAGGAGTGGTACGAGAGCTCGTTGGTGGCGATGTCCTCCTAAGAGGCAAAGGTTACAATAGTAGGGCATGATGGTGCTAGGGCTAGGAAAGTGAAGTAACATAGAAACCTTCGTAGGAGAGAGAGGTAGGAAGATGGAGGCGGCTAGGGTATGGCATATGGGGGTAAGGTGGTGGTGGCGGTGGCGAGGAGTGATGGACGGGTACAACTAATGAGAATTTATATGGGTTGTTCCTATGGAATGGGTGTCTGATGGTTTGCAAAAAATTGGACGCTTGACTTGAAACATGAACAGTGAACTATCGAAATAAAGCTCAAGTATTACTGAAACATTTTATGTTAACGTGTGAAACATTGTTTCAAACGTTTATGAAACATGTTTCAACATTTATTAAAGGATGTTTTAACCAAAAGAGCGGATTTTCACACAAGAAAATGAGCAATGATTCAAAAGAGCAAATACAATGATTCACAAGAGCAAACATAATGTTTCAAAAGAGCAGACAACATGTTTCATCGGTTATTCAAAGATGTTGCAATATCGTATGAGCAATGTTTCACACGAGAAAACAGAATGATTCACAAAAGCAAACCAAAAATTTTTCACAAGACCAAACAAATTTTTCAGCGTTTATTCCAAGATGTTCCAATCTCATATCTGCATTGTTTTACAAGAGCAAACAAAATGTTTCACAAAGAGCAAACAAAATGTTTTATATATTTTTAGGGTGTTTCAAAGGAGCAAGCAAAATGTTCCACAAGAATAAACAAAAATGTTTCACGGGAGGAGGCAAAATGTTTCAAATAATTTCTGCAAGTGTTTCATACATACATGGGAAATGTTTTGGGCAAATTCAACTATGCATCTTCTCCGCCCCTATCTCCTCCACCCATCCATGGCGGAGCCGTAAGCTGGAGCGCAAGACCACCTTCCTCCATCTCATCTCCACCCTCCTCACGCCGCCCCTGCTCTCACATGTAACCAAGAACAACTCAGAGAGAGAGAGAGGAGGAGGGAGAAAGCCATCTCCGTCTTTGTGCCGCATGTTCTTGCTCAGCCCTGCCCCTCGTCTCGACTGCCACTAGGTGCCACCTAGCCTCGCAGTGTTACAAGCTATCGACCCCGTGCCATGGAATGCTACTGGTGGATGCTTGGTCGAAGAGAGAGAGATGGAAGATGAGGTTGGAGGCTTGGGTTGGGAGAAATATAGAGAGTGGAGGGATCCGATTATTTGCTTTTTGTCGGACGCTGGGATAGAAGTAATTTTGATTTATATATGATAGGAGATGCATAATTGTGGCTAACACAAAGGGCAAATCATTATGTCCAAGTGGTGGGGTGGTGAGGATAGGCAGTGCGAGGGTTGTGGGAGGTTGTGTAGTGTCGATGCTGATTTGGACGGTGAGTGAGTGAAGTACCATCACTCGTTAGCCACCACAAGAGGTTTTTTAGTCATATATATATATATATATATATATATTCTTATTTTAGTGTGTTGTGTTTTTGAAAGTTTTCGATCAGTTCAACATATACAAAATTAGTTTATTATCTTATTATTGATTTTAATATGTTGTGAGCTAGGGCGTTTAAGTCAAATACTTCGATTTCTCAATCCATTTCTCAAAAATGTGGAAACAACTTCTTAGAGCATCCACACCAGAAACCTTATCCCACTACTCTAAGGGCTCGTTTGGTTAGCAGGGGAAAATTTTCCAGGGAAATAAATCCTCAAAGAGGATTTTTTTGGACTTTGCTTTCCCTGGATCCTCAATCCCCGCCTCTCTCCCACATGACCTCAATCCCCAATCCTTCCATCTGCTCAAAACCCTTGAACCCGTCTCGGAAGGAGGAGCACTGCTACCGATGATGGGCGTCGGTACGAGCCACGACAGCTCATGGTTCGACCGACGGTGCAAAGCGCCCGACGCCGGAGGTGCCTTCTCGAGAGTCGCCGAGGTGGTCTTTGTGTCTGAGGCGGGAGGTAGACAGCGATCCGTGGCACAGCGGCTCCACGCGTTTCCGGTGGGTGTTATTGCGCCACGTCGAAGGAAGGGCCAGAACCACGCCGCGCGGCGGCGATGAGAGGCGCCGCGGAGAAGACTTCTTCATGGCGACCTTTGACGGCGTGACGGCGAGTCTTTTCCGGTTGTCAGACTCGTGGCGGAGCTGCGCCCTCATGGAAGGCATTGAAGAGCGCTCCGCCGAAGGTGCCTTCTGGAGAGTCGCTGCCGTGGTCTTTTAGAAATGGCGAGCGGAAGCGAACTCTTTCGGCGGGCGGGAGGCGGACGCCAGCGCTTCCGACAGCGTCATCAAGGCCATGAAGCAAGGAAGGGCCGGAACTGCAGGGTCACGGGTTAATCGAAGTCGAGTTAATCGAAGAAGACGAGAGGGCCACGGGGATTCTCTTTCATGCGTGAGGAGGAGATTTTTTTCTTCCCTGGGATTCGGCCGGGAATGACGCGATTTTTCCCTTTCCCTTGTTCCGCCAAACACGGTTGTGAAATTTCCTAGGAAAAATAACCCGTGTGGATTTCCTCCCCGGGATTAGACCGGGATCCCGGTGGGATTTGTGGCTTCCAAACAAGCCCTAAAATACTATTTACCATAACTCTATTCATCTCTCTAAAATATCTTCGCACTTTACACTATACCCTAAAAGATTTCTTCACTCCATCAGAAATCAAATTCTCGCCAAGCCAGCGCTATAGTGTTTATAGGTTTCTGCTACGAATACTAGTCTAGATTAGCTTTACAAAGTTGAGCTTTGAGCAATAGTTATTCTCCAGAGCTTTGACCAAGCAGCCTGAATTTCTAGCACGGGATGCCTAATTGACACTTGGGTCCAAGCAATCCCGATTCAGTCCGAGCAAGGCCCAGATGTCTTCACCCAAGGAAAACGCACAAATCCGATCCACCCGACCTCGCGCCACGCAGCCCAATCCCGCACAAAAATTCGAATTCCTCCGCTCCGGCTTCGCACGGAATCACGGATCAGCCGAAACCCGACGGGCCCGACCCAAACCCAAGTCCCACCGCACCGGCGGCACCGCAGTCGCACTGGTTCCCACAGCTGAGCACCTTGGCAGCGAAGGAAGCAAACGACTGCTCCTCCCCCGTTCCCATCGTCTCTCTCTCCCCCCCGCATCCCACCCACGTCTCGTACTCTCGTCTCTCCCGTTCCATTCCCGTCCTCGCAGATTTTCAAATCCGCGTCAGGTCCAGCGGCCGGGTCGCCGGCGCCGCCACTGCCCCCGATCCCGCGAGATCCGCCGCCGGCAGGGGGAGACAGGGCGACCATGGAGGCCATGGAGGAGCTGTCCGAGCTGTCCGAGTCGATGCGCCAGGCGGCGTCGCTGCTCGCCGACGACGATCCCTCTGACGACGCCGCGCCGCGCCGCCCCTCCACCTTCCTCAACGCCGTCGTCCTCGGCAACGTTGTAAGTATCGGGCGCCGCCGTCCGCCCCCAGATGCCCCCTCGCGATCCGCCGCCGCTCGTGCTCCGATCTGACCCCTTCTGATCTGTTCGTGCAGGGCGCCGGCAAGTCGGCCGTGCTGAACAGCCTCATCGGGCATCCCGTGCTGGTGAGCTTCTACCCGAACAGCTCAGCTCTCTCTCGCTCGCTCGGTGGTTTTTTGATTAGATTTGTGCGGTGCCTTGTTTGCAGCCGACGGGGGAGAACGGAGCGACGAGGGCGCCGATAGTGGTGGACCTGCAGAGGGACCCGGGGCTCAGCAGCAAGTCCATCGTGCTGCAGATCGACAGCAAGTCTCAGCAGGTGTCCGCAAGTCAGTGGGATCTCACAACCTTGCTTCACTTGATCCAGTAGAGAATTTGGGGATTGAACTGGGGCTGAATTTCTGCTGTTTGTTGATGTGTAGGTGCTCTGCGGCATTCTCTGCAGGATAGGCTTAGCAAGGGTGCGTCCAGTGGATCTGGTACGGGCCGATCAGATGAGATTTATCTCAAGCTGCGGACGAGTACAGGTTTGTTCATGATTAATTTAATCATGCTAGCAAAACTATGCTTGCTTACAAACTATGCTTGCTTACCCATCCATTAGTAATGCAGATAGCATAGTATAGATCGGTATTGGGACATAACATTTTAGGATTAGGACATGGTGAAGTGGTCGTACTCCCTGTAGTCATGGAACATTGAAGAATTGAAAATTGGGATGGGATATTTATGTCTGTTGTAATGTATGTGCTGTGGAAGAAAGCAACAAAAGAATCCTGTGATTAGTGTAATTGCTGAAATACAAGTGGTCCAATTCTACCCCCTCAGTTTAATGTCTTGCTGTTCTACTGTTGATGAACCCTATGATTAGTTTCTTTACTAAATCTGATTTTTATTATTTCTTTTTTTGTTTAATTGTTTGCGGTGCTTTGTAAAAGCTTCTTACCATGCCTTTTCTTGTTTTATTTTCAGCTCCTCCACTAAAGCTGATCGATTTACCTGGGATAGACCAGCGAGTTGTGGATGATTCAACGGTAAGTATTTAAAATATGTTGATTTTACGCATCCGCTAATTTTTCTATAATTCCACATCATGATACATATTTTATCTAGGGAATCCTGTAATTTAGTAGTTACTTCGTTTAGATTATTTTTTTACCTTGAATACATTTGAACGCTGCTGTTGCTAGTCTACTTTAGAGAACACTTCAAATCTGTCACACTTGCATGTTGCAGAATACTGATTATTTCTTAATTCAGATCGCTGAGTATGCTGGGCACAATGACACAATACTGCTAGTTGTAATACCCGCAATACAAGCGGCTGATGTTGCATCATCTCGAGCTCTTAGGCTGGCCAAGGATATTGACTCAGATGGTCTGTCTCTCAGTCGAAGTAAACATACTCAGTAATAGCATTGCATTGATTTTTTTTTGTAATAAGTAATATTTTTCCTTTCACTGTAGGGACCAGAACAGTAGGTGTGTTAAGCAAAATTGATCAAGTAACTGGGGATGCGAAAACTATAGCCTGTGTTCAAGCCCTTCTGTCAAACAAGGGCCCAAAAAACCTTCCAGATATTGAGTGGGTTGCTCTAATAGGGCAATCGGTTGCCATTGCGTCAGCACAATCTGGATCAGTTGGGTCCGAAAACTCACTTGAAACAGCTTGGCGGGCTGAAGCTGAAACCCTCAAATCCATCTTAAACGGAGCTCCACAAAGTAAGCTAGGTAGGATTGCTTTGGTTGATACCATAGCTAAGCAGATACGCAAACGGATAAAAGTGCGGCTTCCTAACCTATTGAATGGGTAAGAATGTGTCTCATGTTTCAATGACTACTGAATCTACTATTTATTAATTTGATATCAATACTGTACACTGTTACATGACTTTCTTCTCTTGCTACATTAATATTAATTCAGTACTGTGTGGTCTAGTGCCAAAATTACATGTGCTGCTATCTCAGCCTGCAGGGTAGATCCCAGATGGTCCAAGATGAACTTGCAAGGCTGGGAGAGTCAATGGTACAAAGTGCTGAAGGAACCCGGGCAGTTGCTTTGGAGCTGTGTCGGGAATTCGAGGATAAGTTTCTTGCTCATGTTACATCTGGTGAGGTTAGTGACAAACCTCAAAACTATACTTTTTTTGGATTTGAGTTATGACTCCCTATGAATAATTAGAATGCCAGTATATGTTTTTTTCATATAAAAGGGATCTGGTTGGAAAATTGTTGCAAGTTTTGAAGGCAAGTTCCCAGACAGAATTAAACAGCTACCATTGGACAGGCATTTTGATCTCAGCAATGTCAAAAGGGTAAGATTGGCTTCGCTATTAATATTAAGCTCTAGTATACAGCTTGCCACCTTTTGTGAACTGAGTTCTCTTGACATTCTAGATTGTCCTGGAAGCCGATGGTTATCAACCATATCTTATATCCCCAGAGAAAGGGTTGAGATCATTGATAAAAATAGTACTGGAAATGGCGAAGGAGCCATCACGACTATGTGTTGAGGAGGTATGTCCACTCAATACAAATAGTAAGCATGTTTAGATTGTTACACTTTACCCATGCCTGGCAAATATTATAGCTTACCTAGGTTCCCTTCTTTTCCCTTAAGGTGAATATTAATGCAGGAAGTTGTTACTTTCCACAAACTATAGTAATCTAAACTTGGTCTATTGTTTATTATGCTCCATGGCACTTCCATTTTCACTCTCCCAGGACCCATCAGAAAATTCTCTTTTTCAAATGAAAAAAGGGTATGCTTGCGTATTATCTGGTTTTAGTTTCCAAAATTGAGTTTAAACATCTGGTTCCAATGCTGCAACTATTTGCTATTAGTTGGTTAGCTACCTGGAGAGTGGAGACAATTACATACTTCCAGTTGGTTAGGTTTTTGTCATTTTGGGGTATTTTTATGCTATGTAGCATTGATATAATATGTTTCTATTGTATGTTTTATGTAAGGCTGTAAATTTCTTAATTTGTTTCTTGTTTTTTGGGCAAATTTCTCTCTTGTTTAATGCCATACAATTTTTTTGGTCAATTCACTAGGTGCATCGTGTACTCTTAGACATAGTCAACGCGTCCGCAAATGCCACACCAGGACTCGGAAGATATCCTCCATTCAAGCGTGAGGTATCACTTATTTACAAGTATCTTTCCCCTTCTATTTACTTGTTCATGGAGCTCATGCTTTACAATTGAGAGTGTAAATGCTGTTTTGTTCTTCTGTCAAGGTTGTTGCAATAGCATCAAATGCATTGGAGAGCTTCAAAAATGATGCCAAAAAGATGGTTGTTGCGCTTGTTGATATGGAGCGCGCCTTTGTCCCCCCTCAACATTTCATTCGTCTGGTGCAAAGAAGGTTAGTCGTTCATGTTGCTAGGTTCTTGTTCAACTATTTATGATTTATTATTTCACACTAGTGTATTTTACCCTTCTCAATGATTTCTACTTCTAAGTTTCAAATAAAATAAGGTATTACACTCTTTCAGTTTGAAACTTCATTTTCCATAATATATGGCTGACATTATGGAACTAGTATAAGAAGCTTAAATTATGTTTGCTTTAGGCTGATGTAGTATGTATATTTTTTGCACTTTCGACAACTACCTTAGTCAAGTTATGCCTGGACCCTGGATACTGATGGAAATATGCAACTTCAGATCTGTTATGAACTATGATTTGTCAAGCATATACAATTTCTAGGTTGAAGTGAATTAAAACATAGTCTTCTTGCTAGTGAAGTTGACCATTATTTAGATTCTGAAAGAAATGATAATTCATGATGACACTGTAGAATGCTGATCCTTGGTCTTTTTGGATGATATTGGCAGAATGGAAAGGCAGCGTCGCGAGGATGAGATGAGAAACCGATCTTCTAAGAAGTCACAAGAGGCTGAACAGTCCACAACGAATAGGGTATGACTTGCACCTAATTGTCTTAGGATATCCACTACATGTTTTACTAGAAACACCACAAAACACCTCTAATAGTAATAAAATTTTCAGATTGGTAGATATGTAGAGTAAATTTTGGCTTTAGTGGTTAACATAAATTATTTATTTTAGGCCTCCAGTCCCCAAACAGGATCTGAGCAAGCTAGTGGCAGCTTAAAATCAATGAAAGAAAAATCAAACCAGCAAGACAAAGATACAAAAGAGGGATCAAATTTGCAGGTTGCTGGTGCAGCTGGTGAAATTACTGCAGGTATAAAATGCATAAAATCTGGCTGTACTCAATTTAGGCCACTATGGAAATCTATTCTCAAATGTCATGCTTCTACAAAGTATCATTCTACTGGACCATGAAATAAATGTCACAGTGGAGCATGTTTTGATATTTTTTCAGGAAATTTGGTTGCATTCTTGTTCCATGTGTTAGATGTATGTAGTAAGAGATGGAGTCCTTGCCCTATATGGGCTTTCCTGCCTTATCTGGGCTTTCCATGTACTCTATATATACCGTCCCTTGGCCTACAGATCAATACGAGTGCTATTCACAACACCATGTACAATTGTATCTTAATATTCTAGAGACCTTACCAATATAGTCCTTGAGAATAACATTGACATTCTCACAAGAACTCTCTTCATGAACCAATTTGAAAAGCTGCTGAAGTTTAACACGTCTTTGACTCGTGGTAACATAATACATACTGATTTATTTAACAATAAATGTGTAAGTGTATTCCTCTCGTTTTTCCCCATCAGGCTACCTTCTGAAGAAAAGTGCAAAAACTAATGGGTGGAGCAGAAGGTGGTTTGTCTTAAATGAGAAGAGTGGAAAGGTTAATCAGTCTGCTATGCTCAAATTTTGGTTGTGTTCTTGATGCCTTTGGATCCTACAGAGGATTCTTCAAGATGTTTTTGCTTTCAGAAATTACGATTTTCCTTGCACACTGATTACTATACTTATCACTTTACCAGCTTGGGTACACAAAGAAACAAGAGGAGAGACATTTTCGTGGTGTCATCACCCTCGAGGTGAGCGCACTCTTTGCTTCTGTTCTTTTATTCTTCTTAGCACTGAAATGATATATCATATCCTAATTTTTGCATTACTGTTGTAGCAATTTAGTTTTTTTTCCCCTTTCCCTGTTACTGGAAAGAGCTCAGGACCTGTGTGGTTCGTTGCCTCATGATGTCACTTTTTTTTTTTGCCAAAAATGTGGCATACCGCAGATTTTGGCATACTAATGAGTAATGAGTGTATGAGTGAGATGGCTAACAAAGCGTGTTATGCCAAAATTGTGGCAATGTTTGGTATCGAACCAAACATCCCGTAATCCACGGTGCTATTCATATTAACAAGTTTGTACTACAAGAGTTATACAATGAGCTCATTTGGTAACTTGCATGATCTGTCTTATTGAAGGAATGTAACCTGGAGGAAGTTGAGGAAGAACCTTCCAAAAGCTCAAAGGATTCAAAAAAAGCTAATGGGCCAGAAAAAGGCCCTAGTCTTGTGTTTAAGATAACTAACAGGGTGGCCTACAAAACAGTCTTAAAAGGTTGATCTCCCTGAATATTACAGTTTGATGTTTTCTTTATAGTTTTTCTCGTTTATATAAATGCTTTATTTTGTTTTGCAGCTCATAGTGCTGTTGTATTGAAAGCTGAGAGCATGGCTGACAAGGTTGAGTGGATGAACAAGATAAGAGCTGTAATTCAAAGCAAAGGGGGTTCCTTCAAGGGTCCAAATACTGAGGGTGGTCCCATGAGGCAAAGCCATTCGGATGGCTCCCTGGTAAGTTCTAGCTTATACATGGTTTACCTGTCTTTGTATATTTATTTGTTGCAAAGCTTTTAGTCCTATTTTGTTTTCCTTTTTCAAACTATTTATTTGGCTTTAAGGATGTTATTACGCACTTCCTCTTTCCCACTTCAGTAGGTTTGTTGTTTTGAAGTGTAAAGTTTTTCCCCTTTCTGCCAGTTGTACATTTCAATTGACATCTGATCCCTACATACTGTTGAAAGGATTCTATGGTGCGGAGACCTGCTGATCCTGAAGAAGAACTTAGATGGATGTCTCAAGAAGTTCGTGGTTATGTAGAGGCTGTTTTGAATAGTCTAGCTGCAAATGTCCCAAAGGTTCATGTTCTACTTACAATTAGTTTATTTGACCTTATTATTGAGGCCATGTTTTCATTGTTTTTTCTTTCTTTACTAATCAGGCAATTGTACTTTGCCAAGTGGAGAAAGCAAAGGAAGATATGCTAAACCAGCTATACAGCTCAATAAGGTTGATTCTGTTTGTGAATACATGCTTTTCATTTCTTCTTCTAGAGACTACCTGGCTGTTTGTTGCTTTCTGCCTTTTTTACTCATGTCGTTCTCTATTCTTCCATTTTGAAACAAAGGGGCAATTTTCTCAAACTCTACAGAGATGACATGAGTTGGAAAATAACATTGATATGTCACCGATGTTGGGTGGCCTCAGGCCTATCCAAGTGAACAGGCAAAAACAAGCTTGCAAATACACACTACCTGCTAAGCTCCTATACCTACTATACAGACTGGCCACATGAATTGAAACGCTCCCAATTGAATCCTGGCAAACTTGATGCTGTTTATTTTCCATGTAATTCCATATTTGGATATAAATCTCATCAACTGAGATACTCTTTTTTGGTAGTTTGAAAGTTATTTATCGTAAGAGCATCCCAACAGGTTCTCTATAATCTCATTCTCTATAACACTATTCATCATATCCTCTAAAAGATTTCCTTGATTCCCTAAAATTTCTTCACACTTTACACTACGTTCTCCAAAACATTCGTTCCCCAGCAGCTTCCTTATCCCTAAAAAGTAAAATGAATAGTAAAATGGGGAACCTCATGGGGATGCTCTTAGGGAAGATTTCTGTCTGTGCAGCACTATTTTTAAAAATATATCTTGAATAAATATTGTAATTTTAGAACACTATTTTTATGGTTTGATGATATGCATTATTTCTAGTCTGTATATTTTATTTACTGCACACCTGCCTGTATGGTATATCATCCCTTTACTTATTTCTTGATTCTCATCACCAGTGGGCAAAGCAATGCAAAAATTGAGGAGCTTCTCCAAGAGGACCACAATGCTAAGCGTAGAAGGGAGAAGTACCAAAAACAATCATCTCTATTATCAAAGCTTACTCGTCAGCTTAGTGTACATGATAATCGAGCTGCTGCTTATTCTAACGATAGCTTTGAACCTGGTAAGTTGACTACATTTTCTTCGTCTGAATAATAATAGCAAATGTAATAGTTTTAACTGTTCTCATGATTTCTCTTCTATAATGATCACATGTCAAATGGTTCGGTGCCTATCAAAAATAGTAATACTGTTTGATGACTTATAAATAAACAGATTTTTTACAGAATTGTGAAACTAATTAAATTAGAGGGCAAATTGGTTGTTGAATTAACTGTTTTTTCTTTTACTTTGATTATCAAATGTGAAAGTGCGTTACAATAGCTGAGGGGTTTACAAGACTGATAAGCAATGAGCTTATAGAAGCTAAAATCAGTGAATCTTGCTTTCGCTAAACAGTTTTTATGGCCTTTATAGTAGGTTCTGGGTAGCTTGGCCTTGTTCTTTTCGGTTTAAATCAGCGGTAGATTATAATATGAAAAAGTTGTAGACGCTTGATAGGGCTTGGAGAGCCCAAAAAAATGTGTTTAGGAGCTTTAAGAACCGCTAAAAGCCTCACAAAAATAGCTACAAAGTTTTACAATGTTTGCCCTGTACAAAAATAACAAATTTCTAGCTGTAGCTTTTAATTTTAATTTAATCTTAAAAGAACAAGGAGAGGCTAGTGTAAACTGAACCAAATTGGCTCATTTCATCCTTCTGCCTATTTTGTGATACTTTATTTCTTGGTTTGGTTTAAACCTATTTTTGTGACTGCCCGCTTAGCTTGTGCCACCTGTTGCTACATAGGTGGGCAGGTGGCTAATGCACGTTGCATGCTATTTATTTAGAATATTTTAGAATTTATTTGGATAGTTTGAGGTCCCTGCACTTAATACAGAGCATTTTGTAACTGATCATAAATTGCTTGAACAAAATCATTTTCAGAGAGCCCTCGAACACCCAGCCGCCCAGGTGAGGACTGGAGGTCTGCCTTCGATTCCACATCAAACGGCCCTGTTGGTTCCAGCTCTAGCAGCGAATCAAGGTCGAGAAGCGCTGATGGTCGCAGTAGGCGCCAGGAAAATGGGGATGTGAGCTCAGGTGCCAACTCCGGCAGCCGACGCACGCCAAACCGATTGCCACCAGCGCCACCAAAATACTAATCGTGCTGATTAGTATCGATGAGCATCATTTATTCTTGCTAGGCACACGCTCCGTATTCTGATATTGGTAACCGGGAGAGCGGATTGTTGGTGATTTGGACAATAGAGAGCGCCGCAGTGGAGAGATTGCATGAACAGTTTGTACGCGCTGGGGACCCTGAGTTGTTTATAGAAGTATATAGGTAATCCATGAACTCTATTGTTTCATCATCATTCTGGCATATTGATGTCTGATGCTGTCCCTACCTCTGGGATTTTGTGGGACGGTCGATCTCAAACTTCTTTTGCGCTGTGTTGTACGCCTTTTCTTGGAGATGGTGATGTTTTATTTCCCCAATATCTGTTCTGCTGTGTGGCTTTCATGGTTCATCATTTTAAGTCGTGCTTACGCTACAAGTTACCGTCGTGGTTGTTCACGACCTATTGAAACCCCGCTCGCGTTGGTTAAATGGAAAGGATATGTTTGCATTGGGTTCGAAACAAATAGTTGGGCAACGTATGCTGTGCAATCAGCCCATCCTGTGCACTCATGCAATTCCTCTCACCCGACCACCCCTGCTCCCAGTCCTGCTGCCGCCGCGGCAGTTTCCCAGGCGCTCACACCTTGCTCTCCCAAGCCGCAACCTCAAGCCGTCGTCCCATGCTTCAGCCCATCCGCTGCGTTCAGCATGTCGTCGTACCCTCCTATCTGAGGCCATCTATGTCTGATCTCACCATCTCAAGCCGACACCCAATGCTCATCATGTGCAGTGCGCCATCTTTCCAGTTTTCAAACTGTTGTGATACTAATCACATGATATATGTGGGCAAATTAATAGATTAATGTAAAAGTAATTAGTCAAAAGGTACCTCTTGGTGAAGAGGCATCCCTTAGTGAAAAGGAGATGCCTCTTGATGAAGAGATATCCCTTAGTGAAAAGGTGCCTTTTGGACACATCCCATCTTGTTTTATATAAAGGGACTAACCCCCTTATTGTAAGAAGATGGACATTGATAAGATCACTTAATAAAGATACTACTTTGTGTCTTAATTTCTAATTCTCTCTTGCCATTTCCCTACCACATACATTCAATCAAGTTGTACTACAATACGTCATCAACACGTCATCAGCACTGCTCCTGGTAGGTTCACTAATCTGTGTATTAATTACAGCGACTAGTGGTAAAATGGTGAGATCTTTTCATTGTAGTACAAGGGGGCACATTCATCGCTTTGGGTAGCGATGAATGGAACCAATTGGGTTCTCCCTTGCCAATACATGTAGTAAGAGGGGGCATGTTCATCGCTTTGGACAGTGATGAATGGAACCGGTATGGTTCTCCTTCATCATTTATCCATAATTGTAGCATATAGTGGTACAATTAGGATTAATCCCTGCATTTATATTTGATGCCGACATATTCAGTTAATCATTAAGCCATCAATAGCACCATCAATGAGGAACATGATTCCTCGTCGCCCTCCACATTTGCAAAGATGGTGGAGGGGTCATCTTCATTCGCAAAGATGAAGGAGGTGATGGTGGTAACCTTCTTAGTGAAGGGATGTAGAGGATATGGTTGCGATAGTGACATTGTTATCATCCTCTAATTCGGTGTGGTGGTGCTCGTCTCCAAGGCGGCATAGCCCCGGCCTCCCTAGCATGGGCTCATGGTGCATAAGTCCTCACTGTCTTAACAAATTTTAAATTTGTGTATGGATAGTGTTATATTACTGCATATTAGTCTTCAGACTATGGATATAACATAATATTGTGTTATTGTCGTTCTAATTGCGATTTCCCCTTAAAATATTTACAATCACAATTTATATGCAGTTTGTGATACATTTGGCTCTTAATTTTTGTGTCTTTAATTTTGTAGCATTTATTTTTTTATGTTAGATGACGATTACCCTAAGTGCTAAATTAGCACAAGACATGAGTCCTATGGCATAAGCTGCGACTGTAGCGCCGTCTACACCTTTGGGTGTGGAGTTTATGTCCATGGTAAGAGTATCTCGCCTATTGCTAAAAGGTCTACGTCACTTTATTGTTTTTCTGCATTATGTCATTATTTAAGTTATTTTGATTAATTTAAATTACAGAAAATCATGAAAGTGCTAGAAAATTAAGACAAATACTAGAGAAATCTAGTGAGATAATAAGACCCTTTATTCAATGATTTACAATATTTTTTCATGCTTTATATTTATTTGACTAGGTAAATTATTAAAACTGCATGATAATTATATAGAAATGGCTGATATCTTCATAAAAGGAGTTAGTTGAACTTGCCTAGGATGACGGTAGGAATTACCTCATATAGGCTATGGATGCAAAAATTATTTTGGCATCTAGAAATTTATCTACATCCATCATAGATCCTATGGATGGTGCAGAGCCCATACCTAATAACTAAAAATATGCAACTCTATATTTTATTAGGCATAACCTCCATTCAGATCTTAAAACTAAATATTTAATGGAGGATGATCCGCTAATTTTGTGGAAGTCCCTATATGATCAACATAGGGTGGTCATATTGTCTGAAGCTCGGAGGAAATGATTTATGTTGTGCTTTTAGGACTTTAAGTGTGTCGTTACATATAATTCTTGTATACACAAGATCAATTTCAAACTGAGGTTCTATGATAAGGCTGTCACAGATGAGGACATGATTAAAAAGATACTTTGCACTTTTCATTCTTCTATGAAATATTGCACTAAGTACTCTGAATTAATTTATACTTTGCTTCAGACAGAGAAACATGATGACCTTTTAAATGAAGAATCATCATAGTCCTACAGAGGCAATAGCTGTGCATGACGCACATGCTAATATTAAGACTACTACTGTTAATTATAATCTAAGAAGGATTGCAATAAAAATATAAAGTGGAAGCCCAATAAAATGCAGAATGGTAAAATAAATTTCTATGGTAAGTGAAAATTCAAGAAATTGGTCTTCTCAAGAGAAATCTGAATTCTGCCATAGATATAGTTGCAAGGGTCAATGGGTAAATATTTGTTAGCAAGAACAAAAATAATCAAAAGGGAAAACATGAAGTTCATTTCAAAATCCAGATTTAAATTTGGACAAAGGACAGAAGAATTCCGTCAAAAATGTTGATAACACTATGGTGGTTCAACAAAACGAAGATGACTTCAAAAATACAGAAGACATGCTTATGGAATACGCTTCCCAAGATCTATATGGAGACATTGTTTAGTCTCCTAGTTATCCCTTATTGATATAATCAGCATGTAATATTCTACATAAATGTTGTATATTTTAGTTGAATAATTATATGTAACTATAGGTCTTATTTATCGCTTATTAAGAGCATGATTGTGTTCATTATATTGAACAAATATATCATCTGTTTGCTTTAGATGGCAATCTATTGCATTAGATGTTTATTTTTTGAGATCTCTTTAAGATCTAAATTGTTCTATTACAGGCTTTAATTCTCTTTTGGATAAGAATTTATTGCTTGAAAATATGTAATAGAACATAATGCTTATTGCATATCTTACATAGAGTAAGATAATTAATCTTGCATGGAATAAAATATGAAATTGTATGTCTAAATATTATATGCTTGATATATTTTGCCTTATATGAAAAGCGTCTCGAACACTTATTAAAGCCTTAATAATGCACCGATATCTTAAGGACAAATGGAAATTTGTTTTTTCACGGTGGCATTGATATATATCCATTGATTCATTTAAGAATAAATTGGCTATAGTATGTCATATGACATAAAGTCTATATGATCCTCTAACATATATGATTGGTTACATGCCATAAATTTATACTAAAATATTAGTATAGTTGCAATTCCGAGTTGATTTAATGCATCTACCTGATGCATATGTTATTACTCTTAATTTAAGGTTGGCATGAAAAGGGAGAGAATATTAAACATGATTAATAATATGAAAAGGTTGTAATGATATGAATTAAAAGACATGGTTAATAAATTAATAGGTCATTTTGGGATATAATTGAATGTCATTTAATATATTGACCATATCCACGTGGTGGATAATTAATAAATATTTGTGGCAATATATTAGTCGATGAAATGTGACATTAATGCATACGAGTGCATATATGACATATGATTGGAAGTCATATACATTTGTTTGAAACAAATGGTTCCCAAATTGATTTATTATATGATCTATTAAATTAAAATGGTTATGAATGATCATGACATTGTTGACACAGTATACGCATATACCAAGAGGTGTGTAGAATTTTGTTAAAGACATACATATTATCACTTAATTAATTGTTTTGTTTAAAAGAACAGTATTCCAATGCAGATTAATTTTGGTCATGTTAATGAACCATCAACAAATTTATGTTCATAGGAACATTTTTGAAATTTTAAATGTTGGTGTCTAGTTTACTCTAGTCATGATCACGTCGCATTAATGAATGACCCATTTCAATTGAAGATTAGTATGAGTAATTGGGACATGTAATGGGCAAAATTGTAAAAGGTAGACTATAAAATAATTCTGATTACCATTGCATCCCTATTTGGGTTCTTGTCATAGATTATAATCCCATAAGTTGATGGGATAGCCCACTAAATATGGGATAAATGCAGTTTACATGCCACTGCATTTATATAGTCTAGTTCACTGCATACCCCTGACTTCTAAATAGTGCGTATACATTTCCCACATAATATCACTACTACAACATGCATCTTAGGGCTGTTGAAGGATTTTTGGATAGAAATTCCATTAAATCTATGCCTATTAAAGGGGATGTTGAAATATAAAGGAAAGGATTTAAAGCATGTTATTAAAGATCGAATCTCGGCATTAGGGTGAGAATGCTCATAAAATGGTAATGCCATGGGATTTTACTTGATGAGGATTAGGTATCAATCTTTGTAGCTTTAAAAGCACGCACCGACTGAACGAAAGTTTAGTCAAAACTCCTCTATAGGTGATATAGGGAGCATGTCAGAAATTTAGAGTTACCATTTACTATGAGTAAGTGTGTTGCATTTGATATGAAATGGACAATATTTACTATAGTATGAATGGATCGCTAAGAGTGGAATACCCCGGGATAATAGTATTTTCATCTTTGCGAAATTGACTTATGGTCGATGATCTACATATGCGGAGACGCCTGCGACTATTAGATCTAATGACTAAGTCAAAACAATACTCCTATACAAATAAATATCATCATGGAGATGATAATCCCAGTTATTTAATGCGCACATGTTATAATGCTGGAAAGATGGAATGACCAAGAATATTTATTTGAAAAATGATGAAATTCTAGGTAATAAATTCATATTCTTAGTTGTGAGGATATGGGATATGAGAATATTTTTGTAAAAAGAAACATTTGTTGACAAATATTCCACCTCTGAAAGTTGCTATATACAGATTTGTAACTAAAGCCCATGGCATATGGTACATGAAGGTGTGCATATCGGGTCTAGGAAAGGCAACTGAGGTTGAACCATAAAAGCCAAAAGTGTGAGAGCCATTGGGTCTAGACTTATAGGGTCATTGCACAAAAAGGTGGTGATTATGGCTATGGTTCCTCTCATATCATAAATGTTCCATTATATTCTGACAAATGGTATGAATAAATATGTAGTCAATGGATTTAAGAATCCTTGGTGATATCCTTATAGGATTCATGATTTCTTTGAAAAGAAATTGATAGCGACATTGATATAAAACTCATACTTAGTATTCTTTTCAGAAAAAGAGTATCTTCCTAAATTATAGAACATCTTTCTTAAAGAAAGAGTGTTTTGGAAGAATAATATTTTCTGAAAGATGAATAATTTTTGAAAAGTGATTTTCCTAAAAAGAAAAATATATACCAGTCAAAGGTTTAAAATACACGAATTGTCCATAAATTGGATAGTGACCCTACAAGGCCCGATGGACTTAATTTGCCACATGAGCACTTGAAGTGTGCATTTCCTAATGAAATTAGGAAAGTGGTGATATCTTCTAGTACCTTCGAGGTACGATGTATATTGGTGTAAATCGTAAAATTGATTAAATCCCCTAAATAAAGACTGGTTATACTTTGCTCTATAGTGGTACAACCATGTTTTTTTAAGTCCTAAAATTAGGCTATTTGGTTGTATGTCTGACCACTAAGAGAAAATTTTGAAATATCAAGACCATAAAGATTTGATAAATATATCCAAAAGATATATGAGACTCTTTGGAGATGTCTATAGGACATTAAGTTCCTAATATTAATGATTTTGGAGCATTAATCAGGCCTGATATCAAATTCAAAGTCAATTGTTGACTAAATTAATGCAGTTCTAAGTGGAAGATATTAGATTGACATTAAAATTATCTTCATATCTCCAAAATGTAAATATGGTGGGATAATAGACATTGGATATCTGTCAAATCCGCACTATATCAAATCTCGTATTGGATATATGGTGGTATGACTTTCATGAAGTCTTGTAAATAGACCTAGTGGTCACTTCTACCAAGTATTATATAATTATTACATTATATGAGACACCACATGAATAGATATGGCTTAAACAAATAGTTTTCCAAAGGTGGAATCATGTAAACATTTAATGCAATTAATACCCCTATTATTTTCTAGAAAGATAATATAGTTTCTATTGCGTAAGTAAATGGGTTATATATAAAAGCAATATTATAAAATATATTGCTCCTCACAAGCTTTGGAAGAGTGATGAGGTAAATACTTATAAATGAAGTCATGTGAATTATCTAAAAGAGATTTATTCACTAAGTCTTTATTTGGATCCATTTTTCAATATTATGTTAGTGAAAATGGGATAAGACAACTTCATGTTGCAAAGTTTAGGGGAGTAGACTTCTGAACTATAACCCATATTAATGATCTTGGAGATCATATATTGTACTCTTTTTCCTTTTATGAGTTTTCCTTAAAGGTTTCTCATAATAAGGTTTTTAATGAGACAATATTGCAATACAAGTATTCATATGCAATGTACTCTTTTTCTTCGTCCATTTTTCCCATAGGGTTTTTGGAAGAAGTTTTTAATGAGACATATGCACTGGAAGGTTTAGACTTCATGGGGGAATCTTCTAAACTATTAAAATGATTTTGAGGATCATATATTGTACTCTTTTCTTGTATGAGTTTTATATGATGGTTTCTCATAAAAGGTTTTTAATGAGGCAATATAATACAAGCTGAATATATTATGCACTCTTTTCTCCATCTATTTTTTCCCACAGGTTTTTGGATGAGTTTTTAATGAGGCATATAAATTATCCTGTTTTCTTCGTCTATTTTTTCACAGGGTTTTTGGAAGGAGTTTTTAAATAATTTTAAAGTAATTTGCCCAAGGAGGAGTGTTGTGATACTAATCACATGATATATGTGGGCAAATTAATAGATTAATGTGAAAGTAATTAGTCAAAAGGCGCCTCTTGGTGAAGAAACATCCCTTAGTGAAAAGGAGATGCCTCTTGGTGAAGAGGCATCCCTTAGTGAAAAGTGTCTCTTGAACACATCCCATCTTGTTCTATATAAAGGGACTAACCCCTCTTATTGTAGGAAGATGGACATTGATAAGTTCAATCAATAAAGAGACTACTTTGTGTCTTAATTTCTAATTCTCTCTTGCCATTTCCCTATCACATACATTCAATCAAGTTGTACTACAACAGAAACAACAACATCATGTAGAGCTTGCTAAAGTTAATACCCCTAGTTTATGGCTTTACATTTTTAGTTTATGGCTTTACATTTTTTTCAGTATGGCATTGACTGTGTTATAGACTTGCTGGAGAATCACGTGAGGTTTTAGATCAATAAATGATCTAATGTTACACTAGCAGGCAGTAATTGACTGAAACTATCCACTTTTGTCGATGCAAGAAGATTCATTCATGGTTTCTTAATCGTTCAAAATGATTTGTTGAGTTCTTCTATTGGGATGTTTCCTGTGTAAAGCATCTGAATATTCAGACAATGTTTTTGTGCCAAGTATCTGGTTAATGTTACACTAGCAGGCAGTAATTGACTGAAACTGTCCACTTTTGTCGATGCAAGAAGATTCATTCATGGTTTCTTAATCGTTCAAAATGATTTGTTGAGTTCTTCTATTGGGATGTTTCCTGTGTAAAGCATCTGAATATTCAGACAATGTTTTTGTGCCAAGTATCTGGTTAATGTACACTTGTACAGAGTGTACAGTATTAGGTTCATATGGTTATTGTTAAAAAAAAAGTGTTATGTTGCTCTAATAAATGAAGATACATTCTTATGCTTGAATATGAAAAACTAATGGTTTTTCAAAAAAAAAAATTGCTATGCCGCTCTAATAAAAAAGTGATATCCTGCTAGCAGTTCACAACTGAAATTTCAATCACAGAACATTGAGGAAATGGATCATATCTGTCAATTAATAATTTTTCATTCATACAATATTCATACCACCAATCAAGTCTAGACAGGAATTACAAGGGATTCATACATGATACAACCAATTCTCGATAAAAACTGAATTGAAGTTTCCATAATACCATGGTTGCCTTCAAACAAAAGCAAGTTGTATCCTAGTTATACTTCCTTCACATCTTTAGTAGCTCATGATCAAGTTTGTAGCCGACTACTGGAAAGTTAGGTTGCAGGGCATCACGTTGATGCTTTCTTCTTCAAAGCAGGGGAGATCGCAGCAGTTGATGCTGCCACCCTTGTGCCGAGCAGTAGAACTGACAGGGTAACCTGTTAGAAAAAAAAAAACAATATGCCAGTATAATTGTGTGATTCATATCGGATTTGAATAGCCAAGGAACATTGACTTGAAAGAGTTACACTTTTTGTAATATTTGAGGCCAGACTTGAGAGAACAAGAATCACCACATTGAGATTTTGGAATGTGGTCCCACACGTTTGGTAATGAAGAAATTGCTCCAGATTTGCAAATTATGACAAAACAAACTGATCAATCAATTAGCTAACGAAGAAAGTAATATTTCAAAGAAATCATCCAATCCAAACTACTATTTTTTTAACAAGGGATTGCTCCCCATTTTCATTGCTCAACTCAACGAAAATAAACATTGTGTGAATCCAAACAACTATTGATCTCTACAAAAACGAGGTACAAATGGGAAGAAGCAAGGCGGCTATAGTCCATGATGCAAAGCACATGTCAGCAGGTCTCCGGCACAGCCTCGCCATGCTACCATCTCTGGCCATGGTGCTGAGCTCATCCTCGCTGCCAATTTGACTGCGGTACGAGATGGCAAGGAGATTGGAGAGGGATCGATTGCTAGTGCATGGGGTGGCCGAGTGAGAGGAATTGCGAAGGCGGCCGCAGGGTGTGGGTTCGCAAAAACGCAGGGCTAGTGGAGATGAGTGGCAGGCGTTTTCTTGCAAAAATACAGCTTGTGGATGATATTCGTTGGATCTGGAACCCACGGTTCTGATGAACTGATTGCATGAGTGCACAGGTAGACTGATTGCAAAACATACGTCGCCGTTTGTTGAGAACAGAATACATCGCGCCAGCGGGGGCTAACCAACCTGTTGTAGGCCTGTAATTGGTCGGTTTCCATTGGATATGCGCTATCTCCCCTTGCATGGCACTTCCCATTGTCAATATTATTATTGGCCTTGGCTCCGTGAGTTTCTCGCCTGTCTGGGATTTTTTCATGAGCCTAGAAAGTGGGTATACATGTAAGGGGCATGTCCTCACTGTTGAGGCACTCTGAGTATCTGAGTTATGTCCTTACTCCTCGTGTAGTGAACATGCACATGTGTATGTATGCATGGTGTGTTTGTGTACGTCCCTGTTAAACCCTTAAAAAAATCTCATATCGAACAGCCTTTTAGATATGGAGTGGACCGGGACAAAGTTATCTGTTGAAGTAGTAAAAATTAGAATAGTTCATAATAGTAGTTATAAATAGTTGATAGTTGTCGGTGAAGCAAACATGATATTTCTTCTGCCTCCGGCCTCGTTTGGAATCGTGGATTTTCTTATTTCGAAAGGGGCTCTCAATTTGTGTGAATTTTAAAATTTGTGAAAATTAAAATTTTTAAGTGAAATAAAATTTCAAGAATATTTTCAGACTTTATTGAGGTAATAGTTTGTAAAATTATAATGAAGCAGAAATTTAAAAACATTTTCAAAAGTTTAAAAATAAAATTTTGAGAATTTTGAATAAAAATAAGTTCAAAGAGTTGCTTTACAATATTTTTATTTTGAAAATACATCTAATTAAATTTTTGATTAATAAAGTGATTAAAGCAAAGGTCTTATAAAATAAAAGGATTTCAATGATTAAACCAATTTGATTTGTTTTGAAAAAGAAAAATTTATCAAACAAAATAATTCAATCTATTGGGAGTTAAAAAGTAATCAAAGCCAAAGACTTTCCTATTTGTTTTCAAAATTCTATTATCTTCTCTTATTACAAGATTTGGATTTTGTATTTTCATGATTTTCTCTTAATTAATTTCAATTAAGGTATATTTGAGAAAATCCCTTTCCTCCCTCTAACCGGTAGACCCCACTTGTCATGTCCTCCTTCGTTTCCTTCTTTGATCTTCTCTTTCCTTCTGGGGAAACCGACCACGCTGCCTCCTCCTTTCCTTGCGCGCTGTGCCATCTCAAAGATGTAAACCACAATTTTGAGGAAAACACACCCTAGAAAATCCATTGTAGATCATCCTCCCAAAATTTCGGATCCTGAAACTTTTTCCTCTACCCTATAAAAATCACCGAAGGCTGACTTCTCAAAACCCTAGCTGCCACACTCTTTCTCGTCTCAGCGCCGCCTCGGTGCAAATCCGTCCAAACCGTCCGAGGACATGCTTCGTATCTTTATCACGAATCCATCCCAACTGAGAGCTTAGAGGTTCGTGGCCGGAAAAAGTTGGATTTAATTGCCGAAAACCTCGCCGGATTTTGGCCGAAGCTGCTCTTCGTCGAATTGTGGATTTCGTATAGTGAGACCTCGGTTTCGGCCCGTCTGTTGTTTTCCCATGTCTCCCTCTTCCTCTCTAGGCTCTCGCTGTTCTGTCATCTGTACTATAGCACTGGTGTCGTCTTGATCCACTACCGGGAACTACTCCTGCTACTGTTGCTCTCGCTGCTGTACCGTCCGCCGCGCAAGCCACTTGTGACATCCTCAAAATTTCAGATTAAAAAAAATTAATTTCAAAATTTGAAGTTAATTTATAGCTTAAAATCATATTTCAAAATCCATGTAAACCCGAAAATTTCATTGTTACTTTCTTCTTAATTTCAAAATTATTCTTCAATTCCACCATCAACCCTAATTACCTCCCTAACTTCATTCGGGTTGCCAATCCTAACCGCATCGGATCATCGGATCATCGGTCAGCCAAACCCTAGAAAGCATTATTTTCGTTGAAGATAATTTTAAGTTGATTTTATTAGTCAACTATATTTACTCTATTTTGCCCTAATTTCCCTCGCAGAGCCATCTTTGTCCTCATTTCATCGATCGGCTAATTACTGATTGAATGATTCGCTTTTGGTCATCATCGTAGCCGATCGATCAATATGAGCAAACTTAAGCCGATTCTTTCCAATGCAAACCTTACCAAATTGGCTCCATTAAAAACCAAGTCATCCAGGACATACCAAGTTCATACAACCGAGCATGCCAAATTTTATCTAACCCGCGTCGGATTGGCAAACGACGTTGCTTTGCCCAAAACTCCGAATATCCCAAACTCTATCCCCAAGCTAACCAACCCAAAGTCACAATCACCAGCCAACCGATCGTAGGTTTATATCTTTTTCTTGCGAAATCCATCTCCTTTCAGATAAAATCTCCACCGACCTAAGCACATTATATATACCGCAATCCTCGGCCAAACCTATCCAAAAACCAAACCCTAAACGCCGGAATTCGAGTTCGTCGTTGTTGGGAGGGTCGTGGCCAAACCGTAGAAGCCATCGCTGCCGTTGCCGTGGTGAGCATCCGCACGACGCATCCTTGCCGTGGGAGCACCGCCCACGGGCACCGCTGTTGCCCTCTGGTCGTTGCCGCCTTGTGCCGGCTGGAGCCGCTGCTGCCCCAGCCGCCGTACGCCGGCCGACCCCGCGCCAGGCTGCTGCTGAGCCAGGGAGCGCACCGCCGGAGCCCTACGCGCCGCGTACGCCGCCGCCACGCGCTGGCTCCACCCGCCCCGCCGCCCGTCTGGCCGGCCGCGCCGACGCGTCGCCGTCGCCTTAGCGTAGCAGCGCCGACCCGCGCCGCCTAGCCGAGCGCCGCGTCGCCTGGGCCCCCGCCGCCCGGCCAGGAACCCGCCGTCGCCGGTTGCCGCTGGACCCGCCACCGCCGCCACCATCGGTGAACTGCGCCGCCGCCATGTCCTCTTCTTTCTCTTTCTCTCTCTCTTCTCTCTCTTTCTATGCGCGTGGGGAAAGAAGCAGAGCAAGCAGCCAGCTTTTAATCCTCGGTCTGGTCAAAACCCGGCCAACCCTCGCTATACTGTTTATATGAACAGTAAACCTTCACAATTTCATATCTTCTCATCTGTAACTTCGATTCGCGTCAAACCAATTTCATTGATCTTCTTTTAGCCTAATCTACCTACTGTATTTATGTCATAATTTTCTGAATTTTATTTACTGCTATTGATTTGTTTATACCTCGATTTGCGTGTAGATGTCGCGGAGGAGTCCAGAGAGGATTTAGCTACCGATTGTCTAGGAACGAGCTACTCGAATCAAGCTACAAGCTATATTCATGCCGATCCCACTTATTTTCTCTCATGTTTACTATTCATAGGATTTTACTATGTGCATGCTAATTTTAATTCTATTTTGCATATTTAATATTAGTTACTACCTATGACGTGTTAATCATCCATTAGCACGTTTTGCCCACCATTGCTGCCTAGACTAAATTATTTCTGCTTTATTGCCATCCTTGAAATTACTCACGCTAAATGCTTAGTTGCTTCGGTGGGAAATCTAGCTGATCATTATGATGGGAAATCATGTAAAATCTTGGTAGAGAGAATATACTCTTTATTTGCTGATTTTAGTTAACTTTAATTTAACTAAAATCAATATGGCGTGAGTAGACTCGAGGTGATGGTATGATGGGTGGATGTATGGTTTGTGGTATGCCGCCTCGGTCGACATAAGGACCGAACTTCGTTGATGAACTGGCTGGGCAAAACAGTACAACCATAGGTGTTAATAATGGTAATACCTTAGTTGTTACTTTGAGAAACCTAGGTTTGGTTTGTCATGGCGGTGTGGGTGTGGCTTGCAACCACCGTATACCCATCTGGCACACGAGTGGACTTCGAGCTTAGCAACAGGCGACCTGGGGTGTATCCTTAGTGAGGCATCCCTAATCCTATACGTACTAGGGATAATGGCTTCGTCTCACTCTTGGGTGAGTCCCATGGGTAAAGTGTACACACTCTGCAGAGTTAAAACTATCATGATAGCCGTGCTCACGGTCAAGAGTGGGCTTAGACAGCTCTACTTGTTAGTCTCACCTTTTCTTAATTAACTTGCTATAGATGATAGGGGCAGGGATTGCCAGGCAGCGAATGCCACATAGTGCATTACAGGGAATGTATTGCCAGAGTTTCGTGTAGAGTTGACAGCGAATGTCATCTCGGTTTTGTGCTGAAAAGGCAATATTATAGTGTTGAGAAAACATGAGTAAAGAAATGAATTTAAAATTATTTTACACTATTGCTTTACAACTATATGATTGTTTAAATTAAAGTGCTCTTTATGCAAATAAACCAGATCCATTCCTTTGATACCTTGCATTTCATTACATAAGTGACGATTCTGCTAAGTACGTGGTTTACGAGGCAGAGTATGACGATGGAGTTTTCCAGCTACTAGAGGCGTACCCCAGTCAGATGCCTGTGGTAGTTTGACCGGTTTCAGTGGACACGTGTTTTTATCTTCCACACTCTAGTGTTTAATGTGACACCCTAAAAATTTCCAAAAAAAAAAAGTTTCTAAATTCTCTTAACAAATCTTAAAGCTACTAGGTTTAGCACTAATCCTTCGTGGATTAGGCCCAGCCCAAACCAAGCACAACCCAAACTTGTCCCTAACCCCTATATAAACCTCTCAAATCAACCCTAATCACCCCAAAATCAATCTACAGTTGCTGCCGTCGTTCTACCCGACGCCCTGCTCTCGTCCTTGTCTTCGTGCCTCCGGGAGCTGCTATCGTCGTTGCCGTTGAGGTAGCGCCGCCTTCCCTGCCCTCCACCCCGCGGGCATCAGCCCTAGCCGATGCCGTGTTAAGCTTCTAGCCTCCGCCGCTTGTTGCCGCCGACGCCGCCGCGTCGCCGTCTTGCGTCGTCTGGCTTGCCGCAAATCCGCGTTGATGCTGCCGCCGCGTGCGTTCTCTGCTTTCGCCACCACCGCCGTCCTTGGAACCGGCTGAGACTCAGCCGCTGCCGCTGCGGCGCCGCCTTCACGGGTTGCCGATGGATCGCGCCGCTGTTGGTTGCTCGCCGCCGCCGCGCCGCCACGATGACCCGCCGCCGCCGCCACCGCGCGAAAGCCACCCGCCGCCAGCATCGCCGGTGCACGCGCCGCCGTGTAACCGCCGTCGCCGCGCCGCCAACCGCCTGATCGCCGCAGCCCGCCGCCGTTGCGAGCTTCGTTGCCGGCCGCCGCCGCCAGCGATGTAGCTTAGCACGCCGTCCGCCGCCTCCACACGCGAAGCCATGCCGCCGTCGCAGCCCCCACGCCGGTCTTGCCGCCGCCACCACCCGCCGGCGCCCCTTTCTTCCTCCCTCCTTCCTCTCTTGCTCTTCTCTCTTTTTCTTCTTTCTCTCTCTAGGTTTCTCACTCCTCTCTGTTCCAGCCACACAGCCAGCACGCAGCCTTATCTTCTTCACGTGTTGGGCCTCGTAACTACAGTAGCCCGTGAGCTACAGTAGTTTTTTCTTTTTTTCCCCGAATTTCAGAAATAGTGATCCTTCACTATTTCACTACACATTCATCCGAACTCCAAATCTGGCGATTCCAGTTTCTAAAAATTCATATCTATCTACTGTAATTTTTATATAAGTTTTTAAATTTATTTACTGTTTCTGGCATTTATTATTGTTTTCTCGTTTTGCGTGCGAGAGATCACGTGGGTGACGAAGGAGAGTTCGCCGACGTTTCACAAGGTCAAGAAGAACAGGAAGGCAAGTCTTTTCCCTAGAATCCTAATTTCTAGATTTTGCCAAAATTGCTATTTAATTAAATTATGCGTATTTGCTATAGTAATTCCCAGTGTGTATCGTTTATTTATAAGATATGCACCCACGATCATGATAAACCTTAGGATGATAATATTATGTAATTTTCTACTGTTTTTAAGTATTAGTTGGCTTAGCATTGCTTAGATAGTCATCGAGGAGTGATTCCCACTTATATGATAATCATTAAGCCCTTTAATATGAGAATCTGGAGCATCTGAGCATGAGACATAAGAACTGGGGTTTATGGTGGGATTATTCACTCTTTAATTAAAATTTTGACCAACTAATAATTTGACTCGGAGCGGGTGACTTGAGTCAACGCTCCGGTCCGTAAGGACCGATGATCGTGATGGATTTAACCGAGAATTTCCCGTGCGACCGCAAGCCCGGTATGGGACGGGTCTGATCTAGAGAGAGAGTAACGCTGGGGTTGTCACCGTCCTTGCACTGTGGATGAGATCCCGAGGGATGCGTTATCACCGGTGTATAGCTTGGGGATGGAACTTCGGGGTACTTCTGTGTAATCACTACAAGATATCTGGCCTTCTATGACGCTCAGCTTTCGTCACAGGCAGAGGGAAAATCGTCACTATACGGGATCTGTGACACCTCAGTGACGAAAATGCAGTCATCACAGAAGGTGTGTAGCTAAACACCTTTGGTGACAAAATGCCGAAAAACGTCACAGATTAGTGACGATGCCTATAACGTCACAAATAGTTATGACGCTAAAAAAACGTCATAGACCAGGACAAGAACGTCACAAACCAAGACCTAAGACCCTGCCACATGGCCGATGATGTGGCCGATGATGTGGATGATGACATGGATGATGACGTGGCTAGAGATTGTGACGAATTTTATCGTCATAAAGTGTTGGAAAGACCCATACACATGTTGGGCTAACATGGGCTTGTCTCATTTTTTAGCCCAAAATAAAGTGGGCTTGGCCCATTATAAAGCCCTGTTTGTTTTTTTCTCTGCCATTTTTCAGTCCGAATCCTGAGTTGGGCCAAACTTATTAAGAAAATAATTTTATTTGGCCCAATTTGAAATTTGGGATCGCCCAATGTACAACATGTTAATTGAGGATCAAGCCTATTTTACAATTTTTTTTAGGCCAGGCCAATTGAAACAACAGTACAACATCAAGCCCATCTCATAAACCAACAATATACCAACAACGGATCGGTTTTCATTGGACAATTAGGTTCACAATGTTGACATAATGAAATACAAATTCTGCAAGCAATGTTCATAGCACAACATATCCGCCACTAACCAAAATACAACGACATATATCATTTCAAAGACCAACGGACACATTGTCCTACCGAATCATAAAACAACAACAAGAAGACACCAAAAGTTCTCCAACAAAGATCAATCTCCTTTCATGTGCAACAAAGAGGCACATTGTAGACCAAAAGAGATCCCAAGTCGCAAAATAATGCAAGACTTACACTATGGGGTAGGATTCACCTGTCCTTGATTGATGCCCATGAGTTGACGTAGGAAGACATGAGTTTCTTGTGATGTCTTCTTCAAAGTAGCCATCTCCTCTTCTTGTTTAGCCATTCTTCGTTCTGATTCTTGCATTTTTTGTTCTGATTCTTGCGCCTGAGTCTTCAATGTCTCCAACTCTTGTTGCTGCGCATCAAGTTGATGTCGAAGTTGTTCCTTTTCTTGCTTCTCAGTGTCTAGTTTAGACTGAAGGTCTTCAACTTACGCAGAAATGCCACCTTTGGAGGTTCTGTTGGAGGCTGACAGCAGGCCCACATTACGAAGAAATGTACTTGATGACAGTACTTGAGATACAGCTTCAGTAGAAGACTTCAGCTGCTGTCCATCTACTACTAAATCAGCAATGATTTCTTCCATCTCAGCCTAGCAATATGACAAGTGAGAACTCAATATTGCATCTTGAACTTAGAATTTTTTGGAACTGGATTTAATGTATGTAATGCAATAAATAGAAATACAGATACTTACAATAGCATTCTTTACTGGCTCGGCAAAACCAATCCTACTATTGCAATGCATCTCCTTGAAAAGATCAATTGCGGTGGGGTTACTGTCTTTAAATTAATCTTGCTTCTGAAAGGTTGTGTAAGCAATTGCAAAGTGTTAGCTTGAAACATCATAAGGACTTCAGTAGTAGTGATCATAAACATAATTTCTTTACTTTCTTACCATGACATGTGCCTGCGCAATGTAGCACTGAGTGCCAGTACGCTGCTGATACCGGACTAGACCATGGTTCAGTTGGTTTTTCATACATGTGTCCTGCAGATGACACATTTGTGTAAGGTAGAACAATGTAAATATTGAGTATTACAAAATACCACATGACTATACAATACAACACTTGCAAGCAAAAGTGGCATAAATGCAACAATTAGAAGTTGGATAACCAGACCACCTCATTATTTTCATCCTCATCTAAGCATAATTAAATGAAACTACTACACACACGGAAACTTCTAGATGGATCAACACATATAAAAAAAAGAATAACCCTCATCAGGTAGTCATCACAGGAATAACCCTCAACAGGTAGTGTGCTTTTAAGCGCCTCCTCCAGCAATCAATGTTTTTAATAATGTAATAGTTGCAGCAGCTAGCAAGGTAAACAACCAACCACTATTGCAGCAGCTAGTAATGACATGTAGTAGAGTACACAATCAAAATTCATGCATATTTGAAAGAAAGAACTACATGCACACAAACTTATAGATGGATCAACACATCAAAAAAGAATAACCCTGACAAGGTAGCAATCACATGAATAACCTTCAATAGCTAGTGCGCTCTTAAGAATCACTAGCAAGTCAAACAACCAATCACTAGTGCAGCAGCTAGTAATGACAAGTAATAGAGTGCACAATCAAAATTATGTGATGACATATAGTACTAGTAAAGCAATCATTATTTAGGGAATATGGCATAAAACTAGCAATAAATTGTAGAGATTCATATCTGAACTCAAAAATCTGTGTAGAACTAAACTGAGTACAACTGATGCATACAACTAAGCTGACATCTCAAATACATATTACACATCAAAGTTGGCATCTCAACTTACCCAGAATACAAGCAATGAATCTGAAGTCGATTAAAAGTTCAGCCATACCTTGTGCTTAGAGTTTGACCATATTTGCACCAAATCTCTCCATTGAGCATCCGTCATACAACTTATAGGTGATGTGGTTCTCACTTGATTAGCTGGGACACCGTTGAAGTACCTCTTTTTCAGCCTGTACCTCATTTGTCGCTGTCCTCCCTTTAGCAAATCAACACATACATGTACCACATCCTTATTTTTGGTGTCTATGGTGAAATGGCCCTAGTTTAAAGCACCAACAGAAGGATATGAGAATACACAGGACATGGATCAAAGCATGCATCAAGTAAAATGGAAATTGACTTACAGCAACTTTGCCTATGTAGTTTGTAAGGTGAGACTCATTCTTCTTGTATAGCTTCCAGTGTGGCAGGATTGGTATATGCTGCCTAAGTATTATCGCACCCTCTGATGCAAGCTTTGCAGCTTGCATAGGTGCCTCTGGCCTTTTCTTCCCTTCATAAATGTGGATTTCTATCTTGGTGCACAACCCTCTGCTTATCCTTTCCAAATCTTTCTCCTGTACCTGTTGTCATGCTATCAAGATTCATCTTCTTAGGTGCAGCCTTAAAAACCTGTGAGGGCTCAATATGCAGAAGACAACAAGTATTAGATTGAAACTAATGTGATTGCATTTGAGAAATAACAATGATTTGACAAACATTGAAATGCGAAGAACAATTGATATCATACTGACTTCTTCCTCGTGTTCAGATTCCTCACTTTCCTCACCCTCATACAACGATCCTGAATGTTCAGGACCAAGTCTTTGCAATTTTTGATTGTTCCTCATCAGGTTTTGAGCCCTCAATTTTTCATAGTCAGTTAGAGGCGCTTCTGTACATTAATTAAAAAATTGTATTATGAATTGGAACATTGAACAAAACAAGGTGTGCAAAATTGGTAACAGAGGAACTATATGTGGGCCATGAATACAACATGACATGTGAACAGGTAAATAAAATGGTAAAGGAACATGTAAAAGCACTATTTCTTATATCCAATTCATGCCTGACAAAAAGAACTATGCTTCATAACAGGACTAGTACAACTAAGAACTAGTACAAAACTGTATGCAATTATGCATCTTAACAAGATTTGTCCAAGTACGCACCTAATACACAACTAGTAATGTAAATAGTACGTAACTATGCATCGAAACAGAATTTGTCCAAGTACAACTTATAACAAATCACAAATCCTTGAATAAGACCTGGATAAGTACAACTTATAACAAATCACAACTAATAAGTATTCTGATTTTACTTTCTAAGCAACAACTTATAACAAATAAAGAATGCATATTGCCATATCCTAGATAGAAGCAAAACATAAGCATGCAGTGAAAAATTAAAAAAATCCTTGAATGATAGTATGGATATTCACAGTGCACAGATAAAAGAACAAAAAATGAATCATCTCCCCATGGCGGCTCATCGGTTACCCGCAGAAAGCACGCCAATACCCCGCCTATGGGGGTATCCAAGTTGGATATGCGCCTCCCGTGCACCTCCTCTTCAACCCTAGCTCCTCCTGTGGCAGCCTAGAACAACTTTGCCCAGCCAGGAGGCCAACCCGACTCCTATCCTCGTCTTGCCACTACCGCCTCCAACCCGCTCGCCCGTTGCCGGAACCCTAGATAGCTCGGCCGCATACCCCCACCCCATGCAGTACCTGCATCCCTTTCCTCGCGGCTGCGCCACCAAACGCCTACATCTTCGAACCCAAGCATCTACGACTGCCTTAACGCATCACTCCTTCGATGCAAGCCCGATTCACCACCCATCCTCATGTTCCTGCAGGCGGATATGGGTATGAAATTACCTGCAGCCTTCCTCGAAGCTAATGTTGCCTTCCTCCCAGGCGGCATTGTTGTCTCAGGAGGGAGAAGTTTAGGGCCGACGATGGGTAGGAGGGAGGAGCAGTGGCGGCGGTAGGGGAGGGAGGGAGGAGCAGTGGCGGCGGCAAGTGAGGAGGGGAAATGGGGATGAATCTGCGGATGTTGGTAGGGTTGCCCGGTATATGGCGTTTGCATGAGTCAAGTACAAAAATACCCCTCATAGTGGTGTGTCATTGCCGTAGTTCGTTGGACAACAAAGTCAATTGATGCCAAAACGATGGGTCGATGGCGGGGTAGCTGGCGGGCTCACCAAATAATTGGGACGGATGGCGCCGCTTGGGAAAAAACTAGCGGCATAAAGCTTCGTTATTTTGGCATGTGTGCAATATTTCTCCAACTAAAAAAATGAAGTTTTATTGATCTCAGGAAAAAGACGTTACATCTATCTATACCTAATAATAAAGAGAGCAAATTTCTTCGTCCGTCGCTCCGTTTGGTTTTCTCCCTCTCGAATCTCTTCCAGTTTTATGGTACTCATCAAATCAAAATCAATCAAAAATCGAATCGAATCGAACTCAAACTCCCCTCGGTTTTCTTCTAGCCACGGACTCCACCAATCGGGGTTCTCTTCCACAGACTCCTCCAATTGTATGTGCTCATCAAAAACAAAAATCAAATCGAATCGAACACATGTTCTTCTCTATATATAAATCCCTAATCGACCTCACTTGTAAACGAACCCAATCGATCTGAAAAAATCCCCAATCGATAATTGCTGACCTGAGCTCCTGCTCGCCTTTGCTGCTGGCCCTCGGCGCCACCGTCCGTCACTTCGAGCAGGCCCACCGCCGGGCCGCCTCCCTGCCGCCCATCCCGCCTCATTGCTGGCCCCGGCGCCACCCATCCCGCCTCTCATCATTGGCTCCGCCGCCGCGTCGGCCAGTAGATCCACGACTCGACTCATTGCTCACACTCGAGACAACTGACCCAGTCGAGGTAAGTCCTAGCTGGACTCGCTGCGAGATCTGTTTCCTCTGTCACGGGACTTTAGAATCCTGTCCTTAAGAAGGTATAGATATAATCCTATTCAACAACTAACTGAAGTTCTTTTCTATCTCACTGGTTTAGCACTCAGGTGGGCAAGCGTTTGGACGTGGGTTCGAACCCTAGGCGAACCACCTTTTTTTTCTTTTTTTTTTGCCAAAGTGGCCAGCGGCTTCTTTTTCTACCCAAAATGACCAGCGCCCATAGCACAGGCCAGCACAGGCTACGATGGCCCTCGGCCCAAAATGGCATCCTCGAAGCACCGAAGATCTAAGTAGGCCCAATCTGCAAATAACTTTATGATATTAAATTGCATAAATAACTTTATGACAATACAATTTTGTCATAGAGTATCATGGTTTATGACGATTGCTCTAGTGACGATATTTATTTGTCACAAGTTTCTGCATGATGGTTAATGACGTTTTTGCAAAGGGCTTTGTGACGTTCATTATATTCGTCACTAAAAAAATAGCCCCACGTCCCATCCATTGTTGTTATGACATTTCATACCGTAAACGTCATAAATCAATGACGTTATGCGTAGTCGTCACAAAAAAAACGTCATAGAAGGCCAAATTCCTTGTAGTGAATATCAGGTATGGTCAAAGCCCTCGGGATACTTGTGTGTAATATCAGGTATGACCGTGACAGACTCGGGGTTGGTCTTTTGATGGATTTTGTTACGACGCTTTCCGACGGGGAAGTATCGTATCTTGCGGGGGAAGCGTGCAACCTCCGCAGAGTGTAAACCCATTCGAATGGCCGTGCTCCCGGTTATGAGTGTCTTGGTGGTTTTTCACATCGTAGCTACATCTTAATTAATTTGACTTGGGTAAGGTTTTTCTGGCATTGTGCCGTTGCTAGATGATTCATGATGAACGAGAACGAGCATGAGAACTTTTTGAGATGGTGATCTGAGATATTGAGAATATGAGATATGAAATACTGAGTTTGAGAATTATGCCATTTATTGAGATTAATCATGAGAATTGCTATTTATTTATTTATGTTTTGTTAAAGGCTTTTATACTTCTAAGTTAAATGCTTTTATGCAAATGAGGCACTATCTTTCCTATGATAAGCCTAGCCTGGCCCTTCACAGGAAAGATTTGCTAGCATTCGCGTGCTAACCCTGGCTTTCATTCAGGGCTGCTTATTCCACGAGCAGGTCAGGATCGTGAGGTTACGCAAGAACGTTGGATTTTTCCAGAAGGTGATCCGGAATACTAGAAGCTTCCCCAATCAGTTTGCCTATGGTTGATGATGGGTCTACGTCAGTTGTTTATTTGATTCTTCTGATGTTATAATATGTGGTAATAATTGCTTCGCCATACTCTGATTTATTTTATTAATTAATGCAGTGTTGGTGTTGATACTTTATTTCTGTTTTACTGTGGGTACGTGCTTGATCCTTGGGACACGTACTGTTAACACAGACGGGTTCGGTTTAGTAAAACCGGGTCCCGACATTTAATTTATTCATAATGTAAGTGTATTCAGCCTATGTATGTTATAAGTTATTTTCTTTATTAATAAAGTATGTGTTTGGTGGCAATTCTGTTTAACCTATATGTGCTAGCGTATGATCCTTGGGACTGGTACAGTAAACACATAGGGGTCGGTTTTGCAAAGCCGATTCCTGATAATTTGCAACTTGGGAGAGTTCTTGGATGCATCATCTTAATTATTTGAAGAACCCAGCGTTTCCCAGAATATTAGATTGTCGTTCTTGCATGCGTTGAAATTGTTTAATGTTACTTTACGAGATGCTTTAATCATTGCATGAGCTCCTATGCTCCATGCATGATTAAAAAGGCTTAATATTCTTTTACCCGTAATTGACTCTAGTCATAAGGAGTAGCATGGTCATGTTCCTTTAATGGTGAAAGGCATCATTTGTCAGCATTTAGTTTTTAGGGTTATTTAGATTTAGATGCGTGGAACGGTAAAATCCTCACTTCTAAAATAAAAGGCTGAAATCGAAATAAACATGCTACTCCGAACCACATCTGTTTAAATTTTGGTTCATACTTCACCGGCTAAATCAACTGCAGTTTAATCCACACCCAACTTGGTCAATTGGTCTCCTTCATTTCCTCTTTAGGCTTAGCTCACCAAGCCTCCTTCCTCTCCTCTCTGGCCTCAGCCCACCTTGCTTTCTCCATTCCCTCACACAACCCACCCGCCACCCCCAACTTCCCAAGGCCTAACACCAAAAGGCGCAAGCCGTCTAACTCCTGGTACTAGTAGGCCAGTAAGGGAATGGGCCAATTCCCAATCCACCTAACATCTGACCTGCTAGCTTCCTCTCCTCCCACTCCCACCCCGTGCTGCCCTCTCCTCTCTCCGGCTCTAGCGTTGTCCCCTTCCTGAGGGTCTGATGTGGCGCCACCTTTCATCCCCCTCCTCATGTCGTGCCACCGTCCTCCCCCTCTTCTAGAGTCCACGCCACTGTCCCTCCCCCTCCTTGAAGCGATGGTGCCGTCTTCTCATCCTCTTAAGGCTGCGCCATTGTTCTCACCCCTCCCCCGATGTGGCATGCCATCCTCCCCCACCCCCACTTGGTTCGCTAGAAGTAATCTAGTTCAACGGTTCGGTGAAAAGCCCGCAACCTTTTCCTTTTTCCAGTAGAGTTGCATGAATGGTCCTTCTAGCAAACCGAACCAGCTGAGCCTTCAGTTTCTTTTTTTCCCAAGTAAATCGATGGTCCGGTCTGGTCCGATCTTACTAATTGTGCTCCAAACTATGACATTTGAAATATATCACTTTTGGACCAAAAGGTCCTCCTAACTTGCCTTACCACCAACAAAGGAGGGGCATTTTGGTCCAAAATTGCATATTTCAAATAAGTCTCAATTTAGAAATTGCATGTCTCCGGTTCCCGATTTTGCAGTGGTACATTTCCAAAAATTGCATTTTCAAAATAGCATTTTTAATATTTACTATATGTTGGCATCAGGATCTTAAGGTGTTCTCATTTGGCATATTTTTATCATTTTGTTTGTTACTGTCTGCTGGCTTATTTCGATTTGGTATAAGATTGTGAAACACTTTTCTACTAGTGTATTAGTAGACCATCTGCGGGTTTCCCACCCGTAGAGAGTTTCCTAAGCACATCCCATTTTGTACAATCATGCTATAAGATTCATGTTGCCCATGCATGATCTCTGATGCTATTTTGTAAAAAGATCTTATGTCATCTCATGGTTCCATGAGGTTTTCGTTGTCCAGTTGAGGATCCTCAACTCGTTGTTAACCTTGATGTAGGGGCATGCCTCCTCATCGAGTTTGACGGCGATGTCCTTGGCTTAGAATGTGGTTGCCCATGATTGCTATTAGTGATATGCCCTAGAGGTATATGTTTATGTACTCTTAGATAATATATTATCAGTTCCATAAATAAACGTTGTTCACATTGTTCATCAAGTACGACTTGGTTGTGAGATACATTGTTTATATGATATTATTATAAATGATCTCGTGTCTCATATCATTATGTGGGATAGTAATGATTTGATCAGCACATGTATTGATTGATGGTAATATTTCACGTATCATAGATATAGAGATTGTTATTTTAACCCTAGTCGCTCATGTATTGATTGTTGATATAGAGATATCAAATCAATAATGTGGACACAAGTTAGAGAACATGGTGTTAGATAGATCTACTCCGAGACACTACTGAGATTGTTATTTTACATGTGCTATCAGTTTGTAGTTTTGAGTGGTATACCTATATGATTTTTAGATCTGAAATCGTCATTGAATCTCAGCATATGTAGTTGTATACTCTGAGGTTATCAACCGCTATACCGTAACTAGGTAGTAATAAAGATAACTTTCGGATATGCTATGAAACATGACATGGAGTGTGAGCGATCATGATGGAATTTGTCCCTTCTTGATAACATGGGAGATATCTCTAGGCCTCTCGATGTGATTAGATTGAAAAGTGCATGATCATATCGATGTGATTAAAAAGTTAATAATAGATTAGAATCCATCACAAGATCGAGTGAATGGTTGAGCTATCACAAGAGTGGCACGCATCTCGCTTTGAGCTTGACTGGTATTATCCAGCAAAGGGGTATGTGGGTATATCAAGGTTTAGTTGATATAATCATTCTGTGCATTCAAGGGTCAATATGTCCTGCTAGGGACCGCTATTGACTTGTGCTTCGAAAAGGAGTTTCCGGGGCCACGGTTGCTTGCGCATGAACCTAACAAGTCACACACTTAATGGGTTGGAACATGTCTAATGGATTGGATTCATTAGTGGGTTTTGCAGATACTGATCCGTGTAGAATTAGATTTCCAATGGGCCTTTAGCATAGAAGGCCATTAGCGCGCTCTATATAAGGGAGATGGTGGGGGCTGCGTAAACATACGAGTTTGCCACCACGTAACCCCTAACTGTCGTGCTCCCTTCCGACTCCTAGAAACCCCAGTTGCGCACGTGCGGTGCTAACACGCCAGCGCACAGCGTTCCATCCCTAAACGTGTGGATACCATAGAGGCGTTGCTGCGGTTGCTATGACGCTAATCGGTGACAGAGGAGGAGTCGATGAGATCGACTACTTCCTCTACGACAGTATGTACGATGTTGTTGTGGTGGTGATTGGTGAGGAGGGGGTGTTCGGCTCGATGTGAACAACTACTTCTTATACCTCGACTCGCGCGACGTCGCACTCAGGTACTCTGACTCTCCTTTCGCTGCGACTGCACGTTAAGAGTAACGATCTGTGGTCCTCTACTCGCATGATGTCCTGGGCGTTCGTGGTAGAAATTTTTAAAATTGCACTAGCGTAGCCTACCCAATCCCCTTCAATTGCCACCGCCCGCTTTCCTTGTTGCTGCCACCACCATTGCACACCTCCAGCAAGGTGGTTGGGACGGCGGCCATGGCGACATGGTGGCAAGGAGGAAGAAGAAGGAAAAAGGGCCAACATGGTCTTTAAAGAGTTATAGTGATGTGGTTAAAATTTCTCTAACTTAATTTGTAATAGTATGGTTACAATATTTCACTTTTTTAGTGACAATTCTAAACAAACCAATTCTGCAACGACATGTCTCTAATTACACCTTTCTTGTAAAAAATCATCATTAAATCATTTGATGAATCACTCGCCCTGGATTTTTTGGGGCTGTGTTACTCAACCTGGTTGGTTTGCGGCTAATCAACGGCTTCACCATTTTTTAGGAGATCTAAGAATTTGTTACTCCCATAGATTCACATTTAATAACTTTTCACTTATGGTTTAATGACATGTTGCTATAGGGTCTATATGTTATTGAGTGGTAAATCCTTAAATACCAACATTTGGAGTGGCAAATCATTAATTCTTTCTTTTCTTTTGATTAGTTTGATTATATAATGCATCTATTTATTTCAAGTTGGGAAGCTTTCAATCTTAATTACTCACTGATTTTATTTTATTTTTGAAAGTGTGGTAGGAGCACTGTCTATGTATTGAGAAGAAAGAAAGTATTGAGCTAAGAGGATGTTCAATGGTAGCCACATTTCTAGCCATGTCACTGTAGCAATAGGGCTATGAATAGTGAGGAATGGGGTTGGGAGTAAAATATAAGAGAGATATATGAAATAGGATTAGGATAGGGTTAGTGTTGTGTTGGAGATAAAATAGAACCAAAATAGAATAAGATTAGGATAGAACTAGCATTGTACGTAGTGTTATGTTGGACATAAAATAGAACCAAAATAGAATAAGATCAGGGTAGAACTAGCATTGTACATAGTGTTATGTTGGACATAAAATAGAACCAAAATAGAATAAGATCAGGGTAGAACTAGCATACATAGCCTAACAGTCCCAAGTCAAGACATTACAATAGGTTATTTACAGCAAAATTAAGACCACCCTGTGGCAAAGCTGCCCCTGGAAGGCACATGCCCATAGAGCAGTCACTGAGGGCATTTTCAAGGGTTGCCCCAAATGAGGTGGCAAGAAATAGGGTAATAGGACAGTGTATAGTAAAAATAGAGAGTGAGAATAGTGATATGACGATTGTTGAAGAGGTAAATAATGATGAGATAGTCCCATTGATGATGTGGTATATATATAGTGATGAAGTAAAAAAGAAATGGGGCATCTGATGGAGCTGCCCTGAGGACTCCCAGCAGAGCAATGGTGCCTATTGAGGCTGCAAGTGGGGGTATGCATTGATCTCCATGAATCCATCCTCTCGGCATTATCCTATCCGTCGTTAATCCTTTCCAGCATGAAGAGACTGATATTAATTTTAAAATTCATATAATCCAAATGGCTGATATATCGTACAAACGAAAATATTAGTTTGTTGCCAATAGAAATTTAAAGCATGTATTGAGACACAAGGCATCAACACGCATGCAGTAACTCCTAGTAAATTAATTGATATATTATATTTTTCTGATATTTGCGGGGAGGGAATTTACATTTGCTTGCCAAATGCCTCCGCCTTTTTTTTTTCAATTTCTCTCGTATACAAATAGTTTCATGTGAAGAGAGCCTTCACATCTAAAAATAATGAACAAAAGAATTAGGGGCAAAATTGTACAGACCCCCCCTAATTACTATCTATTTACACTTGTGTCCGTAGCCGTCGCCGGACGACCGCCGCCATCTTCCGGCTGCAACTCCGGCGGCGCCGTCGTCTCCTGCCGCGCTAGCCTGTTGAGCATGGCGAACATGCCGACCATGGGCGCGGTGTTGTACGTGCACGCCTCCGTCTGCATGTAGTTGTCCCTGTCGTCCCTGAACCTGTCGCGGCGGTCCGGCCCGCCGACGATGGCGCCGACGACGACGTTGGGGTTGGAGCCCTTGCGGCCGAACCAGTCGTCGAACCCCTGCGCGCAGCCGATGAACTCCTTGCTGTCCTTGTACGGCACGATGGAAGCGGCGCGGTGGTGCACCCTGCTCGGGTACCTGGCGCCGTACCCGACGAGGTAGCTCATGCCGCGAGGGTTGCTGCCGAGCACGTAGTCCACCTGCGCCCTGGCCAGCGCGAACGCCTCACCGGCGCCGGCCGTCTCGCCGCCGGCGCAGGCCACCTCCGGCGCGCCGGCGACGGCGAGGTAGCCCGAGTACGCGGACAGGAGGAACGCCGCGTTGGTGACGTATTGCATGTTGTTCCACTGCCGCACGTAGAGCATCCCGCCGGGGCTCCGCTCCACGTTCGCGTCCGCGCCGCCGGCCGCGTTCTTGCCGAGGCACGCGCACACGTAGTGCTCCGCCTTCGCCCGGTACTGCTCCAGCGTCTCCCTGTGCCGCGCCGAGTGCTCCCCTCTCAGCAGCAGCTGCACATCAACCACAGCTCACTCTCATCAGTAGTCAGTACACGACCAGCCACACACACGTAAACGTGACACTCCATATGTGACAGTGAACATGGTCGCTCAGCGCTCGACAGATTACTTGCTTAAACTATTTGATTGATTTAATATTTGACGCCGTCTCTTCAGAATCTCGAGATCACAAGTGGAATATTGTCAAATCTAGCTCCCATCAGCAACTTCGGATTTTCAAAACCACTATTCAAAACGCTAAAATCTCAGCTTAGATTCGATAGATAGAAAATTTCAACAGGGGAGGACACCCTCTTACCCTGGCGGCGAGGATCTGGACGCCGGCGTACTTGACGTCCCAGCTGAACTCGGTGATGGCCCAGCCGGTGCCGCCGAAAGCGTCGGCGTTGTCGACGACGTAGTCGAGGTAGCCAGGGCGGCCGGTGGCGCGGTGCAGCCAGAGGGCGGCCCAGAGGAGCTCGTCGTGGTAGCCGCTCACCGACGCGTAGTAGCTCTTCACCTCCGCGATGCTGCTGTCGTACTTGCCCCTGTACTTGTCTGCGAACTCGAACAGCTATCACACACACACACACAAAATCAGAGTCAGCACTAGGTCATCACTGATCATCACTTGCCGCTTTGCCAGCACACTAATCTAACTAACCAGCTAACTAATATTCTTCTGAGTTCTGACGGAAATGTGGTGGTTAACTGCAAAATGTTTAGTTAAGTAGATTATAATCTAAAAAGTTAAGAACCCTTAAAAAAAGAAACATAGAGGGTCTGAAAATATTTTTTTAAAAAAAATTTTAGAATCTTTAAGAAGGATCGCTAAAAGTTTCAAAAAATGACTCTAAAGTGCTACGGTATGATATATGATTTATAAAAATTAATAAATTTTAAACCGTAAAGAAGAGCACCATAGTTAATCTAAGAGGCTGGGGTGGGGCCCACGTGTTGGTCCCGCCAGACCGACAGAAACTTCACACGGTTAAAAAAAAAGCAAGCTTTGCCTTGACCCCTGACGTCACGTTGGCACGTGCGGCACAGGGCACAAGGAAGAACAACACGGCTTCGATGTGAACCCCAGGAAAAAAATCCGCCCGTTTTGACCAGGGTTCCGGTTCCTGGTCGGGTCCGCAGAATCCACAGCAAAAACGCTCATCGCTACGCGTACCCGAGACACTCCACAGTCCAGACACCGTACTCAACGGTGTAATTAATCACAATAACAATGGCAGTAATTAGCCAGGATCAGCGGTGATTGGTTTTTGTTAATTACCTGTTGGGCGTGGTGCAGGAGGAGGTGGGCGTAGTGCGGGTTGGCCTCCCGGAAGACGATCGAGGCGGCGGCCATGGCGGCGGCAGTCTCGCCGGCGACGTCGGAGCCGGGGCGGTCGCGGTCGACCTTGTACGCCTGCCGCGACGTGGTCATGTCCTCCGGCCGCTGCCAGCAGTAGTGGTCCGTGTCGCCGTCGCCGACCTGCATGCAGCGCCGCCCGCCATGATCAATCATTCCAGAGCTTTCATCACGCTGTCAAAGCCATGCATGGGAGCTAGCAAAGATGATAATAATAATTCTTAATTCCTAATCCCATGTGAGAACGCAATCATGCAGTGTGAGATTTGCGCGTCTCGATCGATCGATCGACTGAACCACGCCTAGCTCGGCTTGTCATGTAGCTCCACCTAACAAATGTTCCTTTCGTTTTCTAATCTTTTTCTTCCTCTCGCCTACCGGAGCCAACTGTGCTCGTTGCATGTTGGTCGATGGACGGATGATGGATCACTCGGTTTGAGTTGGTGTCTTGGTGATTGGGTGATTGATTAATTATTTAATGGAGTAGCTAAGCTAATGGCAGTGATTAGTGTGAGAATTAGCAATTCTGATTAATTAATTACCTCGGCCCAGAGCTCGTCGGGCTTGGTGTGCGCCTTGATGAAGTAGTCGGTGCCCCACTTGATGGCCTCGAGGGCGTGGGCGAGCTCGCCGGCGTCGGCGACGTCCCCGCCGTACTCGAGGAGGCTCCACGATAGCATGGTCACCGTGAACGCCATAGGCAGGCCGAACTTGACGTGGTCGCCGGCGTCGTAGTACCCGCCCACCAAATCCACCTGACCAACGATGATCCAAACGAGATCCGACACTCATCAGCACGAAGAATTTCTCGGCATGAATCGTGATCGATCTCTGCCTGTGTAGCTGCACGTACTCCTTGCTCGAGGCCGTCGGTGATGCCGGAGTGGTCGCGCCAGGCGACGCGCTGGCCGTGCGGCAGCCGCCCCGACCGCTGCGCCTCGAAGTAGAGCAGGCTCTTCCGCAGCGCCTCCTCATAGTCATGCGCCGCCGCCGCCGCCGCCAAGAACGCCGCCGCGACGACGGCCGCGCCAAGAACCCACCCGGCGGCGCTGCCGCCCCTCCTCCTCATTATCCCCGAACAGCAGCTGCTTCCGCCCCTGCCCGCCGGAACCTTCGCATGTATCAGCACTCCAGCACCCGGTACCTTCCGCCGCAGCCGGATCACACCAGGCCGGCGTTCTTGGAGCTCGCTCGTCGGCGTCGCCGCGCGGTCGGGGAGCTAGTTCGCTGGTCGTGTGTGTGGCCGGCTACTGGTGGGCTGTCTACGCTACGGGGAGAGGGGACTCGCTTATATGTGCGAGGAGGAGTGTCCTTCCAGTCGAGCTCCGTCCAGGGCGGAGACCGTGTTGAACGAGCGGGGTTAGGTGACCTTGCGGTTCGGGCCCATGATCGCCATGAGGACGACCTCGGAATATATTTACAAAGAAATGGAGGCGCCAAGCAAGGAAAAAATAAAATCTTGGACGTCTCACCATAGATCGTATCTTATATGAAAATTCAGATACATACTATTACAAAGTGTAATATTAATTTTAAAATATGCCACTCTATATGCAAACGGCATATAGACTCTATACCCATATGTCATTTACGATATATTTTAAAATGTGAACTTTGGAGTGCCATGAATCTAAATTATCCTACCATATATGGTTTGGTGAAATCGGAGGGTGGAGACCTGTGATAAGGTGAGGAAAGAGGAAGGAAAGGGACGGTGATCGAGTGATTGACCTGACACGAATAACAAGTTGTTATTCACGTGAAAATGATCTTCAAACGGCCGGGTGCTGATTGACAGGGGTAGACCGGAATGGAGTGGGGTCGGATTGGTGAACAGCTTGCCATTCGACGTACGGAATGTTTGGAGTGGCAGCCGGGGCGTATGCGTCAACTTGAGCTGGCTTTAGAGAAGAACAATGTGAGAACAATGCAGATGATGTCCATGTTAAAGGTGACTATTTTTGTTTGGAAAAAAAATCGTATAACATAACTAGATTGTTTTTCTTAGCAAGTTGCTGTTTGGACGACCCACCGTAAGTCAAATTCATCTGTTGTTTACTTCGGTTGTGACTGAGCGGTAAGATTGAAGAAACTGGAACATATTGTACGATTGAGTTTTGAGAAGTGAGTTTAAGATATTTAATAAACGGTTTAAAAGGACGAGTGTTTGGCTTAAGCCGACAATGGTTATCCAACGGTGAAAAATATTAACTTATATTTATGAAAATATCTATCGACTTACCGATATCAATCAGAACAAAAATTAGACATGCGTTTCGGTTAACCTTTTGTTTCTGATTTTTTTTTCATAAACTTACATTTTTTCTTCATTTCCATATGTCCATACTTATTGCACACATTAAATACACTAGGAATTCGAACAATTTTCGTCGGCCCAGCTCAGGCCAAACCGAGGAAATAATATAGCTATTTTTCGTTTGTCTTTTGTCAACGAAAATAGGCCGGATTCTACAGTGATAGTCGTTGATAGCTCATTTTCTATACATGCCGGTTGAGTTTTTGAACTGACCAAAGTTCAATTCTTACCGTTTGCGTTGTGCATATGTACTACCCAACCTCTTGGCCTGAAATCCAAATAATTGGAAATCTATAACTCATCCGCGCCGCCAGTACATCAAATGTATCAACCTACATGGTTTGAATATCATATCCCGTTAGGTTGCTAGATCGAGTTCAAACACGACCTTTGAATGAAGAAATACTAGTGCTTCTTTAAAGTCATTAGCATTCATATGCACTCTGGACCCTGGAGCCTCTCGCTCGAGCGACTCAAGGGGCGAACAGCCCTGTCGCCATAGCCTCTCTCCACCGGCGTCATTCCTCGCCGCCACTGTCGCAGGTGACGATGGCTACGGGTCCCCCTTCCTCCCTCTTCTTCCTTCTTCCTTCTTCTTTCCTCTTTCTCTTTCTCTCATTTTCTTTGCTCCCTGTCTAGTGTTGGGATTTGGTGGCGACGACGGCTTGGGCGACGCAATGGCCGCCGGGTCCGACCTAGGCTTGGGGCAGCCTCATCAGCACGCTGGACCGTGACGGCACAATAGTAGTGACTGGGGGCGGCCAGATTTGGCATGCCTCTTTAACCGTGCTAAGGAGAGGGTGCAGCCCGACGGCCATGAAGGGCTAGGGGTGGTTGTAGCTGGTGAGCCCGGGCCGACAGCGGCCCAGAGGCAATAGATCTGGCTCGGACTCGGTTTGGGCGCCGTGAACAGTGGTCGGAGCATGGTGGTGGCGGTTGTTGCTCTGCTCCACCTGCTAACGTGAGGAGCTATGCAAGTAGGAGGAAGAGCAGTGGAGTCTAGGCATTGAAGCTCCTGCTTCTAGCGGTGCGTGGGTGACCTAGATCCATGGCGACCCGACACTGAGATGGGTGGTAGTCCAATCCCAAGGGGCAGCTGGTGTTGATGAGGACATCAGGGCCGGCACCGATGGAAGCCGAGCATCCCGTGCGGCGGTGGTGGCTGTTCTTGGCTAAACATCCCGAGCGGCGGTGGTGGATGGTGCCTCAGCGCTACGGTGGCGGCACGGCGTCTTGGCCATGCATCCCGTATGGCGCTAGTGGCTAAGTCTAAGTCGAGCATCTTACACGGCGGTAGCAGTTGACGACTTTGCCTAGCATTGCTTGCCCTACGACAAGGTCAAGTGATGGCAGCCGGCATGTTGGTCATGCATCCCACACGGTGGTGACAGCTAACGTCCCTCTCGTTATGGCGTCTTGGCCGAGCATCTCGTACAGTGGTGGAGTGGTGGCACCACATGGTCCCAATGGGGTCAACAGTGATCGCAGCTGGCGTCTTGGCTGCACTTTCGATGGCACGGTTTGCAGTGGTGGAGTGGCGACACATCCTATACAGTGGTGATGACTGATGTCCTCTGACGTCTTAGCCAAGCATCCCGAGCGGCGATGGAGGAGCTTAGCTAGCGATGGTGGTGGCCGACAGGCTTGGAGTGCTAGGCCTTCGGTTGGGTTGCATGGTGTTGCTCTGTTAAGACCTACTGCTTAGTGCAGTCGTTTTCTCCCCCTCTTTCCCTAATTCCCTCCTTGTATCCTCTCGCTCTCCCTGTATCCTCCTTTTTCTCTCCTTGTGTATATTGAACAGTTCTCTTCTTCTTGAATGGAATGGTAAAGCTCCTATCCTTTGCGTTCAAAAAAATTGAAGAAATACTACCTTTAGTCACAAATATTTGCTTGTTTAGATGCATCTTTCAAACTTTAGACATGAATGTCTTTTCTAATATTTAGAACCAGCATATCAAAAATTATATACGTAGATTCATCTTAAAAATACTTTCAAATATCATAATCCTGGCATGCTTTACAAATAAATTGCAATCACAATTAGTGATCAAAGTCATATTTTCAAAATCATGTCGACGCCTAAAATGACAGATATTTGTGACCCAAGAGGGTTGCTCCGTTTAATTCTCTTTTATTATTACCACCATGAGCCAAACATCCGTACTTGGAAAAACCTGGTCTTCCATGCGGAGTTCCGGTGGAAAACCCTGCCTTCCAAGTTCCAACTCCGCCGCACGAACGCGATGTGCATGAACGATGTTCTCGGTGGAAAAGGGATAAATCGCCATATGCCATTATAAATTGTCCTGAATCCCATATATGACATTGTCTGAGTCTGTTATAAGTATGTTTTGAGTCTATATATCATAGACACAACTATAGTATATAGGAGATTATTTGTTTTCAGTGACATGTGGAGAGTTGTCTCGGTGGGAAACCATGCATGACAGGTGATCTTTTGCACCAAGGTTGTAAGACTATCTCCAACTATTTTTCCTTCATTTAATTTTCTTCCTCATTCCTTCCCCATATTTGTCCCATTCATTTTCCACCATCTCCAATAGTATCCTTCGAAGGGATTGATATAGGAAAAAGAGAAAATCTTTTTCTGAAGGAAATGGAAAAGAGAATCTCTTTCGGAAGGAAACGGTGAAGAGAATTTGTTAGAACCACGAAGGAAACCAGATTCCTTTCATGATAGAAACGGAGGATCGGGAAGGGAAGCCTTGTTGATAGTCTAATCACTCCCGGCACATTTGGTAGGTGCGAGCGTGTAGCCGGTGGCGGGTAGGGCGGCGTCCGCGTACGCCGGGATTTCAATGGTTCGCACCAAACCCAAACCCTGCATCACTTCGCTTTCCGAAGCTTCTTGCCTGCCTCCTCACTGGCTCACTGCTGCTCCGTCGCTGTTCAGTTAGTTAAGCTCGTAGTATCTCCACTCATTAATCCTCTAATTAATTAAAATTTGCAATCGAGTCCGCGTATTACTACTTACTATGGTCATAAATATATATGAGAATTTCTTACGTCCCCAAAAAGTTAGTCGAATCCATATTCTGCCATGTCAACTTTTTCGAAGTTCACAATTTACCCTCATCGGTGTGAACTTTGTTCCTTATATGCTTCTTCCGTCAACGTGCCATTTCTTTGCCGCTAAGTCGGCTATGAAATGTCCTCTTTACCTCTACCTTTTCAATACGTTACAAAATCCAAAAAATCATAAAAATAGTAGAAAATTCATAAAATTGTGAGAAAGTTTATATGGATTTAGAAAATTATGTGTAATCAAAATCGACAGTGGATTTTAAAATTTTTGGGATATAACTTTTGTAAAAAAATTAATGGTACCTACCTTGTCTCATGAAATGATATAAAAAAGAAAATAGAGAAAATTATGAAATTTGAACAACAAGTGGAACATGATTTTACATAAATCTAGAAATTTGAATTACTCAATTTGGAGTTAAAATGCAGGAGATGAAATGTTTAAAAGGTCTAAATCCAAAAATTATGAACGGGGTATTTTAAGCATTAACGGAGCTTTCTAAGGGCTGAATCTAACAAAATTGATGGAAGTGTCATACAGGGAATGAAGTTCACGTGGCAAGGGCAAATTGTGAACTTCAGAAAAGCTAATTGCAAATTGTGGATTTGATTAACTTTATTTGGGAAAATAAGGAATTCTCTCAATATATATCTGTCGTTTGATAAACATGTAAGTCAGAGTTTTGAAACTTGAGCCATTTAAATCTTTTTTTAAATATTTAGATTGGGTACATGAATATCATGTACGTAGATTTGTCTCGAAAATCATGTACTATAACCATAAATTTATTAATATTTTATAAATAATTTGCAATAGTAATTAATAATTAAAGTTGTATTTTACAATTGTGTGGACGTCTAAAACGTCTTATCTATAATCAGAGAGAGTATCATATTTTTCTGGGACCGAACCGGCACACGCTTTGACCGGTTATTGCAGCGTAATCCATTACGTACGGATCTGGGGGTTTGGTTTAGACGGCCGCGATTTTCCACCTGCATTATGTTCTTTAAAAAATGGCCAACACTTCGATGTGTAAAGTTTTCCTAGCTTGTTGATGCTAGTATTATCGTAGTGCTCTGTTAGTTAAGGCGTGATTGGTAGGCTGCGTCGCGCGAGCCGAGCTCGCTGCATGCGTTAACTGTGGCTGCGCTGCTGTTTGGTTGGCCGCACTACGAGTCGCCGGCCTGGCTCGGTGCATGCAACTACCGGTAAAATCGTGTTGCGATGGTGGCCCGGTAGAAACGCCGCACGGAGCTGTTTTTTGCAAGCCTGGCCCACGCGGGACGCTCTCGCGGATGCAGCCTACCAATCACGCCCTTAGTGTTTGGGCCGACGGGACGTGGATGCCATTTTTCTCGTGTTGTTTAGGATGGCGGTCTCGTCAAACAGGAACAACAACACGAGGAGAAATTGAAACATGCCGTTCAATCATCAATTTTTTTTAGCTCTCAACTTGATCATTAGTGCTCTTTCGTGGTTGGTTGGGCCGTTGATTCATGTTATTTGTTAATTACTTAGTCACACCCGGCTGATCAGATTAACAGGTCCGTGCTATTAATTTTCTACCGTCTAAACCCTCGTAATCTAAATCATAGGCTACGTAGAGCAGAACCATGCACGAGTCTTAAAACACAAGATTATGTGTTACTGGATTATGGCAGTTTATCGAAGCCAAATATTGTTTTATATATAGAGAGAAATTACATAAGGCTCCATAGAGCGTAGGCTCCATGATCCATTACCACTAGATGTTTTTTTAGATTTGTGATGTTTGGTATTTGTATATTTATATACCCACTAAAAAAATATTTGAGACGTCAAACTCTAAAAAAATTAAATTTAACTCCAGTTTAATTTACTTTTAAATTTAAGATAAATATAGTTCATACTAGTTTAAACTAGTTCAAACTGAAGATGAATTTAATTTTTTTCGGAGTTTGGCATGTCAAATATTTTATTTAGTAGATATATAAAGATGTACACGTCAAACAACACGAATATCAAAGCATAACATATGGTATTCGATCATTAAGCCTAGACTCCATAAAGCCTAGCTTGAACTGTTCTTATATATATATATATATATATATATATTAAAGCCCGTTTCACAAAGCTCTTGAAACCCATTCGAATCGAACATTCCCGCTTCTTGAAAAAGCCACTTTTCAAAACTCTTCAATCCTAACCGTTCAGCTCACCCATTTAGCCATAGTTGAACAAATCAACGGACAGGTGGACAACTTTCACATCTTTAGATCACTATGAAATGACGATGCGCCTAACTCTAAGTCCAAAAGAAAGGATAATTCATGAGGACGCAGCCACAAATTTACTCTTGCCAAATGCATGCCTGCCTCTATCCAAACGGGAAAGAAAGAAAGAGAAAGAAAGAAAAAAAAAGGTCAATGAGCTAGGGAAACTGACATGACTAGCATGAAGGAACAAACAACCTACCAAACCACTAACCGGGTAATCCAAAGAGATCACATCGTGAGCTCGGTGTCACGCTGTGTGCTTGTGTTCAGCAACAGCAGCACCTGAATTTCTCATAAAAGCTACAATTTTTTTTTTTTTTTTTTGCTTTGCCTGGCTCTGTTCTTGTCTGCCTGTGTATCGGAGTGTCGGAGGGGCGATTGAACAAGCGTAACTACCCGTCGCTGTCGAGTGCGTGGTGATAACGATCGAGGTGCTCCTCCTTTTTTCCTTTTTTTTCGCATGCAAAAATATACTTTTACATAACAGAGCTAAAGTTTTATTTTCTTCTCTTTTTTGCCTGGTTAAATGCGGCGTTCAGATGGGAGGAATCTTTGATGTTTCTGACTCACCGATGCATCTCAAAGTTGGTGAAACGAAAGTGAAATCTTTGATGTTTCTCATTCCATTTGTGGGAATTTGATGATTTATAAACCGTCCCCAACGAGCGAAAGGTTCATGTTTGAACATGATGAATCACTTCGTGCCGACCTGTTGCCCATAAACTTTCCTGCCTCATATGAGAATGGAAAACTGGAAGAATTTGTTTTGCACATTGGCACCCCCTTCAATCGAATTTACAAGTTTAGTCCCACCAGCCAGACTTTCACTGGTCGCGGCTGTTCATCGAAAGTGCTATATTTACAAAGCTCATTCACACAAAACTATACGTGAAAAAAATATACTAAAACCACGTATACAAAAGGAAGAAGAAAAAAACTACTAGTAAATCTGTAGCCGCACGGCCGCGGCCACCTAAATGCCAATTTTACAAGTTGGGTTTGGGCTAGACAATATGTGGAAAAAAGAGATACCATGACAGCATTCAAAAAAGCTTGCGAAACCTAGACATGACAAAATGGCGAATGTGCTTAATTCAATTAATCCTGTGAACATTTCATTCCGTCGAATTTAGTAGGGCAAAAATTAATAGATCGGCAATATTTAGTCAACTGTATAGCATAAATTGACCTAGACCAAAACCAAGATAGGTTTATATGGAATCTTAACACGAATGGTTAGTTTTAGGTACCATCAATGTATCAAAAAAAAAGTTAATCACAATGTCTCTTATCAGTCCAAAGTTTTGTGGAAGCTAAATCATCCTTTTAAGATTAAAATGTTCCTTTTGATATGCAAGCAGAGGTGTAATAGTTACTAAAGATAATCTTGCTTAAAAAATTAGGAAGGAAGTCATAAATGTTGGTTCTATAGCAAAGAATGAAACTATCCATCACCTATTTTTTGATTGCCAGTTTGCTAGAGCAGTTTGGTGATTAGTTCAGATTGCTCTAGGAGTACATACCCCAGGAGTTGTTCTCGTATCTTAGGGGGTTGGCTAAAGGGTATGGATTTAAAACAAAAGAAACTTATTTTGATTGGTACATCAACTTTATTTTAGGTTTTTGGTTTTTTCAAAATGATATTGTTTTGACAAATGGAAAGATAACTCATCTATACATGTAATCTTTAGGGGAACCTATTGGTTGCATCAGTAGGCCTTGCTTCAAAAGGATGATGAACGGGTCATAATTCACATAATGTGTCATTCCATTGAGGCGGTGGTCATGTCTTTATTCGCCAAGCATGGATGAAAAATTTAATAATAGAATTAGTGATGCTTGAAGTAATTCGAAATTTGTTTGTTCTTATTTTTTATCAGTCCTTGAGCTCTGCTTAATTGTAAGTCGCCGTATACATTACGATGTAGAGACTGGAATTTTGCCTCCATTATATAAATAAAAAAGCTTGCAAAAACCTGTATTCACCCGTCGATATACTTACTCTACTGTGTCCTGCGCGCATTGGACGTCCAATTATTCTCAGGATATCACACGGTTTTGCTTGCACCCTAAAGCTGCCCATATTGGTCATATTTTAAACTTGTGCTCGCTACGGATGGCGCTCGACAATAATTCAGGAGCGTTTGTTCGCTTCTTGGCTTGCAGTGGAGGAGAGAGGAGAGAGCGAGACGGCGATCGTCGAGGGCAAAAGAGTTTTAAAATCGTGAGCCTTTGTTGCATTAGCTAGGGTTCTACGATATGAGCCTAAGCTCCCGAGTGATGGCCAACTCAGCGCTTCGTTGGCCGAGGCCGATCGAATGTGAAACGAGATGCCTTGGATCACCAAACCGTGTCTGCCGAAAGCAGAAGCTGCTAAAAGAGTGGTTCGCTCGCCTTGTTCTCATCATGTGCTATCCCCCAAGAAAGGGAGTAACACGGTAGCAATGTGTTCATGGTAACTTGAATTCTTTGATCTAATTTACTCTTTTTTGTTCGACTGAGCTAAATGGTTTAATAGCTGAGCTAGCTGAAAAGTTGGACTTCGAGAGCATTGCGAACCGGCTTCGAGAGGCATTAGTTGGGATGTTTTGTTTGACTAGGCTTGAAATGGCCATGAAACGGTCTGGAACAGTCAAAACATTTTGGCTCCAAAAGACAGCCATAAGCATAAGCCGTATAGGCTACGTGGGGCCACCCGAAAGCGTGATGTGGCCACTGACAGGTGAGACCTATCATGCACGGCATGATTATATGGGACCCATTTGTCAGAGTATCCATACTAGAAACCTTATCTTTACTACTATAAAATACTATTCACCACAACACTATCCATCCCTCTAAAATTTCTTCACACTTTACACTATATCCTAAAAGATTCCTTCACTCCACCAGAAACCATATCCTCGCCAAGTCAGTGCTACAATGTTTAGAGTGTTTCTGTTACGAATGGTCTCAGTGAGAATCCGTACGTTGTTCCCAGAATTTCTTCGTACGCGTTGTGTGTGTGTGTATGCGGTGGTTTCTCTCTTATGACTTCACGCATGATGCACTTTTGCCGCCGATCCCCGTGATATTTTGGCCTATCCAAATCCAAGCATGATCCTGCATGGCTTAGCGTCGATAGTATAATGCCAATGGATGGAGTGGTGTTACGCAGCAGCAGCAGTGTGGTGCATGTGAATTTGTCCTTGCCCGTGTCTGGCATGTGGAGAGTCGAAAGGTGGCAGTACCGAGACGTTCCAGACAAGCAGGGTTGACGGTTGACAAAGCCGGAGAAGCTTCCGTGGAATGGAAATGCACGGCAAGTCTCGCATCGATCTTGCAGGGTCACCTCACACGTACCTGTGTTTTACGTATACTAATGACAGGTACAACGCGCAGGCGCAGCCACGATTGACGACGGAGAAGAAAAGACAAAAGTGAGCTGTAAACTGCTAAAATTCGGTGGAAATTCGAGCCAGATTTGCTCAAATTTTAGGACGAAATATCAAATAACCGTTCGAGAGTCGCCGATCGATAGCTTCTGCATGCAGTAGTGCAGTCGCAGCATGGCACATTGTTGACGGTTGACACTTGATCGAACACTGAGCTGTAGTGCGTGTGTACACGTGACGTGAGTGACCAAAAGGAGAAGAACTTGTGATGTGTGAGCCTGCGGCGGCGGGCCCCCGGCCAGGGTCTCCGCCGCCGGCACTGCTCGAAAGCATCTCCGGCCGTTTCGTCAACAGTTTCAGACGCGGCTCCTTGGGACCTGGTATGGCTGAGCTAGCTAGTACTAGCTGGCTAGCTCCGGGTCGAGCTCTGCTGGCGTCAGCATGGCGTGGGGGTGCCGTGGGCCCAGGTTCCAGTTTGGCTCGGTGGATGGGCGGACATGCGACGTGCCGATTAATGTTATGGAGCCACCGCAATCTCCTGGCTGACCGGACGATTCCCATACCGGCCATATATACGAGCTCGTGCACAGTACGGTATGACTATACGGTCTCGTTTGTAAATTTAACGCAGAAATTTAGTATCGTAGAATTGGAATAAGTTTCTATTTCCGAATTAATAGGTTTCTTTGCACCGTGTTAGCTGTAGTGTAGTCTATATACTGCTCCTTCCGAACAAGTTTACAAGATCTTTTTCTGTTTTACTAATCCTAGTTATTATCTCTAAGCACTCTATTCCTAATTATTATCTCTAAGCACTCTATTCAATACCATGCATATAGAGAATACAAGATAGAGTAAAGTATTTTTTAGGAGTATTGAGAAAAGAACACATTTATTTTGTATTGGAATATAAAAAACCTATATTCATAGACAAATCCGTTCAAAAAAATACACCTTATATTCTTGGATGGAGAGAGTATATTGGATCATCTTGGTGGCAGGTGCTCCTGGGCCCACTTGTTGGCGCCTGCCGCTGAGCAAAACGATACTATATTATACAAATTTTAAGTAGAAAGGGTAGATAAGGGCTCCATGCCTTTGATAATTGGATATATGTCACTACAGAGTTGTGAAATTAGAGATTTGTCACTCTATATATCAATGATAGATATATGAGTGACAAATTTATAAACTTGCAAAGTGACGTCTATCTAAATCACCCATGCTATCTTAAACCAAAGACATGTTTAGATTGAAGCCCTTCTACTGTTCAATAAAAATATGGACAATCCATTTTTCCTAATCTTACATTTGAGATTGATTTACATTTTGTTTATACTACACACGTTCTACACGGACAGATCTGAAATATACTGCTAACATATACTGTCTTCCTTGTGTGCCGCTACTACCGTACTAAATTGTGCTAGTACAAGACATGGATGATCAGTATCGCCAACACTGAACATCACCATGCATGTACATCTTTTTCTTGAGGCAGCAAAGAAATGATCGAAAGGTACGCTTTCCAGAGTCTGAATGTATTCCTGCAATGACCAATCAGGAAGGCTAATGGGGGCCATGCACACTAATTTGAGCATGCAACAAGAAAGATATGTCCACATTTTGGCCATCAAACCAGTTCTCTTTGCATAAAGCCTACGGATGAGCATCACTAGCTACTAGGTATTCTTTGCATACAGAATTCTTCTGGCAAGTGCTCTACTTCCTGATATTTTTTCGGGAGTTCTGTACTTTAAAAAGTATGTCTTAGTGCAATATTGCTTCGAAATGAAAGAGCAACATTTCACATAGTAGATGATTATAATGATGATATGTGATAGAAAATGGATTTCAATATTGAAGCAAACAGAGATTACCATTCCACACAAACTAACTCAACAATGCCGGTATCGTACTTGAGATCATGAGGCACCAAATAACACTAGTCTTCTGTAGAACTGAAACTTCAATAATCTGTAAAACAAAGTTGATCTATTACGTGCGTTGTACGTACCTTGTGTGAACGAGGAATTTTTCAAAGGATCCCCCTGATTCTAGCTAGATTTTGGGTCAGCTTGATTTATGTCCACAGTTTGTCACATCATAAGATAGATATGTCACATCTGATTAGAGATTGCTTGTTTCACTATCAGAATTTATGCTTGCCATAAAAACTTACCATTCAACCCTACTTGTCATAGACTCATTTTTAGCTAAGTTTTGCTAAAGTGTAGTGCTCCTTTTGGACGCCACAAAAACACGCCACATTGATAGCAGAAAATTATGTAAGAATATGGCAACAAATCAAGCAGACCTCACCTTAAGAAAAATAAACGCCAAGAGTGAAGTGGGCGCCGGAGAATGGGAGCTAGCTGAGGCCTGAGAATGTGTTCTTGCAATCCAGATGAGGGAAAAAAAAAAATCTTGGTCCGGCCGTTAGCCTGCCCATTTCGAGCTACATGAAATTCAGAATAGTCGTTGTAACGACGATCTGTTGCACTCCTTGACTTGCTTTGAGAAGTAGGCTAAATGCCGTCCACGCGCGCACGCCCAAGTAGACAACGCAGGCATCACAGTAGTACATATCCACAGTTCACATGAGAAACGCAATACCAAATGCCATCTGCAGGAAGACCATTGGATACATAATTGTGCTACAATTTTATACTTAGGGTTTATGAAAATTTATTGACCGGACTATGGTAACATATATATTGCATTAGTGTGGATAGTTTTGTGTTGACACAATTGATAAGTTAGCTAGTGATCCAAGTTAGCTCCCTGGTTTTATATTTGAGAGCCAAGCCGCTCTAAACCATCAGAACCAGCTATGTATTAATAGTTCTATTTGAAAAAAAAACAAATTTTCATTGTTTTCATCCAAAGAGATCACATATAAGGTTGACTTCGATCGATCATGTTATTGAAAAAAACAAACAAATCCATTGGCGATCTACATATGTCACCAAATTTTGGTTTTTCAACAACAATTTGGTATACGATTTAGAACTGATATGTCGAAGCTAGCCCTAATGAGTACGTAGTGACCCAGTGTGAACCGGTTAGGAAGCGGATTTTGAAACCCTAGTATGAACAATGCTTAATTTATTCCTCTTCATTTCCCACTACATAAAAGGAGCATGAAATCTTATAAAGTGGTCTATATATAACACCAACACACAATTACCGAACTTTCTTTCTCTTCCTTTTGACAATAAGGTATCTAGCTAGCTTTAGCATGACTTGAAAAATGCCAATAACAAGGGGTCGCAATTAGGGCTTTATATGCACTGGCCTCAACTAGGGAGGGATCAGCTTTTGGGGAATTATTCCTTTCTGATTGTTTAGTTCCTCCATCTGGACAAGCAAAAAAATGCTGGTGCCATATATATATACTATATTGTGGATCAAATCTTTTAACCAATGAGGTGATGGGATATATATTCGCCAATCGATTGATTTGGTCCACTATGCTAGTACATGGTTAGGGGTAATTACTCCACTTGTAAGCTTACTATGCGACTTAGTTAATGTGGATTACCAATCTGAGCAATGGAGCAAATCCGGTGTACAAAAGTTATGAAAATGATATAGAGCGTGTAAACAAATTAAATCCGGTGTACAAAAGTTATGAAAATGATATAGAGAGTACAAACAAAATTCCGTACAAACAAAATTCAGTGCAAGAAGTTCTCTTTGTCATTATCGACGATATCCGGTGTAGAACACTAGCTTGTAATACGTCGTAGTATAGCTTTCATCTTCGGTGGCTCGAATTCAGTTCGGCATATGGTGGTGGCCTGAGAGGCTTGTAAATATTTTCTGTGAACTTCAGTTTCCCTTCTGATTGCTCAGGCAAATGAGCTGCCTTGTTTCGAAAAAATTATATAAAGTACATTACATTAGAGCCTGGTTGTTTTCCATACATTTCAATGATAGTCGGCCTGGTGGGTTTACAAATGAACCTGCTTAATTGCTCAACTTTGGATCATCTAGCAAGTCTGGTGACTCACGAAATAAAACAAAATGTCCAAGTGACATAGACAAACTGGTTTAATTTGATCATGATCTATTGATCTCTAGTGCAATTTTCAAAGATTAGACATAGATCCCTTGGGCTAATTTAAGCAATACTGAACCAGGTGACTCATATTTAAGGGAACAGACGGCAGTAGATATTGGAGAGGTGACATCACTTGAAAAGTGGCTTGCAAACGATATTGGAGTGTGACCGAGTGACTGTCCTCAGGAGCCAGGAGGTGAGAAAAAATAGGAAAAAAAAAGAAAAAGAAGAGGAGAAAGTAGGAAAGATACGTATCATCTAACGGAACAGCATGCACACTTTTAAAAGCGAGCGTCGCATAAACGTCATAACGACATGATGAGATGGACTGAAGGGACAGCAGCATATCACTGGGCTAAATCTTGTTCATTAAGCTAACGGGAATTAGAGATTGTAATATTGAGCTAGCTGGCTGATTAAGATTGAGTGCGATTATTTCATTGTCCTCAACACCAATAGGCGGTCAACCATCAAAACATAATTAACCAGCATGCATGCATGCATGCAACTCTTGCCTTGCCTGTCGGCCAGAGTAATTTGAAATGTGCCGCGACGTGTATGTTACCTTAACAGTACAATCCCCAGGGTTGCTATAAAAGTATGGGACAATGTATGATCCAGGCGCCTGGAATTGTAAAACTATGACCAGGCAAGTGGATATTGTACTACCATGTGCGCATGATTTCTCTGAAAGCAAATACAAAATAATTTTTTCCACGATAAGTACATAGGATTTTCACTATCATACGAACTGAATAAACATAAGCAATTAATTGAAAAAAATAAAGGTCTAGACGAAAGAGCAAAATCCAGACGCTTAGATCTGGCCAGCAAAACTGATAGAGTATATCACGGATAGAAGAATATCATACATAGAGCCATGAAAAAAAGCTGGAAGCTTGCGAGTTTGGCTCGTTCCAAGCTTGAATAGAGGTTAGCTCGTTTGAATGACCAAATGAGTTTGAGCCTGGACTTAAACTGGCAAGCCTCAACTAGCTAGCCAACCTCGAGATTAGTTAATCTTTTTTAGCCTACTTGAGCTTTATTTATTTCTTAATAAGTCGTATTTTACTGAGATCGCTGCATACACAATTCTTTTTTTTTTCATAAGGGCTCTCTGACCCAATTCTATTGCTGGGACACAACGAAATTACAAAGCAATGTAACAAAGTAAGAAAAGGCATCTTACAGCCAAGTTGCTTAAAACGACTAGGGTTCGAAGTTTGTCCAAAGCAAAAGAAAACAAAAGGAGACAATTGTAGCAAAATAGGCCTAATCATAACAGACCAGCATTTCTCTTTTCAACCAGCTCTAAGCCCTAAAACTTGATCAGCAGAGACCTGAACAAAAAACTCTTCACCCATTCTCCTCTGAATCCATCAGGTAGTCAGTCCGTGGCTTCTCGATCCCAGCTAACAATCTAACCATCTGATTCACCCTTTCATTCAGCACATTCCGATCCCCTTCATCATATAGACCTGTCCATATTTTAATAAAAGCGCAAGCATTGTGCAGAATAGTAAAAGGAGACGTCAACTTTCAGTGATCAAAACAACAGCGATTCCTAATCAACCAGATAGCCCAACATATAGCAAAAATACACACTCTAGCCAAATGACTCCCTTTTCGCCAAATTTTTCCAAACCAATAAAGAGCTGAACTTAATGAAGTAGGTCTCATATCTGAATTGAAACTCCAAGCCACCACATTCCAAACCATTCTAGTAACAGGACAAGTAAAAAATAAATGGCTACAAGACTCTTGTTGGTTACAAAAATAGCAAGCTGGATTACCCATCCAGTTCCTTTTTCTCAACACATCTTTAGTTAGAATAGCTCTCAATTCAATTAGCCAAGCAAACATTTTAATCTTTAAAGGCATTTTATATTTCCATATCTTACAAAGATTTCTCACCGGAGGATGAATAAATGTATTTAACAATTTGTACTTGCTGGACACAGAAAAAATCTCGTTCTTGCCTTTAGGCCAGCACACATTATCTGGTTCATTAGAAAAACTGTAAGACATACACCTACCAAGACAGCTGTTCAGAATCCGAAAACCATCTTCTAAAATGTAGCTGCCAATTTTTTCCTTCTAGCATCTCCCACAGAAATCATTTGCTCATCACAGATACTAAAAAGAGATGGATAAGCTTCTTTTAAAGGAATATTAAGCAACCAGGAATCCCTCCAGAAATCAGTTTGGAAACCCCTATGAACCTTAATTTTTCTACCCCTAAGATAGTGGGTTCTCACATACAAAATGTTTTTCCAGATGGGGGGAATCACTAGGAGATGGTTTAATATGAGAAATAGGTCTGTCTCTAACATATTTCCTTTGCACAAAATATTGCCACAACCGTACTTTTTTTCAATACTCCACCACCATTTAGCAATCAAACTAATATCCATTTCTCTCAATCTTCTAACATTTAGGCCACCTCTTTTTTTGAGCTACAAACTTTGCCCCAATTGACTAAATGATATCTTTTTTTTTTTCGATCCTCCTTACCACAAAAACCTCCTCCCGATCATATCTATTTTGTTAACGACCATCTTGGGTTAGGAACATAGACATTAGATATATAGGCAGACTAGACAAATAGGCCTGAAGCAATATTAATCTACCTCCCAAGGATAAGTTTGAACTTTTCCAGCCAGCTAATCTTTTCTCAAATTTTTGAATAAGAAAATCCCAATCTCTGGTCATCAACCTTTTTGTACTAATGGGGACCCCTAGATATTTAATAGGGAATTGACCAACCTTACAAGTAAAGATTTCAGCATATTCCAAATCAATAGACTCATCACAGTTAATATTCACCACTTCACTTTTTTTAAAAAAATATTTTTAATCCAGACAATTGTTCATATAAAGACAGCATTAATTTCATGTTCATAGCATTATCCACATCATGCTTCAAACAAACGATTGTATTATCTGCATATTGCAGATTCACCAAACCTTTCTCAAAAATATTATTAGCCAGGCCCACTAACAAACCATTCCGTTGAGCTAAATATATCATTCTACTCAAACAATCAGCCACTAAGTTAAATAGGAAAGGGGACAAAGGATCTCCTTGTCTAACACCCTTGTGGCTAGTAAAATAAGGACCAATTCTTCCATTAACCTCCATACTTAAGGTGCCATTTTGTACCACTTTTTTAATCCATTCACAGAAAATAGGGTGAAATCTTCTCAATTTCAGACACTTAAATATGAAAGACCATCTAATCTTATCATATGCTTTTTCAAAATCTAGCTTGATCACCACACCCTGACCAAAATTCCTGGTATCATGAATCACCTCTTGCAACAATAATACCCCTTCCATAATACTCTTACCCTTCATAAAACCACTCTGATTTTTAGAAATAATTCTACCCATAATATTTTCTAGTCTTAGAGTGAACACCTTAGTAAAGAGTTTAAAAATGGTATTTAAAAGACAAATAGGTCTAAACAAGGAGATCTTATCTGCTCCAGCTGCTTTAGGAATCAAAATTATTTTTCCATAATTAAACCTGTCCAAATCTGCAATATTACTATGAAAGTCTTGAAAATTTTTTAAAATATAAAATTTGATAATATTCCAACATTTTTTACAGAATTCCACAGGTATCCCATCTGGGCCTAGGGCTTTATTCCTCCCCATGCTAAAAAGGGCATTTCTGATTTCCTCCTCAGAAAAAGAGGCTACCAAACTTTCATTTTCTGTTACTGTAACCAAACTATCTCCCAACCAAAAATCATTTTGCAATGATATACCACTCTCTGTCGATGTCCCAAATAATTCCTTATAATATCTAGTCGCATATTCTACTAAATTGTCCTCCCCCTCAATAATATTATCCCCATCCACTAAAGAAATAATGGTATTTTTCCTTTTCTTCCCATTAGCAATTTTATGAAAATAACTAGAATTATTATCATCTTTTAACAACCATCTTTGTTGAGCTCTAGAGTTCCACTTGATCTCCTCATCTTCATAAATTTTCTGTAAGTCACACAAATACTCCACCTTTTTCACAATCTGTTCTCTGGACAGTAAATTTTCCTCTTCCAACTTTTCAAGTAATACAATTTGTTCTTGCATAAACTTTTTCCTTTTCACTTGATGTCCAAATAAACTTGCACCCCATCCTTTCAAAATACTTTTCAATCTTTTAATTTTATATTGAAAAACAAAAATACTATCACAATCATCATATCTAGATCCCCTAGACTTTTTCAACCAAATCTACAAACCCATCTTGCTTCAACCAAGTCAATTCAAATATAAAAATATTATGTTTAGCAGGAATGGAATTGCCAACACTAAGAAGCAAAGGACTGTGATCCGTCAAACATCTATGCAACTTTTGCACAATCAACGAGGGAAATAAATCCTCCCAAGTTGAACTCATTAGCACTCTATCAAGCTTTCCAAGCAAAGGAACAGAATGTAAATTAGACCAAGTGTATTTCTCTCCCAACATAAGTATTTCTTTGAGTCTATGCACATTAATAATGTAATTAAACAAGTCACTGTCTTTAGATCTCTTACTAATCTTATTTTATCAGAAAGGAATATAAGAATATTGAAGTCACCCCCAATTAAGTAAGGATAATTAATATCTGAGCAAAAGGAAGCCAACTCTCTTAACAATTGCTCTCTCATATTAAGGTGGGCAGCACCATAAACCACCAGTAAATCCCTTTTTTTTTTTTTCTTAAGATTGATATCCCACAAACTAATATGCAAAATGAATTGACCCTTCCTGACACTCAGAACATCTAAATATTCAGTTAAAATACCACATAAACCCCCGCCCCCCCCCCCCATCTTCCCTTAGAACCTAACCAATGCCAGCTGTAATTCTTTCTCGTATCTAACTTTCTGAAAAAACATCAGAATATTTACTTTTTTTTTTCTCCAGCAAACCAATGAAATGTAGTTTATATTTATATAGAAATTCCCTGATGATACTACTCATACCTCTCTTATGAATACCTCTACTATTCTAAAAGATACCTTTTAGCCTTATTATAACATTAAGATTTTTTATTTTCCCTCAAAAGAATAGGACTTCTCTTACCTTCATATCTTCTCTTATTTTTACTTCTACAATCTTTCTTAACTATTGGATCAATTTCGAAATCTTCTTCAATCCAATCACCTATAAGTAAGTCAACCGAACCCTTACTACCCGACTCTCCCCCTATATGGTTTTCTACACTTTTATCAAGACCTTCTTGACAACCCTTTCGATATAACTGATATCTAGCCACCTCAATATTTTTCAAATTATCAATTTTCTCCAAAATATTATCATCACAAAGAATTCTCACCTTATTAACAAAATTACAAATAGCATCAGAATCTAAAACAGCAAGAGAATTAAAATTTCTAGATTTACCTTCCAGGTTTCTTTTCCTGGCTATAACATCCACCTTAGACATGATATGGCAATGATCCCCTTTCAATGTGTCACTTCTTCTCACTAGAATAGTCTGATCTCTCCTTTTGTTGAGTTTATGCGTAGGAACTAGAATACTTTCTGATTTATCAATAGAAATTCCCACCAGATTTGAAACCACAGAAGATTTCATACTATCTTTCTTAAATTCCTTCTTCTGATCTTTATATAACTTAGGATTCTACACTTGAAGAGGTAAAACATCTAAAATTTCTTGCGAATCAGCATCAAGGGCCTCATTAGATATCACCATCTCTTCTGGACTCTCTTCATTCCTGACTGTATCTAATGTCTTAGACAAAATAAAACTTTTCTCTTGTTCCTGAATTTTGATATTACCCTCACAAGAACTCTTACTGAACATATTATCCAATAAATCAGGCTTTGCCCACACATTAGGAGACTTAACAGACAGGCCCCAGAATGAACCAAAATAAGGAGAATAAGACAATGTATTAGCAAATTTGGGGTGAATCCTCACAGAAATATCTCTAACAGACCAAGTCTGAATCTGCTGCTCTCCCAAATGTTGAGATTTCTCTATATCCAACTCTCCTTCACTTTCCATATCAATTCCCAACTGGGCTGCCAGTAACTCGAAACCAACATTATCTTCTTCCATCTCTTCCATTTCTTTATCCATCACACTATCCCCATTTTGCCTGGACTATGAGTACCCTCCATAGCATATATATCTCCTATGTTCATAGGAACTCCCTTACCACTCCCAAAATAACGACCCTTATCCTGATGAGATATTTTACCACTCCCTTGATCCCAGCCCTTTCCATCACCCCCTTTTGACTCATTTAACTTAGATTTCTTAGCTGCATGAGTCCAAGAATCCTCTTTCAAGGACTCATTTTGAACTTCCACCTCCAATTATCAGGTCCAGTAATAGAAATGTCCTCCTCCACCTGAATGACAAAATCAAATAAACCTCTCCCTAACACCCCTTCCATCATATGAGGAATCTTTTGAATATTTTTGTAGAAAATTCTAACTCTAACATAATCCGATCTAAACATAGATCCTTCATCTATCTCCTGAGGAATCCCCAAAGACAAGCAACCGAAAATATGGTTGGAATAGACCGTTTCTCTAAAGGAATATTAAGAATTCTAATCCACACATCCTGAACAATACTCTTAGCACCACATTCAGCCTTTCATCCCTCCACTTTCATAAATGCCGTAGCAGTTCTCATCTTCATGAGAGGTAAATCTGACATTTCTTCCACCTTACGAGCATTGGGGAATCGCATGAGGAATCTGTTTGCACTTAGAGACCTAGCCGTGCAGCTCCACTGAGGAAAAGACTTAAAAATAAGATTGAACTCTTTCTCTATTTCTCTGATTGAAACAGAACCCTCTTCTATAATAATGACCGCTATATTCCCCTTATCTTTGCTAATAGATCCAGAAGCAACATCATGCAACACATACATCCCTTGATCTGGAGATTGAAATCCACACAAATTCGCAGCATACTCCCAAGGCTTCCTATTAGGACATCGCATGGCACAATGACCATCCATCCCACACCAACCACAAAGTAAAATCGCAATACAGTTGAAAACAAGATGACCCAGTTTTCCACATCGATAATAGGCATCCAAAGATTTCTCTCCACCAGAAGAGTTACCCCTAGAAGAATCACCCAAAGATTTCAAGATCCCCACCAAATCCTTCTCTCCCACCGCAAGAACTTCAACAATCCTAGTAGAAACAGCACTAGGAGTCAGATTAGGGTTTACCTGCCCAGACTCTATAATCACCTCAGCAATCTTCTTACCCTTGTCACCATCTTGCAAGACCGATCCTCCAACAATAGCCTAATTAATGATCTCCATCTCCGCCTTGTCTTCTCTAGAAGAAGTGGCACGATTCCAGGTGAAACCGCAACCACCCCTCCCACCGCCTCCACGGTAGCCGCTCCATTGACCCCGCCGATCAAACCCTCCATGACCCCCCAGAATACGGCCTCGACCACCCTCCATATCACCTCTAACCCCCCGCTACAACTTGAGCGAAGGAACGATGGTCATGCTCCCCGCTATGGAGAAATCGCCTGGAAGGAACCCTAGCCGTTGGGATGAAAGGTTTCTACTCGCATCCGAAAAGCAATAAGGATCCTGGCGACTGCTCAGCTTTATCACCATGAAACTCCTGTACAGTACTGGGCTTCAGCCCAGGACCAACAAGACAACAAGCTCGCTCAAGAGAGGCCTCCACCGGACCCCAATCATGGCCGGCGAGCCCAATCCCCTTCAAATGGTAGCCGATTTCTGCCGCGAGACCATCCGAATCTCGTCGGACGGCCGGACGGCCACAAACTGGGCCTCCCATTGGCTATGAAACCCTGGACGAACTCGCGGCCACTCGGCACACCCCTATTTAGCTACCTAAGCTCATATACATGATTCCTTCGCAACTAGGTTAACTGATACTCATGCACAATTCTGACTCGAGCTTTGTTTGTTTCTTAATGGAGTGATATGTTACCAACTCTAGATAAAGCCTCGACTCAAGCTCGCATGTGTCTAGAGTTCAGACTTGATGGTCTTGGTTTAAAGCATCCGAGCATGTCCTCTATAACCCTATCCCCTATAATACTATTCACCACTAAAAGGTTCTCTCTCTCCTCTAAAATTTCTTCACGTTTTACACTACATCTCTTAAAATATGTGTTCCTTCGGCAGCTCCCATATTCTAAAAGGTCAAATGAACAATGTTTTACGGGCCTTTTGGAGATGCTCTTACCTGAGCATGTTGAGTGGAGCGAATATTATCGAGCTCTGCCTAGCTACCCTATACCCTTGGCTTGATTTCTAGGCTGGAATGAACTCTGACAAAGCAAGCGTGGCACCTCCACGATCAGCCATTACACCCTTTGTCCTATTATCGCTAGGATGCTTGTGATTTTTTTAATGAAAAGAATACCATATGCTACTCCATGTGCACGTGCCATTGTTGAATTGTTAAAAGTTTAAACTGAATTGCTAAAAGTTAAACTTCGAGAGCTTCAACTTTTTTTACAACTTTTGAGAATTTGCTTCAAAATTATTGAAAAACAGGGTGAAGAAGTTAAAATATTTAGCTTTAGAAATACTAAGGCTAAATCACTAAATTGATGACATGCAATTTAGAACAAGCCTGGGTGTTTTTTTAAGCTTGTCTACTTATCTTCTTACCTCTATTTTGAAAATACGGACACTTTGGTTTTTTAGTCTTTTTTATCTTAAAGGAGCATATCAAAGCCCTGCATAACCCTCTTACGAAGCTTTCGAAATTTAGGAGAGAAGCAAATAAGTAGACAAGACTAACATAAGTAAATAAGCCGTAAAGAAGAGTGGGCGTGAACAATTGATTAGATTAGATCATCTCCGATCTTTTGTTTCTGACCTGTCAAACCAGTCCAAACAAGACCTCCAAAATCCAAATTAACCGAAACACGTGAGCAGTCATTGGACCTATGCCGCGCGCTATGCCTAGCTAGGCATCTGGAATCGTTTGCAAGCCGATGGAGTGATGGTACATACGTGCTGACTCGAGCACAGATAGAGATCGATATCAGTATGGATCGATGACCAGCTCCGAGTTTTTTGGTCAGTATCCATCTCCTCTTCAAGTGGTGGCAGTAGTAGTACTAGCCTTGTCGCGTGAGTAGCAAGATAGGGGCAGCGTGGTGCGGTTGAGTCGCTGCTGTCACACCAACCACCGGGCGCGAGTTGGTGCACTCCTCAGCTTGCGAGCGAGCAGCATTCTCTTCTTAATCTAATTAATCTAAGGGTGATTCTTTTAAGTTTATCTTATCTCTTATTATTTGTGTAGCTCGCTGGAATTTTTTAGGTAGTCTCGAGCGGTTGGCCTTCAATTTTGGAATTTGGAGAGCTTAGACACCTCTCGAGATAAAAAACCCGACTCAAAAGTAATAAAAAAGTGAGATAAGTCGAATAAGACCTGCGAGATAAGTAGGATAAGTCGAACTTATCTCTCTTATCTAAATTTATCTCACTTTCTTTATTACTTTTCTAAGTGTTATAAGTTCTCTAAATCTCAAAATTGAAGGCCAACCGGCTCTTAAGGCTACCTCAAAAAATTCTCGAAGTGATGAGCTATAGTAAATAAGTAGATAAGTAAGGGTGGGTTCTTTTTCAGCTTTTCTTATCTACTTATCTCGTGTAACCTCATCACTTTGAGAATTTTTCGAGATAGCCTCGAGAGCCGGTTGGCCTCCAATTTTGGGGTTTAAAGAGCTTATAGACACGCCTACGAGATAAAAAAAACCCGACTCAAAAAGTAATAAACAAAAGTGAGATAAGTCAAATAAGACACGAGATAAGTAGGATAAGTCAGCTTATCCTACTTATCTCGTGTCTTATTCGACTTATCTCACTTTTTTTATTACTTTTTGAGTCGGTTTTTTTTATCTCGTAGGCGTGTCTATAAGCCCTCTAAACCCCAAAATTGAAGGCCAACCGGCTCTCGAGTTTATCTCGAAAAAATCTCGAAGTGACAAATAAGTAGGCAAATAAGTAGACAAATAAGCTGAAGAGAAGGGGCCTTAAGCTGCGCTATATGCGGTAGAGCTTTGTTTAATGTTGATGGCCGTTTTTGTCTAATCACCGGTTAATCAACCAGCTTGGTTGGTGGCTTCGTGGATGTTGGTCGACCACATTTGCGTCGAAACGTTAACCTTATTGGATTCCAACTCTTTCAAATACGATTTTACATATATTCGGAGGACGTCTGAGACGAGTAAAAATATCTGATGCCTGTAATCACGTGCCTCCACTTCCAGCGCGCCTGCGCACCACCTTTGGCGTCCTCTCCTCCACATCGCCTCTCTCTATTTCTCTCTCCTAGCCCAGCAGGCTCTCCCTGGTGCGAGTTGCAGTGACAACGGGCGTTCCTGTGACCTTGCTTCGACCGGAGCTTCGACATCGACATTGGGAGCTTGGGTGATCAACTCCAAGGTGGAGCTCATAGGCCAGCTCCTACCTAACACCTAGCACTTCGACATCAGTCGACCCACTTCAAGGTGGAGCTCACAGGAGAGGCAAAGCTAGTTGTGGGGACTAGGAAGATGCATTGTCAATTTTTGCCCCGAAACAATTTTCCATGTATGTATGGAGAACCATAAAAAAAATCTAAAATATATTGTTTACTCTTGTGAAACACCTAAAAATATTTGAAATATATTGTTTGCTCTTATGAAATATTGCTCGTATGGATTAAAATATCTTCAAATAAATGCTACAACATTTTTCATAGCCATTTTAAAACATTGTTCGAAAAAAATGTTTCTAGCTTTACTGAAAAATGTTTCCGTAGTACTTCAACAATGCTTTAGTCTTATACGAGGGGTGGACCGGTCCCCAAGTGGATCCTCACCGAAGCCGCGTTGCCACTGGCGAGGGAGAAGGACGGGGAGGTCACTGGAGGAGGGAGGAGGGGGGGGGGGGCGAAGAGGCGAGGAGGCCACTACTACATCACCCATCTCAACTTCCTCTCCTACTATCACGAGGTTTTAGAAGCATTATCATTTTGTTTCAGTAGTTCTTAAGTTTTGTTCCTACGATTCACTGCTTTTATTTCAAAAAGCGTCTACATCGGACATCCGATGGGTAGCACCTCCCTTTAGATATCATATCAATTTGTTTTAATTAAATATTATATTAAATTTTATTTAATATTATTTTATTATCAAACAAATTTACACCATTATAATCATCCTCACTATTGATGATTTATATTATTCTTTCTTCTACTATTAACATGAGAATTTCTAGTGTTTTAGAGTGAATGTGGTGGCTCATTTAACTCCTACTTTGATAATATAATAATAGAATGTTCAATTCTTTTTTTAAAAAAATTAGATAAAATTCTTGGGCCTAATTCCAAACGGAGCAGGATACAATTACGGAAAGATGATCGTTCTGTCATTACACGTGCATGCGAAAACGACAGGAATGAACGCATGGAGTTTTTCCCATGAGAAAATCAAAGTAGAACACCTCTAAAGTAACATCAAGGTGTGAATTACACTATTTGATACACCACTACAATATTAATGGGATATGTGAGCAATCAAATTACTGAAAAAGGCGTCTATTCGTCTGTTCTATTTACTATTTAGGCTAGCTGTGCGATGTGCGTTTCAAAAATGACATATCCATCTACCTTTTTAAAAACGACGTATTTCTATCTGCTGTATTTTTTGAAATGGAAATAATAGGTCAAAACGAAATTCGTTATGTACCGATTGCATTGCAGCCTGCATATTTACTCAACCATTAAAGGGAGGAGTTTTCAAGGAGAGACAGACCGATGTTCCACCAGATATTTCTGAACTTATTTTAAGAACGAGAAGTACGTACAGCGAAAAACTCTGGAGTCTGGAGCAGTCTGGTCATGTGCTTCAGATAATGACTTGACAGCCGTTTGAGAACTGCAGACTGAAGAATTAAGAGCCAGGGCGTATGTAATGTGCTACTTGTTCTGTTTCTTGAAACTTCAGCACTGTTTATAATCAGTGAAGGCTTTCATTACCTGATCAATTCTACTCAGCTATGCCATCAAGAAGACTGTGTGTATGGGCCTATATATCAAAAAACCCAGGAGGAGTTTGGCCATGTGCTTCAAACAATGACTTCGCAGCCATTTGAGAGCTACAGACTGAAGAATTAAGAGCCAACTAGCCAACGCAAGGCTCTATGTACTGCTGTACTGGTGGTTGTCCCTGGAACTTCAGTACTCTCTAGAATAATTGGCTATTTGACAGATCTTGTGGGATGTAATCTTCAGTTAAATCCTACTCAGCCATGACATCAAGAACACTGTATAGATGGGCCATGCATGCACTGTATATATCAAGCACAAGACGAAGCCCTGAACTCATCTGGAATCAGAGGTTGTCCCGTGCACTTTCATGGTGCAGCACATGCCACATATACACGAGCACCTACCTTTTCTCTCATTCTTTCTACTCCATTGCTTTTGCATGGCACTTAATTGCAACTGTGAATTGATCTTTCAGCATCTTGGGCAGTTGGCTGAAAACAATGTGAATCGAGAGGTCAATTTGAGCTCCCTCTCGAGAAAGCAGCGAGAAAGAGGATGCCAATTATTGCGGTCGTCTATGGATGCTTAAGCCACCAATAATGCATGGGTTATGGAAAGATCTCTGAAGCTAACCCCCTGGCAAAAGTTGGTGGTCATATGAAACAAGAGTTTGGTTGTTAAGACTGAGACCTCGTCTCAAGAACAAAAGCAAGTGCGACTTTACCAGATTACGGTGGATTCTCATGAAAGTACATATCGGAATCGATGCGACGTCTCCATATCGAGTCACGTAGACAGACAGACACAGAGGCAGGAAAAACTACCATTCTCTTTTCTTAATCGTGCTCCGATCACAAGTCCATGGATCTTAAAACGCCCTTTAGCTTTGAACTCACGTATAGAGCACTGACGTCAGCTATATGTAAGCTTGGCTATGTACAAATACAATGCCCTTTACGGCTATATACAACACTGTTACCCTAGGCAGCTGCTCACCTAGGCGCCAAGGATTTGATAATCGGAATCAAAATTTTATCGGACCTCACGGATAGGGCCGATAGTTCTGATATATCGGAGATTATCGGACGATTTTTATTTAGAAAAATTGAATTTGGAAAAAAAAACAGCAAAAAACCCACGGATTGGGCCGATAGTTTTGATATATCAGAGATTATCGGACAGATTATCGGACGATTTTTATTTAGAAAAATTGAATTTGGAAAAAAAACAGCAAAAAACCGAACCTAGAAATGCCGCTGCTGGGTTTGAACCCGCGACCTGATGGATGGGAAGGTGGAGCTCTTCCACCACAATACAGCATAGTTGCTGTCTTATAAATATATTAACATATACTTATCTATAAATTCAAATATGTATGAAATTCATTAAATCAAAATTTTCCAAATATAATCGGGGGTGGCCAATAGGGCCGATAATATCGGATTATCGGCGTTATCGGGCCGATTATCAAATCCCTGCTAGGCGCTGTCTAGGACCGCCAAGACCCCACCGCCCGACTAATGCCTTTACCTTGAGGTATTGCAAACCTAAGCCATCCATCTGATTAGATTCAACGACTCTCAAAATATGTCACCTCTCGACATATTATGTCGGCAATATACTTTATGGGGTTATGCGTAAGACCGAAACCCGATGGTAACACAGGAGACAGATTTATACAGGTTCGGGCCCTCGAGGTGAGGTAATACCCTACTCCTGTGCTCGTGGATTGTATTGGGGTTGATCTCGATGGATCAATATTGAGGATGGCTATGGATTGATGTGATCTCTCCTACCCTCTCCTCTTTCTCCTATCATCTTGTCATGCCGAACTAGGGGCCCCTGCCTCGCTTTATATAGTGGAGGGAGGTAGGGTTACAGATAAGTATTCTAGTTGGTTATGAAAACTGGGGATAGAGATAGAAAGTCTATCTCTACCCTTTCTTGCCGGGTACGTAATGTACCGGATTATAACTGTGCCTTCCTTGTGATACAAGTCGGGTCTTCATGCGGGACAGGCCCGTCTTCTAGATGGTAGGCGTGACCCTGCTCCGTGAGGTGGTCCGTCTAATTTGTCTCCATGAGATACCCGGGGACCATGTTATCCTGAGAGCCCCGAGTGCTTCTGTACCGAGTTGATGCCGAGTGCTCCGATTGGAACCTTCTCTATACCGAATGCTCCATTGACATGCAAGGAGGCTGTGAAGGGTTCAAGAGAGCTTTGCAGGTTGAAATCTCCGAGTGACTCCCAGCCAATTTCTTGGAGTCCTGGAAGTCGGCGCGATGGTTGACGTCGCGGTGTAAGTAGAATGTCGACGCAACTGTCCTCAGTGCAGTGTGAGAAGCTGGCGTAGTAAATCGGCACGGCTGTCCTCGGTGCAATGCATGAGAAGTCGGCGTAGTAAGTCGGCGTGGTTGTCCTCAGCGCAGTGCGCGAGAAGCTGCAAGTTGTGGTGGCCGTCCTCGTCGTTGCCGGAGCAGCGAGTCAGCGTAGGGAGTTAGCGTGGCTGTCCTCGGCGCAGTGCGCGAGAAGCCGAGCCGTAGTTTGTGCTCGGGGCGCTGGCATAGGCATGCAGCCGAGCCATATAATGCACTCGTGGTCTTTGGTGTAAGCGTCTTGTGCGCGTGCGAAGTTGGCGTAGGCGTGGAGCCATGCCGTAGATTGCGCTCGGGGCGTGGGTGTTAACACGTAACTATGCCATGGTCGGTGCTTGTAGCGTAAACACTTTCTTGAACCCCTGTAACATGTACATGTAGGATTTAGACAGTATCTGAATACGAAAACATTTGGTTGGATATAAAATCCGACTATCTTTATTTACGAAATAGCCATTTTTTATTTTTCTACTTAATCATTTTTATTAGTCCGAGTGGTTTTTCTTCCTTTTGTTATGCATTCTGCCCGACTAGTCTAGCCCCCGAGTGTAGGGAGTTGGCACATGGCTTTTTATCCCAGGCACTCGTTTGAGTGACGTAGATTTCGCCGTGTTATGGGTTCAGAGCTTCACTACTCAGAATTATAGCGCACTCGGATTTCACTTAAATCACTAAGTAACAAAAGCAAAAAATAACTATGAAAAAGATGGGTGCACGCAAGTGCACACAATTATGTGTAACCCCCGATTTACTGCTTAGTTGAATTCAACTAAGTAGCAAGTCAAGAAACAACTATGAAAAAGATGGGTGCGCGCAAGCGCACACAATTATATGTAGCCCTCGACTTACTGCTTAGTTGGAATTCAACTAAATAGCAAGTCAAGAAACAATACGAGTTTATATGTGAAAAGATTATGATGATAAAAAACTTAGGTGCTTTGCTGACGATGATGTCGTCCTTGCTTTTGAGCTTTTAGCCCCCGGGCGTATCACCTTATAGGCTTAAAGCGTAGACGTGGGCTTGTAGCGCGTGCGGCCAAGTTTGCTTCGGTCTTGTTGGCGTTAGCGTGAAGACGTCCGAGTTTGGCGAGGCATGCAATGAGCCGTATGATACACTCGAAGTCTTTGGCGTGAGCGTCTGGCCGTGTCAAAGGTTGCGCTTCGAGAACCTGGCGTTGGCGTGAAGCCCTGTCGAGTTGATGTAGACATGCGGCGAGCCGTAAGATGCACTCGAGTCTTTGGCGTGAAGCGTCTTGTTGTCTGCCGAAGGTTGCGCTCGAGGCGTTGGCGTTGGCATGAAGCCGTGCCAAGTTGACGTAGGCATGTAGCCGAGCCGTATGATGCACTCGGAGTCTTTGGCGTAAGCGTCGCAACCGTGTCGAAGTTGCGCCTGGCGGCGTTGGCGTTAGCGCGCGTGCGAATTGGCGAGGCGGCGATCGAGCCGTATGATGCACTCGGGGTGCTGGCGTAGACGTGCAGCCGTGCCGAAGGTTGCGCACAGGGCGCTGGCGTTGGCGTAAAGCCGTGCCGAGTTGGGAGACCCATTCGAATCTCTTTTTTCTTGCGGTACCCAGACCAAGTATATTAAATCTGGCAATTGACCCCGGAGGGTATATCGGTATATGGCGGTACCCGGCCCAGTGTGTCGGATCCGACTTGTGGCTCACAGAGAGCGTACCAAGGGCTTAGCCGAGTGGTCATCTCGAAACCCGTTCGCGATATCCGATTCTGACTCGTGCAGTAACCGGCAATTGACCTGACATGAGGCAACAATTGACCTAGCATAAGGCATATCACAGGATTAGGTTTAACCGAGTGCACCCATAACCAATGGTGTAGGGCAAGCAGCTCAATGAGCGTATTCTCGGAACCCGATCCCTTAATAGCTTTCAGCATCTGATTCCACGTGGTGGTCACCAGTTAGTGGCCTAACATGAGGCATGCTTACTAATTGTATTGTTTTTATGGATGGCGCGTGAGAGCGCACAATGGGTACGCCGACGTGAGAGCTCATGGCCTCGCGCCGACCCCTGACCGCTCTCGACGGATGGCGTTGGCGTGAAGCCCTGCCGAGTTGACGTAGACATGCAGCCGAGCTGTATAATGCACTCGAGTCTTTGGCGTGGCGTCTTGGCCGTCGAAGGTTATGCTCGGTATTGGCGTTGGCGCGAGCCGTCTTGCCGAGTTGGCGAGGCGCGGCCGAGCCGTATAATGCACTCGGGGTCTTTGGCGTGAGCGTCGACCGTCCATAAAAACCATTTCGCATTATCCTACATTGTACCCTATGGAGACAATGAAAAACACGAGTAGTAGAGAAAAAACTGGATTGTAAAACAATATGCATGATGTCAAATTGTCGTCCTTTTATCTTTCCCGTATTGATTTATGCTTCTCCGAGTATGTTTAATTCCTTTTGTTAAGCACTCTGCCTAACTCATCAAGTCCCTTAGCGTTAGGAGTTGGCATGGAGCTCTGTCTCCGAACACCCGTCAGGAAACCCAAATTTTGCATAGGAATCAGAATTTCACTACTCAGAATGTGTGACACTCGGAATAGGTAAAAGTCAACATAGAAAAGAACAAAAAAAACTCGAAAAGAGATGTTATCTTTCTATGATTGAATCTGTATTTTGCCCAAGTAGATTAGATCCTTTTACTAAGCACTCTGCCAAGCGCATCAAGTTCCTTAGTGTTAGGAGTTGGCGCGGAGCTCTGTCTCTAGGAACGCAATCGGGAAGTATGAGTGTTGCATGGAGACAAGAGTTTACTTAGGCTCAACAAAAATTCAAAAAGAAAGATAACAATTGGGTGCATATTGCACCTAATTAGGTTAGCCCCCGACTTACTGGTTAGTCGGAATCTGACTAGGTAGCAAGTCAAATCAATCTCAGTGAAAGAGAAGAAAGGGGTGCGCGATAGCACACCTAATTAGGTGTAGCCCCCGACTTACTACTTAGTTGGATACCAACTAAGTAACAAGTCAGGAGATAAATTATAACGATGTAATTGAGTATAAAAATAAACAACTTAGCTGTTGATCATGTTGTCCTCACGCCCGAGTGAATGAGCCCCGGGCATGTCACCTTGTCATCGTGGCTGTCCTCGGCGTCGAGCCTGAGAAGCCGGTGTAAGGAGGTCGGCGCGGCTGTCCTCGGCGTCATCGCGTGAAGCCGTATGATCGAAGTCGTCCTCAAATCCAAGGCGCGATCTTGAAGCCTGCCTAGGAAGTCGGCGCAGTTGTCCTCGGCGTCGTGCGCGCTAGAAGCCGGCCTAAGGAAGTCGGCGCGGCTGTCCTCAACGTCGTGCGCGAGAAGCCGGCCTAGAAAGTCGGTATGGCGTTCTCGGCGTCGTCTTGTAGAAACCGCCTAAGGAAGTCGGCGCGGCAGTTCTCGGTCGTCTTGTGAAGCCGCCTAGGAAGTCGGCGCGGCTGTCCACGACGTCGTGCGCGAGAAGCCGGCCTAAAGGAGTCGGATCGGCTGTCCCTAGCGTCGTGCGCGGGAAGCCGGCCTAGGAAGTCGGCGCGGCTGTCCCTAGCGTCGTGCGCGGGAAGCCGGCCTAGGAAGTCGGCGCGGCTGTCCCTAGCGTCGTGCGCGGGAAGCCGGCCTAGGATGTCGGCGCGGGTGTCCTTAGCGCAGTGCGCGAGAAGCTGGCCTAGGAAGTCGGCACGGTTGTCCTCAGCGCAGTGCGCAAGAAGCCGACCTAAGAAGTCGGCGCGGCTGTCCTCGACGTCGTGCGCGAGAGGCCGGTCTAGGTAGTCGGCGCGGCTGTCCTCGACGTCGTGCGCGAGAGGCCGGCCTAAGGAAGTCGGCGCAGCAGATCTTGGCGTCGTGCGCACGAGAAGCCGGCCTAAGGAAGTTGGCGCGGCTGTCCTCAACGCCGTGCGCGAGAAGCCAGCCTAGGAAGTCGACGCGGCTGTCCTCGGCGTCGTGCGCGCGAGAAGCCGGCCTAAGGAAGTCGGCGTGGCTGTCCTCGACGTCGTGCGCGAGAAGCCGGCCTAGGAAGTCGGCGGTCACGGTTTCGACCGAAACCTCTTCTATCGTCACCATGGTGACATCTTCTATCTTCTTCTCGCTCCTGTCGCCGAGCTTCAATATCATGGCGAAGGTCGCGGTTTGTCGTTGTTGTCGGAGCAACGAGTGGGTGCGGCGGTAGTCGTTGTCATCGTCGCCGCAAGTTGGAGGCGTAGGAGCCGTAAGTCGGGACGGCGCAGGAGCCTCGCTGTAATCTTCAGGATGAGATCCACTTTGTCGTTGAGGTCCGCCATGCCCTTGCTGATGTGTACCAAGGATCGCCGAGGTGCCGAGCAAAATTCACGCCGAGCTCCATCTTCGCGCGGGATTCACGTCACCCTCGCGCAGTCTATCTTCAAACGGTTGCCACGGTCACATCCGAACTCGGTTTTCGATGATCTTGGACTTGTTGGAAAGATAACGAGATAAGCTTTCCAACGCATCCAAAACCACCCCAAAATTCCTTCCGAGCCAACAGGAAATCGTGACGCAATTTTCATTCAGATTCTGGACGCGAATAGATCGCATCTTCTTCTGGCAGTCGCTTCGCGGTTGAAGTTGTCTTCCGATCGGATCTGATCCGATTCCTCAAAGGCAAGTTTACCGAGGTTGTTGATGACGAAATGCAAGCCTCTAAAACAGGAAGCTTGGCCAAAGGTGAATTCGATGGCGCTGTCGCCGAGAGATGCCATCGAGCTTAATGAAGATGATCTTAGCGTTGTCCCCTACCTGGCGCGCCAACTATCGACGTATTATGTCGGCAATATAGTTTATGGGGCTATGCGTAAGACCGAAACCCGATGGTAACACAGGAGACAGATTTATACAGGTTTTGGGCCCTCGAGGTGAGGTAATACCCTACTCGTGTGCTCGTGGATTGTATTGGGGTTGATCTCGATGGATCAATATTGAGGATGGCTATGTATCGATGTGATCTCTCCTACCCTCTCCTCTTTCTCCTATCATCTTGTCATGCCGAACTAGGGGCCCCTGCCTCCTTTTATATAGTGGATGGAGGTAGGGTTACAGATAAGTATCCTAGTTGATTATGGAAACTGGGGATAGAGATAGAAAGTCTATTTCTACCCTTTCTTGCCAGATACGTAATGTACCGGATTACAACTGTGCCTTCCTTGTGATACAAGTCGAGTCTTCATGCGGGCAAACCCGTCTTCTAGATGGTAAGCGTGACCCTGCTCCGTGAGGTGGTCCGCCTAATTTGTCTCTGTGAGATACCTAGGGACCATGTTATCCACAATCACCCCTCCCAAGACGGAGATACCTCTCAATGAAGGCGCATTCTACTATTTTCTCTTCTCTCCTCTCTCTCTCATTGATCCACCACTGGCTGTTACCGCAACACTTGCACCACTACCACTAGACACCATCCCCAGTGCCGTCACTCCCACCGGTGCTCGTCACATCCATGTGCCGCCTACAAGTTGCTGCCACGGTGGTCAGCCACTACCCTTGAGCATTGCCATTTGCCCTTGCGGCGCTGGCCATCGGTAAAAAAATCTGATCCTACCCTTACGAGATGAACGGTTAGATGTGACTAGTCCTTTTGGTACCTGTTGCTCCGTAAAAAGAATGTAGAATGTATTATATACAACTTTCTAATTCAACATATATTGTCAAATTTGGCGTGTCATGTATACTTCCTGCTTTTAAAAATACACCGAAGTAGCTGTAGAGCGTCCAAGTTAGTTTAGCACATCTCTACGCAGCATTTCGCAAAGCAAGAGAGACGGGGATGATCATCGACACGAGCATATATACGACCAAGGGGATAGAGTTTTCAAACATCCCATGCACATGCATGCGTGAAAAAAGAAGAATTACATGCACTTCGTTGATCGAAGGATAACATAGAGAGGGAGAAAAAAAAGTAGCAGCAGCTAGCTATCGCAACGCACACATGGGCGTCGACACGCTGGTCATGCCAGATGGCACATGCACCCACGTGGATCAATCGACGGCAGGTAATAAGCAAGCTGTAGCTGCCAAAATAGTCGGCATATACTCCCTCCGTTCTAAAATATAAGGCATATAAGTTTTTGGCATGGTCTCCAACGTAAAACTTTGACCATAACTAATTTCTTTTACAATATATCATCAACTACAAAATTAACATCATATCAAAGTACTTTTAAATACGAATCTAACTATATCACATGCATAACACTAAACATTTATGTTTTTAGCTTAATTATTAGTCAAAAGTTTTAAACATTGACTTTTTCAAATACATGCACGCCCTATATTTTGGAACGGATGGAGTATAAATTTGGAAACAAGCAAACATTCAAAAGTCAATATAATCAACTAGCTGGCTGCTAAGACCATCTACAACCATTTTCACTTCACTTGGTTTTCTTCCCCATTCCCTACACTATATTCTTTTTCATCATTTTTTTGCCATTTCCAATAGCATCTATTCGAAGGGAATAATATAGAGAAAAAAGAAATCTCTTTCTGAAGATAATGAAAAAGAGAATCCCTTTTAAAACAGAATGGTAAAAAAAATCTGTTGGAGCATTGAAAGAACCAGATTTTCTCTGTGAAAGGAATGAGAATGGGGGAAGAAAAACGTACGGTTGGAGATGGTTCAAGGCGCGCGTGCGACTTGGGCTATGTACACCTACGACACGGCAGTATCCGGATTCTCGATCGAAGCAGATGAAGCTGTACCTCATGGATTAATTTGAGAACCAAGGTAAAACAGACTATGAGCGGTGCGCAGTAGAGAGCCCTTCGTCCATTACTAGAGAACTCACCTTTAGTACCGGTTTTTGAACCGTACAGGCCATCCGGGACTGATGCTCACTCAAGGAGCATCAGTCCTGGTTTCCTCATCCGGTACTAATAGTACTGGAAAATGTATGGGAGAAGCGAGACTCGAACCCACAATCTCTTGACTCTAGCCTCACCCTTCTAACCAACCAATCCACCATCGCGTACAAATATAGATAGAATATGCATTCCTTTTGAATTTTCTGAACGAGGCATCGATGCGGTTCAGTATTTAATCGATACTAATGAGAGACATCGATGCGGTTAGTGTTATTTAACCGCATCGATTACCCTGCCTTCAAGATCTTGGTTCAGTATCACGAACCGAGACTAATGCGATGCCATCAGTCGTGGCTCCAACTGGTATTAAAAGCCTACTACTGTCCTATAGCCAATGAACCAGTACTGATGCCACTATCAGTACCGGTCAATCCAACCGGTACTGATGGACCGGTATGAAAGGTCAGTTTTCTAGTAGTGGTCACAGAAGACGTTGCGGGTGTTACCCCGCGTGTTAGCTCGTGCCGAGCTGGATCAAATAATAGGGCCCTATATGCCACGCCGCGTGCTAGGCTGTGCCTGTGCTGTTGTGTATCCTTCATTATTTCGGTCTTTATTACATGTAGACCACACCATTATTTTATGGTATTTTTTAAATAATAGGCTGATCTCTATACACCAGTGGTTCAATGATAAATGGACGCAAAGACATACTTGCCTTGTGGTTTGCGGAACCTGGTTACCTAAGCAGCTTGTGTTGATTAACAGCGAGTTTGCTGCGTAAATTTTCTTAAGACTTGCATTCAATCGTCCAAACCCTGGGCCTTGGAGTGGTAACGTTACGTTAACCATGCGGGCCGAGCAACGCATCTGCGGAACGGACTGGACTCGGTGCCTGGCCCGTATAGACTTCGTTTTGTGTCTACGTTACTGTTGCCGTGTCACTGTGTGGCCTCCATCCTTTCCACTCCGGGCGATGGGCCCTTAACTAGGCCCCCATTGTACGTGTTCTTAGGCCCCTTCTTCGCTTGCATTACCAGATCTCCCGTCCCAGCCGCCTTCTCTGCGACCTTTGCTTTTTTGTTCTTTATTACCGTGCTTTGCAACAAACTAAAAACATATCAAATGACAACGTGCTTGACTCGTGCATTTCACTGTGCTTATATACTCAACTGTGTCACGCCTACACGCTCTCGGTTCGAGTAGCATTGAAACCTTTCTATAGTACAAATACAGTAAAATTGGAAAGAAATCAATAAAAAACATTCTTACTAAATAAAAGTTTAAAAAGTATAACACAATAAAATAAGAAAATAATGTAAATAATTGGAAATATCCTTCGATGTATGCACCGTTAAATGAAAGAGTGATAGACGTTTGAGATGAAAAACGTACCACCATCGATCCGCGGCATGATTGCGAGGGGTTTATCATGGACTATTTGCCAAAACCCTGCTAGAAGACTATAGAAAAGGAGAGGTACCACCATTGCACGTGAGAATAACATGGAATTTTTTCTCCATCTATCTTTGTTTCGCTGTTTGTTATTTACAATCTCATTGGAAAACCTTTGGATTATAGCCGGTTACAAGGGTTTTTCAACACCTTATGAGCACGAAGCTCTCATAAGCCACAGAGTCCAATCGAAAAGGCAAAGAAAGTGATAATATATTTAAGGATCTCACAATTTCTCCAGTAAATTCCTTTTGCATTGTTGCATGTACAGATAAATATCATCGCAGTAGACTCACAGTTGTAGGCACGAAGCCGATAGGGACATGACAACAACTATGGTAAATTTGAAGTGGCCAGCCTAACGCCAGTCAGTCGGATGTAAACATTGCCCACGACGAATCGCATGAATCAAAATTTGCACTATATTCTAGAATATGAATTTTCAATCTGACGCACGCGCCGCCGGCATGAAGCAAGCACCATGCACACGCGCGGCCACCGTGCTGCATGCCGTAGCGCTGCCGGGCGCGCCTTGCACCGGCTGCCACGCCCGCCGCGTGTCCCCAACGCCGCTAGCATCCGCCTGCGGGCAGCCTCGGCTGCCACGCCGTGCATCCTGGCCGCCGCTCACCGCAAGCGTGGACCGCGCCCGACCGTGCCCCACGTTGCTTGCCTGAAGCCACCGCTGCTCGAGCCGCCACCGCCCGTGGTTGTGCCCCGCCACCGCACGTGCTCGTAGCTGCATCCCGACCTGCCGCACGCTCACCGCGCCACCGGCCCAGTCGGCTGCCGCTGCGCCCCGTCCATAGGCCGTCGTCGCCAACACTGTGGCGGCTAGGGTTGGGACTGCCCATGATATGCCCGTGGGAGAAAAAAAAAGAAAGAGATTGGAGGGGTCCGGCTGAGACAAGAGTTTTTTATGAAATAACCCCTAAAGAATGTAGAAATTGTACGAAGTTTTTTTAGAACATGGAAAATTATTGAAAACCCTCCAAAATTTACAAAATTAACTAAAACACATATTCTAGCATAAAAGAGCCTCATGATTAAGGGTGAAAACGGTTCTGGAACATCCAAATCTGGCGTGACGTTGGCTCCCTTCCTTATCACTCCTAACCTTTATCGGATTTCCAAGCACAAGAATCGTCTAGTTGCTAAGCAGTTCCATAACAATAACTGGGTTCGCTCGGTGCGCCACGTGAACAATCTGCAATAGCTCCAGGAATATGGATCTTTTGGTGCCCCCTTTACCGGCTTAGGTGTGACGCGCCACTCCTGATGATATCACTTGGTCCTACTTGGCATGCAGTCGATACTCCTCCAATTATGCCTACCTCCTCCAAGTCCCATGGAAGCACCCCCTTCATGCTCTCTCTTCGATTTGGAAGGCCCGGATGGAGAACAAATGCAAATTCTTTGTGTGGACCCCCGCATGGTCGAATCCACACGACCGATGTCCTCGCCCGGAAGGGCTAACCACACTAGGTGCTCTGCCTCCTTTTCTCAGCTACACCGAAAATGATTGACCACCTTAATTTGCACGCACTGTCCTTACTTCCTACATGAAAGGAAAAGGTTCTATGGCCTGCCATAACAATCTACCACTGCCTAGATAACATCACCTTTCATGATTGGTGGTCACCATGAAAGGAAGAGTGTTCTTTGTCCAAATGATCTATAAGACGTGGAACGTTTGGAAAGAGAGAAACTATCACATCTTCCAACAATGTAATCTCCTGCCCCTAAATTGTCACTAGAATTAGAGATGACACCCTTTGTGGTGACTGGTGAACATAGCCGACCTTATCACCAACGAGTAGTCCACCTCGATTCCCCGCTTTCTCTTCATCGCTGTATATTGTATAATTCCCTTCTACTTTAATGAATGAAATGATGGAACTCCATTAAAAAATTCTTTCTGTCAAAAGCTTACGCTGGAATCTTGTCTAAGTACATGCTTAGCTAGTTTCGCCTTTCCAGTGTACAATAGCACTTCACGAGTCACGACACCGGCTGCTAATGACTGCTTTTGCAGAGTATCCTTAAGCAAGAAGATTTATCCTGCACCAGGTGACTAAGAATCCAGTTCTATTCGATGCCTACATCAATGAAATCCACGGGCCAGAACGTCACAGGTGGTTCTTCAATTCTTCCAACCTGTGTTTCTGCAATTCGACAATTCAAAGCTCCAGTTTCAGGTCTTCCTATCGAAAAGAAAGAAGAACATCAGGAAATTTTTTTAAAAAAATTTTGAAGTCTTCTCAAAGGTGTTTCGATTCCTTACGTTAGAACATCAATCACGCTCCTCCAATGTGGCTGTCCATTCGTTGGAGACGAAGTCAAGTCCACTGCAACTAGTAGTGCGAGTCCAAATTAAGCTAATTTTAAGGATCCAATATAAGGTAGAGTATTTATGTACGCTACTTGCAATGCCGGATATACATGGATAAGTTTGATGCACATTGCCGACCTGTGTTGTGACTGTGACACCCTATGGCCAGCCGCAACAGAGATACCCGTCTGGCCATATATGAGCCTAGTAGATGTACACAGTACGTTCAGAGTGTGCAGCCGTACTAGCATATGGCTCATAAGAGCTTCTCCAGCAGATGCGACCTCTATACACTCCTTCTAAATCACTATTCGCTCTCTATATTTCCATCCTCTTCAGTAGACTGTCTAGAGAAACTATAGAAGTTGATATAGAGAGCTTCCAAATTTAGAGCCTACGAGAGAGATGAATTTAGAGGCTGAGATAGAGACTCTGCTGGAAGACGAGAGACTCTAAATGTAGAGAAGATTTTGTTTTAAAGCCTTTGCTGAAGATGCTCTGAGAGCCGTGGGTGGCTCACTTTTTCTAAGTAATGGAGAAGAGGACTGCTAGCTGAAATTGCAGGCTATGCTTTAGTGCGATGCAAGAACGAAAACCTAAATGAATTATAGTACACGGATATATATAGACCTGCGATGCAAGAACAAAACCTAATGAATGAATTACAGTACATGGATATATATAGACCTGTCCACCTATAACAAAACATTTATGTTACTCGATAGAGGAGGATGGGTGAGAGGGAGACGGGGCCGGCTGCATTGGAACCCACTCGAACTTATAAACAAGAACAAGAATGTTTTTTTTAACTTTTTGCTCAGCATATGCCACTCGGCTCCGCTCTTGCGCTGGATATGTACAGCCACATAAATCAAACACTTGCAGGCTGCAGCTGCATCGTGCATTCATACGTATCTCCGGCGAGATCCATTTATCTATCAAGGTATTAATTCCATTTTGGAAGATGCTGCGGCGGCTTGTGCTGTTGGCTCATCAGTACGACAAGTTCTCGTGTCTTGTGTGGGCGTTTGGGCGATAGTCCATATGTTACTGAATACTGATTGATGGAGCCATGCATGTACTGTTGTGGCCGTTGATTCAGTCCAGACCTTCGTGCTCCTTTGGACTTCCATGCCTGAAAGCTAGCTCGGCTCTGGCTATGGATACCCTATGCCCAGCATCCACGTAGATGGTCTCATTCGGAGAAGAGATCTATGAATGTCTCTGAACAATTTGGGTTATATCTAGACCACCAAACCACAGAGCTTATGCTTTCGGAGCTAAACTATGAAAAATCTACAATTTAATGTTTAATTGGGCTTATGACTTTTTTGCCATTTGTTCGAGCAAATCTTGAATTTCTTTAAGTTGTCTCTCGAATATTTTAAAGTCATTTCTCAAAACTCTTGAAACACGCTATTTCAACTTATGTCATACATCCAGGGAAGCACCATTTCTGGTAGCCATGCAAGCCCATGCAACCTTGTGAACATGAACATAGGTGAGTCAACACGATCAACCTACGGGCGCTACTTAATTTGATTAATTAGCTCGTATGTTGAATTTATAATACCAGATGACAGCAGGATGAGCCAGCATATGCCAGCCATGAGCCATGCGTTGTGCAATTTAATGTTACAGGAAATTGATAAAACCAAGCTGCCACCGTAAGCCTACTGACAAATGTAATGGAATCTAGCATCTGCTCCCTCTATTTTTTTATATACGGCGTATTTTAATTTAAGAAAGTTTTGTAAGGATACTTTGACAGTTAAAATTCTCATATTATATATCATTCAATTTATACCAAATAATATTGTATCAAAAGCAATTTGAAATACAAATCTATTGATACGTCTTTTGTACACTAAAGATTCAGATAATTTAACCAAATGTTGGTCAAAGTTTACAAAGTTTGACTTTTTAAAATCAAAATAAGTCTTATAAAAATAAACAAACGGAGGGAGTATATTACAAGATGTACACTGGCCCAACAAAAATACATCATACCAAATTAAAGCTGAATAATGAAACAATAAAAAAAACCATAATAGTTCGAAATGAAAATCAAGCAGCACAACTGTCCATAATTGACAAGAAAGCCACGGTCACCACCACCAATGATTGACATGCCTTCACAATGTATTCCTTTTCATCCTCCTTTTCTAGCAATACATAATGTCACAACTAATAGGCTCCCCTAAAACTGACTGCAAAAAGTTGTATTATGTTGTATGTCAGAAACAATATCATTTCCATAAACCAAATGACCCAATATAAGGCTGCAGCGCTGACAATTTTTCTTTTGTTGTAATCCCAATCCTATAAGCTAGCCAATCCCCTCTCATATGTGAAAAATTCCTAGGAAAATTCAAACCTAGGGCTATTTTGACTAACCCGGTCAAGAAGATCAAGAGAATTGGAAATCAAAGAAAAGGTGCTGAACGATTTCACTGTTATTATTGAAGCAACATTTCTGACTGCCCTTGTAATACCATTTTGCAAGATCATCCTTAGTTAAAATAACTCCTCTGTCTATTTACCAAAGAAAGAATTTTATTATCAGGGGAAGTTTAAGATTCCACGTAAGCTTATTCAAACATGCATGAAGCATGCTAGTTAATTATTTTTTGATACATAGAATAGACCAAAAAAAGTCATTTTTATAAAGCTTTCAATGGAAAATTTATCAATCTTGATCTAATTGTATGTTTGTTTTTCTACCCACCAGGATATGTGCACACATCCGCAACCATAGCATGTTTCTTGTGATTGATTGTAAGAAGATCCAGAAATTGTTCTTCTAGGGTGCTTGTAAAGATCGATATGGCGATACGTACATGACAGCTCATTTGTTGAGTCTTTTTTTTTCTCACTGGCACACGAACAAAGGTCGTAGAAGAATTGAAGCCAACTGCAGTGTAGTGCATGCCTATATATAGCGCGCCGAGCCATGGGAGTTTCATTCTAGGGTTGATTAGATAGACTCTATTATAGAGCTGTGAAATCAAAAAAAAATTATAAAAAATAGGTATTTGCAAAAATGCTATTATAAGTTTATAAAAAATTAGATAGACTCAGCTCTCAGATTTTCTTTCCTCCACCTTCTTTCTCCTTCCCCACTTTACGATTTTATCCTCGTCTTCGTCCTCTCTCTTCTTCATCCTCTCTCCCTCTCTCCCAACTTCTCTCCTCTCCACCTTCTTCTTCCTCCTCCCTTCTCTCTCCTGGCCTCTCTCCCCTCCACCTTCTTCCTCCTCCCTCCTTTTTGTCCATCTTCTCCCTCCCCCTCCTTCTCTCTACCTCTCCCTCCATATACCTTTTTCTGCTTCCTCCCTTGCCTCGGGCTGGAGCACTAGCCATTAGCATCGCAATTAGAGGTATGCTCTCTCTCCACGAGCTCACACTCTCTCCCCTTCCTCCCTCCCTCCTTGAGCATGAGTACCTCTTAGATTGACAACACTACCCCAAACCCCTCACCACGACGAAGGTCGCCAATGGGACATGTTCATGCCAACCATCATGCCTTGTTGGTGGGGACCAGAGCTCTTTCCGTATCGGTGATGCAATCTTCCAGACCCAACCAGCCTCGACTCCTTCACCTCCTTCAGGTCCGGGAGGTGAGTAATAACAAGAAAGGAGGTGGATGAAATGTGGATGTTGCGTGGGAGCTTGGTGGGGTGAAAAGTTTGGGCCTTAGATTTAAGGTCAATAGATGAAGGGAGGAAGGAGAGGGGAGCAGTGCTCCGGCTGGTGCCTCTCCACTCTATTGTTGACCATCAACGGGCGCGCAGATGGCAGTGAGCTAGCTAGTGACGTAACAAGCTGTAGAGAGAGAGGATAGGGAAGAAGGCAAAGCGACAACATGGCGTGTGTTGTTGTGACTCTAGTGAGCTTCACCATGAAAGAAGAAAGGAGGAGGGGCCGACATTTTTAAGAATACCAATTTTATAGTAGGAATCTATGATTTCACAACTCTATAGTAGCATTTATGCAACTAACCCTTGATTCTACCCCCTAACTATTTATATGAATTTTTATGTTTCAAATTAGTCATCTATGGTATTTTGCTAAATTAGACCCTGTTGTGACCGATGGATCCCTTTTCTATGCTCTAAAGTTTGCATGGCACACTACTTTATGTCTTGCTTGCTACGAGCAAGGAGTTGATGTATTAGATACACTAGATACACTTCCACCTGCTACCGTCGAGAATCTGGAACTAGGGCTATATGGCAACATATCCTGGTACATAGGTTTTTCGTGTACATACCATGTACACCAATTAATAAAAATTCTAAAAAATTCTAAAATTTTTTGTAGATATACTCTTAAACTTACTGTACCTATGTGTGAAGTTTTAAGATCAAATTCATTCTATATTAAGAGTTAGAATTTTCTCTTTTTTATAACTCTTAATATAGAATGAATTTGAACTCACAATTTTATACATAGGTGGAGTAAGTTTAGAAATACATCTACAAATTTTTGTAGAATTTTTTATAACTTTTATTAGTTGATGTATATGGTGTGTACACGAAAAATACCGTGTACATATGATATGTTGCGAGGCTATATACCTGGCAGAGATTTATCCCGACTTGCCATAGCCCATGGAGAAGCTGGAAGAACGGAAAATAAGGAGCATGTGACGCTGGGATAGTGCAAATCGAGCCGATAAGCCACCACCAAGGCACCAACCTCCGTCGGATTGTTTATCACGACGTGTACCAACCGGAACATGACGAGTGCACACACGGCTGGGCGACGAAGTCCACCCAAAAATAAAAGCTGTCCGTGCTTAGCCTAAACAGCGATTAGTACGACCGAGTGAAACCACTAACCTTGTTGATTAAAGAATATCCCTTCGGCTGGCGTCACGTTAATTAGCTGGCCGGGGGATTACTTTTCTATCTTGGGGATTAAATTGTGGCGGGAATCGATATGACGGACCGACCAGCTGCCCGGTCCAGCCAATGCGGCCGCACCGACCACTCCGTCGCATCGCTGCCGTCCAAAGTCAGCATAAGCGGTACGCGCAAACGCCTTGCTAAATGGGTTAGACCATCCGTGGCAGAAACCCGATAAACACTGTAGCGCTGACTTAGCAAGGATAGAATTTCTGGTGCAGTAAAGGAATCTTTTAGGGTATTGTGTAAAGTGTGAAGGAATTTTACGGATGAATAGAGTTATAGTGAATAGTATTTTAAAGTAGTGGGGATAAAGTTTCTGGTGCGGATGCTCTTAGACCGTTTAGGCCGCTTTGCACAATTAATATTGTTAATGTATTGGTTAGCACGCGGTGATGTAGTACAAGTTACCACCATCCAGAGCACCGCGATCCTGTGGTGGCAAGGTCGCCGGTTGAAGCACCTGTTCGCCACGGTGAGACGTCTCCAACGAGTCCTCTTTCCGTTCCTGTTCACGTCACAGAGGAATCTCGTTTTCTTTAACGCTCTAATATATTCTCTTTATGTTTCATTTTGGAAGGGATTCTTTTTTCCATTCTTTTTATAATGGGATTCTCTCTCATTTCTCTGTATCATTCTCTTTGAAGGATGCTATTAGAGACGGTGAAAAATAAAGAGAAATAATATGAGAAAAGGAATAGAGAAGAGAACTAAATGAAGAGAAGATAGTTGTGGTCTCTCCGATCTCTCTGCGGCGTCTGCGCGTGTACATAGGAAGTCCTCAGTCTTTGTAGACTTGTCATGAAAACACGGTCATAGTTTCATTTTCTTCCTGCGGCAGAGAGAACACCTACCATAAAACTGCTGCTGTTCACTTCTATCGTGTTTAAACTAGAGGCTGGTTTTGTAAATATATGGTTTGCCTGGGACGGTATTATAATTTACTTTGCGGTTTGTGCAGATCTTTCAGCCCTGCGAACCCTTTTTTTAGATGACCCCCGCTTATGAATATCAAAAGTGGTATTATTGTGAAAAGACCACGTCATTTGACCACCGCGTTGGGTCTAAAATTTTTTCGATGAGTAAAATTTAAATACATATAAATAATGATATAAATCCTTTAAACACTTTTTCGGACATTGTATTTTTTTTAAAAAAATTCAACCCAAAGGTTGACAATTTTTATTAGAGAAAATTGGCTATATACTACTGTTAAAGTGGTGGATATGCTATGTACCATACATTTCGAATATACTTCCCTAGGCCACTGTAGCACACTTTTGTATACCGCCGACGTTTTAAAAAACAAACTAGAAAAAAAAATCCAAAAATTGAGTAGCCAAATAAAAGTGCATTCAGCTTCTCAAATTGTGAACTCTATAATTTAGTAGAAATGTGAAAATCAAACAAATTCCAGATAATACATAACAAATAAAAAAAGAAAAAATGTTGAGGTGCTAAATACACTTGTATTCAACACATCAAATTTTAAACAAAATGGTACAAATATAAAAAATAGGAGAAATACTGAGGTGCCAAATAGACTTGTATTTAGCACATCAAATCCTAAACAAAACAATTCGGCATTTGAAGAACCGAGTTCAAAAGAATGTATTATTTTAAGCTAAACATCGCCGAGTGCCGTATATCTTAAATGCACAATTGCAAACGGGCCATTTTTTCTTTTTATTAAGAAGGAAGGACCACGTAAGAGACGTAGATACATACTGACTATAATGTTATGTCCGATGCGAACATAAAAAAAAGTTTTTTTACGGCCCTTCAGAGAGTACCATAATTTATAATGTTATTTTATGGAATCTTCTGGTATCTTAACACTGAGTAGGTATCGAGAGGTATCACAATTTACACTAAAAATTATGGTACCTCCTAATACCTCATCAAGAACCGTAAAAAATCTCTTAAAAAATAGGGCTAAACCCACGTAAAGAAAGCTCTGTTTGGGTTCAGATCATGAGTCAAGTAACATTAATCTAATTAGGTTAGGTTAACACAAAAATTTACGTTTGATAACCAAACTTGTTAACTAAAATATTTTCTGGCTAAAATATGTGTGTCGGCGGTGTATATCAATTAAAATTTGGAACAGCAACGTACTAGACTAGCGGCGACGGCGACCCAAGTAGAGGGGAGCCATTGGTCAAAAGCCTTGGCTTTCAAACCACACGTTCAACGGTCAACATTCAAACCTTCCCGCGAACCAAACAATAATCCCAGTCCACCTCCACACGCCGCACACACGTCTCCTCCTACGTACGTCCCTCCTCCACAACCTATATATGCCCTCTCCGCCGCATTTTCCACCCCACTATCTCCCGCCACAACGACGACCACTTCAGTCCCGTCCGATTCCGAAGTGCGGGTAGCGGCGGCGGTCGATGGTTCTATCCATGTCGCGGGTGACGAGGCTGGTGCCGGAGATGCCGCTGCTGAGACGCGGCAAGCAGCAGGCGGCGGCGGACGAGGTGGCGGTGCCGGCGCACTTCCGGTGCCCAATTTCGCTGGATCTGATGAGGGATCCGGTGACGGCGCCGACGGGGATCACGTATGACAGGGAGAGCGTGGAGGGGTGGCTGGCGCGCGGGCATGGCACGTGCCCCATCACCGGCCGCCCCGTGGGGCTAGGTGATCTTGTGCCGAATCACGCCACGCGGAGGATGATCCAGGACTGGTGCGTCGCCAACCGCGCGCGCGGGGTGGAGCGGGTGCCCACGCCCAAGGTGCCCGTCGGGGAGGCTGAAGCGGTGGAGGCGGTGGCAGCCGTGGCCGCGGCCGCCAGGCGCGGGGACGCCACGGCGTGCGGGGAGCTGGCTGCCAGGGCCCGGGCGCTCGGGAAGGAGAGCGAGCGGAACAGGCGGTGCCTTGCGGAGGCCGGCGCCGGGCGCGCGCTCTCGTCGGCGTTCCGGCACCTCGCGAGCGAGCCTGTCGCCGTCACTGGCGCGCTGGGGGAGATCCTGGCCGCGCTGGCCGTGTTCTTCCCGCTCGACGAGGAGTCGCGCCGCTGCATTGCCTCCTCGGCTTCGCTCAAGTCTCTCGTCTCGGTGATGTCCCACGGCGAGCTCGCCGCGCGGGCCAGCGCCGCCGTCGTGCTCCGCGAGCTCGCCTCGACCGCCGACCGCCACACCGTCGAGGCCATCGCAAGGACCCACGGCATGTGCGAAGCGCTCGTCGGCCTTGTCAGGAACCCTGTCTCCCCGCAGGCCACCAAGGCCGCGCTCGTCACGGCCTACTACCTCGTCTCCGCCTCCGACATCGCGGCAGCGCGCTTCGGGGAGCTCGGCGCGGTCTCCGTCGTCGTGGAGCTCCTCGTGGACGCTGACAAGGGCACGAGCGAGAAGGCCCTGGCAGTGCTGGACGGCGTCCTGTGCACCGACGCCGGTCTCGTGTCCGCGCGCGCGCACGCGCTGGCTGTGCCGGTGCTGGTGAAGAAGATGTTCCGCGTGTCCGACATGGCCACAGACTTCGCCGTCTCCGCGCTCTGGCGCCTCTGCCGCGCCGCGGACGCCGGCGCCGGCGCGTGTCGCGCCGAGGCGCTACGCGTTGGCGCGTTCCAGAAGCTGCTGCTGCTGCTCCAGGTGGGCTGCGGCGGCGTGACCAAGGAGCGTGCCAGCGAGCTGCTCAAGCTGCTCAATGGCTCCAAAGGCAGCGTCGAGTGCATCGAAACAGTGGATTTCAAGGGGCTCAAGAGACCATTTTGATCAATTTTTCTTCCAAATTTTGTGTAGATTGTTCGAAGATTTAGATGTGTGGATAAAAGATACAGACAGGATGGCTAGGTTTAGGGATTTTTTGACACTGTAATTGCACATTCATATACAAAGACAACACACAGGAGAATTGAACAATCTTACTTGCCATACATGTTCTTGTGCAATTTTAGGGCCTTGTCAAACTTATTTGGTTCTTTTTACGATTTTGATCTAGTCATAAAATCACCGGAGAAAGCACATACAATTAAGCAAACGTAAGAAGAAGAGAAAAATCAGACTCAGAAACACATGAGAATTGAATAATCTTAATTGCCATATATATTCTTTTTTCTTCTGCAATTCTGCAGCCCATTTAGTTATTTGGTTCTCTCTACGACTTTAATGAGAACCTAAGATCACAAGAAAGGCAGGACAATTAAGCAAATTCAAGAAGAGAAATAATCAGACTCAGAAACAAATTCAGCCAAAATTTTCCCTCGTCTTCTGTTGCTGCAGTCCAATGTTCAGACTGTTCAAATGTACTTACCTCCCGTTCATCACGGGGTGAGATGGAGCTGCCTGTGATTCACATCGACGAATGAAAGCAACAAACAAGTACTACTTGATCTCGACATCTTCGCTCTGCCGTGCAGCCCGATCGTTTGGTAAGTAAACAAAACGAAACACACGGTTCTGCAGTTTCACACGGAGAGGAAACCCAAATAAGAAAAACGCCGTCCTCACTTCACCTTTCGAGCTGTAAAGCTCGAGCCTTTCGTGCCATCTCGCCCCACGAACCACGATCGCCAGTGCACGCTGGAGACGACGAAACCAAAAGGGTTTGTGAAGTGCAAGAGAAGAACACATCAGCAGAGGCCAGCCTTGGCCGATCGACGAGCCGTCACGGCACCGATCAGCCGGGCAGGTCGATGCGTATGGATGAGAGGGAGCCCGGAGACGAGGTCGTGGTCGCCGTCGCCGGTGACGGTGACGGTGCAGGGGCAACGTAGTGGGCGCATACTATTCTCTCGTGCCCCAACCGGATGGACCGGCACTCTGACCTCTCGCTCTCGGATCACCGAAGTCTGCATCCGTGCCATCGCATTTACCGGGTTGCTATCACCACGCGATGATCTATTGTTTTCTTGATTTTTTTTTTAATATGCTTCAAACGATCCTATTCTTTCTGACGAAATATCTGTGTTCCAAACGTGGCCTTGGTACCTGTCGCGGAGGACGGAACTAAAGCTTTCGGTGTGACCACGTTGTTGGATGCTTGATCGGTGGTTGCTTGCATGTTTAATTCATTCCTGGACTTGGGCGTGTATACTTGTGGTACGAGTTTGGCGAGCGAGAGGCGTTTTTTCTCAAGGAATTTTTGCTGCTGCTGACCGGTTCAGAGATCCCCGGTTGATGGGGCACGTTGCATTGAAACGTGTGTATGCAAATCTCAGATGAATTATACACCAGCTTCCACATGTTTCCCGTTTGTCCCACTAGGACAGATATGTACTCCATTCGCATCACAAAAACTTGCATTTGAGATACGTGTAAGTGAAAGTTTTAAAATTTTATCTATAATTTTTTAAATTATTTAGATTGAGCACTTAAAAACCAGACATATAGATTCGTCTTGAAAAACTCTTTCATAATAATATAATTTTAGTAGATTTTATAAATAAATTACAATAGTAACTAGTGATCAATGTTGCATTTCAAAGATAGTGTCGATGTCCAAAAATCAAGTTTTTGTGATATGAAGGGAGTACGAGCATCGCATTACTTTATTTTATTTTTTCATTTATTTCACACCGATTGGGAGTGGATTTTACTTTTGCCATTTAATGTTTCTCACATTCAGACCTAAGGGAAGAGCTAGAAGGAAGAGAGGAAGAAGCGAGAGTTCAGAGATTGGCATGTAGAACCCAAATGTAAAATAGATTTTTATGAAAGAAAATGACACCTGGTCAGTCTATGTGGTAATACCACTTCACGTGAGCAACCTTGATGAAAAGCTATATACAGGGTTATTTGTATGACTTCGCATACTTAGAGAGGAGAGAGAATACCTTAGACTAGAGGGTTAAGTTGGCAGACATATGCATAGTCAAGTGAAGGAAGTAGATTTTTTCCTAATTGAAAAGATAGTTGATTCTCCATAAGTCTTCGTAGAGTGGAACATACATATAACAATAATGGTGGAGTAGACTCTAAACTAGATGCCAGTTCGATAATTATATTTCTGGATATCTCCAATGTATTAAGTGGACTGTTGCTTTCCGTCTTCTCTATTGAACTGGCTACGAACAAACATCAGATATGTTCTTAGGTTCATAGATAAAACAAAATCGACCTAACACAAAAATTATCATGTCAATAGAGATCGTTCCTTAGGATTTAGGATGGATTAAAAGAAGAGATAAATTTGTGTAAGCCATTGCAAAATCTTATAGTCCCTCCTGTGCCATCACTTTGTCACGCTAACATTATATACCATCATATTTCTGGTTTCATACCTTCTTCTACGTCATCATTGACCGATCAAGCCATGACACAGCTACATAAAGACAATTCCCCCCTGTCATTTTAATGTGCCAAAAATATGATAAAATATTGAAAATTGTAGAAAATTCATAAAATGATACGAAAAATTTCTATGGATTCAAAAAATTATATGTACTGAAAAGTTCAAGTGAAATTGAAAACTTTTTGGGTGTGAAATTTTATTTTAAAATTAATGGTACAATGTCTTATGAAAACTAGAGAAAACATATACTAGAAAATATAGATTATCATAAAAAAATATAAAATTTTAACAACATGTAAAGCATGATTTTACATAAATTTAAAATTTTGAATAAATCAATGTGGAGCTAAAATGTAGGAGATACAACACTTCAAAGATTCAAGTTTGAAAATTGCATAAGGGGCATGTTGGGCACTAATGGGGTTTTTGTTGGAACCTAATGAGGTTAACGGCAATAGCTTGGGAGGTAATTAAGAAGCCAAAAATATGATGACATATAAGGTTAAGGTGACAATGGGATGGCATGATAGGGATTATCAGGTTTTTCAATAGCACATAAAAAATGTCTTAAAAGGAAAATGTTAAACAAGGAACTGAATGGTTGAAACGACTCAAAAATCCAATAAAAATATAGTATTTTTGGAATCGGATTCTCAGATCGGTCCTCCATGTGCAAAGACAAGCCATCGCACAACGCATTGACCGGTAAGTTGTACGCCCTAGTGGCACAGTCTGGCGGCTTGCGACTTGTGAGGGACCCCAGGTGTACTTACTGGAAGATCTTTTCCCCTAATTAGAGCGTAGGATTCGGGATTCGTTGATTCTTGAAAGAATTAAAGGCAAGCGTCACGGCTCGGACGTCCGATCCATCGGACGCATGACGTCATGCTGACGTCATTACGGAAACTTGAAAAAATAATTGTGAAAACTTGCGAAAACTATTGTTGAAACTTGACAGTATACAAATGAAAACATGGACAAAACTGATGAAAACTTGAGTAATTTCTGCTGAAACTTGTGGGGACTACTGATGAAACTTGACTAATAACCACTGAAATTTGGAAAAATTACTGATGAAACTTGAAAAGACCATTGAAATTTGAATAATTTCTTCTGAAACTCAGAAAAACTACTGACGAAACTCGGCTGAACTACTGATGAAACTTGAAGAAGAACTGATGAAAACTATGCTGAAACTTGAAGAATGACGAATGAAACTTGGCTAATCTACTGATGAAATTTGGCTAACCAACTAATGAAACTTGAAAAAGACTAATAAAATTTAGGTAAACTACTGACGAAACCTTGTGTTCCACTGTTGTTCAAAAATCATCCAATGCAAATAAGAAGTTTCACGAAACAAAACAAAGTTTTAGCAGGCAAAACCCTAGTTTTGTACATACATGACTCAAGGTTCATTGAGAAAAATAGGGGATTCACCTTCTCCTAGCCCTCTTCTTCTCCAGATCCGGCGAGCTCCCACGCCGTGCTCGCCGGATCTGGCCGCCAAAAGCTTGTTGGCCTCCACTTCGAGCTCTGGCGGCCTTGGTGGTAGGAGGAGAGAAAGCTACAAGGAAGAGGAGATGAGGAGAGGAGAGAGAGCCGAGGGGGAGAGCAAAGGAGAGAAAGAGCAGCACCATGCAGATCAGAAAAAGGAGGAGCCGGGAGCCTGGCTGCCGGGCGACGGGTCAGGCGATGCAGCGTGCTCCTCTTCCTCCCTTTTTCTCAGTCAAAAGCTGTGCTTGTGGTACAGAAAAGCAGAGGACAACGAAAAAGCAAAGCGGTGGGCTAATGAAAAGGATAGCGCGCAGCTTGCATGCTAGTTTTTTGGGCCGCGCTGGTTTTTTGGGCCGCGTCCGAGAGTCATCAGACGTTCTAACAGTAGCGTTTCCGAAGAATTAAACTCATTTACAAAAAATTACTGCAAAATTTCTAAGAAATTATACGTTACAAATAGAACTTTGTCTTGGGTCATGCTTGTTTTTTCATGGGGCTTTTTTTGCGATATACTTTTTTTTTCTATTTTTTAGGGCATTTTAAGGAGTACGTTCAACAAGATACATATTCTCGCAAGCTGCAACGAGATGACCTCACGATAAATCCACATAAATGATTCTTAATTTTGCAAGCTAGCATGCATGTATGACTATGTACAATCGTTTGTCATTTCATGGTTCGTGCTCATATACAATTTTTGGAAGGAAAGCAACAGGGGAAGCATAGCTGCACGCGGCCTCCTTTTTATCGATGCACATGAGTTTCATCGTTTCATCGTACTGTATGCAGTTTCGTTTCTTGTCAGGCCAGTGAAAGGCATCTCGATTCAAACCAAAGGAAATTGATTCATCTTCACGGTTTTGAATATCTGGAAAAAAAAGAAACAGGAGGATCTTTCAAAGCTCCTCTTTGACAGCAACTAGTTTTCAAACTAATATCCCAAAAGTCTGTAATATATAAAATTTGAAAAATGCCCATAGAATAGCCTCTGACCGGTGTTAATTCAGTTATTTTGTTTTCTTGTTTTGTATTAAACCTCAATTCCCTCCTGCTTCGTACCAGTTTTTTTCCAATTCTTTGGTTCGAAGCTATATCTAGTAATTACTAGAATTTTGTCACAATTTATGGAATCCAAAAAATAATTTAATTAGACAGAAAAGATATTTAAAGTATTTTCCAAAAAGGTTGAATTAGGGCTACTGTTATTTTATAGAGGCAAGAAATGGGTTATTGTTCAAATTTATATTTTTATTAAATCTAGCTTGCTGCCTAGTATTTATCATAATTTTTTAATATTTTAAGTGTTGTTTTACTATTTTTAGAAAATCATTTATACTTTCTGGATTAATTAAAATAGGAAAAGACTAATTATCCTAAACAGGAATGGGCTGAATCCAACACTGTGCGGCCCAAGCAGTTCGGTCCACGAGCGCAGAAGCGGCCCGAACGAGCCCTTGACTGAAGGCGTATACCAGGAGTACGCCTTTACTAATACTGACAAGTTGGATTGCGGGCCTACTTGTCAGTGGCTAACAACGCTTAAGCGCAGGAGATTTAAACACTAATCACTGTTAGCGTGGGTCCCACATGTCAGTGATTCGTATCGCGACCGACGTTGGGGTGATGTCACCCAGTCGACAGCTCGTTTGGTTCTCCGGCCGATCTTCGGTGAACCTTCGGCGGAGGATTGGTGGCGGTACGGTTTACTATTCTAGTGGTTTTTGATCGGGATGGGTTCAGCTAGCTGAGATCTAGGACATCCTGGCTGGGCATTGCCGATGATGAGCTAGAATAGCGGCGCCATGGGCGCGGGTGGAGAGAAGCTACGGGAGCATACTTCTCCGGTAAAGGGAGGGGCGGCGGCTAGTTCGCCGGTGCTAAGAGCAACTAGGGACTACCTGAGGTGATGGTGAGCTCAGAGGAAGACGGAGTCGAGTTGGCATCGTGGAGGGGGAGGCGGGCGAAACAGGGGCGTCATCACCAGGGAGCTCCTGTAGTTCCTGGCGAAAATTGAGAATAGGAATGTGAGGAACGACACCTAAGGGAGCTAGGGATGCGTGGAATCGGCCGACAATGTACCGAGTCGGCGGTAACGCAAAAGGGGAAGAATCCGAGCTCGGTGGCGGCGATGACAAAAGGAGGGCAATTCGGGGCCGAGCTGGGGTTAAATAGGCTAGGGAGAGTCCGCGGGGAGAGGAGAGAGATGCCCCACAGCGAGGGGCTCAAAGATGGTGATGGGACAACGCTGCGTGGAGCGGCACAGCGTGGCAATGGTGCCGAGTGTGGCAGGGTGCTGTAGCCAGGCAAGATGCGGGGCATGAGGTGCGACTAAGCGGTGCTGAGGTTGCTTGGCGGGACACAGAGGTTGCCAGGGCGCGGCGCTGGCTCGCACGGCAGTGCCAATGGTGTGGTAGTGGCAGAGCAGGGAGGAGGCATGCGGGACTGGGTTGGCGCGGTCGGTGTGATGGGATAGCGTGCGGTGTGTCCAACACACGTGGGCACGCACGCTGCCCCTTGGGCAGAGAGAGAGGGAGAGAGAAGAGAGTGAGAGGAAGAGAGAGAGAAAGGGAGAGGGGGCTCGGCCTGGCAAGAGTGGGCCTAGGCTTGGCTGGGCCTAGGTTGGGTTGGGACAAGGCTAAGCCCAAAATAGATTTTTATACTTTTGGAAATATTTTAAATTTAGAAATTGAATTTTAAAATAGAATTTGAATTTGAATTCAAATTTGATTTTTAATTTAACTTTTTGAAATAAAACAATTTAAGGAGAATATTGAATTGAGAGTTTTGGGTTTGCTATTTAAAGTTGAATTTTTCATTTAGAAAATTTGAATTTGCTTTTTAGGTTGGATTTTCTTTAGAAGTAGGAATTTTCAAATAATGAATAGTAAATACTAGAAATGCAAATTAAAATTTTAAGGTTTTTGAAAATTTCAAAAAAAAAGACCCAAAATGGGCTATTACAGAGAAAGATAGATGGGCTGGGGATGGGCTTGGGCCGGATTGGGTTCAAGGTTCAGGGGACTGGGCTAGCTGGGGTAAGCCCCACAAGAACCTAGTTTTGAATTTTAGGGAAAAAATTTAAGGATTTGAAATTTTTCCCTAAATAGAGAGAAGAAATTCTAATTGAAAATTAATTTGAGAAGATTTTCAGATGGTGAATAGTAAATACATTTGAAATTTATTTAAATTTTGAAAATTCTCAAAAATGACCCAAAATGGGCTGTTACAAGTTTGTTCCGTCGTCTCCTTGGGGCACACAACTGGACTCCACACCCGCACTACCTCGCGACGACTACGCGTTGCGTCGGACCGCATGCAACACTTGTTCAATTTCAAGGGACCACTTCTAGTCCTGCTTCTCATGGTCCAAGAGCCAGAGATCCCACACTCTGCTCTCTGTCTCGATCACAAACAGGTCCTCGACTTCCGCGTCTAGGTCCCACTCTAGGCAACCAACTCATTCATCAGGTGTCAACCCATGACTGCATCTTATCTCAAACTAGACTAATCATCCCAATTATAGATCTCTATCCCATACCAATTTAAACATATACCATTTCTTATTATGATATGAGCAGATATAGTGGTGAACTATAGTTCAGCATTATGGGGCAATTACACCAGTAACAAATCATTGATTAGACATAAGCATGTCTAAGCAAGTTTTTACCCAAGGATTGTGAGAATTATTTAGTAATTGTCCTAGGGTTCCAAATGACATGATAATCAAGGCAATCATGAATGGTAATAAAAAATAACAATAAATAGGGCATGTGTATAACATGGTTAAGGAAAAGCCATAGCTACTCTAATAGATCGAGTGATTCCAATATATAATAGGGCATGCAATTCCTTAGTTGAATCAAAATAACTTATGTAAAACTGGGTAAGATATGAATTAAGGATGTTAGCTCGCCTTGTCCTGGGGCGTGGTATTTTTTCTCGGCATCTTCAAACCATCATTTCAGATCCTCAACGTCTAATCGAAAGAATTAAGACAACGCATAAACATATGCAAACGTCTAATCGAAAGAATTAAGACAACGCATAAACATATGCAAAAGAGATGATGCATGGATGCATGATTTAATTATGATTATCTACGTCTAGCACATCATCACTTAATTAAGGTAGCGAGGTTCCTATGTGTCATCATATGCCATGCATGGAAATGTCTTAATTACCCTTAAGTAAAGATATCCATGCTAGAAAATAATTTTTGAACTTATTAAAAGTGTTATAAACATTATTTGTATTTAGCTCTTATGGACTTTCTCTAATTTTGCTAAATGTTTTATGGTTAAAACTAGGCTAAATATTTTTCTTAAGTTGATCCTAAGGTGAAATAGTTTATGTGAAAATTTAGGAATTTTCAGAGTTCCCTAGATTTTTTTAATTAAGCTAAAAGTATTTCTAGCAATAAATTACTAAGGAAAAGGGTTAAATAGCATCTATCATTTTTTCAGAACACAAGATTTAAATTAATCTGAGTTATAGTATTTTTCCTATGTTTAATACTACATCTAGTATTTTCTGGAATTTTTCTACAATTTTTAGGTAGCTTGAACTATTTTTAATAAATCACTTTCTATTTCTGGATTTATTGGAAATCAAAAATCTTTCGAAAATCCAATAAATAGTAGTGGGCGGCGGCTCTGACCGGTGGGCCATGGGGCCTACTAGTCGATGACTACTGAGCAATAGACAGGTGGGCCTCGGGGCCCACTGGTCAGTGATGCTAACGCCTGGCGATGGTGGTATGCCACTAGCTCTGGAAGACGTATTCCGAAGGAATATACTTCAGCTAAACCCGACATGTGGGTCCAGGACCTACATGTCAGTGACTTAATATCAGTGATGTTGAGGGTCCTGCATGTTAGTGACTTCGCCTCGCTGGCTAATGTTGGGGTGACGTCAACGAGGCAACGATTCTCCCAGGCCTCCGACTGAACTCTGGCGAAACCCTCGGCAGGGGATTGGCGGCGCTATGGTCCACCATTCTACTAATTCATGGTTAGAATGGGTTCGGCTAGTGAGGTAGAATGACGGCACCATAGGCGCAAGCGACGAAAAGCTACGAGAACAAGGTTCTATGGCGGCATGTGAGGGCGGCGGTGAGTTTGCCGGGGAGGGGAGCCTCTAGGGACTACCAGGAAGCTACCTGAGGTTGTGCCGAGCTCGGTGAAGGATGGAGGTGAGGTGTCACCATGGGTGACACAGCGGCCGAAGCAAGGGTCATGTCGCCTGGAGCTCCGGTGTTCCCTGCCAAATTTGAAGGCATTGTCGTGAGGGGCGACTCATAGGAAGGCTAGGGACGCAAGGAATTGGCCGGCAATGTACCGAGGGGCTAGTGAGATGAAAGGGGGTGCTTCGGGCGCGGTGGCAGAAGTGGCGAACGAGGGAACCAAATGGGTCAAGCCATGGCTTAAATAGGTGAAGGGGGTGGGAGAGGATCGTTCCCGCGGTGAGGGGCTCGAGGGGGAACGACGCGGGAATGATTGCAAGGACGACGTTACCACTGCGGCCGTGACAGAGCACGAGGCGCGAAACGGCCTGAGCGGTGATGAGACGGCATAGCTGCTAGGCGTGGCTCGGTTCAGGCAGCAGGCGTGCTGCAGAGAGCAAGCGGCAGAGAGAGACGGGCGGCGTGGCTTGGTGCGAGCTACGCGAGGAGCCAAATGCACGGTGTGTGCAGGGCGCGTTCAGTGTGCATGCGTGGCGCAGCGGAGGAGAGAGGGAAAGAGAGAGAGAACTAGCGGGCTAGGCCGGGTGGGTTGGGTTGGCCAAAATGGGCCCGAGGTGCTGAGCTTTGGTGGGCCAAGCCCACAATTCAAATTTTGGAAGAATTTTAGTTAGATAGATTGAATTGAATTCAAATATCAAAATTCTTTCGGACAGTGAATAATAATTTATATTTGAATATTGATTATATCTTGAAAGTTTTAAAAATTTGCCCCAAAAATGGGCTATTACAGAAATACATTAATTTCCAATCGATATATCACCGTATAGATCTCCTATATCACACTAATACATGACTAGTGTAAGATAAAGAATAAAATGAAGTACTATAATAATCTCCATATACCTGGATCGAGAAGATGAACAAATATCGAAATGCCTGAGAACTAAAGTAATTACTACAACAAAGACCTCTTGACTGTGGCTACGTCGCATTATTAATTTGATGCATGAAACATCAATGACACGTTCGTATATCGATCCATCGTCTGTTTACGATGGCGCCGGTGGTGGGCAGCGGTTGTTGGGACTCCATGTCTCGCACGAGGCGTGCTGCTTCATCTCCAGCGCCGGTAGCCTGTGGCGCAGCCGCCAGAGCGACGTCGACGGCAGCGCAATGACCGAGACGCCGGTGGCCGGCGCCTCCTGATCCTCGCCCCACCAGCCGCCGTAGCTCAGCGGCCTCGCTGCGGCGGCCGGCCTGGTGCAGGTGCTCGACAAGGTCACGAAAACCAGGAGCATTGGCACACGACAAACTTGGATCTCACCATGGCGTTCTAAGTCGACTATGTCTCTAGAGCTCGCTCCTTTAACCTAGCTAAGCTCGGTTAATCCTTTGATCAATCTCTTCCTAGGGAAGCTGTGGTGAATGTACTTGCATACACAGATCGATCGATGCGAACGTAGCTGCGTATATATAGGGAACGCGCGTGTAGATGGAGCTGCACGTACGAATGCACACATGCATGCATGTTCAGTTGATCACTTGGCTAATTAACTAGCTGAGATATGTATGCATGCATGGTGAACTTGAACTTTGTGAAAGTTCCATGCAAATGCATCCAAGCGCACTCCAGCATTCTCGATTACGTGCGATACCAGGCGCGCGCATTTGACAAGCTGCCGTCGTCGATCGATCGTCCACGCGGTTTGTTACAAGTTCTGCCATGGATGAACATCGATAGAGCAGATGACAAAGCTGGTCGCGCTATGCCTAAGTTTGACGTGCTTTCAGTTGAAAATCAACCAAATCAGTGTTCTTTTCAGCTTATAAGCTGGAAATTTGTACCTCCTCGATAAGGACATCCGAGGGATTAAAATTATAGAAAAAATAGTTTTGAAAGCTTTGAGAAGAAAATAGTAAGATCTACAAAAGTTGGCTAACAAACGTCAAAAGCATTTGATTTGTACGAAAATAACAAATTTCTATCTTAAAAGCAAACGCAGCTTAATTATAAGCTGAAGAGAACACTGCCTACACGTACATACATATAGTCACTAGTCAGTGCGTGTGACGCTGTGTGTCTGCCAGTCAATCTCCGGCCGTGACAAACGTTGCATGGGAAAGAAAAATAATCGGTGCTCTCGATCGTGATCGATAACGGTGTTGTCTCTCTCTTGTGTTGGAACTAAACGACTTCACCTGACTACGAATTCGAACTCTGTGCCACAGGAACCAAACAAGTAGTAATAGAGTGTGCACGCATGCATGGTTTTCCGATCACAAGACAGCCAAGTTCCTAATCAAGGCAATTAAGGTGCATCAGTGATCAGTGCATGCATGCTAATTACAATCAAGCAATGTTGCAGACACTTCTCGCCTCACTTTCCAATCCTTAAGTAGTTAACCGACAGGACGGAGTACGTGGCTAATCTGCTATACAAGCTAGTCAGGAATTTTCTGAAGTTGAAATTCAAATTACGGCGTATACATGCAAGCATCACACAAAACGAACAAGCGTGAGGACTTACATGCGGTGCGAACTGCGGTTTGCACTTTGCAGAGTCCAAAACGACGACCGTATGTGTGCTAGCTATTGACTAGTTGATCGACTGCTTGCTGCTTTAATTAGTTTAGTGTTTGGACTTGATTGTATTCCCTAGTCAATCAAAAGCACACACATATATACATACCCTAAATTGTATGGCCTACATTTGCGCGAGGAGACGACGGTGAAATACTGCACTGAATTCTCCTTCGGCTCGATCTTGGACTTGGACTGCGCCAATTTTTTTTCTTTAAGCAACCCTGCCCAATATCGCAGAAACACACATACAAGATATATAATTTCAGTGGGTCTTTTAATTTTCTTCTTCTCAAAGCAGGAGGCATTCCTTTTAGCTCAAGTGGCCCAACACATAGCAGCAAGACATATATATATGATTTTCTTGCACTTTTGCAAAATACACTTCTCCCACCTAACATAATGTTGAAAATCATTGCAGGACGCCAATTTAAACCACAACACATGGCCAAAATCCCCCAACTGTGTCACAAATAAAAAACGGATGTGGAGTGTGGTTTCAATATTACTGTGGGGACCATTCCACACCACATGATATACACTAGACCTTGGATCAGTACACTAGTGCATACTATTATATAGCTGGATCATTTCATACATGCGAAAGACTTAATTAAATTAATCGTCCGTATTAAGCCCGAGAGCTAATAAGTATTACAAACCGGCGCATTGGCCAAATAGTCTTAAGAACAGAAATTCAAATATCAAAGCGCGAGAAAGGACATAAGAAAACAAATGAAAACTCCGCCGGCTATGCCTACATAAGCGATTGGAGCGTCGCCCTACACTTCCTCCTGGTCGTTAGCATACCCTGGTTCACCATCCTCATGGCATTCGTACGGGTCTTACTCAAACTCCATTATCTAAAATAGTAAGTGTGTGCGAGGTCAGTGTGCAATTAAACCGCACTGGCGAGTTAACACCCAACCTAATGCATTTAGTGATAGAGGCTCCAAAGAAAAGATTGGGTTTGTTTAATTTGCAAAAAACAAGTTTTGTAACCAAAATCTATGACTTAGCAATTTTTACCCAAAGTTCTATTAATAAATGTATCAATGTATAAGTTCTCAATGTTAGACCACATCTCATTCCCATGCTAGTCTTCCACCTTACCCTCGCATCATCTTCTGGGTAAGGCACACCCGTTGAGGATCACACATTACATGAAGCGCCTGGTCGTCCCTAGTTAGGTTGCCAAGCCCACCCTAGAGGCACTGCTCCTGGTGACGTATGACCTAGATCATCCCTTGGATGAAGATATGATCCTATTCTTGCCTCGGACTAGGGTTTGTCATGGTGCACTGTCGCTATCAATGGGCCCTACGTCCGTACTACCGTATGATGGCAATGCGTTGTGGTGCTAGGAACCAATTTCTGCAACCAATTGGTCAGCGACTTTCCACTGCGTGCCTCTCTGCACGCCCGTCTGGTCCACTCTCAAAGCCTCAGATCCAGCCAGTCCACACTTCAACATTTTCACTCCCTTCTTCTGCTATCGTTCCTCTGTGTCATGCACATGATGTGTCGGAACCACCTCCCACAGGCAAGTGGCATCGCTTGGCAGCTACGCGTGTTACTCCACGCTCCTCTTTGCACCATCTGTGAACCGATAGCCGTCTTCTCAACACCATGTAGCCTTAGCTACTCCAAGCAACCTTATCATCATGCCGGACCACATCCGCATTCCATAACCACGACCACCACATGTACTGGCATGCCAGGCCAAGTTTCAATGTTCAAGTAATATTGTGTCATCATGTCTAGTGAATTTCGGTTCACCGTTTCAAGGCTACTAAGCCTAAAATTAATAGTTGGACCTAGCAATATCTAAGCCAATTTAACCCAGACTTTAAGAGTCTAAACCAGTTTAGTTTTTACCTAACCGGGCTAGCAAGGATTGATTATTAAGACAATCATTAATAGATTCAAATAAGAAATGATATCATCAAGGTAAAATTATTCATGGTAGATTAACATTAAGCAAGTGACCAGGCATGATATATCATGATTATCAAGTATGCATTCATACTTAAAGGGCATGCAATTTGATAATTTAAATGAAATACTTTAGGAAACTAGGTAACAATATGATCTAACTAAGTGTTAACTTGCCTTGGTCCTGGGAGTAGTGCTGATTTTCCTAAAGGTCGTTGAACGGCCCTTTCAGCTCCTCGGCGTCTAATAACAGAACGATTCGACAATAAATAAACAACCAGATGCAATAAGAAAAAATGATGCATGAGATGCAACACACTTAGTCTAGCGATCGGTGAATCACAATACAATGTAACAATATCTTTCCTACGTATCAAGTAAGTTCCTTGAGTCTACTGAAGTTTATATTTCTCCAGATAGATAATGGTGGCGTGAACGATAGCGAATCGATGTATGATGATGATGATGATGTATTAATAACCCTAATTAGAATACACATAATGCAGCATATAAGTTTAGAACAAATTACTTTCGTCTGAAATATTTCCTAAAATGATTAGGGAGCAGCTGATACAGTGTTTTAATAAATTTAATAGCATTATTAATTCTTAAGAAAAAGAGTTTCTCGTACCTTTACTAAGCACATGTGCCTATAAAACATGATAAATTAGGTTTCAATATTTTAACAAATTACTAAGGAGTTGGGAAAGTTTCTCTGCAAAAATTTGGGGATTTGATGAGTTCATTTAATATTTAAAATAAATCAGGTTCTAATTCTGCATTATTAACACCAAATGAAAATGGTTTAAATGCACATTCAAATTGTCTAGAGAGCAATATTGATATTAAAATTATCCAATAAATTTATTTCAATTCTAAATTATATTCTTGTTCCACAGGAATTTTAACATGATTTTAGGGACTCAATAACTAATTTAATTAAATGAAAAACTGGTTATATAATGGATTAAATGAAGTTTCTGGATCAAAACAGGTGACTTAGGTGGGTTATTATTAACAAATAAGGTTTAGTATTTTTCATGAGGTAAATATCTTTTGCAGTAGTTATAGAGAAAACATCAATATTTTTTAGAGGAAAATCAATATTTTTAGTTAGTAATAAACTCCTTTTTTAAACTACTCAAAATTTGGAAATTCTTGGAAGTCAGGAAAATAGCACAAATTGGGTCTTAATTCACTTAAAAAGGGTTTAATGTTATCATAATCATCATTAGGCACCTATTTTTAAATTAAAACAGATAACTAATTGATTTTAATGTAACAAAAAAAAGGCTAGATTTAAGGCTGTATTTATTTAAAGAAGTGAATATTTTCTTACTGTCCATGATTTTAATTTTAATAAATACAACAGGTCATCTAGCATTTATCCTAATTTTTGGGAGTGCAGAAGTGTTTTATAAATTGAAATACTACAAATTGTATTTTAATTATCTAGGAAATATCACCTAAAGAACTTTTATATTTACAGGGGGGAAATAGAAACCTAACCTAGAAAATTATATTTTTCTAAAATCCAGTGCAAGTCCTAGTATTTACTAGGATTTTCTCCTAATTTTAGGAAGCCATTTACTATTTTTAATAAATCAATAATCTTTACTAGATTTTCTAAAATAGAAAGGGCTAGAAAAGTCCTATGAACAGTACTAATCCGGGTCCAGTACCGTGTGGAGGCAGATCGCGCGTGCACGGCCCAATTGGCCCGCGAGCGGCCCGTGCACCAACCGGTTTTGATCGGGGACGCGAACCAATGTGGAAAGCGTATTCCTAGATTACGCATCCACTAAACTGACTGGTGGGTCTAGGAGGCCCACCTGTTAGCGACTGCGCACCGGCGCAACGGTGCCATGACGCCAGGCCGACGTCACCTCGCCTTCCACATCCAGACAGAGGCGTGAGCTAGTCGGGGAAGCTCTGGTGGAGCTCACCCGGAGGGAGCCAAGACGCATAGCGGCGCAGGGAGATTGCAAAAATGGGATCCCCACACTGGCCCGCACCTAATGGGCCCGACAGCATAGCGAGAGGTGTGGCAAAAGGGGCGGCACCGCGAATTCTTGCGGCAGTCGGCGGTGGCTCTACAACATCTATGGGCTTCAAAGGGTATACCTATGATGTTCCTAGGGCCGGGGAAGGGCCTGGTTGGGCCGGTCACGAGGAGGACGACGGCGGCCAAACAAGGTCGCAGCGGTGGCGCGTTCCAATGTAATCTGTGTCGAACGAGGGGTCAGAGCGAGTTTAGTAAGGCAAGAGGAAGCTGTAGATGCGACGAATGAAGGGGGCCTCACCGTGGAGTGAGAAATCAAAAGGGGGCGAAACATGGCCAGCGACGGGTTTCAAGAGCTTCCTCGCTCTGTGAGGCACCTGAGCTCGATTGGGCCGAGGACGTTAAATGGGAGAAAGCGAGCAATTCAATGGTGCCAAGAACGAGAAGAGGGACCTATTACACGAGTGGCGCCAAGTCGTCGAAGACTCGCCGGAAAAAATGATTTTTGGAGATAAGGGGTTTTAATGAGTAGAATGGCTCGAGTCAGGTTTTAATGCCAATGGGGTAGCATGGGGAAGAGGGAGGCGGGGCAGAGAGAGCGAGGTGGCCAATTGGGCGGGGACGTGACGATGTAGGCCGCAGCGAGGCAGTTCAGCGGCGCGGGTGGCGATGGAATGGGAAGGATGCCACGAGGCGGTAGTTGCAAGGGGAGGGCGCCTTGCGACGGACTTGGCAGGGAGCTGGTGCCAGCATAGCGAGAGGGAGAGGCAGCTCGGCGGGTAAAGGAAGAGAAGAAGAGAGAGAGACGCACGGGAGAGATAGATCAGCGAGAGAGCGAGAACAAGAGGGAGAGCAGAGAGCGATCGCAGGCTTAGCTCATCGGCTAGGCTGGGCCGGGAGTGAGGGAGAACGGGCAAGGCCAGCTCGGCTGGGCCAGAAAGAAGGAAAGGGGAGGGAGGGAGAGGAAAAGAAGAGAGAGGGGCTGGGTCAGGCTGGCCGGCTGGGCCCAGGGGGCTGAATAGGGTTAAGTCCAGCTAGAAGGGGTTTAAATTTTTTTTAGAAGAATTTTGTCAAATTAGTTTTGAACTAACTTCCAATTTGAATTTGAAGAACCTATGACACAACTCAAAATCTAAAAACACTATTTAGGGTATGACAATAAGCATGAATACAGGTATTTCAAGAATTATTTTTGCAAAAGAGTGAAACCAAACAATTATTGATTTTGAATATATATTGTCATACAAGAAAATATGAACTTTGCACAAGTTTAAAATGAAAATTTGTTTTATAATTAAACATGTAGCTCTTATATATATATATAGAGAGAGAGAGAGAGAAAGAGAGAGTTGGGCTCCCATCAGCCATGGTTGACAGGAGCCCCTTTCATCGCGCGTTGGGCCGCACGATCAGCTGCATCTCGGCCGTTGGATCTCGCTCTCGAAGCCTCCTCCGCGTGGACCACGTCTAGCCCACCCGATCCCAACTCCCGCTGTCCCGCTCGGTGTCTCTCCCTCCCAGTCCAAAACCACGTTCCTCTCCCCTCCCTCTACTCGTGCTCTCTCCCTCCCAGCAAAACCCTAGCCGCTGCAGGGATTCCACCGCCACCGTCGCCTGACACGCCACGCCGCCGCCACTTGACACGCCTCCCCTCGCTGTGTCGCTTGAGACTCCTCCATGGGCCTCGTCGCCCTCCAGCCACCGCTCTGGCTTGTACAGCCGTCGCCCTGGCTTCGTCGCCCTCTAGCCGCCACACTGGCCTCAGCGTCCTCCCCAAGTTGCCATGGAAGAGCCTGCTAGAGCAACGCCCTGAGATACAGCCATTGGTTCTCCTGTTTGTAGCTCAAATTAGAATGATATTTGCTCATATTTGGGTATGTCCAATTGACCTTGTGTCCGGAGTTTATGTCCAATTGAGCTTATGTGGCTTGTCTCTCTAATATATGAGTTTGATAGATATGATGGATATGGCTTGTAATGTTCTAATTTTTTAAATGTAGTTATGTGAGCTTGTATGAACTGAATGTTGAAAACAAAATTGAGCAAGTCATCTTGATGAATTTACACTGTCATGAAGCTTTGCTTCTTTATATGTAATCAAAATTCAGTTCGATTCAGTTTATAAGAAGCCAACCTCAGCTTAGTTTTAGAAGGGGAAGAAGCTGACCTATGCTCATGTTGTTGCCTACTTAGTTCAGTTCTGTTTCCAACATGTACAAGAACTTGATTTATCCAACATGTACAAGATGAATCAAGTTCTAAGATGAGCCTTAAAGTACTGTCCTAGAAAATAAGATGAATCAATTCAGTCATTAGCCTTAAAGTACATGGCAGAACTGGGCAAAATGACCTATTTGAACATGCATCCAACACATGGCAGAACTGATATTGCTGCATCCAGAACACCAAAATATAAGACAAAGGCATCTAATAGCGAAATCTTCTTAGAACTTCATTTAATATCTGAGCCTTAAATGTACCATCTAAGAACCATCTCAGAACCATTTGAGTGCAACATTTCACATTCACAAATGAGCACCACTATACCACCATGTCCAGATTCAACAAAATAAAACCATCTCAGTTTTGTCACACATATACATATCCATACAAACCCATCTGGAGCAAGTTTGCAACTAGTTAAGTTCACAATGTATTAACTCAGAATATACATAATATTACATGACAGGACGGTGAATTTAAAATTTTGGTTCAACTCCATCTTAATCTGAGCTCAAGTCCTCTTCTATGTTTGCTTCTATGCCTGCATCTTCTTCCTCACTTTCAATTTGTTTTCCTTTCGAAGATATGTTGCCTCGCTGCATTTGACATAGAAGAATGATTAAAAAGTGCTGAAAACAAAATATTGCAACAGGAAATGCTTACTAACGGACAGGTCCTCGCATTGTGCCTAGCTTGTTGTTGCAATAGCTGCAGGTCCTCTTCTTCACCTTTGCATCAGCTGGGGGTAAGAATCGGGTTGGTTTCTTTTTTCTTCCTTTGCACTGTGATTCGATCGGATCACAAATTTTGCAATTTTCATTAGGAGGTGAGTTTATGGCTGGCAGAGAAGCCTCCTTCAAACCTAAATTTGGCCCTTGATCACAGAATTCCATCTTCAAATCAGCCAGACGACGCTTCATTTTTGCAAATCCCGTCGCCAATTTGGAACCAAGCTTTACTATCTCAAACAAACCAGCCTTTAACGATGCAAATCGATATTGTGTTAATTGATTTGATTCACCATCCTCGGTGATTCTTTCACAAAGTGGTCTTTTGACAATAGAATTTGCATCTTTAGTCCATCTTTTAATTATGTACTTCAAAGGAAGGTGAGTCACCCCAACATGTTACATTACTTTTATAGCATGAGAACACAACAGAACCTCAAATGCAAATCCTTTATAGCTGCAAGTAAATGTTTCGGTTGATATGTCTACCTCAATCATGTATGTTTCTATCACCCAATTTTAGATGTTTCCACTCCTTGGACACTTAATTCATTAATTATTTGTACATCCTCCTCACTTACTGACCTATGGGATCTTAAATTGCGCTTCTTGGACAGAGATGTTACCAAGAGATGATTGTGGTTCTCCTGAAGAATAGAAACTTGTCAAATCCCATTGATAAGCCATACCCTACATGAAGCCTTGCACCCGACTCTTGTAGTAGACATCACTTTAATGGGACTTTTCTCAACTGACGAACTACCAATTGGCATCTCAGAGTTTTTTTGTCGCTTAGATAAACCTTCTTTGCTACAAGTGAACCTAGCGGATGTTCTATTTTTACTTGCTTTGCGAATGCTAAAACCAACCCTTTCTGCATAGCCATTATAAAAGTCATATGCCTCATCAACAGAGGGAAACTGTTGGCTAAGAAGTGGCTTACCGAACTGTCCTTCCCTATCCTTAACTGTAACCTCTACTTTATCCTCATTTAGAACTTCTACGTTAGCCTCAACTGAAACCTCTACTTCAATTTCACTGTATGGATCATGTACATCCATCTGTTCCAAAACAAAATTGCATCACCATTATGAGTGAGAAACTAGGTGAATGTACAAAGTAATTTCAATGCATACCCTTAATTGAACTCTCTCGCTAGACTTCATGCCGGCACTGTTAGACCCAAAGACTGACATGATGGTTGATGCTTCAGATTGCAGCTTGGGGACAACCACAGAGTAGGGGATTTCCTCGGCGAGGGGTAGTGCCTAGGGTTCCAGTGGACGAGGAGAGGGGCAGCACCTAAGGGCTAGGGCTCCTAGGTAGCTAGCAAGGCAGCAGGTGGATGTAGCGGGCAGGCCACTAGGGTTTTGCTGGGAGAAGATAGGGCGCAGCAAGGGGGGAGAAGATGCGGCGCAGGCCCACGGAGGAGTCTCAGGCGACGCAGCAAGAGGAGGCGTGTCAGGCAGCAGCGGCATAGCGTGTCAGGCGATGGTAGCGGCGTAATCCCCTACAGTAACTAGGGTTTTGCTGGGAAGGAGAGAGCACGAGCAAGGGGAGGGGAGAGGAACACGGTTTTGGACTCGAGAAGGAGAGAGACCGAGTGGGACAGCGGAGTTGGGGTCGGGTGGGCTAGACGCGGTCCACACGAAGGAGGGTTCGGGAGCGAGATCCAATGACCAAGCTACAGCTGATCGTGTGGCCCAGCGTGCAACGAACGGTACCGACCAAATTTTATTTTTTTTTTACTATTTGCTTCATGTTTATGAAATCAACGATCTAAGTAGTTGTAGAGCCTCCAATAAGGCTAATTTTGAAAAATATTAAATAAATAGTTAGAAAATATAAAATTTGGTCGGTAAGATTTTAATAAGATGAACAAGATAAACGATTCGGATTGGTCGTTTTAAGTTTTGGTTTTTTCAAACACAACGCAAAGCACGAAAAAATCCATGCTTTGCAAAGCACCATAACAAAACTATACATATGTGTGTGTGTGTGTATATATATAACACATATGTGTGTATATATATTGGGAAAATATTCGGTGTAAATAAAAACTCAGTGCACAAGTGCAAAAAAAATGCTTCGCCCTTGTATCTTGTTTGTGTGGAGCAGCTGGATCAGGGTGCAAAAAAAAACTCGTTGGAATCGAGAAGAGAGCAATCTCTTGGCTCTCTCTCTCTCCCTCACGTTTCCCTCCGTACCTTGATCCATCTCCATGCAAACGAGATCCAAGGACTGAAGATGTTTTTTTTGCACTTGTGCACTAAGTTCTCGTTTGCACCGAATATGTATATATATATACAAATGTATGTGTGTGTATCTATCTATCTATATAGAGAGAAAATGGCTAGTATACTCTCAAGAGTGCGGTTTCGTACTCTCATTGAATTCTGAAATTGAGATTTTTAACGGCCGATCGAGCAGATTGATCTTGTTCATCTCATTGAAATGTAGCTACCGACTAAGTTTCGTATTTTTTGAATTTATTTACTATTTGTTTCGTATTTTCTAAAATCAGTTTTTTTTGACGCTCCACAACGTTAGAAGGCTGATTTTAAAAAATACGAAACAAATAGTAAATAAATTTAAAAATACGAAACTTGGTCGGTAGCTACATTTCAATGAGATGAACAAGATCAACGATTCGGATCGGTCGTTAAAAATCTTGAATTTCGTAAACCCGTCGACAGTACGGAGGAATCCGTACTCTTAAGAGTACACTAGCCATATATATATATATATAGAGTCTGTCTATGGTCAGCCGCGGCTGACGGAGGCTTCCGTCAGCCGCGGCATTTTTTGCCCGTCAGCCACAGCATTTTTTGCGAAATTGGTGATCGCATTCGACGATCCGAACCGACCATCTCCTTCGTCTCGCTGAAATCTCACTACTGACAAAATTTCACATTTTTTTTGATTTTTTTTACTATTTGTTTCGTATTTTTGAAAATCCATGATCTAATTAGTTGTGAACCGTCCAATAATACCGGATTTCCAAAATACAAAAAAAAATAGTAAAAAAATCAAAAAAAATGTGAAATTTTGTCGGTAGTGAGATTTCAATGAGACGAAGAAGGTGGTCGGTTCGGATCGTCAAATTCGATCACGGATTTTGCAAACAAGCCGCGGCTGACAGTAGCCCAGCGCTATATATATATATAGAGAGAGAATGGCTAGTATGCTATGGATAGCACGAATGCTATCCACGGGATTTGAAAATTCTAGGACTGAAATAGATGATCCAAACTATCCATCTTGTTCATCTCGATGAAATCTCGCTACACAGCAAATTTCAAATTTTTTTGAATTTTTTACTATTTGTTTCTTATTTTTGAAAACTGAACTTATTGGAGGGTCCACAGCTAATTAGATTAGCAATTTTTAAAAATACGAAACAAATAGTAAAAAAATTCAAAAAATTTGAAATTTAGTGTGTAGTGAGATTTCAAGGAGATGAACAAGATGACGGTTCGGATGGTCTATTTCGGTCTCAGAATTTCCAAATCCCGTGGATAGCACGGATCTCTCCATGCTATCCAGAGTATATAGCGCTGGGCTACTGTCAGCCGCAGCTGACGGATTGCTCCGTCAGCCGCGGCGTGTTTGCAAAATCCGTGATCGAATTTGATGATCCGAGCCGACCATCTCCTTCGTCTCGCTGAAATCTCACTACCGACAAAATTTCACATTTTTTTTATTTTTTTTAATATTTTTCGTATTTTTGAAATCCAGGATTACTCTATATATATAGAGTTGGCTACCGTGCTTCGCAAAGCACGGATGGCACCGTGCTTCACGTTTAGTTTGAAAAATCCGAGACTCAAATGACCAATCCGAACAGTCCATTTTAATCTTGTCGTTAAAATGTTTCAGACGACCAAATTTCGTATTTTTTAAATTTTTTGCTATTTGTTTTGCATTTTTCAAAATCACCGATCTAATTAGTCATGAAGCGTCCAAATGGCTGGTTTTCAAAAATACAAGACAAATAGGAAAAAATTCAAAAAAATATGAAATTTGGTCGTCTGAAACATTTCAACGACAAGATTAAAAAGGAAGTTCGAATTAGAGAAGTTCGAATTAGCCTGTTGAGTCTCGAATTTTTCAAGCTAGACGTGAAGCATGGCATCATCCGTGCTTCGCGAAGCACCGTAGCCCAACTCTATATACAAACCTGATTAGACAATGAAAATTCAAATTCAAGTGATTAAAACCACTTATATATTCTTTAGAATATAGTACTACTTTTAATATTATAACCACTACTAGCCTTTTACTATTATTAGCATCATCCCTAAGCGCGACACTAAAATTCAAACCCATTTAGCAAAAGTCAATAACCTGAAATTTTAGTAAAAAGCATACAAATATTAGATGAAATGGTAAAACAACATAGTGCCACAAATAGTAAAAGGCTAGTAGTGGTTATCATAGTAAAATTGGTACTATATCCTAAAGAATATAAGTGATTTTAATCACTTGAATCTGAATTCTCATAGTCTAATTAGGTATATATATATATATACACACATAGAGAGAGACACACTTAAAGAAATAATACACACATGTAATCAATATAGGAATTCAAATTTTAAACACACACCGACTCACACTTAATCACCATAGAAATTCAGATCTTTAAGTATTTAAATCATTCTATATTCTTTAGGATAGTGGACTACTTTTACTATTATGGCCACTACTAGACTTTTACTATTTGTAGCACTTTCTTTCTTACTATTTCAACTACTACAAAGTACCTTTCTTTATAAATTTAGAATTTTAACTTCAACTACAGTTAATTAATGATGATGAGGTTGTAAAATTCTTTTACTAATGATAAAATCTTTACAGGTTGGTGAAACCAATCAGAACAGCCGGAAATAAAATTACAAGCGTAAAAATTCTACTCGGTACTCACCATATTTATCACTAATTTGTTTAGGTAGCTAATTCTTTCCTTGTCTGTTCTCAGTTCTATTTATATGGGATAATTTCTTGTCGTCTCCCCAGACAGTTCCACCCGAAGGAAACACTTCTCTATGGCCTCATGTGTTCTCTCTCAATCTGCCGCATGCAGGGATCAACCGAGAACTATCGAAGAGTTTTTCTCATATATGGTCTCTAGCATAAGAACTTATCCAATAGAACCGAACTAACATGATAGAGAGATTTTCAAAGAGAAACTACTTAATTCCACAAATTAATTTACAGATGGTTTTCCTTTCGGAAACCCCAAAGGTTAATACACCAAAAGAAAAATTACCTTCCAGAGGACGCTTATTCTGGCCTTCTTAATATGATATTTTACAAAAGACCTACAAATGGTACTATTAGGATGAAAATGCTCTCAGGGGAACTCTCTATTGCTTCGTGCTCTTGATATGCTCTCGACTTCTTCTTGCTTCTTTCTCAGACAGTATGTCCTCTTTTATAGACAACTTCGCAGGCAGAGCTTTACTTAGCCAAGAAGGATTCTTCATTCCATGAATTACGGTAATGCTTTCTTCCGTGAATGGCTTTCATGATGAGATTCTTCAGGTGAGATGATTTCTTTATTTCATATCCTTCATCCTGCATATGTCCTACATATATGCAAGAATATAGGGATGGGATGTGTCTTCTACGCCCGAATATTGATAATATAGGTTGCACATATAAAGAATGCCTTACAAAAAGAATTGATCCCTTAGATGAATCATATATAGATCAAAAGATTGAAGAGACATTTGAAGAAATATCACCTTAATAGAAAGCTGATATAAAAGAAGAAATTTTTGAAGAGCTTAAAAAAATTTAACAATAAATTTAAAGAGATGAAAAAAAATGATTAATGAAAAAATGGATGTCATTTAGTGATATTGATATGCACATTGCCGGACATAGACAAGAATTGAAATAAATAGAAGCCTATAAAGAAGAAGTTATAATCTAGCATAAAATAAAGTAGAAGATTCGCCCTAAAAAGATTCGCCTATATTGATGGGGTGCTATCAAATATTCAGACATGGAAAACACATCCTATCCCTATATTCTCGCACATATGCAGGACATATGCAGGATGAAGGACATGAAATAAAGAAGTCATCTCACCTAAAAAATCTCATCATGAAAACCATTCACGGAAGAAAGCATTACCGCAATTCACGGAACGAAGAATCCTTCGTGGCTAAGTAAAGCTCTGCCTACGAAGTTGCCTATAAAAGAGGACACACTGCCTGAGAAAAAAGCAAGAAGACGAAAGCAGATCAAGAGCACGAAGCAATAAAGAGTTGCTCTGAGAGCATTCCTATTCTAATAGTACCATTTGTAATAGACCTCTTGTAAAATATCATATTAAGAAAGCCAGAGTAAACGCCCTCTGTAAGGTAATTTTTCTTTCGGTGTATTAATCTTCGGAGGTTCCCAAAAGAGAAAACAATATGTAAATTAATTTGTAGAATGAAGTAGTTTTCTCTTTGAAAATCCCTCTGTCTTGTTAGTCGGTTCTATTGAATAAGTTCTTATGCTACAAACCCTATAGGAGAAAAACCCTTCGATAGTTCTCAATTGATCTCTACATGCGGCAGATTGAGAGAGAACAAATGAGACCATAGAGAAGTGTTCCCTTCGGGTGGAACTGTCTGAGAAGACGATAAGAAATTATCCCATATAACTGGAATTGTGAACAGACAAGGAAAGAATTAGCTACTTCTTAAACAAATTAGTAATAAATATGGTAAATACCAAGTAGCATTTTTACACCTGTAATCTTATTTCTGGCTGTCCTGATTGGTTACACCAACCTGCAAAGACTTTGTCATTAGTAAAAAAATTTTACAACCTCATCATCATTAATTAAGTGTAATTAAAGTCAAAATTCTAAATTTATAAATAAAAGCACTATGTAGAAGTTGAAATAGTAAGAAAAAAGTGCTACAAATAGTAAAATTCTAGTAGTAGCCATAATAGTAAAAGTAGTCCACTATGAGGATTTAAATACTTAAATATCTGAATGTCTATACTGATTAAGTGTGTGTGTCTGTGTGCGTTTAAAATCTGAATTCCTATATTGATTAAGTATGTGTGTGTATTTTTTTTTAAGTGTGTCCGTGTGCATTGCATGAATGTTTATATACAAGTGTATGAATGTAGTTCAAAACCAAATTTTAGAATTATTTCTAAATGCATGCATATATTAAAATTTTTCAGGTGTCCAAAATGAGGGTGTTACAATTATTCACAGAACTCACAACATAGCTTACCCCCGCCCCCTCTTTTCCTTACCCTGAGATTGAATTTAGACAAGGCAACATTTTTCATCGACAACAAAACAAATATTTTGACTTTCAAAGTAATTCTTGCCTTGCATAGACCAGAGTTATTCACATTACTAAGTTGGATATGACAACTGCTGTAAAGTGAATTCGCAGTAAATACAGCACACTTGTTAAGGATCCATCTACACTTATCTGCACAATCAGATAAGGAAAGATCATGAAATGACCCAATCATATTGTTCCATACCTCATGTTTCTCAGGGGTTGGCCATCTCCGTGTTTCAAATTCCAGTTTTTCTCATGACCATCAGCTACAGAAAGATCAACATCATCCCAGATGCTAAAAATCTACGGATATGATGTTGGTCTTTCAAAGACTACGGATATGGTGTTGATCTTTCAAAGAGGAGTCCCTAAACCACTTATCAAAGCAGAAGCTAGTATTAACCCCATTTCCAATGACAAACTTTCTATTATTAGTGTACCTTTGACCTTAATCATGTGCGTGCTTTAAGTTGTGCATGTTAAGTTGTAACAAGTGAACATGCATCTTGACACGTTCGGTATGGTGCATGGAGCCTGTCTGTTTAGTTTGGACTGAAGTTTATTAGGCCAGCTAGTTAGCCTGATGATGCTAAGTCCGAGTCTTTCGGTAATTAGAGGAGTTAGTTTTCATGCGCGTCAGTGGCATGAAAATAGGATATAGTAGTTAGTCATGCATCGTGTCCATGCGTGATTTCGTGTGTATTTAAGCAGTGTATCAGCGAGCAAGTGATAAATGCCAACATGATTTGCGGGTGCGTGCATGTGTAATAGAATGTACAGTTGGTTAGCAGACTTTGATTTGTTATTGATATCACTGTAAGCTTCTTTTCGCACAAATAAGCACGAACAATAAAATTTCTATAGTAGATGTTAATAGATATGTGATTCAATCCACACCCCTGAATCTCTCTTTTCACAGACTTCTTTTGGGACAGAAGCTCTTTGATTGGTATGCGTTACCCAATACCAGATTTCTGCGAATCCCTGATGGACAGAAAACCGTCAGCAAAATAGCAATTTCCGTCAGGAAAATATAACCTGACAGGAACCATCAGGCAAACACACATACAGGGTTAGAAAGTCAGTAAAATTTGATTGGCCTGACGGTTTCCTGTCAGGAAAATTAAACATGACGGTTTAAATTGTCAGGAAAATTGCAAATTAACCTGACAGGAACAACCCGTCAGGTTAGTTTTCTTGTCGGTTTACGACCGTCAGAAAAATTATATTCCCCTAGCATGTCGTTACTGTCAAAATAGATTTTTTTCCTAGCGATTTTAACCGTCAGGAAAATCATTCCAGGCCCAAAAAAAGTGAAAAATCTCCTAATAGGTCCATTTACTTGCACTGTGCACAGATATTGGTCCCCAAACCAAATGCCAAAATGATTCCTAAAAAAACTTTGCTAAAATTGGCACGTAGAAAGATACAAGCTTTAACCACTCAAAAGTACGAGAAACTAAGGCCCTGTTCTTTTGGGCTTATGAGCTCTGACTTATCTCGAACTTTGCGGGTAGTTTTCGTGACTTATCTGACTTTTTTTTTTACTTTTTGAATCCGTTTTATTTTATCTCGTAGATGTGTCTAAAAGCTCCATAAATCCTAAAAATCAAGGCCATCCGACTCTCGAGGCCACCTCGGGAAATTCTCGAAGTTCGAGATAAGTCAGATAAGTCAGAGCTCATAAGCCGAAAAGAACACCCCCTAAATGTCCATTCGCAAGAACTGAACATACCATTAGGCAGTCATGATAGATGCATTATACTGGAACATATGTGAAAGAGTAATATACATCCTTGTTGAAATTGCCCTCTTTTATTATACTATAATGTCAGTAAAAATTAAGTTCCCTGCACCTAATTCTTGAAACTAACAATATTCTAGTCTAGTGTGGAACATATAGCTGAATTAAGCACATCACAACTAAATGAAAATTTTATAATGACACACCCTCTCAGTGAGCCATATTCCTCATGGCAGATGGGGCTATCATGATGGGCATTGAGATTTTGAATCCAAGAACAGTTATGGTCATGCTAATTTTGGACACATTAATCAATATATGTGGGTGAAACCTAGGGGAAAAAAGATAGATCAGTTCAAGAAGGGGTGAAACCTAAGGGAAAAAAAGATAGATCAGTTCAAGAAGGGGTGAAACCTAGGGGGGGAAAAGATAGATCAGTTCAAGAAGCATTCTGCTAAAGTACTGTAAACCCTGAACTTACCAACAGTGAAGAAAGATTTGGCAACACCACCATGGCATCCTCACAATGTGGGTCTGCCCCTCAAATCAACCTTCTCTTGGATGAATTGTGGATAATAGTAAGCATAATATGAACCATGTAGTTTACTTTCAGCTAAAAACAGATAAAGAAACAGGCAAATTAGATAAGAATCGTATAGGTAAAAACATGACAATACCTAGCCTAAAATGTTTGCTTGCCTCAAATAAAGCCTGAAATTGTAAATTATGCATGGAACCGGCTGCAGCAAGATTCATATGCTTTGCTATATCACATTTTTTTATTTCCCCTGCCAAAAATGTTCTAACAGAAACTGTTTCTAACATAAATAAGTTATTTTGTGAGTTGGAAAGGTGACTTGAACTTAATATATAATATATCTTAAACATTTTAGTACTATATCCTAGTGGGAAACAAAAATAAATTAAGCTTAAGCAAGTTCAGAAAATGGGAAAGGGCATCATAAAGTTGAGGGTACCTTCAGATCATGATATGTCTCTTATGTACCATTCTATATCTAGATAAACAGTAATACAAAGGCTATCTTTTTCTGCACCATAAAAACATCACACATTCTATTGGCTGATTGTAGGATTATATCCTCACAGACAAGAACCAAAATTTCCACAAACAAGTAAAATCTACCCCTCTTGTGAAATGGCATGAATCATCACCTAGAGAAGAGACAGGAAGGACATGAATAAAGGCAAGTACACATCCAGCACTACTAAATTGACTTTCTTACCACAAGGAAAGGAACGTGGTGTCACAGTCATATGTGAATGAAAATAGAAGTGCAATTCAGCATTGTTTACTGAAGTCCCTGGTAGCCGCCGAAATGAAATTCCGTTATGGAGGAAGTCTCACAAGCAGTCATGACAGAACTTCAAAGGTACAAGATATCAATTGCTGAACTGAAAAATGACAAATACAAACATTGAAAATAACCAGGGTTCGCACACACATTAATTTATACTTGCCATTTCTGATGGGTTTTATAGTACACAAAGCGCATGTAAAATTGGTGGCAAGTGAACAAACAAAGCACCTAGAATAGAGCCTTTTCTCCTATTTTTTCAGCAATATTAACCATTAAAATATTGTGCTAGATTTTTACCAAGTAGTCCTTAAATCTTTTTTTGGTACTTATAGAACAGTAAGATTTGCTTCGGGCATATTCCAGTGCATGTGATATTTTTCAAATACACACAAGCGGGCACATGGATTTTAAGCTTCTAACATCAAGAGTTAAACATGATAGATGCATTTTTTAGTTGTGAAATTGTTGCACTTGACCAAGACAGTAAATTACAGTTGCAAGAATAGAAAACCTATACACTAGCGAAAAAATCAACATGCTCATGGGCTCATCTTTACTGCATGAGCATCACTGCTACAAGAGAAGCTCACCTTATAGTCCTTGATCTCGCTGGACTTGATCCACGTCTTGATCTGGGAAAGGAGGGCGGCGTGCTCTGAGAAAGCACGGCGGCTTTGACAGAGGTGTGGGCAGCTGCGGCAGGGGTCGCCGGAGCCTGGAGCGTCCGGAGGTGGCCGAATGCGAAACAAACAGTGGGATCCAGCGTGGGATGCCCGGATCCCGTGTAGATCGACGATGGAGGCGACGCTAGAGGCTACATGCGGCGCGGGGGAGCTAGGGGACGGCGGATCCGGCGCGACGGAGTTCGGGGCAGCGCGTGCAATTAAGCGCAGGTGAGCTCATGACGGCGCCGGAGGCCAGATCCAACACAGGGAGTCTCGGGGGGGGGGGCAAACCAGGCGGTTCAGTGCGGTGGATCTTGAGACAACGCACGTTGGGAGAGGTGAGCTCAGAAGAGAGGGCAGCGACGTAGAGGTGGAGGGGAGGGAGGGGATGGGGCGTGGAGGTGGTCGGCGACATGGAGGTAAGGTGCGGCTGCGAGAGGAAAGGATGGGGTTGTGTATCCTGTGTACACATGTTTTTCATATACATCAGTTAATAAAAGTTATGAAAAAATTTAAAAAAATTTATATATATACTCCTAAACTTACTCTACCAATATATAAAGTTTCAAAATTGAATTCATTGTATATTAAGAGTTATAAAAAAAAATTATGACAAATTTGAAGAGTTCAAAATTGATATAATTTTCTATTGTTGTAACTCTTAATATAGAATGAATTTGAACTTATAATTTCATACATAGGTAGAGTAAGTTTAGAAATACATCTATAAATTTTTCAGAATTTTTTATGATTTTTTTAGTTGGTGTACAGATGTGTATATGAAACAGACTGTGTACGTAGGATATGTTCCCGTGTTACAGACATGTCACCTATGAGGAAAAATATTTATTCTCACGGTATTATCCATACGCGTCAGGAAAATTAGAATTTTACTGTCGGAATTATTTTACCTGTCAGCAAAATACATTAACCTGACGGTTGTTGCAGGTCTATCGGAAAAAAATATTAACATGATGGTCGCTCCGTGCCCATGAGGAATTGTCTATTTTCTAGTAGTAACTTGCTTAGGTAGCACATATTCAACTTAGCCAAGAAAAAGATACTTTTACTAGAAAGCGTCACAAGAATAAACTATTTTCAGTACACGAACAAGTTTTTTGAAAAATAAAAGTTCCTTTAAAGATAAAGTTTTTCTTTTGATAGTCAAAGGTGTAATCTTACCAAGAATAACCTTGCCAAATGGGATCGGCGAGGTAGCCAGAATATTGTTTTTATTTTAATAAAGACAATCCAACATTTATTTTTTGGTTGTCATAGAACTAGGTCAATCTAGAGAGTAGTGCAAATATCTATATGCTTGATGCTCCCTACTAGTTTTACTCATATGACAGGAGTGTGGTTGCATGACATTAGAATGAAACAACAAAACATTATTGATGTTGGTATTGCGGCACTATTTTGGGATACTTGGCTTTGTCGTAACAATATTGTATTTGACAAATGCCAACATACAAATTTCCTACAGGTACACAGAAGGTGGTTGATAGAGCGGAAATTACAAAGGTGTGCCATGCTACGGAGATAGCCACCATGAATGTCTTCTCCAAGTTTAGTTGGAATTTTAATAACAGGATTGGTTCTTTTTAAGGCTTGTTCAATATTGCTTTCATGCATGAGTTTACATATGTAATTTGAATTTTCACTCTTTACTACTGTTTGATGTTTGTTGAACTTGACCATATACATCCCACGATATAGAGGCCGGTTAATTCCATTATCAAAAACATTATTTATCAAATGGTTGACATGTGACACATCCTATGTGCTAATCCTAGTGCTTCTATGCAAGCTACTAAGAGACATGAGCATGTTATCGAGGCAATGAGAGAGAGGAGGTAAAAAAAAGGCGTGTTCTTCCACGTGTATATATAGTTTCCTTTGGTGAATGGGTTATTCTCTTCAGTTTATTTAATCTTATCTAATTATCTTTGAATCGAAACTCCAAACGTTTTGCCTTTTGAAGTCCATTTTTTCTATCTCAAAACCACATCTAAGAGCTCTCATAAACAAGTCAAATGAAGGAGGTCAGACAAGGCCATGAAACGCCTTAGGATAATGTTATTATATACTTTCCTACTGTTTTTTATGAATTAGATGACTTAGCATTGCTTAGATAGTCTTCGGAGAGTGGTTTCCACTCTTATGATTATCATTAATGAATTGGATATGATATAACTGATTATGAGAATGGAGAACTTGGGATTTATGGTGGGTTTGATCACTCTCTAATTAAAATTTGACGAACTAATAATTTGACTCGGAGCGGGTGATCTGAGTCGACACTCCGTCCTTAAGGACCAATGATCGTGATAGATTTAACTAAGAATTTATCGTGCGACCGCAAGCTCGGTATGGGATGTGGCTTAATCTAAAGGGAGAATAATGCCCGGGATTGTCACCATACTTGCATCGTAGGTAGGGTCCCGAAGGATGCATCATCGTCGGTGTATTGCCCAAAAGGAGTTCTGGGGTACTTGTGTGAATATCAAGGATGACTGTGACAAGTTCGGGGTTAGTCTTCTAATAAGTTTTGTTATGATGCTTTCCGATGGGAGAATATCATGTCTTGTGAAAAAAGCAGACAACCTTTGCAGAGTGTAAACCTATTCGAATGGTCGTGCTCCTGGTTATGAGCATTTTGGTGGTTTTTCACATTGCAGCTACAACCCTTAATTAATTTGACACCGGTAAGATTGATCCGGCCGTGTGCTGCTGCTAGAAGATCTATGATGAATGAGAATGAGATGAGCGCTATATTGAGACTATGAGATGAGACAATGAGAACTTAAGACATGAGACACTGAGACTAAGAATTATACCAAATCGAGTTAAGTATCGAGGGTATTGTGTCAGAGATATCGGGTTGAGTATCAGGGGGTATCGTCATGGATCAGGTTGATTATCGAGGGTTATCATAGAGTATAGGGAGTATCTAGTTGGGGGTAAGTATCGGGTCAAGGGTATCGAGTTGCCGGGGTATCTTTGAGTATGGGGGGGTATCGTGTCGAAGATATCGGGTTATATCATCGTGTATCGAGTTGAGTGTCGGGGGAATAGTCAAGTATTAGGGGTATCGAAGGGTATCATTGTGTATCGGGGTATATCGTTGAGTATCGGGGGGTACTGTCAAGTATCAGTGGGTATCGAGAGGAATTGTTATGTATCGGGGTATATCATCGATCAAGTATCGGGGGGTATCGAGTTGAGAGTATCGTTGAATATCTGGGGGTATCGTCATGTATCGGCTTAAGCATGGGGTATCGTTGAATATTGGGGATATGATTAAGGGGATTGGGTCCAGTATCTGGTATCGCTGAGTATCGAGGGTATCAGGAGTATCGTCGAGTATCAAGGGTATCATCAAATATCGAATGTATCATCGAGTATTGGGTTGAGTATCAAAAAAACGAAATGAATAAAAAAACCAAATAAATAAATAAATTCATAAAATTATGAAATTCAAACTTCACCCTGCGTTCTCGCTAAGAATTAACACTCGAGAAATGAACTAATAAAATAACAAAAAGAATTCAAGAACTTAGAAAATTTCAAAATTTTACTAGTACCTAGATCTCAATTTCGTAATTTTTTTTGTTTTTGATTCACTGAATTTGGAGATCTTATGAATTTTAAATAAAATAACAAGAATTGAAATAAATGTGTACACTAATACTTGCATAGAAATTACAGAAAATAAAATAATTTCAGAAAAATATGAAAATTTAATAATTTAATGGAAGCTTGCTATGAATTGATGCTATAAATTCCCAATCGAGCGAAAAATGAATTTTTGATGACCTATTAAAGAATGACATGTACTGCAAAATCTAACATCTAGCTCATTGCTAGTCTGCTCCATGGATTGCAACTAGCAATTAACCACCTGCCCCTCCCTCCCCCCCTAGTGTGCACAGCACGCGATCGCGAGAAGCGGAGCGCCAGAGCGCAGCATGGGAATCAAACATGTGAGCGCGGGAAGTGAAAGCACGGGAGACGAGCATACAAAGCGAAGGAGCACACTGTCGATTTCCTATACCGTTGATTTGGCTGGGGATGGTATACCGTCCCCTAGTATTACTGATTTCAGAAAGATATCTATCGGCAAGGATTTTTTTTTATTTAGTTTGCTTTGAAATGTTAACTGTTCATATATTAGAAAGGTTTTGATTGCACCTGAGACATATTAAATCACCATATATGATTTATTCATTTATCTATCAGTGCATCTTTATTAGCTTCTAACCCTGTGTGTATCGTATACAAATGAATAAACATAGATGTAGTCAAGGATACGGAGGCGTAACATAAATGCATGAGCCAAATGCATCCATTACAACATCGTCGGATATTTCTTTAATTAATAACAAATCACGAGCACTCATCTAAGTATACGCCGTGATGCTAACGTATTGCTAATTAGACAATATAATGGAGCTGATGCATATGATTAATTTTGAGGTAATTAAATTTAATCAGGATGTGAGGCACCATGTGTCGACGAATTGTGTCGGCAATGTATTTTATAGGGCTATGCGAGAGATCACAACTCGATGGTAGCACAGGGAGCAGGATTTATACAGGTTCGAGCCCTCTGTGAGAGGTAATACCCTACTCCTGTGCTCGTGGATTGTATTATGGGTGTCGATTACAATGTATGTTCTCATCGGGATGGCATGAGAACAGACAATGATGTCGATGGAGAACTAGATGATCTAACTAGGGACCCCTGACCCCCTTTATATAGTGCAAGGGGTCAGGTTACAGATAGGTTCCCTAATCCATGTAAGGAAGATAAATATATAACCGAGTTGGTTACGCCTATCTCCGTGTATTCGAGTAGAAAACGAATTCGTTTCCTTATAGAGCAAGTCGGGCCGCGCCATCTTCCAAGCCCATCTTCTGGAAGACCCGTGCGACTTGGCCCAAAGAGGTAGTACGTCCAACCGTATATCTCTGACTACCCGGGGCCCATGTTATCCACAGTAGCCCTCGAGTTCTTCGTGACTGAGTTGTTTTGATTCTGGGTCCAGCTTGCAGCCCATCAAATGTAGCCGCAGTGACATCACTCTTTGTTTGGTTGATGAAGTTCCACTTGCCGAGTAACCTGTTAATCAAACAACACAGTTGCAAAAGACTCAAGAGAAAATCTCAAGTCTTAAAAAGATGTTTGGTATCCAGTCCGACTGGTCGGTATGCTGGCTCTTGGCCCCACGTAGGGGCATACCAGAAAAGTGGATGTAGCCGAGTGATCAATGTCACCCTGCTTTATCCTTCCTGTTACAAATTATGACATTCGAGTCTGACTGGTAGAACTCGACATTCGGTCCAGCAAGGGATAGCCACAACTCGTGTAGGGCGTTCAGGCGTCCTGACCCGACTAGTGCGGAGTCAAGCTAGTGATTCTCGGAAGAATACGTCCGCCTCCAAGTTAAGGTCATCCGAGTGGTATTCGTCTTGATGACGAACAATCCAGAGATGTGCCACTGAGACCCGACTGAAGAGGTAACTCTTGACGCTCAATTTGATTAAGAAATCAGACCGACTATTGACCCCAGGAGGTACGTCAAGAGCTGAGTTGTAATTTGGGAAGCGCCCAGTCTTCAGAGACCGACGACCGGCATAAGGCCCGACTGGGGGCGCGCTATCCTTCCCGACTGGGTTTGATCCAAGCGACACCTATACTAAAGTGATGTCGTGTACAGCTTGCGCCTATGCAAAGCATGTCACTTGGAACCCAAGGTAATCAGGCGCCCTGACCCGGCTAGTGTGGGGTCAAGCTAGCGACTCTCGGAAGAATACGCCTGCTTCCAAGTTGAAGTCATCCGAGTGGTGTTCGTCTGGATGACGAACGATCCAGAGATGTGCCACCGAGACCCCATCGAAGCAAAGAGCTTTTGACGCCCACCGACCGGCCAAACCGACTTCCGCCCCTGCGGCACATCAAAAGTCGAGTTAATTATCGGAAGCGCCGATCCTCGACCGACGATCGCATAAGGCCCGACCGGGGGCGTGCCCTTTTTCCCGACTAGGTTTGATCCAAGTCACACCTGTACCCGAACAATGCCATGTACAGCTTGCGGCCCACGTGGAGCATGCTCTCTGGAACCTAAGTCCGGGCCCGAATCTTGAAGCGATGACTTTAGGGCTTTATTCCTTCCCGCTCAGCGCAGAAACGAAGCGTCACTCGTTTTCTCTTAAATAAAGCACGTCGGGACATTTGAACAGGCACGCTTGCATTGTGCGCCGAACCTGTTCATATCCTCGACACGCTCCCGCTAGGGTTTTAGTGCTCCCGCCACCACAGGGCAACCCTAGCGCCGCTTACTGGAATGCCGATCGTCGATTTGACTGTTGCGCCATGTCCCGAGAGATATCCGCGTCAAATCTTGGGAACGGTTCTCATCGGAGTTGCTTCCCGATGCCATTACTCCTGGAATCGGTTCGACTCCACGATCTTGGCTATAAAAAAAGGCCGATGCGGCGGTCACTTTTCATCCCAAACTTCTTTCTACCGTCCCTCCTTCTCCGCCTGCTCCCATGGATCATGAAGAGTTCATGGCGGTTCTTTGGGCGGAGTACGATCTCGCTCTTGCCAAGGTTGCCGAGGAAGAAGCCCGTGCCCGTGACGTCGCCACCATCGCGGTCCTGATCGAGGTCGTCCGGGCTCTCGCCGAGGTGGTCGATGTGATCATCGAGGCGCTAGTCTGCGCTCGCCGATATCTCCTATAATTGGCTTGTAAGCCATCTTGAAGTTTAATAAAGTTGTTTGTTTTGCCTCCTTCTTTTGTCGTCTTTCCCGTGTGTCGACGAAAGGCAATGTCCACACAATTGTATAACTGTGTGTTCTCTGTTCTTGACAGAGCATAAGAATAAGACGCGAGCGCAGTATGACGTTCTGCAGGAGAACGCCAAAACCGCGCAAGCGAGATATAAGGAGCTCCTGGTGGCCGTGGAGCCCACTCAGCAGCAGCTCTATGTTGGCGACGCTGAACCAAGTACTCGGGCCTAGCTAATCCAGAGGTGGACCGAAGCCCCCGAGCAGCTCAAGGCCCGGCTCAGGGAAGTCGGCTTGATGAGCACCAGCCAAGCGCTGGGAATCGTCAAGTCGCTCTACCCTCGGGTTGAGCTTGATCTTTGTCAGGATGGCCGCTGCCCGAGGAGAAGGCGTTGGCTCGCTGAGGAAGTGAAGTTTGCCACGAGTCGCTTGTAGACAATCTAGACTTAGATTCCTTGTAAATGTAGGAACTTGCTGTAAATTATCATTGTAAATGATTTTCTTCCCGATATAATATATACTAATCGGTTTTTCTTAACTCGAGTCATGCATTTTGCCTAAGTAAGTTAGGTTCCTTTTACTAAGCACTCTGCCAAGCGCATCAAATTCCTTAGCGTTAGGAGTTGGCACGGAGCTCTGTCTCCAAAAACGCAGTCGGGAAGTATGAGTGTTGCTAGGAAGCGAGAGTTTCGTTACTCGGAACGATTAACACTTAGGGTCGACATGGACTTGAAAAGAGAGTTCGATTAGGTATCGAATAGGTGCAAACTGCACCTAATTAGGTGTAGCCCCCGACTTACTGGCTAGTCGGGATCCGACTAGGGAGCAAGTCATATTAATCTCAACAAAAGAGAAGGGGTGCGCGATTGCGCACCTAATTAGGTGTAACCCCCGACTTACTGGCTAGTCGGGATCTGACTAGGGAGCAAGTCAGGTTAGATTCCAGATAAAAGAGAAAGGGTGCACGATTGCGCACCTAATTAGGTGTAGCCCGGACTTACTACTTAATTGAAACACAAATAAGTAGCAAGTCAGAAGCTGAATTGCATAAACGTAAAGACATTGTGAACGAAAACTTATCTTTATTTAATTGTAAATGTGTGTACAACGGTCATCAGGTATAGAACCGACGTAATTGCTCGATGTTCCACGAGTTGTCCATGAGATGCCGTCTTCTCGCCTCAGTCGATAAGCCCCCGGGCATGGCACCGAGTCAATAATGTACAGACCTTCCCAGCATGGAGAAAGTTTGTGGCCACTGGATTGATTGACTCGAAGAACCAAATCTCCAACCGAGAAGGCATGATCCCGTACATTACGATCGTGGTAGCGACGCAAACCCTGGAGGTACTTGGCCGATCGAATTGTTTGGCCCCGAAGCTCCCTCCGGTCGGCCGAGTTAAATCGATCCGACTAGCCTCGACTCGTCCTCATTGAACTTTTGAACTCGAGGGGACCAGAATTGTAACTCCGTTGGAAGGACCGCCTCAGACCCATATACGAGGAAGAAGGAGATCGCCTATAGCTCATTGGGGCTCGACGAGCCCCTAGAGTACGGCAGGCAATTCCTTCATCCATTTTGCCGCGTATGGGCTGAGCCGATCGAAGATGCGAGCCCTAACGCCTTATAGAAACATGTCGTTCGCGCGCTCGACCTGCCCGTTGCTTCGTGGATGTGCTACTGAAGCAAAGCAAATCTTTATGCCCACATCTTCTTTTGACTTTGAAACTCGCCGCTTCAACCGAGAGCCGTTATCCGTAATGATCCGAGATGGTACGCCGAACCGACCGATGATCTCCTGGAAGAACTCGGTGGCTTTGGCCGCCGTAATCTTGGTCACAGGCTTGGCTTCAATCCATTTAGTGAACTTGTCAATGGCGACGAAGATATGTTCAAAACCACCCAGGGCCTTCTTGAAGGGTCCGACGATGTCGAGCCCCCAGACTGCAAACGGGCAGGTGATTGGGATTGTCTGAAGTTCCTGGACTGGCACATGGATCTGCCGAGCGAAGAACTGACAACCCTCGCACTTGCGGACGATCTCCTTTGAATCGGAGACCGCGGTTGGCTAGTAAAATCCATGACGAAAGGCTTTGCCGACCAGCGTGGCTGAGGCAGTGTGATGGTCGCACATGCCCGAGTGAATTTCACGCAACAGAGCGTGTCCTTCGGACTCGGGTATACACTTTTGAAGTATGCCAGATGATGAGGACATCACCACGTCGGATATGCACATAACTCCACCACTGTCTCCTAAAGAAGGACCTATTACAAGGGCACGAGCTAGACAACTAAAACAACAGGTGAATTCGTTCCTCGGATTATCTCATTATAACTTAGAGGATAGGTCGCTGCCTAATGATCTGCTCGTACTTAGGAACCATGGTATGGAGCAACAAGGATCTGTGCTAAAACCCGGTTACAACAAGCAACGTCAACCTACATCAAGCTACACCGAGCTATATCAAGCGACGCCGAGCTATTCTATGTTCGATCAAGCTATGCCGACCTATGACAAGCGTGACCAAGCAATGAACATGCAAAAGGAGCACTCTAAATTCGTGCAGCACAATCAACATGGAAAGTGTGAACACAAAGAGGCTAGGTGTGAACACAAAAGGGTTCAGATCGGCCTCCAAAGACTGGTCTAAATTCAAACGGACATAGAGAATGCAAACGGACTCCGTTTGGGGCGTGTGAGCACTTGATGGAAAGGAAATTTCGTCCTCTTTCCAACGGATCCAACCTCATATTAAAATTCCAAGCGAGTCAACAACAGCAAGCAAAAATGTCCAGCTGTGTCAGCCTCTTCGAGTGCTGCGCCACCATCAATGTTGGACTGAGTTCCCATGTAACTAAAGTGGCGTGAGGCCACCTCCTAGCAACCATCTCATGACTATATATAGTGGACAAGCTCCCTCTCTTTTGCTTAGGCTTTGTTTAGATTAGTTGCCCCATGTGTGGAACTATATCCTTATTCTCCTGACTTGGCTAGAGCAGCAGTAAACAAGTTCAAAACCTCAACCTATGTGTGTGCTTCATCCTTGTTTTTGCTAGTTCTTCGATTGCTTGCAAGAATAGACCTTCGTGGTTAGGTCATCCGTGTCTTGGCACGGTTGATAACGATCAGGAGTGTGGTTTAGCGATTGCGGGCGCTTATCCTTGCGTGGTTCGTAGCCAGATCGTCAAAGTCATACTCCGCCAAATCAAAGTTATCCCCTCACTGGAAGATCGGGCCGCCCGTGTGTTCATCAGAGGCGCTTCGGCGGTACAGAATTCCTTCATGCACCACGTATGCACGACTTCGACGTTGGATTTGCTCAGCGGCCCCCCGATCGTCGGGAAGCTTTTCTTCTTTGAGGTATTCCAAGTACGGTTGTGTCCAATCCGAGTTGAGGGCAAGCACTTCTGACTCAGGTGGTTGTTCATCAGGTTGGGGTAGTTGTTCCTGCGGCGTGATGGAGGGGGCGTGAAGCTCTTGGACAAAAATCCCAGCCGGAACTGCCGCCCGACTGGAGCCCATGTTCGCGAGCTCATCTGTCACCTTGTTATCTCGTCGTAGGATATGTATAAACTCCAACCCATCGAACTTGTCTTCCAGTTTTCTGACCTCCTGACAGTAGGCGGTCATATTGTCGTTAACACAAGTCCAATCCTTCTGTACTTGGCTCACCACGAGCTGAGAGTCCCCGCGAACCACCAATCGCCGAATATCGAGCGATATGGCAATACGGAGTCCGTGGATGAGCGCCTCGTACTCGGCTGCGTTGTTTGAAGCTGGAAAATGAATCTGGAGGACATACTTGAATCGCTCGCCTCCAGGTGATATAAGAACGATACCAGCCCCCGCGCCTGTCGTCGGAGAGAGCCATCGAAGTACATGTTCCAGTACTCGGCCTCTTCAACGGTGGGGAGCTCAGATCTCCGCCCACTCGGCGACAAAGTCGGCGGCGCTTGAGACTTTATGAGATCAAGGTGGCTTGAACGAGAGCTCGAAAGCCCCAAGTTCTACTGCCCACTTAGCAATCCTCCCAGTGGCTTCCTGATTATGGAGGATTTCTCCAATAGGGAAAGAAGTGACCACTGAAATTGGATGTTCTTGAAAATAGTGCTTCAGCTTCCGAGAAGCAATAAGAACCGCGTACAAAAGCTTCAGCACCTGCGGACAGCGTACCTTGGACTCGCCCAATACTTCGCCGACGAAGTAGACCGGGCGTTGAGCCTTGTAGACGTGTCCTTGTTCTTCACGTTCCACTACCACCGCGGCACTCACTACATGAGTGGTGGTTGCGATGTATAGCAGAAGCGGTTCCTGTGGCATAGGAGATGCCAAGACAGGTGGCGAAGTGAGGAACGATTTGAGATCCTCAAAAGCCTTTTGGGCCTTAGGTGTCCAGACAAATTTGTCGTGTTGCTTCTTCAATAGCCTGAAGAAGGGCGACCCACGCTCGCCGAGCCGCGAGATGAATCGGCCGAGTGCCACCATGCACCCATTTAGACGCTGGACGTCCCTTTGGCACGTTGGGGGAGCCATCTCCATGATAGCTCTGATCTTTTCCGGGTTAGCCTCAATTCCGCGGTGAGATACCACAAAGACACACTTCTCCGGGTTCAACTTCATGTAGTATGCCGACAGGCTCTCGAATGTCTCCGATAGGTCAGCGACCAAGTCGGAGTTACCCGAGACTTGACGACAACGTCATCAACGAATGCCTCCACGTTGCGCCCAAGCTGGTTGTGGAAACATCGCTGAATGCAACGCTGGTACGTTGATCTAGCGTTCTTCAACCCGAAGGGCATAGTGACGTAGCAGAAAGCCCCGAACGGAGTGGTGAACGAAGTCTTGATACAATCTTTTTCCTTTAAGCTAATCTGATGATAGCCCGAGTAGGCATCCAGAAAGCTCAAAAGCTCGCAACCGGCAGTGGAATCAACCACTTGGTCGATGCGAGGAAGTCCGAACAGGTCCTTGGGACATGCTTTATTTAAATCGGTGTAATCGACACACATGCGCCAAGTACCGTTCTTCTTTTATACAAGTACCGGATTTGCCAACCAATCGGGGTGGAGCACCTCCCTTATAAAGCCGGCGGCTAAAAGTTTGGTGATCTCCGTCTTGATGGCTTCTTTCCGATCTTGTGCGAACCGACGCAGCCGCTGCTTGACGGGCTTGGCTTTGTCATGTACATTCAAGGAGTGCTCGATCACCTTCCTCGGGACACCTGGCATGTCAGACGGCTTCCAAGCGAAGATGCCCCGATTCGCTTGGAGGAAGGTGACGAGCTCTTCTTCCTATTTCGGATCGAGCCCTGTCCCGATTAGAGCCGCTTTGGCCGAATCGGACGGGTTGAGCGAAATACGCTTGACATCTTCGTCAGGCTTGATGCCTGATTTAGATGGCTTCTTGTTTGGCAGGTCGCCTTCGTCGTGAAGAGCGGTGGTCGTCACGGATCTTGTCCAACTCGGCGGCACCGCTTGGCTGATCGGTAAGTCGCAGTTTTCCCTAGCAAGGAGATGGGAAAACTTGACATCTTCGTGGACCGTGATTACGCCCCGCGGACCCGGCATCTTCATAGTCAGATAGGCGTAGTGAGGGACGGCCATGAGTTTGGCCAGACCCGGCCTTCCCAACATTGCATGATACGCAGTCTCAAAATCGGCCACCTCAAAGATGAGGTTTTCTGTCCGGTAGTTTTCCCGAGTGCCAAAAGTGACCGAAAGAGTGATTTTCCCGATCGGTACTGATGATGTTCCCGGAATTGTCCCGTGAAACGGTGCATCTATCCTCTGGAGCGCTGACCTCGGGATCTGCATCACGTCAAAAGTCTTGGCGAAAAGGATATTCAATCCACTTCTGTCGTCGACTAAGACCTTGCACAGTCGGACGCCTCGTACCACAGGATCCAGGATGAGTGGATCAAGGTATGTGATCAGGATGATCCGAGTGGTCGAACTTAATCGGAACCTCAGACCACTGAAGGTAATCGGGGGTCACCGGAACAGCTGCATTGATTTCCCGCGTGGTAAGCTTTTGCTTACGTTTGGACTCGTATGCATCCGATCCCCCGTATATGTAGTTGAGCTCGCGCTCGGTTTCTTGGTAAGCGTCACCCTGAGGAGGGTCACACTTGTCGTCTTGTTTGGCGTCCTTCGGGGCGTCCTTGTTGTGCTCCTCAGCAAACCTTTTCAAGATATTGCAATTTTTTGCCGCATGCTTTCCATTCGGATGGAAAGGACACGGCGCCTTCATGACTTTGTTGTAGTCGTTGGATCGAGGTGGCTTTTGCCGACCATGATCCGCAGCTGCTACCAGTTCTTCACCCTTACGCTTCTTATCCTTCTTGGAGGATGATTCGGGCTTGTCCTTCTTGCCTTCGTTCTTGCTTGGGTGATCCTCCTGACGCTCGACGAGAGCATCCGAGGCAGTAGCATACGGGTCCGCCAAGACAAACATCTCTTTGACAGTGGTTAGGGGCTTCCGAGACATCTTCTTGATCAAGTCAGGGTCACGAACTCCCTTTTGGAAGGCAGCGACGACGACCGCTTCAGAGATCTCCCGGATCGTGTTCTTCTTTTTAGTGAAGCGCCGAATGAAATCCCTTAACGACTCATCTTTCTTCTGATGAATCTGGTAAAGGTCCCATTGGGTTCCAGGCTTCTCGTAAGTGCCCTGGAAATTGGTGACGAATTGGTCGCAAAGCTCTCCCTAGGAACCAATTGAGTTCTCTGGAAGGCCCGCGAGCCAACCCTGAGCCGGTGGAGTTAACATGACTGGCAAATAGTTTGCCATCACGTCATATCCTCCACCTGCGGCCTTGATTGCCAAAGAGTAAATCTGCAACCAAGCTTCCGGGTCCCGCTCCCCGTCAAATTTCACTATTTCCCTTGGGGTTAAACCCTTCGGGCCAGTTTACCTAACGAAGTCGGGGTGTGAATGCCTTGATCCCATCAATCAATCCATCCCCATGGGGAGGAGACTGACTGGGAAGAATCCGACGCGGTGGAGTGCGGCGTCGGTCTTCCTCTCGCCCCTTCCGCCGAGCTTCGATGTTGAGGCGGAGGTCGCGACTTATACTTCGGCAAGCGTCTTGCCCGCGAGTTGGCGTGTGCCGACTGCGCCGAGTGCTACTCGTGGCAGTCTGGCTTCTGGACAAGTCGGCTTGTTGGTCCCGAGTACCTTGGACAGCTGCTGCCGTCACCATGGTTTTGATCTGTTCCATGATCGGCGTTGCGGGGCTGTTCTCTCCAAGTAAAGGACCAACATTGTCCAAGAGGGTCTTATATGCAAGGATGTTTTGTTGAGGCGTACGGAAGACCGAATGATCTCCCATACAGACTTGAAGCAGTTCCTTCTGGACTTCTCGTGCGCGACCGCGCAATTTTTCACGCAGATCTTCTCCACCTCCGCGGTTATGTTCGGCTCCTACCTCCTCTAAGGGACGCCGAGCCGATCCGGAGGCTTGTCCATCCACCACATAGATGCCGCGAAAGTCGGGGAACCCATTGACGCTCTCCTCCGACTAGGACTCCGAGTAAGAGAGGCTCAACAGATCCCGATTTGTTGGTTCGTCGATGGGAGTGATGATGACTCCCACTTCTCGTGATGGATCATTTGGCCGAAGAAAACCCGGCTGAGATTTAGCAGGACAGATCTGCTGAAATCTTGCAGCCGAATTGACCAATCCGAGTGGTATCATAGCATCCACCCGGGAAACTGATCTGGTTAGAGCTATCCCCGAGCCAGGACTCGGGAAACTCATTGCAGCGTGTGCTTGTTGTGCTGCGCTCCTTAGCCCAGATTGAAAAAGACGGCGTGTTATCTCATGGAAAACAGTGGCTGAGTTTCTTAATCCGAACGGGACGTCAGACAACTGAAAAGTTGCAATCCCCAATTGGATTCGAACGCGATCTAAATCGGGAACAGCATTGCCGGTTGGTTCATTACCAACGGAGGACGCCGCGTAACCATAAGCTCAGTAACCCGATCGAACCGGGGAGTTCCTACGGTGAGGCAGTCGGAATCATTGTCGTCAGATCAGATCTCCTCCGGATCAGAGTCCTCAAGAGGCAAACTGACGTGGTGTGGCTCGACTGAAGTCGTATTCAGCCTTCCCCGGACGTTGTCCGGCTAAGATAGCCGGAGTTCCCCGGAGTCATTGGCGAGGAAGCCGAGATCCCCGAAGACGAAGCCTTGGCCAGGGGCGTAGGTGAAGACGAATCTGCCGATGGAAGCCATCGAAGTTGATGAAGCTGATCGTGATGCTAGCCCCTACCTGGCGCGCCAACTGTCGACGATTTGTGTCAGCAATGTATTTTATAGGGCTATGCGAGAGATCACAACTCGATGGTAGCACAGGGGGCAGGATTTATACAGATTCGGGCCCTCTGTGAGAGGTAATACCCTACTCATGTGCTCGTGGATTGTATTGTGGGTGTCGATTACAATGTATGTTCTCGTTGGGATGGCACGAGAACAGACAATGATGTCGATGGAGAACTAGATGATCTAACTAGGGACTCCTGACCCCCTCTATATAGTGCAAGGGGTCAGGTTACAGATAGGTTCCCTAATCTGTATAAGGAAGATAAAGATATAACCGAGTTGGTTACGCCTATCTCCGTATATTCCAGTAGGAAGCGAATTTGTTTCCTCGTAGAGCAAGTCGGGCCGCGCCATCCTCCAAGCCTATCTTCTGGAAGATCCGTGTGACTTGGTCCAAAGGGGAGATTCACGCCACTGACACTCTTTAAAATTCGCGTTTCGGTGTATGCCATCCTGGCCCATTATCATAGACACAGACGGTCCCACGTGTCATAAACACATGCAAATTGACAGGCGAATTAAGTGTCATACAGCTAATTTTTCCCTGCTTTTGAGTGGGTAGTCTTGGCACAGGTGCCTGCTGTGTGTAATCCCGGTACGGCTAGGCACTAGGCACCACCTGTAGTTCGCAAGACCTCACAGGTTTATGAACTGCTTTAACCTGCTTTGAGAAATATGTAGTATGAGAGATAAAACGTGATGTCTTACCAAGTTTTTTGTGAGCCCATATGTAATGAGAGAAAAAAAACTCTAAGGCCCTGTTTGGAAGCAAGTTTTTCAATACTATGGTTTTGTAATACAGAGACTTGTCAATTGTTTTAGCATAAATACTATAGTTTTATCTAACTCTATTGAAACCATGGTAATTTTTGGAATTACAAACTGTTTGGCTGCAAAAATTTTTGGATGACATACCATGGTTTTGCCAAGTCTTTTGCCAGCGCGTGGTGAAAACTTTAGCTCAGACTGGAGTTACAATACTCCAAAAAAACCATAGTACTCACAAACCATGTTTTTCAATACAGAGTTTTTTTGGGAGTAACCAAACACCTCATGGTATAAAATACCATGGTATTCTCTTAAACCATGGTATTGCTTACATACCATAAAAATACCATGCTTCCAAACAGGGCCTAAGCAGGATGGCTGGTTAAGCCTATCTATGGCCCCGTTTGGCATAGCTCTAGCTTCACCAAAATTGATGGAGTTGGTGGAGCACTCTATTCCTAACTCCAGAAATTCATGGAGCTGTAGTTGTAGGTATATTAAGGATATTTAGATGAGTCATCTTATTTATATTTTAAACTAAAAATATAAACTTAATTCACTTTATATAAGGGATTTATGACTAAGAGATAATGTTGAGACTTTTGTTAAATTTTGAGGGAGATAGTTTAGCCAAATCACTAAAGATTTGCTTGGAGATGTTTTTATTTTAATCCTCCCTAATCATTCTACCATAATCATTCATCCTTAGTTATCAAGCAAGTTTCAATTTATGGTTTGAATTGGTGCTCTCTTTGCCTCCGGTACAATTTTGGTCTTGTTCTTTAGTTTTCTTGGCTTGAATTCTGCGAAATCATACTCCTCTCATTTTGGTTGGGTTTCCCTTGCATCTTAGCATCATAAAACATGTATGAACATGTCTATGTTCGCCTCTTACAAGTTCTTGATAGATTTTGGTCGTGGATTGAAGTTTTGTGTTTGGTCTAGTTTGTGATCTAGAATAGATAGACATAAAAAAGGTAGTTTTCAGGCATTAAAGCTTCGATTCTCGGTTAGACCAGGTGCTAGTTGTCCTTCAAATCTGAGGTCGATTCGTCGTTCCAACCAGGAGAAACATATATTTTTCTTTTTTGAATTCGGCTGTCTCTGTACACTGAGGGCGTACTGCTACAGTACTCAGTCCGCCGAACACCTGTTTCCCGTGGACCGCCGCTACATTGCTACGGTCCTCGCACGTCTGTACTTTGTGGACCAGTCCGCAGAGAGAATTAAATTCAATGCCTCATTTGGATTTCTAATTTACCTTGATGCTTAGTAACTTTGATAGTTATCTGAGACAAGATTAAATTTATAAGTAAATTTAGGAGTGTGTTGTGAAGAATGGATTGAAATTAATTTGTCTCTCATTCACTCTCTCTAGTCGTATACCGGATCCCACGAGCTTTATGATCATTCATACAAATTCCACTTTAGGAATTGTAGCACACCTACGTGGTATTTCTCAGCTCCTATACAGGTCATGGATCAATTCCCTTGTGGCGAAGGTAGCTAGGACGTGCCTTACGTATGACTAGTTGAGCATATTGGTTAATGTTGGACTTGCATACATTTCCTGATCAATCCAAACTCTTACAGCCTTACAGGAGACAACATGAAAACATCCACTACATTTTGTCGGCCTCTATCTTGGGCTAGCTTTTGACTGCCACAAACAAGTTAGAATTCCATGTTCGTTATCCGTCACTTTAGTTTTCTGCCATACGTATTGCATACAACTATAAAGTTTGGGGTGGTTTTGTTGATGAAAGATTCGAATTCATATATAGTCATGTCTAAAATTGACACCTGTACGTATATATACCAGCCATGTTGTTCTCATTTTGATTTCGTTTTCTCCCATCACTCTTGTTCCTAGCCTTCTGTGTCCTTTATTTACATTACACCGTTTAAAAATACGTAGGACAGCCTTATATATGCATGTAATTCTTATATAATAATATTTTACCATTAATTGTAGGCTATTGGGTATCATCCAGTATTAAATATCGAGGGTATCAGGTCGAGGGTATCGGTCGAGTATCAAGGATATCATCCAGTATCGAGGGTATCTTTGTGTATCAGGTTGAATATCAAGGGTACTGTGTTGGAGATATCGGGTTGAGTATCGGGGGGTATCGTCATCTATTGGGTTGAGTATCGAGGGTTGTCATAGAGTATCGGGAGTATCTAGTCAGGGGTAAGTATCGAGTCGAGAGTATCAGGTTGCCGGGGTATCTTCGAGTATGGGGATATCATGTTGAAGATATCGGGTTGAGTATCAGGGGGTATCATCGTGTATCAAGTTGAGTATCGGGGGGTATAGTCAAGTATCAAGGGTATCAAGGGGTATCATCATGTATCAGGGTATATCGTTAAGTATCGAGGGGTATCGGGGGGAATTGTTGTGTATCGAGGTATATCGTCGATCGAGTATGGGGGGGGGGGGTATCTGGTTGGAGTATCGTTGAGTATCGAAGGGTATCTTCATGTATCGACTTAAGTATAGGGTATGGTTGAGTATCGGGGATATGATTCGGGGGATTGGGTTGAGTCTCTGGCATCGTCGAGTATCAAGGGTATCGTCGAGTATTAGAGATATCATCGAGTATTGAGTTGAGTATCAAAAAAGAAATGAACAAAAAACCAAATAAATAAATAAATTCATAAAATTATGAAATTTAAACTTCACCCCGTGTTCTCGACGAGAATTAACGCTCGAGAAATGAACTAATAAAATAATAAAAAATTCATGAACTCAGAAAATTTTAAAAGTAGCTAGATCTCAATTTCGTAAATTTTTTTTATTCACTGAATTTGGAGATCATATGAATTTTAAATAAAATTTGCTAGAATTGAAATGAATGTGTACACTAGTACTTGCATAAAAATTTGCTAGAATTTAATTTTGAGGTAATTAAATTTAATCACGATGTGAGGCACCATGCCAGTACGTGCCTGCTTGAGTGGTAGTCTTGGCACAGGTGCCATGTTGTATGTAATCCCGGTCACGGCTAGGCACTAGCCACTAGCTGGAGTACGCAAAAGCTCACAAGTTTACTATGTTTACATGTTCCTCGCCAATCTTAATCTGTGCCGCACAAATGCATGCACCGGAATGTACGTGAGCTGCATGCTGAGCTGCTCATGACACGTTCATGCATGTGCTTCCCTATGTTCTAGCTACATCTCCATCGATCTCCTTTGCATATATGAATATATATATAGTATGGTTCAACTTATAATTAATCTATACACATATATATTAAGATTTGCGAATGGACTTGTGCTGTGCTCAGATCTAGTTACTCAGGTCTAGTTAGCTAGACCATGTTAATTTGCTGGTTTCTATAGATGAATATTTGTTCTGTTTAATTAGCTAGCTATATGATACCGCAAATTATGAGGCATTCGACATTTCGACAGTCGTTGCTGCCGGTGTTAGGTACTTAGCCATGCTAGGTTGGACCTAAATCTGAAGATTGAGAGCTAGATAAGTAGATATACGCCATCTAGAAGGCCAACATTATGGTCAGCAATTAAAGCATGTAAAGCTGCATTAGGTGATTAACTCTTTATCTTTTTATTCAAACAACCGTGCGTTATTATTCCTTTCAAAATATAATCGCCACCCATTTGTTTTGGGGATAATTTTCAACAAGGGTACATATGAAAAAACCAATATAAATTGAATTGAAAAAGGATCAAATTAACTAGCTAAGAACAGCTTAGCATGATGGATATATCACGATGCTATTTGGCTAGCGATCGATGCCATGTACATGCATGTACGTGCATCAGCCCGTCAGCCCATAGGTGGTGGGCAACCACCGTTGGGGCTGTTGGTCTTGCACGACGCCCCGGCCTGCAGCTGATGCAGATACAAACGCCGGAGAAGCTGGATGACGGACTCGCCACCGGCGATGACCGCCTCTCCGGCCCAGCCCTCCCCGGCAGTCAGCGGCCGCGCAGAGCTCGCCGCGACGAGGAACGCCATGACCGCCACCAAGATCACCGGCACGACGATCCCCAGCTTCATCATCATCCTAAGTACGTACGTATACCAACTTATCACTTCACTCAAGAGAGTTAATTTGCTAGCTTCGTCGAGGAGTCCCAATGTATATATGTAGCTTGGGAGCTAGCTATCGCTGTGAGATCGATGGGATTTCACGAGCTCTGCAGCCGCCTATATATAGGGAACGGATCGGCGGCGAGTTCTTGAACGCTGCATGCTGTTCGTTACGTGTGCGACCGGGCATGTACGTAGGCATGCAGAGAATTCTGCGTCCAGTCACCTACGAGGATGCTGCTCGAACCCTTGCAAGCTTGAATTCGTGGGAGCTCGCGAGCTAACCGAGTAGCTTCACTTCACAGGTCAGCAGATCGAATCAGCTAGCTAATTGTTCAGGCACATGTTTATCCCAAATCCACAGTGCTAGCTAGCTAGCTTTTTCTGAATCTGCTCGCTGCGTTACCTTGACTTAGTGGTCCTTGCCGTAACGACGCACGTAACAGTCAATCTAGCTAGAGAGTACAAATTGTCCTTGGTATGTAGGGATTGAGAGCAGATGGAATCCTAGCCTAGCGATGGGAGTAAAGTTATTCACCACTCACCCAGATTAATCTCTAGAATCGGCATGGTGTTCTTGTATGTTAAGGCCGTATATGTCTCATGAATGTAGAGACTGGACTTTGTTTTATTTTTTTTAAAAAAGAAAAGGACAGAGAATTAATGGAGTTCTATAGGGCTGGGCATGCAACTAGTGAAAGTAAAGCCCTAGCTAGCAACTTAATTCGCATGGATTCGATAGGAGACAATCCGATTTTACTTCAATTGCCTGGTTTTTATTGCAAAGTTTGTAGTGGATTTAAACCCTATATATCCACCTAGAGAGGGCCGTTGGCTCTCCGTAGAAATTTAACTAGTATCCCATTTAGTGGCCGAGCTTAGTTAGAGCCAGGCTAGACCTTAGTCCCCTGCAACATTGGCTTGTTTTAATGTACTATGCTTAGTATATTATCAAAGTGATAAATTGATCTTTATTTGGTAAGTTATTGAACAAAGTTTGTTTGGTCGGCCCTCCCTGACAAAAAAAAATAGCAAATCAGGGAGAATGGAGCAGCCATTAATTAGAATATGGTCGAGAGTACGTGTGCATGGTAGGCAGCACGAACGGCACATCCGCACATGCTGGTTTTCTAGGTTTTCTTTGACTTCAAATTCAGCCGGATGCACGCACAACTTCCAGTCAGATACTATATATGGCGTGTAAGTTTGCATGTGTTCGATTTTGTGTCTAGAATTTGGCCCTTTTCAACTATTCTATAAAGATTTTCTCTTCTCCTCGGTCTTCACTCTTCATATGCCTAAATTGGTCGCGTATATGGCATGTGACATCACGCGTTAGATCTCTCGTTTGGAATTTACGTTGTGTGTTGGACTTCGTTAGTTAATAATACCTAGGGGTTCGTGGCATTCCATAGTTAACAACCTCTTCGCCGTTGCCGAATGACACTGTTTGCAGTCAAACATTTTTATTACTAATATCCTGCATCGCTAATTGATACCTTTTTGGGTGGCTAGAATTTTTTAATTCCTTTAATTGGATTATAAGTCCTATTATATAGCTGAAATTAAATTTCATGAAAGACAATTTAAGTTTAAATTTGTTTTCTGTTTATGTGTCACTTGGATATTCATAAGCGCTATGGGGCCACCTGTGCACCTAAGTTCTCCAATTACACAAAGTAGCTTTGGTACATGCTAAATCATCTCTTAACAATTTTCAGTTGATTCTGCACAAATTTATTGTGTGATCACAATTAAGGTTTGAATTTCAAATGTCAAACTTTAGTAATCATTTCATAAAGAGTTATAGGGCCACCTAAAAAAATTTGTCCAACAAATATGTACAAATTTGTCCCACAAATATGTACAAATTTGGCCCTGTTTAATTTAATTAGGAGCGATTGGGCTTTGAGAAGCTGGAGTCTTTGGTTCTATTTGGTTTCTAGAGCTTCGAGAAACCATTTTGAGAAGTCAAATCATTTGATTTGGCTTTTTGGTTTTCTATTGTGCAGAAGATGAAAGTGGATAAAATAAGAAGTTCAAAAAAGGGAAAATTTATTAAAAAAAACTATTATGTGAACACAAAGTTGAAATTTTAAATACCAAAATTTTACTTGATTTTTTATAGTGAAACACCGATAAATGGAAAGGTTAAGTTAACAATTAATTCTAGTTATATTATGTTTATTAGAACTGTATTTAAAATTATCAGTTTAATTCATGTGGCATTCACACAACTACATCCTTGCAATTGAATTCCCATGCCAAAATTTGTGAGCACGGCCGAGAACCCAAAAATGGTTCTTTAATGGGATTTCGTATGTTGTATTGTAATGACATAGCGAGCATCTAAAATGATTTTCTTTTATTATGAAAGGTACTGAGAGAGATATTGACAGATGTTATTAAAAAAAAACTAATGGCCGGATTGTTGATGGTTTGCTGAACCAAATGGGCTGAAGATGCCAGCTTAATTTGACAAGGTCCACTACATATGGTTGGAAAGGTACTGAGAGAGATATCAATTATATCCGTCACTTTCCCAATTGGTGAGCATCGTTTTAGTACATATATACTTTGGTTCATGTGTAGGAGAGCGTGCTAGCTAGATCGATCTATATGCAAGGACAACCGATATTTCGGAAAATACGATGTCACTGTAGTGCTCCACTAACAATATTTTGGTAGTCTCTACACGTTTATTTCGAAGAATGAAAGGATGGCGACATGCACTGATGTGCACCAGGCGGTTAGAATATTAATGTGCACCATGCAAAGGCAGGCCGTGGACCAGGGCACCCCCAGTACAGGGATCGACGTGAGCTGTTTTTATTGGTAACAACTTGATGCATCGGAGAGATTGTATTTACAGTACGTAGAATCTATCTGATGTGATCATGTATGTTTACAAACGGCTTATATATAGAACTAGGAAGAAACCCGCGCCTACAGTGTGGTCGTCCCTACTTTGTCGGCCTCATAGTCACCTGAATAGGACGGACACACATTTTCAGATAGGAGAAAAAGAAAATAAGAGAAAAAGAGAAATAAAATATCTATTAAATTTCAAAATTATTCTAATTTTAAAATTTTTTAAAAAATCTAAGTCTTTTATAGGCCTTCTTTGTGGAGCCATGGTTTCATTTTTGTAAACTTTTTTTTCTAGATTTTATAAAGGCCTACAAAAAAGGAAATAGAAGAGGAAAAAAGAGAGTGAGAAAATTTTTACAAACTAAAATTTTTTCTAATTTTAAAAATTAAAAAAATCTAAACTTTCTATGAACATTCTTTGTGCAGGCATGGTTCCATTTCTGCAAACTTTCAAATTTTTGGAATTTTTAAATGGCGTAGAAAAAAGAAAATAAAAAATAAAAAAAATAAAAGAAGAAGGCAGAGGAAGAAATTTTTTTTTTGTAATTTCAAAAAATTTTGAAAAATATCCAAATTTTTTATGGACTTTTTTTGTGCAGGCATGGCTTCTTTTTTGTAAACTTCCTATTTTTTGGAATTTTTAAACAGTGTAGAAAAAGGAAAATAGAATAGAAAAAAGAAAGTAAAAGAAGAAGGCAGTGGAAGAAAGAAATTTTCTAATTTCAAAAAATTTTCCAAAAATTCAAACTTTTTATGGACCTTCTTTGCGCAAGCATGGTTCCATTTTTGCAAACTTTCTATTTTTTGAATTTTTAAACGGCGTAGAAAAAAGGAAATAGAAAAGAGGGGAAAAATGAAAAGAAGCAAAACTGGGAAAAGTGGTGCGCGGCTGCTGGGAATCGAACCTAGGCCAGCGAGCTGAGAGTTGCGCGGATGACCAGCTGGCCATTCCGTCCGCCTCGTCGAGAAAAAAAAAGAAAGAAATGCTTTTATATATAATTTAAGAACGGACGGCTGGATCCCATTTCGTCCGACGATTGGACGGCCGGTGTCGTCCGGTCGACGTGGATATGAGGAGGAAGCGAAGAAATAAGATGCGCTACGCGCTTTATATATATATATGGTATGGTATATGCGGTGTATCGGAAGTGCCCCACACTTTTGTTGATGTGCAAGCACGTAAGGTGTGTGTTGCGAACTGAATACAAGCTACCGGTTTCTATTCACTAAAACGCGCGTACATATAACTACATAATTAATAAAGGAATTTCTGAACAAATAAGTGGGTCTAGGTATTAAGAAATTCATGAACCGAGTGTGCATTTGGTACATATCCTACCAGTTGTTGATTCTATGCATCCTAATAAATTGTTAAAACTAGGATTTTTAAGATGCATACTAATTATTTTGAATCGTTTATTTTGATCAAAGACACTAACCATATCTTACGTACCTTCGGACACTTTTTTTAGCCTGAAGGTAGGCTCAATGCCATTTAATTAAGAACGAAAGCAACAAAACTATAGAGACGATAGAGGAGGGGGGGTGAAGGAGGAAAAAAGAAAAAGGGAACTAGTAGAGGCTAGTATAAGCGGGCAGGGGGGGCGCATGGCCCCAACTTTGAACATCCTTCCTCGGACACGTTGGAATACCATAAAATTAAGCTCCTAGGAGCGTCTTGAGCAAATTAAAAGCATGGCTACAATTACAAATACATCTTATTCAATCTTTTATTCAGAGTATAATTGGCACTGTTACCTACAAAACTAATCAAAACCAACGGCTGAAATGAATTAATACAAAAGAATCAGATCTAGAAACAATACTAGCTAACACCACCGGTGCCACTCATGCAATGAACATTACCCTCTGCTGCCTGAAACAGACAGATCACGATCGATGCCTTAAAAGGGCACCACGATTAATCAATATAATTTTGTTTAGGCTCTCATAGTTTAATTTTTCTAATCCATGATTGAATCTTTCATAGATCACGGTTTGTGTGGGCAGCCACCATTAGCGTTGTTGGTGCCGCACGAGGGCCCCGCCCCCAGCTGCTGCAGGAACATCTGCTGGAGAAACTGCACCACGCCGTCGCCGGAGGCGGCCTCCCCGGCCGGCGCCCACACCGAGCCGCCGAGCCGCCGCGCCGCGCTGGAGACGGCCAAGAACGACGTGATCACCAGCAGGACCAGTATCACCGACACTGCAGTAGACCTCCTCACAGTCGCCATGTAGAAAACAATCTCGAGCTAATTAATCACTCTCTCTCTCTCTCTCTCTCTCTTCGATAAGTCGATTGCTCAAGCGATGATAAATATATAGCTGTCTCTGATCTCTTCTTAGCTTGGGGTGCAAATGAGCAGATGAACTAGGGCACGATGAGACGACGTTCCATGCGGTGCCCATGCGTATATATATTGCGCATGTTACGTGTGTGGTGACGAGACGTATGCATATATGCCTGCTCCTCCATGGGAGAAGGCACCTGCGAGGATGCTGCCGGAATGGACAGGAATGTTCTATAAGCTGCACTAACCTCACATGGCGCTAGCTATCTATCCTAGTTTATGAGCCAAGATTGTTTATCAATTGGACAGGAACATGCATGATCTAGCTAGCTACTGTAGTAAACATTAGCTTTCTTGTGGTGTGTACGTACGTCGGCCTTCTAGGTGGCTCCTTTTGATGTCAGCACAGAGAGAGAGAAATTTTTGCAGGAGAACCACCACACCGCCGGCCTCGCCGGGGCGGTGCAAAGTCGGAGACCGGCCTGCAGGCGGCGGCGCGGCGAAACCGAAGAATAGTAGGAAGCCGCCGTCTGATTCGCGATGACCAACATAAGAGCTTGGACGACCCGACGCAATGGCTGCCGCGATTCGTTTGATCTGGACCTTGTTGCTAACGTCGCGCGCGGACTCATGCAATTGCTTTGGGACTTCGGGTCCAATGCCATTTGCTTTGATCGGGTATGCGTGCGTGGATCATGCATGATGCATGCATGTACATTGCTATATAACTACAACTCTAGAAGTAGTAAGTGGTTAGTTATTTATTTAGAGATATGCCTACTTGAAATCATGCAAACTTTCCAAATAAATCGTTGAGGGAAGTTGTCCGCGGGCCATGCAGCATTTACGCCCGTGTGGTTCATGTATATGTGCCACTTTCCCGGCCCCTTTCTTCTAAACAATAATCAGGTTCGCTAACCACGCTAACCACTCTGATTAAAGGATCTCACGGATGAACCCAGCCTTTAAGATCTTGTCGAGCTGCCCTCTTATTATTAATTGCTTGCTTCTCGGGGAAGAATCGCCTGAGTTTCTGTCGCATCGGCTTCTTGTCAGGCTGAATCGCCAGATTGTGTTTCATCACCTCCCTTGGGACACTAGGCATATCGGACAGCTTCTAGGCAAACACGTCTGCATTTGCTCGAAGGAAGGTGACAAGCTCGAGTTTCTATTTGGGATCCAAGACAGCCCCAAGTGGACGACCTTGGTTAGATCGGAGAGAGATCCTTTTTGCCGAACGCCTTGGGTTACTACTTGGGTCCATGTTAAGGAAGCTAACCAACCATGCTCAGTGCCTTCTCATCACAACTTAAGGCTATTTTAGTGTTTCCCCTGATGGTGACCACCCCGTTCAGACTGGGAATCTTGAGGTTCTGATAGGCATGGTGTGTTATGGCCATGAACTTCACCAGTGTCGGCCTGCCCAGGATAGCATTGTAAGGGGTTTCAAAGTCGACCACCTCAAAAGTGATCAACTCTGTCCAAAAATTACTTGGACCCCTAAATGTCACATGCAAGACGATCTAGCCAAGTGGTTAGCCAAGGTTCCCAGTACGATCCCATGAAAGGGGATATCGATGTTTCTGATCTTTGACCTTGGGATCTGCATTTGGTCCAGTATCTTAGCGGTGATGAGATCAAGGGAACTACCTCTATCAATGGGTACATGCCCACCATTGTATTGCTGATGGTCGGGCTTACGACCAGCAGGAGCTTCTGGGGTTTGGTAATCCTAGAAGGCAATCCTCTTTCTAGAAAGTGACTGCTAGCTCGGTCCACTTAAGCTATTGAACCAGGCAAGACCCATGGTCAGCATGGTACACCTCCTGCGCTGCTTCCTTGAGCTCTCGCCGGGATTTGTAAGTGGAGGACCCCCCCCTAAAGATTACGGCGATATGTTTCTGGAGCTCCTGGAACTCCATGTCGTCCCTATCATCAGCCGCCATTTTCCCCTCGTCAGCATCTTTCAAAGCGGGCACGATGGGCATCTCACCATTACCCTCGTAGAATGCCTTTAAGAAGGCTAATCACGTGCGGACAATTATGCAAATCATGCCCGTAGATCTCATGGATCGAGCAGAACCTGCTGCTCTGGTATCCGCCTGGTGGCCCTTCATCGTGACGCGGGGGAAGACGAGCCCTTGTGCCCCTTCCCGTGTTATGACATTGAGGCTTCTACTCCTACTTTTCTTGACGCGCTAGAGGCTGCTGCGCCTGCATGACAAATTGGTGCTCAGACAGTTGCTCGATCATAGCAATAATGCCTAACGAGGTTTGCTTCTTTTTCTCTTTCTTGATCTTCTTCTCAAGCGAGGAGGTTCTCACTTTTTCAGACATCTCTAGGCCCAGCTATGGCGGCTACTTTCCCTCATCGAGCATCTTTTTTCCATTTGATCGCTTCATCAGCATCAGCATATCAGTCGGCTATGACGAAAAGCTCCCTAGCCTTCAGGTCCGAACAGATCTCTAGATCCTGAGTAAACCAAGCGTCCCAAACTCTGAACTTGAATGCTCGTATGGCTAATTCATCTGAAACGGTCGGAGTGGAATTGTAGACCTTAATGAACCTTTGGACGAAGTCGCGTAGAGACTACCCTTCGGACTGGATCACATGCTCGAGGTCTCTTTCTCTGCCCGGTCGAATGTAGCAACTCTGGAAATTCGATCTGAGCGCTTCACTAAGCTGAGTCCAGGAGCGGATGTACTCTCCCTCTGATTGAAGAACCAAGTTCGGGTCGCTCCGTCTAGCATGGTGGGCAAGTAATTGGCCATTATGCCCTAATTTCCCTCGGCCGCCAGGATGGTGGTTGTATAAATTGAAAAGAACTCATCAAGTTTTTGGGTCCCTTTGAACCTTTCAATGTGCCCGGCCTTGAATTTGGCTGGCCATACGACATCGCGAAGAGTGGAGGAAAAAGCCCAACATCTGAAAGCCACGGAACTGCGACATTCAGATCGATCGAGGCAATCCCAGCCGTCGTGAGGTCCCTGGTCGTATGGGCGAGGACCGAGATGAGAGAACACTTGTCAGTCGCAGCGTGGGAGCGCACGGTGGTGAAGGTACGCTCCCCACGGCTGCGGCCCTCAGAGCTTTCTTCTCCGTGTCCTCTATAAAATGCTAATTTGTACCCCAAGAAACATCCATATCCGGAAAGCTTCGAACTCTGGATATGGGAGAATTCCGAAGACTGTGGGTGCATCGGGCACCAAACGTCGAGGTATCAGCCTGAGCCCACCATGCACGCCTTCTTCTCCCTGGGTACGTGTTCCAAGAGCATATTTTGCACGGAACCTAGCTGCTGGGATAATTTATCCAATCCCCGACAGGATTGGACCATAGCGGAGTTCGAGGGGAGACAATCGATTGGATAGATATATAGATGTGTACAGGAAAAAAATTTGCCCACGAAACGCATGGAGAGACAAAACTTTATGTATGCCGGTTTTATTTACCAGCCGGCACATATGACTATAAAGCTATGTGCCCCTTTAGTTGACACACGACAAAAGCTTTATATGCGCCGGTTCTAATTTCCAACCATCACACACACACACACACACACACACATATATATATATATATATATGAATAATACATAAGGCTCTATGGAGCCTAGGCTCCATGATTCGTTACCACTCGATGTGCCTTGAGATTCGTGTTGTTTGGTTATTATACTTTCATATACCCATTAAAGAAAATATTTGAGATATCAAACTCCGAAAAAAGTTGAGTTGAAATTCAATTTGAACTACATTTAACTATACTTCAAATTAGTTCAAGCTATACTTCAAACTAGTTTAAACTGAGTTCGAATTTAATTTTTTTGGAGTTTCATATCTGAAATATTTTTTTTAGTGGATATGTGAAGATATACATGTCAAATAACACGAATCTCAATGCACATCATAGGTTTTTGAATCATGGAGCCTAGGCTCCATGGAGCCCCAAACTGACTTCCTATATATATATATATGTTTCGAATTATTATAGTAACCGACATGGTGGTAATCAGAACCATCACACACAAGCTATAATCTGTATATATGTGATGGTTGAAAATTAGAACCTATAGTAACCGACATGTTGGTAATCAGAACCGTCACACATAAGCTATAATCTGTGTAAGTTGGTAATTAGAACCGGCACATGGAAATTTTTGTTGCTTGTCCACTGAAAACCAGCACTAGTAACCTTATTTATTTATAATGGTTTTAACTGAACCGTTACAGATGTACAAATATATATCATGTGTTTTGGGTAGTGCAATAAACTATAAAATAGATTCAATTCCTAAATGGACCGCGTTGTTCAATCCTTTAGTAAATGAAGGTCATTCTACCTGCAGTTTTGTTATAGCCAGTTACTACCAAAGAATGGGGCAACAGTACTGGTTCCAAACCCCCTGCTGTACCGGTTTTTTTTACCGGTACAGCGCAATCTTGACCTCCAGTACCGGTTGAGGGACCGATACTGCTAGCCCTCAGAAAAACAAAATATGTGGTGTGTAGGATTCGAACCTGTCATCTTGTGACTCCCACCTCAGCCTTCTAACCAACCCACCCACTCACACGTTTTGATATTAATAGAATATGCATTCCTTTTGACCTGTTCTGAAATGAGGCTCCAGTACGGGTTCGTAACATGAACCGGTACTGGAGAGCCCCCATTTAGTACCGGTTCGTAAAACAAACCCGTACTAATGAGTCCCATGCTAGGGCATGGGACTCATTAGTACGGGTTTATTTTACCTAGCATGGGACTCATTAGTACGGGTTTATTTTACAAACCGAGATTGAACGAGCTCTCCAAGACGGTTTGTGTTATAAACCCAGATTTAGAGAGCCACGAACCGACATCTTGTAGCTAAAAAAATTACGAACCAAGATCTGCTGCTTTCACTCTAGACGGTTTAAATCTAACCGAAATCTTGTTTAAATCAAGATTTTTGTGTGTTTTTATAGTAGTGAGTTAGCCACAGAGACAAACATATAAATTGAGTGCACCAATCAAGCGAGCCCTAAACAGGTGCTACCATGGCCAGCCACGTATAGCACAAGTTGGCGGCGAGATGGATAAAGGTGCGTGGACGTCGGCGAAGTGGGGAAGGAGACGTGAGTAATGGCCGCGGCGAGGTTGGTAAGCAGAAACGGCGACCGAGGCAACGTTTGGGGCCAGGGGGGCGTACGGCTGGCATGCAACTGACGGGGGGAGTAAACTCTACGGTTGGTTACCATCGTTTGCTTACGAGCGTTGATAACTGCAAAGTCAAACAAGCTGAACGGACAGAGAAGCCCAACTAACGACCAAGGAATTTCTGACACGTGGCTCCAGGTGTTATGCCTTGTGGGCCCATGAGATGCCAGCGTCTTCTTCCGGGCCTGCTACTGCAAATGGGCCAGATGATGTAATAGGCCGTTGGGCTTCTCTCTTCTTCGATATTACAAAAGTCTCTTATGAGTGACACTTTGCCCCCCCCCCCTCCCCCCCCCCCCCCAACCCAATAATGTTGTTTTGTTTTGTATGCAAACCCTATTTTTCAAACGTTTTGATACATAAGTTTTCCTAATTTCCTGCGCAGGCTCTGATCTTGGCATTTTACTCTCAGGTTTTCCAGTTTTAGAACATTCGTAACAGGCACCCTATAATACTATTCATCTGGATAGGGCAGCTGCTGGAGAAAATGAATATTTTAGAGTGTAGTGTAAAGTGTGAGAATATTTTAAAGGGATGCATAGTGTGTGTAGAGAATAGTGTTATAGAGTAGAAATTTGAAGTAGTTGATGTGGTTGCTCTTAGAGGCAATCCCCTATTTTTTGCGTTTTACCATGCCGAATTTCCCAATTTCACTTTTTACCGTGGCGAGACAGGGACTCACAACTTTGTAAACAAGAAAAAGAAGCAACACCGTTGCCTATTCACCGAAGAGGGGGAAGCAGAGTGTAAAGGCTAAGCACAAATTAGAGCTACGACAATATAGTCAGTGTCAACTACAAACAATCCAAACTAAATACAATTAGCAAAACCAATAAATTAATTAACAACGGTGTACATATATGTGTCTAAAATTGGTTTATTCAAACATGTCGTGCATACGTATTAACGTATGCACGTATTCTTTTTATGTACAAACTTGCACCACCGTACTGCATGCACTATATACGTACGCACGCACGCACGTGGCAAAAATCACCAAGAAATAAATCAAACTAATCCACCCATCGAATCACCCAATATGACAAAATTATTGGACCCAGCCACCCTTGCCGATCACCGGATCGAGGCCGTCACGAGCTGGAACCGCGTGAGGATCGAGGCGGCGGACGGACGGCCGACATGCGCCGCCGGACGGCCGGAGACCTCGATCCTACGGCGGACACCCGTTGTTGGGGCTGTTGGTGGAGCACGACGGCCCCGGTCCGCCCAGCTGCTGCAGGTACAGCCGCCGGATTGCCTGGACGATCGACATGGACGCCGACGCGGCGCCGTCCGGCACCCCCCAGCCACCACCGTCGCCGCCGTCGTCCAACGGCCGCGCCGCGCCGACCACCGCCAGGAGCATCAGCGCCACCACCACGACCATCGCCGGCAGAGCAAGCCTCGTCCTCGCCGCCACGGCCATGAATGAACCAATCAACCTCAGCTCGATCTCAGTAGCTTCCAATGCCTCCTCTCTCTCTCTCTCTTCTCGTCTCTCTCGCCTCTTCCTAAGCAAGTGCTTGGCTTAGCAGCGTGTGGTAGCTACCAATGGAACGAGTCGTGCTCGCGCCTATATATAATGGAAGCGCGCGCGTCGTCGACGACGAGGAGGCATTGAGGTTTTGGGCTGGAAGCTGCATGGGGGTTACGTGTGGTGACTTGGTTTCGCGCCTTCATTTGAAAATTCGCATCGACGACGACGACGAGCCAGTCCTGCATGCCATTGCCAACCTCTGCATCGCGTCGCGGCGTGGCACCGGTGCCCTCTTAAATTAATGTGATGGTCTCGAGCGAGGCCGCGCGCGGTAACAAGCTGCACACCAAAACGTCAAAAGCAGAAGCGTGCCGTGTTGACCAGAGCGTGCATGCAAGGCAGCATGCCAACGAGCTAGCAGCCGCTTAAGTCAATCGTGAGCTTGTGACCGATTAATTGGACCAACTCACCAACACATTCTGGCAATACACCGACTACATTTTATTGAAATATATGTACTAGATCCATATATTGGTCATTAGTCTCTCTCTAAAAAATCGTTTAATTTGTTCATCAGGATGGAAACAGAGTAGAGAGAGAGTGTTTGTGTAGTTTGACCAGGTGGTTGCCTTGGGAGATACGGCGGTTTTGGGGTATAGTTTGACCTGAGAATTCCTTGAAATATTCTTAATTAACTGGCCAGAAGTTTCGTCTTTGTCGTGGATTATGTACATGTACTTTGGTCCTGGGCAGTAGGCATTCGTCTGCTCACCTGGTCAAAATCTTGCAATGCCTGCTTGCATGGCATCCAGGTAACGAAGCACGCTCGTTCGTCCTTAATTTGGTTAGAATATTTTTCACGTTCAGAGATGTTCATCTTCAAAGTCAAAAACCTAGCTAATTTCCAAGAAAGTGCTCAAAAGTTTGCCATCCATGCTCATCTTTTTCCCGGCACCTTATGTGCAATCAGCCGCCGATGATCACCACCAAGGGTAGCTTGTTCGATCAAAACTTGTATTGTTAATGTTAGACTTTAAAGCTTGCCGGCGCTCCAGAGCAGCACGACATCTGAGAGCGTTTGATCGAGCCACCACCTGTTCTCATGTGTTTTTAAAGTTTTTTTTTACCATACACAACAGCAATATAATAATATAATAGGACAATATAGTATATTTTAGATTTAACCATCCATTTAGAGAACATCCCTTCCAAAAATATACTGTATATTCATGAAGTATAAACACTCTCTCCATATCATAAAAACTTGACGTTTGATATACGTGCAAGTCAAAGTTTTAAAAACTTTATCCAAAATTTTTTTTGAACAATTAAGATTGAGCACTTGAAAATTATACATATATTTTCGTCTCAAAAGGCTCTTTCGTAATATTATAATTTAGTGAATTTTATAAATAAATTATTGTACTCCCTCCGTTTATTTTTATAAAGCGTATTTTGATTTGCAAAGGTCAAACTTTATAAACTTTGACTAACAATTAGTCAAATTATATACATCTTTAGTGTATAAGAGACATATCAATAAATTTGTATTTTAAATTGCTTTTGGTATAATATTATTTTGTAGAAATTGACAATATATAACAAGACAAATTTAACAGTCAAAGTGAAATTTCAAAGATATTCTTAAATCAAAATACATCTTATAAAAATAAACAGGGGGAGTAGTAACTAGTGACCAAAGTTATGTTTTAAAATAAGTTTTTTGTGATACCCAGGGGGTACTATCCTGGTACGAAACCTTGCGACGTACTAGTATGTACATGGATGCTGTCAAACAGGACGCAGATATGAAACCTTGAGACATACCCACATGGATAATGGCAAGCACGACGCAAGCCTGCGACCGCTTCAAAGGAGAATGATTTTTCAGCGTTCGTTGCGAGTGCCGCACGGCTGGCCAGGCAGCTTGACTCGGCGGCGATCACACCGGCGAGCAGGTCGCAGCTAGCAGCGAAACTAATCAAGCATTAGCAAGGGTCAAAATTCTGCTGCAACCTGGACCATTTTTTCTTGGCAGAGACCACTAAAGAAAGCTGTAGCAATCAGGTTTTGTTAGGACAAAACACTAGAGTACAATGCAGCGATCAGGTTTCTTCGGAGAAAATACTAAAGCGCACTGTAGCGACCAAGATCCCAAGATTATCCTGGACGAGAGAGACAGAGTCAGACCATGTCGTTGTTACAGTTGACCGGAAGGGCGCCTTCCGGTGGTGAAACTGTCACCTCCCTGCACGACAGGTAACTGACAACACCGGAACGTTTACTAGTATTACCACTCATTTACTCGGTGTTAGAATACATCAGCGCTGCCTTAACTCGGTAGTTGAATACATCCTCACCGGCTTAACATGGCTGTCCTAAACCGTGCTGTCCATCTAAGCAATGCCGACCAGTAACAAGTCTTGGTGCCCAAACCGTGCTGTCCATCTAAGCAAGGCCGGCCAGTAACAACTCTTGGTGTTGTTTTTCTCTCCTCGAGACCCATCTTCTTGTCAGCATTACTAAAATCGACACGGTCCTTTCTTTCCATGCCGATTTGGTTTCTGCTGACTTTCTGCACTTGATGCAGTAGCAGTATAGCTCATGGCTTCCCAGTTGGAGCAGAACAGTTGGCAGGAGTAAGCATACATGGCTGTCATCGACTGACAAAGCGTGTACCACCGGCAGCCTCGCCTCTTGTCTTGTTCGATCTACACTTGAACCTTTGCTCCAGTGATCTGAACGCTTGAACTGGAGTTAACCTCTCATTTTGGTGATGCCACTTACTGAAGATGAGAACCACCGCATTGCTGCATCAGAACATAAGGTCCAAATTTCAGTCACATATGTACAGAGTCAGAGCTATATTGTGACTACACGACAAGTGCTATTGGCAGATGCAGTCACATTAGGCAGGTGCCTGCTATGCCTTTTGACATTCGCATGGTTGAGACACTCAGATAGTAATCTATGTTATCATGGCATAAGTGTTTCAAGTGATCAGATCTCCACGTGGGTCTTTGTTTATGGTATTAGACTTTTTACAAAGTGTGTTACTTGTACCAGAAGTTTATGCTTAGACAATGGAGCACTGCACTAGAAAAGTCAGGATTGGAGATTAAACAAAAAGTGGAGCACTTCTCTTGATTGCCTCCTTCAGGTTCATGATTGTACGGCACTTACTCTTCCAAATGTCTTAAAGCAGACCTAACATAGATAGGAGCTTGATTAAATCATAATGCTGTTCAGAACTTCCTATTGGCAACTTAGTTAGGAGCTCAAAGAATGTACCATTCTATAAACAAGTTTAATCTTTGTTTTCAATTGATTGTCCATAAAACCTCAACATTGATAAGGTGGAGGTGAATGAAAATTTGAGCAATTTTACTGTACACAATGGTTGGTGGTAGTATATTTTAGATCTAACCATTCATTTAGGAGGCTATCCACATAATTATACTACATGCAGTATCAAGAAATTTAAAATAATCTGAATTGTTAGATCAGAGGGAATGAACTGCCTAGATTCATTTTAGTGTATGGTCAAAGGGCTCCCGGCTCTGAAATTTACCTCTTCCCATGATGGGCTATGGAGCACTGCATCTTCTAGCATTGTAATTGTGTTGCCATCATTAGACACAGCTGTACCCTTCTATTCACCATATAATGCACATCATGTTCCAGATGCAAAATGATTTAAATCCATCTTCTCCAAAAACAACTATGATTTTGGACCAGCAAATCGAAAGCCAAATTATTCCGGCAACACATACACTTAATAATTTATCAAGTATCAACACAAAGGCCATATCCAGCTCCCACAGACATGGATCGATCCAAACCTTGTCCATAGAGTCACAACATCTATTGAAACAACCCTGCCACAAACCTCGAGCCGAGGCACGAGGGAAGACCCTGAGCATTGCAACCAATGTTGCCGGCTGCGAACCTCAAACTCAAGCCTAGCACTATAGCTCCTGTCTAAGAATAGCATGAGAATAGTGTGCTGCAGCAAGTCCAAAGCCCAGGCTCCTAGTGTTGTCCGATCCCTACACCACAGCTTCTCTGTGCTACCGTAAGCTTAGCACCGTGACTCCTTTACACCACCACAAGAAGTGCCTAAAGTCATAGGAACCAATTTACCTATTCACCATGTGACGGATAAGGGACCAAAGTGACATTTTTGTGAAATCTTAGGGACCAATTTGCCTATTCGCTCTTTTATTTCACAAAAAAACATAGGCGTAACCAATTGTAATCTTCCCATTACAAATTACACCTTGATATTGCAAATCTCGAGTAATCTGCCTCAATTGTTGGAGCAACACCACAAACATGACGGTGCCTATTAAGCATGTTATCACATAGTGATCCTTTTGGAAGGATTATGCTCCCTTTGCTGTATGAAACTCTTTAATCTCTCTGTTTCACCAATGACAGGCAGCCATTCCATGAGAATATCCATGGTCACATAATCAGGAGTACACCTCTCTTCCCTCATCTGGTCCATAAGTTCAAAAGCCTTCTCTGGCATGTTCTTGTCACGAAGGCCCCTCAACAAGGCATTGAAGGTTGTCACATTTGCAGGCACATGTTTGTCCCTCATCTCATCAAACAGCTTGATGGCAAAATCAACATCTCTTCTCTTGCAGAGAAAGTCAATGAGAGTATTGTATATGACGGTGTTGGGCTGAATTTCGGATGTATCCATAGACTGGAAAATCCTCAATGCCTCATCAATTTTACCAGCTTTGCAATAACCATGTACAAGTGTACCAAAAGTGACAATAGAAGGCCGACAACCATCATCGATCATCTTCCCCAATAATTCATCCACAGCCAACAAATCTCCTGTTTTGCACAAACCAGACAACAAGGAATTATAGGTGTATACATCTGGCCCAAGACCAGCCCTTTTCATCTCCCCAAACAACTCATAAGCCTCACGCAACCTTTTCTTCCTGCAAAATCCACCAATCAAAATGTTGTAGGCCTTTGCATCCAGCTGAAAGCCAGATTCCTTCATCGATGATGCCATGGAGCATGCATCCTCCAACCACCCTGCTTGTGTCAATCCCGATATCATGGTGAAATACATGATTGCATCTGGTGAGTGCCCTTCATCCACCATCTTGTGGAACAACTCCATGGCAACACCAACATTGTTGGTGTGGAGGAAAGCGGCAACCAAAGTGCTGTAAGTTACCACATTGCCCCTGGCTTCTGGCCATGCAGTTCTTTTCTCCCTGAAGAACTCCAACGCACCCCCAATCCTACCTACCCGGCACAAGCCACCAACAATCGTGTTCAGGGTAACAACATTCGGCGCCACACCCCCCCTCTCCATCTTCCCCACCACCTTGCAAGCCATGTCAACATGCCCTACCCGGCAAAATGCATCAGCCAAGCAGTTGTAAGTAACCGTGTTGGGGACGCACCCATGCACAGTCCTCATCCGCTCTTCCACAAACACGACGGCCTCCGGGACCCTCCCGCTCTTGCACAACCCATCCACGATCGTGTTGAGCGTGACAACATCCGGTAGGACGTCTGAATCCGGTCCGGACATTTCATCGATCACCCTGAGTGCGTCCCCCACGCGGCCGGCCTTGCAAAGGCCGTTGACGAGTATACCGTAGGTGATGGCGTCGGGCCGTACGGCCGCATCCCGCATGGAAGCGAAGACGGAGGTCATGTCAGAGATGTGGCGGGCGCGGGCGAGCGCTGCGAGGAGGGAGTTAAACATGGGGGTATCCGGCGCCGGGGCGCCCGCGGCGAGGGAAGCGAGGAGGAAGCGGGTGGCGTGGGTGGCGGAGGAAGGGAAGCACGTGAGAAGCTTCGAGATGATGGCGGCTAGGATGGGCGCGGAGGAAGGCGGGAGGCGGTGGCGGTCGGGGAGGGAGAGAAGGAGCGTGAGGGAGGCCGGGGTGAGGTCGTGGGAGGGCGCGGCAAGGAGGGAGTACAGCGCGGAGGCTAGGGAGGGCGTGTCGCGGAGGAGGCAGAGAGCGGAGGGGTCCGTCGCGGAGGAGGCGGAGGCGGAGGGGCCTGTCGCGGAGAGAAGGTCGGCAAGAAGGGCGGCGGCGGTCGGGGCGGGGGCGGGTGGGGAGCCGGAGGTGGAGGAGAGGTGCCCGAGCTTTGGGAGGGCGGACGTGAGCCGCCGGGCTGCGGACATGGTGGGCGGCGCGGGAGGGGAGCTCGGCGTCGGCGCCTCGACCGGCCGCGGAGAAGGCAAGTATCGTGCCACTGCGTTTGGCTGCGGGCTGCGGGCTGCCGGGATGCGGCGGCGAACGGTGCCCGTCTAGTGCGGCGGCAGTGTTACATGGGCTCCCTCCTAGGCTGCTTTCTCAAGTTACATGGGTTTCTGGGCTGATTTATGAATACCTAATCGGGCTAGCTGATATCGTGATATGGGCTGTAGGGGTTGGCCATTCGTGAACACAGTGTGGTTGGGCCGGCTAGTTCGGATGACTCAGCATTTTTGCTGTACAATTAGTCAATTACACCAGACCTTTCAGCACTTATTTTCTTAAGCTTATATTCTTATTTGGTTATCTGATGTTTAAAAAGGAAAAGGTACTGTTTCGGTCACTGAACTATGGCGATTGATTCATTTTGATCCCTGAACTGTACAACAGTATTAACTCGATCCTCGAATTATCAACGGTTTTAGGGTTAAGAACCAAAATAGCACTTTTCCCTTTCAAAAATGCAATGTTTCAGCATTTTCAGTCTATTTTCTCTATATCTCGAAGACACGTGTCAAATCTTAAAAAAATTGAAACAAAACTTATAGAACTCTCCAAACCGCTTCAGGTTGCCATCAAAGTCCAGCTTATCCAAAAAAAAAAAATCAAACTGGTTTCATGGTCTTCGTGTAGGCCATAACTTGTGCTTGGGGCACGCGCGATCTAGGGCCAGAACTATCAGGCGCCATATTAAGTGAGAGCAACGGATTGTTGCCGTCGGCCGCAACTCACCTTTGTTTTTTCTGATGCTCGAAGGAAGCAGGCGAACGAACCATTCCATTTTCGGAAGAGTAAGCTTTTTCTTCAGTTTCTCCTCTTTCTTTATACCTCATGTTTTGTTTTTCTCTGATGAATTGTTCGATTGATTTTCATTACTCGTGATGGATCTTACTATGCTGACTCATTTGGACAACTATAGCGACATATTTGCTGGATATTGACAGGCAGGCACCACGCATCGGGAGTTCCCTCCATCGGACGTATGACGTCATCACAGAAACTTGAAAAAATAACTACTGAAACTTGAAAATATACTAATGAAACTTGGCTATAAATACTGATGAAATTTAGAGAAATACTAATGAAACTTGGCTACAATGCTGATGAACTTGGGAAAATAATTACTGAAACTTGAAAATGTACTAATGAAATTTGGCTACAGTACCGATGAAACTTTGAGAAGACCAATGAAACTTGAAAAAATTACTGATGGAACTTAAAAAATACAATAAACTTGGCTAAATACTGTTGAAACTTGAAGAAGTTCATATAAAATTTAAAGAAATAATAATGAAACTTGGCTTATATACCGATGAAACTTGAAGTACTAGTAAAACTTGGCCAACTACTGATGAAACCTCATGTTTCACTATTGTTTAAAAATCACCTTGTTGTGGGTGTCACCCCACAACAGAAAACAGGGCTGCCCCCGATGCGCAATTCCGCGCACCCAAGACAGCTCAATGAGACTCTCGTGCTCTCTCTGGTGGCTCTCGCGGGTGGAAGGAACGCTACACTTGAGCTCGAAGAATCCGTTCATTATCTGCGTCGCCCTCCCCTTAAATAGGGGCGGGATTGTACAGCGCCATGCAATGGCGGTCTCTTTTCTTACAAACCCCGACCAAGGACCGGCGGGTCATTTCCTCACTATTTTACATGCTTTGCCCCCCACCTGCCCTCATGCAAGGGGCACCGGGGTCATCCCGCAGCACATTAGCCATACTCTTTACGGCTTTGCCCTTCTAAAAGACCACCACTGCGGGTCATAAGGGGTATTACACCCGCGCGGCGATTCTGAACGGTGCGCCCACCTGACATTCATTCGGGTACCCTGATAAGGCGTCAGACTTGTCGGCGCATCCTGCTTGTTTCACCTGCTGCGGCGGTGGCGCTTCGCTCACTTACCTTCGATTCCGTCCCTCTTCCTTGATTCGCCGGACGTCGGCTCATGAGCCTCCGGCTTGGGCTTGCTCCTCGTTCTGCTTCCGCCGCTCCGCTTAGCCCTGCGTCTGCTCCGCGCTCCGTCCACGTCTTTCGCCGCCCCGTTTGTGTTATCCACAGCTTCGCTTCGCGCGCCGCCCGCTCCGTCCTCGGCCAGCGGGCCTTGTACGAGCTTCGCTCCGCCGTTCCTGGCCTCTGCGCTCTCTCCCTTAATGTGTCTCGGCCGCCCTAAAAAAACAAAGAAGGGGGGGCGGGGGTACGGCGGAGACGGACCCTTCCTTCGCTCCCAAGACCGAGGGGGTACCTATCTCTAGCCTACAACAGGAGCCCCTCATGGTTGAGGGCTTGCTTCGCCATGCCCTTGGCCATGCCATAGATAGGCCTGAGTCTTGGTACTCTCTCGGGCATGTGGAACGAATCTCCCCTTTTAATGGGCGCCTGACGGTTGCGCTTCCCGAGGCCTCGGGGCGCGTTCGCCACGCAAGAAGACGCGCCGATGGCCCGTCGGCCGAGTCACGTCGCCGGTCCTTTCGTATGTCGTGATTACTCATTGCGACTCTTGGGGTTCAGCCGTTAATCGCCCATTAAACGCGCGCGCGACCCCCTCCTTTTGCGGGATTGGCGCCGGTGTAAACATCGAGGCTAAGGCTAGGGCGCCTTCCCTTATAACCACGGGATCCTGGGGGTGATGGGTTCCGTTTCTCTTGGCTTTCGCCCCCGGCTCCTTCTTTTCGTCTTCCTCCATTCCGTCGCGCCCGTGTTCGGCTCGCCACTCTCTCCTCTCACCGATGGCTCCCCGTCGTGGGCCGCAAATGAAGCCGGTCCTGAGTGAGGAGGATGCTGCCGCGTTGTCCCCGGCGTTAGGGCGCTCGTCCCTGGGGCCAGACGACCTGGATGCTCTGGCGGCGGAGTTTGGCGTTCACCGCCCCTCCATGCGAGCCCCAGGTCGGGAGGAGACGCCCCGCCCTCGAGCCGACGAGGCGGTGGTGTTATTGCTTTCTTGGGCGGGGCTCCGTTTCCCCTTGGCGGTGGTGGAGGTGCTGCGCATTCTTTAGGCGTAACTCACGGTGACCTTAACGCCATCGTCGCATGGCGGTGTTGGATTGAGCTTCCGTCCGCTCCGTCATCTTGCCGACCGGCGCGTGTTCTCTCTCATCGAGGACGCTTTCCGGCAGCCCAAGCAACAAAAGGCCGGCGACGGGGTCGGCGATCTGCCGGATCATCGAACTTCCAAGCAAGCGCTTTAGTGAAGGAGATCCCCGTCGCCGCCGCCAAGGGGAAATGGGAAGCTGGCTGGATGCAGCGTTGGTATTACCAAGCTCTCGACGGCTTGGACTTGCCTCTCCGCACTACCATAGGCCCTGTGCAAGCGATCCGGTCGCCCAACCTGGAGGCGACAGCGGAGGAGCCTGGGCTCCTTGTGTACCTGAAAGCCCTCCGCTATCAGAGCACCATGCGCGACCTGGCGGAGGAGTTTTGCCTCTGCCGCTTCGAGCCCCTGGCAAGGAACCCCGCCGTCACCTTGGAGTGGCCCGCGGATGGCACGCTGATCGTCCACCGGCCCCAAGGGACTCGTAATCTTGGGCGCGGGGCGGCGGAGAGGCGCGCACGTGGTCTTCTGGGCCCCTGCCGCCCCGCGGAGTACGAAGCTGCCATGGAGACGGCGGGGCGGGGCGCAATCCCCGCGTCGCTCAATAGGGGCTTCGTCCGGCTCCTTCGCCTCGGGGCACTGGGGGCTCCCCTCTGCCGAAAAAGCGGGCCCGGGTGATCTCCGCCCACCCGCTGCAGGCTGTGCCTCCTTCGGACGAGAGCGGCGGTGCGAGCGAAGACGACGATAACTTTGACACCGATGGGGAGGAGGAAAAAGAGGAGGCGGAGGGAGATGAGCAGGGCTCCTCCGTCTCCGCCGCGGCGATGTCCTCCGCCTCGGCACGTGCAAGCGGCCCTTCCCACGGGGTCGGGCCGTCCGGAGCGCGCTCCGCCGGGCTCTCCTTCTTCAACATTCCCGGGGTGGAGTTCGTGGACCTTGACGATGACGCGGAGGCGAGTAGCCCCGCCCGAGGCAGCGTCGTCCCTCTCCGAATCGTCGTCTCCCGAGGCGGCGCGAGATCCTCCGGCGTCGTCGACTCGCCGAGGGGGCGCGTGACATCTATCTGAGCACGCTCTCCCGATACCCTCTGGCGCGAAGGTCGACCCCAAACTTTTCCCATGAGCTCCTTAGGTGGCATCGATCTTTCGGGCTTGATCGAGGGCGCGCACTGAGGAGGGCGTGGAGATGACGGACGTGGCTGCGGTGCCGGACCTCTGCCCATGGCGTCGGACGCTGGCCTCCCGCCTTGCCGAGGTGGGCGGCGCTGGCCTCGATCCCCGCCGCCGCCTCTGGGCCGGACTTCAGGCGAGGTCTCTTCCTCCGGCGCCGGTTCTCGAGTGGGCACGGAGGTTCTGCTGGTTCCTCCGCCGCTTCTCCCAGCCTCGATGTGTCCGGGTTCTTCGGCCCCGTCTCAGGGCTTCGGCATAATCCGAGGTGATTCGGGGCCTACTTCGGGGCTCGACACCTCGGGGCTCTCCCTCCTGGACTTCCATAGCCGGGCTATGGCGTCCCCGGCGCTGAGGAAGATGCGCGGGGCCTTCCTTTCTGAAACGGAGTCTCGTCGCCTCTTCGGTGGTATCAACGACCACGCGCTGGGTGACGCCGCCACCGACTTCTTCATGAAGGTTCACCATCCCTGTTACCTCCTTCGCGTGCCCCTCAGGAAGGTTTTACTCACCGACTTACTTTTGCTTTTTGCTTTCCCTCAGGCGCTTCGTGGTCTGCGGAGGTGTCCAGGCGGGTTCAGGTGAACACCCGCCACTACCTCCAAGTGAATCGGGAGCTCGACGCGGCCCAGAAGCGCGCGGAGGAATCGGATGCGGAGAGGGCTCGCTTGGAGGGGGCCCTGCGATCTTCCACCGAAACCCTGGCGAGGGTCCAGGAAGAGCTGAGCCAGAGCTGGGATCTGGCCGCCCGGAACGGGGAGCTGGAGGACCTCGTTTCTTCCATGAAGGCCAGTCTCGCTGCCGCAGAGCAGGCTCGCGCCGTGGCCGAGCGGAACGAGAAGAAGAAGGAGGGCCGCATCGAGGAGTTGAAGGATCTCCTGAAGGTTGCGGAACTCGCAAAGGAGATGCTAAAGAAAGCCGCGGAGGAGCATCCCGCCAGCTCGCCACCGCTAAGGGCGAGGCTCAGATGAGCCTTGTGAGCAGCGTCAAGGGCGGAGGCGTTGCGAGACCGCCAGAGGCGCTGAGACCTTGACCACGGGATTGAGGCGACCAGCGCCTTCCTCCAGCAATTCCCCCGCCTTGGGATCGACGCATCGAGCCGCACCCCCGCGCCCGGCGCGGAGGCCATCAAATTCCTCCAGAACTCCGCCGGACTCTTGGGGAGCTCCGCCGTGGCCTTCGGAAGCCATTGCGCCTGCTTGGGGTCTTTGAAGACGGCGCAGCTCCTCGAGACTAAGGGCTGCACACACGTCCAAGAGCACTTTGGTGCCACCTCCGCAGCCGCGGGCCCCCTGGGGTTTTGTAATATCGTGTCGGCTGGGAAGGCTTCTCCTGCCGCAACTCGCCTAGCTTCTCGTTTCATCTCCGACCGGAATCACCTTGGCGAGGCGGCGGGGAGTCCGTCTTGGCGAGCCCGAAGCGGCGCTGAAGTGCTCAAGGCCGTGGCTAAGCGGGCTCGTCGAAGCGAGGAAGCGGGTGGGCGTTTCACCAAGCGCTTGTCGCGGAGGTAACGCGTTAGACTTAGCTAATCGCGGGCTCGTCGACGCGAGGCGGGTGGGGCGTTAGCTTCACCAAGCGCTCGTCGCGGAGGTAACGCGTTAGACTTAGCTAATCGCGGGCTCGTCGACGCGAGGAGCGGGTGGGGCGTTGGTTCGACCAAGCGCTTCGTCGCGGAGGTAACGCGTTAGACTTAGCTAATCGCGGGCTCGTCGACGCGAGGGCGGGTGGGGCGTTAGTTCGACCAAGCGCTTCGTCGCGGAGGTAACGCGTTAGACTTAGCTAATTGTGGGCTCGTCGACGAGGCGGGTAGGGCGTTAGTTCGACCAAGCGCTCGTCGCGGAGGTAACACGTTAGACTTAGCTAATGGCGGGCTCGTCGACGCGAGGGAGCGGGTGGGACGTTAGCCCGACCAAGCGCTCGTCGCGGAGGTAACGCGTTAGACTTAGCTAATCGCGGGCTCGTCGACGCGAGGGAGCGGGTGGGACGTTAGCCCGACCAAGCGCTCGTCGCAGAGGTAACGCGTTAGACTTAGCTAATCGCGGGCTCGTCGACGCGAGGGAGCGGGTGGGACGTTAGCCCGACCACGCGTTCGCTTTCTCCAGTCGCACCACACTGCATGCATAGGGACAATGAAATTTTTACGTGGAAACCCCCGAGGGGGAAAAAACCACGGGTGGGGGCGCTAAACGGCCCCCGATTGTAACTTTTCATTCATGGATATATGTGTGTACACACCTTTTTTTTGGGGGGGGGGAGTACATTCGGATAGTTACATTACGGGTAGAACCTCTTGAGCGCGTCGGAGTTCCAGGTCTTTGGTACGTCTTCGCCCTCTAGGGTGGCGAGCCGGTGCGCCCCCTTCGCCGTGGATTCCTTGATGACGTAGGGGCCTTCCCATGTGGATTCGAGCTTGGCAAACGTCGGGGCCGATTGTTTGAGTACCACGTCTCCCAGCACCAAGTCTCTTTTCCTGACCTTCTTCTCGAAGCGCGCGTCGAGGCCTTGGCGTAGGCTTTCATGGTGATCGGGGCTGTAGAGCGCGCCTCCTCGGTTAGGTCGTCGCGTGATGCCTCCGTGTCTGTGTCGGGCACTTGATGATGCGGAGGATCGGCTTTAATCTCGGCGGGTGAGACGGCTTCTCTCCGAAGATTAGCCTGAATGGGAGAAACGGTGGGGACGGACGCGGAGGTGCGGCGCCCGAGGACTTTGGGTAGCTCGTCCGGCCATGCACCCTTATTTGTGTTGTAAAGTCTTTTCTTGATGCCGTCTAGCGGCTGACCCATTAGCTCTTTCTACTGCGCCGTTCGCTGCGGTGCCCGATCGATGCGGCGATTTTTGTGCCGATGCCCTCGCAATATTCTTGGAACTTTTGGACTCGGCGAGTTCCATTGTCCGTGACTATCTCGTAGGGAACCCCGTACCTGCAAACGATTGTTTTCCAGAGGAACTTGGCTGTGGCCTCGGCTGTTATCTTCGCCACAGGCTCCGCTTCAATCCACCGGGAGAAGTAATCGATGACGACGATTACGAACTGTAGGCTTCCTCGGGCTTTGGCCAGCGGACCAACGATATCGATTCCCCATTTTGCGAAGGGCCAAATCGGGGGCACTGGGTGTAATTCGCTGGGCGGGGCTTTCTTCTGCTTAGTCATCCATTGGCAGGCATGGCAATGCTTGACCAGGTGCTCGTGATCTTGTAGAGCCGTCGGCGATAAAGGCCCATCTGAACACCTTGCCCGCGAGGTTCAGGGGGCTCGTGCGCTCATGAGTTCCTTCATCGCCTCGCGCAAAGCTTCGATTCCTCCTCCAGGATATCACGGCGAAGCCACGGAGCATAAAGCCCTCCGCGGAATAGGAGCCCTCGATTATGGCGTGCTTCTTTGCCCGTGCCTCGAGCCGTTTGGCTCAGGTGCCGTCTTGTGGGATGGTGCCGCCGAGGAGGTAGCTGTGTATTTCGTCTCGCCGATCCGCTTTGGTTCTTTGGAGTTATAGCGTTGACTGGGAGGCGATGGAGGGGGTCCAGAGCACCTCGAAGAATACGGTCGGGGGTAAAGCGCCTCCGGACCCCGCTGCCTTTGCCAGCTCGTCGGCTCGTTCGTTTTGCGACCGTGGAATCGCACGAATGGAGAACCCGTCAAATGTTCTTTCCATCGCCCTTATCACCTCGACGTATTTCTGAAGCTGTTCGTCCCTCACCGATACTCCTTAGAAACATGTCGCCGATAAGCTTCGAGTCGGTTTTAGGATGGCGCGCTGGCGCCTATGGTTTGGCCTTTGCGAAGCCCGGAGGAGTGCCGTACTCGGTGTGTTGTTTGTCGGCGGAATTCCAGCCGCCGCGAACTCGGCCGCTTCTCCACCCGGGGCGCGGACGATGGCGCTATGCTGCGCTTATGCACCCCCAGATCCATCGGAATTGACGAGCCACACGTCCGCGTCGTCGTCGCTGTCGGGTGTCGGCGAAGTCTACTCCGCGACGAAGTCGGCCAGGACCTGGCTCTTGATTGCGGTGCGTGGCACGATGGTTAGCTCGAAGGGGGCGAGTTCGACCGCCCACTTGCTGACGCGCCCTGAGCTCTGTTTGTTCGACAGCATGGAGCTTAGCGGGTACGCCGTAGGTACCTTGATCCGGTTCCCTTGAAAGTAATGCCGGAGCTTCCTTGATGCCATCAATAGCGCATACGCCAGCTTTTCCATCTCCGTGTAGCGCAGCTTCGCTCCCTGCAGGGCCTCGGAGACGGCGAGACCGGTTCTTTGCTTTGGAGCTTCTCTCGACGCGAGGCAATGACGCCGCGGAGGTCTGCGGCGAGTAAGCGGCGGCTCCTCGCCTTGCCGGGCCATAGCGTATGCAGCTTCATGAGGCCCCGCTTCAGGCTATTGAACGCAGCTTGGCATTCGTTTGTCCAGAAAAAACCTCGCTTCGTTCATAGGCTCGAAGAATGGGAGGCTTTGCTTCACGACTTGGGCAGAACTTTCTGAGGCCGCGAGCCGTCCCGCCAGTCTTTGAACGTCCTTGATGCTTTTTGGCGGTGCCATGTCTTAGATTGCTTTAATCTTTTCGGGGTTGGCCTCGATACCCCGCTCGGACATAAGGAATCCGAGTAATTTTCTGACGCACAATCGAAAACACATTTTTCGGGTTAAGCTTCACTTTTTCTTCCGAAGAGGGTCGTTGAAGGTTTAGCGAGGTCCGCGACGTGGTCCTCTTTCTTGGCGCTTTTGACGACAATGTCGTCGACATAGGCCTCAATGTTTCGCCCGAGCTGCTTAGCAAAGATTTTGGCGATTAGCCTGACGAAGGTGGCCCCCGCGTTTTTTAGGCCGAATGGCATTTGCACAAAACAGTATGTGCCGAAGGGTGTGATGAAGACAGTCTTGTCTTCGTCTTCCCTCCGCATGTACACCTGGTGGTATCCTGAATACGCATCGAGAAAACTCATCATCTCCGATCCCGAGGTGGAATCGACGAGCTGGTCGATGCGAGGCGAGGAAGTCGTCGCCGGGCATGCCTTGTTGGTCGGTGAAGTCGATGCACATCCTCCATGCCCATTGGATTTTTTAACAAGGACCACATTGGCGAGCCATTCGGTGTGGATGGCCTCGCGTATTATCCCAGCGCGAAGCAACTTCTCCACTTCTGCCTTTGCCGCGTCCTGCCTCTCCGTGGCGAGCTTCCTGAGCTTTTGCTTTTTCGGCTTCGCGTCTGGCCTGATGACCAGCCCGTGTTCGATCGTAGCTCTCTGCACGCCGGGGATGTCCCCCGGACCCCATGCGAACACGCTTTCGTACTCCTGAAGGATTTGCAGCAGTGCTTGCTCCTCCGCGGGGGTGAGGGCGGCGCTAAGGGTGACCGTTTTATCACCATCGGGCTGCAGGGCCACCTTCTTCGTTTCTCCTTGGGGCGCGGTTTGGGAGCCACTTGTCATGCCGCTTCGGCGGAGGATCTTCTTCCATCGCGTAAACGTTCTTGACCTGAGGGCCCTTCCAAGTCTATTCTCCGAGCGAGAGCTTGGTCCCCCCGGATTGTGATGGTACCGCCGGGCGAAGGCATCTTCATGCAAAGGAATCCATGGTGTATGATGGCCCGAAGGTCGTCGACGACCTCGCCCCATTATGGCGTTATATCGAAAGGCATGTTGGCGACATCGAGCGAGACGAGGCGAGTGACGCTGGGATCGCGGTGTTACAAAGGTTACTTCAACTCAATCTCCCGATAGTGCCGACCGGGTTTCCTCCAAAACCCACCGGTGCACCTCCGACCTCCTTAGGCGGTCGCGGGGATCATCATCTGGTGAAAGCGATGAGAGGATGTCGGCGCGCTTCCCGTCAACCGGCACCTGCGCACCTCGCGACCGCGATCATAGCGGAGACTACGAGGAGTCTTGATGGGGAAAGTGCACCCCGTCGCCCTCGTCGGTGAACATGATTGGCTCGTGCTCTTCTTTGGGGACGAAGGGCGGGTTGATCGGCGTGGTTGATCTGCTGGCGTATGCCTTCTTGTTGCCTTTTGGAGGGCATATGCGAGAGGACCCCGGTGATGGTGTTAATGACGGTGCATATGATTTATTGCTCCGTCGGGGTCGTTGGTGTTCGGGAGTGGCGGGGTGGTGGCGGGAGGAGTGCCGCCTTCTCTTTTCTTGGCCTCGAAACGCCGGTATCCTTCGATCACTTTGCAATGGGCCGAATCGTGTATGCCATTTTTGCCATGGTACTCGCAATGGTACCTTCTCCTGACTACCTCCTCCCGCTTGGGTGCCGGCCGGTCATGCTTGTCGTGCCAGCGGGGCGGGCTTCGCCTGCGTTGCTCCGGGTGCTTCCCCCTATCGTCGCGTCGTTCGACCCGTTCGTCAATGTAGTGAATTCTTCTTCCCTTGTCTTTTCCTTCGCGCTCTTGGGCGCGGGTCCTTCCCTTTCCCCTTGACGTGGGCTCCTTCTCCTGATCCCTCCGGCGGGGGGTTTGCTTCGATGATTCGTCCCGTGGTTTGTCTTCCCTCCGGGAGTTATCCTCCTCCGCCCGGGGGTACTCTTTCATTTTAGCGAACAGCTCCTCCACGGTGCGGACCTCTTTCCGGGCCAGCCTCTCCGCCAACGGTCCCCTTCGCAGCCCACACCGCACAGCGTTGATGATGGTGGTGTCGTTGACCCCTCGGATCTGGCACTTGATCTTGGAGAAGCGCTGGAAATAACTTTTGAGGGATTCTCCTTCGCGCTGCCTCACAGCGAACAAGTCGCTCTCCTCTTTCATCCCATCGAAGTTTCCCTGGAAGTTGCTTTCCATTTTGGCCTTGGTGGGGCGGCTTCGATGGAGCTGCTCGAGGGACGAGTACCATGAGAGGCGATGCCTTCGGCGCCAGAGCGCCCTTGGCCTTGATGTCGTCATCTCCCCGTAGCCTCCACGGCGGTGTCATACATGCGAGGAACTCCTGGAAGTGCCTTTGCTTGTTATGCGGTTTGATGGTGGGGAGCTTAAAGTTCCCTGGGGAGGGCCATCTCTTTGCGTGGAGCCTGGCGCAAAGGGGGTTGGGGTTGTCGTCGTTCCTGGTTGTTCTTGCGCGTGTCGGGGAGAGTACCTCCTGGTCTGGGCTTTCATCTTGAGACACCGTGAGGCCTTGGTTCGTCCGCCCCTTAGGCGTTGCACTTCCGCCATCAACTTTTCGTTTGCCTCCATCAACGCCCGCACATTGGGGTCGAGCGCTTCCTGCATACTCTGGGCCCCTCGTAAGGTGGCTCCTGCCCTGCGGCCGCCCGCCCGCCGCCCCGGGTGGTTTGATGCCTTCGCCGCGTCCCTCTCTGGTGCGGTTGCCGATCGCCGCCACTGCGCTCGGCGTCTGGGGCGCTATGAAGTCATCAAGAACGGGCAGCGGCGGCGCGCCTCCGGATGCCTCTCGGCGCGCAGGGCCCGATCCTCCTCGTCCTGCACCTGCATGCGACTGCGTGTCTGGCTCCTCAGCGATCTCCCTGACTCTCCGGCCGCAGCTCCCGTTGTAGCCCCTTGGGACGTGGTCGCGGCCTTCCTCTTCGGTGGCATGGTCGTCGGCGGTTTGTCGAACAGCTTGGGAGCGATGGCTTTCTCTAGCAATCGATCCCACGGACAGCGCCACTGTTGTGGGTGTCACCCCACAATAGAAAACAGGGCTGCCCCCGATGCGCAATTCCGCGCACCCAAGACAGCTCAATGAGACTCTCGTGCTCTCTCTGGTGGCTCTCGCGGGTGGAAGGAACGCTACACCTGAGCTCGAAGAATCCGTCCATTATCTGCGTCGCCCTCCCCTTAAATAGGGGCGGGATTGTACAGCGCCATGCAATGGCGGTCTCTTTTCTTACAGACCCCGACCAAGGACCGGCGGATCATTTCCTCACTATTTTACATGCTTTGCCCCCCACCTGCCCTCATGCAAGGGGCACCGGGGTCATCCCGCAGCATATTAGCCATACTCTTTACGGCTTTGCCCTCCTAAAAGACCACCACTGCGGATCATAAGGGGTATTACACCCAGCGGCGATTCTGAACTGCATGCGCCCACCGACATTCATTGGTACCACGACAAAGCGTCGACTTGTCGGCGCATCTGCTTGCCGCGTACGGCTGCGGTGGCGGTGGCCTTCGCTCCGCTACCTTCGATTCCGTCCCTCTTCCTTGATTCATCGGACGTCGGCTCGCATGAGCCTCTCGGCTTGGGCTTGCTCCTCGTTTCGCTCCGCGCTCCGCTTAGCCGCGTGTGCTCCGCGCTCCGTCCACGTCCTTCGCCGCCCCGTCTGTGTTATCTACAGCTTCACTCGCGCCCTTCGCCGCTCCGTCCTCAGCTTCGCCGGGCCTTGTACGAGCTTCGCTCCGCCGTTCCTAGCCTCCGCGCTCTCTCCCTTAACGTGTCTCGGCCGCCCTAAAAAAACAAAGAAGAGGGGGGGCGGGGGTACGGCGGAGACGGACCCTTCCTTCGCTCCCAAGACCGAGGGGGTACCTATCTCTGGCCTACAACACACCCGATGCAAAATAAGAAAGTTTCACGAGAACAAAAGCAAAGTTTCACCAGGCAAAATTCTAAGTTTCACACGTACATGTCTCATGTTTTGTGACAGAAAGTTTCTCTAGATCCGGCATGCCCCCACACCGGCCGCACCATCAGCGCCGCCGCGCCCAAGAACTGCACCACCCTCTACGTATCCGCCATCGCGCGGTTCAGCCGCACCACCAAGATGAAGCCTCCACACGCCAGGCGCATGGGAAGGGCGGCACATATATATATATATATATATATATATATATATATATATATATATGTATGTATAGTTGAGCTCCGGTGCTTGCTTTGCGTCTAGTTTATAAAATCCGAGACTCAAAATAGACGATCCGAACCGTCTATCTTGATTTTCTCATTGAAATCTCTTACATGACCAAATTTTTTATTTTTTTTAAATTTTTTTTGCTATTTATTTTGTATTTTTGAAAACCAGCAAATTTGGACGCTCCATAACTAATTAGATCGGTGATTTTTCAAAAATACAAAACAAATAGCAAAAAATTTTAAAAATACAAAATTTGGTCATGTAAGAGATTTCAACGAGAAGATTAAGATGAATGGTTCGGATCATCGATTTGAGTCTCGGATTTTATAAACTAACCGCAAAGCACGGTGTCTCCGGTGCTTTGCAAAGCATCGGAGCTCAACTCTATATATATCTACACACACACATATATATATATACATTATCATGATAGTATAAAAATAAAATACTAACATGGTAATATAAAAAACAAAATCAATCTGAACAGTTAGATCGAAAGGAATAGACGGCTCGTATTCATTTTAGTGTACCATAAAATTTATCCTTGTTATGTTGACCCAAAAGATGTAGGTAATACGGAATGACAAGACACATAAATATAACTCAATACTCCCTTTTCCAAATGTCTTAAAGCTGACCTAATGCAGTAACGTAGATAGGAGCTTGTTTAAACCATAATGCTGTTCAGAACTTGTTGGCCGTTGCACATTAGGTTTGGCAACTTGATTTGGAACTCAAGTATGTACCATTGTATTGTGCAAGTTTAAAATTTGTTTTCAAGAATTTGTCCCTAAAATCTAAAAATTGATATGTTGGGGGTAAATTCAAATTTACATCTTCCCATGATGGGCCATGAAGCACATAATCTTCTAGGACTGTAACTGTCCTGCCATGCATCATTACCACACGGATCAATATAAACCTTGCTCAAGGAGTCACAACATCTGTTGCCGGTGACCATGCTGTGACACTCAAGCCATGGAAGGATGGAATACCGCGCTATCCTTGCATAAAAACCCATGTTGCCGGTTTACGGTCCATTCGATGTATCAGGAATTAGTATATCGGGATCCCCTCTATACCAACCATTTCTTGTGAAAACTAAAAATTCCTCTTAAAATAAAAATTTTCCTATGATTCATAGGAAAAAGGGGTTTATTTTAACGAAAGATCGATAATCTTGCTAAGAGAAATTGGTTAGGGAATTTATATTGTCGATTCTGTTATAAGAGGGAAATTGTTTAGCATCTTTTTTCATTACCATATAGCTAGGTCAGTTTGGCATTTAGTTCAAATTGTCCCGGGGTTGAGTTATCCAATAAATATTCAACATATGATTGGGAACTGGTTGTCAGGGATGAGCTCTCAGAGTACAAAGCTTATCTAGGTGGGAGTAGATTCAATTTTTTAGGCTATTTGGTTTTATCGTAATGACATGGTTTTTGACCAAAAAAATATGACTTCTATGCAGGCTATCTTTAGGGCACCATATTGGCTACGGCATTGGGCGTTACTATAACCGAACGATAAAGGGGAGACTTTTCACCAAGTAGGCTAGTCTATGGAAGTTGATGCCATGGTGTTACTTTTAATTTGCCTGGAGATTCAATAATAGGATATCAATGTTATGAAGTTTTCCTTCAAATATCTATTTTTGTTCTCCCTGTAGCGAGTTAGTGTGGTGATGTAATAATTTCACATCGTAATTTTGTTTGGATCATGTACATCTTCGGACGTAGAAGAGACTAGATTCTATCCATTATTAAAAAAACCATAAGCCTAGCAACCCAACTCATATTGGGTACAAGTGGGCTCCACCGTCTAAGCCAACTAGTTGAGTTGGACTAAACATCCGCACTCCAGGTTCGATGGATAATTTGCCTTTTCCTATGTGGAGTCAAGAGAGGTGTGGGAAACAATAGATGCTAACATGGCAAGAATATGTGGTAAAACATGTCCTCCTACAAGTATCTTTGATCCATATCCAAAATACAATGGACGATTTTGGCCAATTTGAAATATGAGGGACCAAAGTAACATTTTCGTGCAGCTTTAGGAACCAATTTGGCTAATCACTTTGGGCTTTCGCAAAAAATATAGGTGTAACAAACTGTGAACTTGCCATTCTCGAAGTAACGTAACAAATTTGATGGTGCCTATACTATCGTATAGTGATCCTTTTGGGAGTCATATGCTCCCTTTTCTACATAAAATCATCTAATCTCTCTGTTTCACCAATGACAGGCAGCTATTCCATAAGAAGATCCATGGCCACATAATCAGGAGTACACCACTCTTCCGTCATCTGGTCCATAAATTCAAAAGCCTTCTCCGGCATGTTCTTATAACGAAGGCCCTTCAACAAGGCGTTGAAGGCTGTCACATTTGCAGGCACATGTTTGCCCCTCATCTCATCAAACAGCTTCATGGCGAAATCAACATTTGTTTTCTTGCAGAGAGAGTCAATGAGAGTATGGTATATGACGGCGTTGGGCTGAACTCCAGACTCATCCACACAGTGAAATATCCTCGATGCTTCATCAATTAGACCAGCCTTGCAATAAGTGACGGCAAAAAGGCTGACAGCCCTCATCGACCATCTTCCGCAATAATCCATCAACAGCCAAGAAATCTCCAGTTTTGCACAAACCAAACAACAGGGCATTGTAGGTGCACACATCTGGCTCAAGACCAGCCCTCTTCATCTCCCCATGCAACTCATAAGCCCCACGCAACCTGTTCATCCTGCAAAATTAAACTCACCAATCAAAGTGTTGTAGGACTTTGCATCCAGCTGAAAGCCAGACTCCTTCATCGATGGCGCCATGTTGCACACATCCTTCAACCGCCCTGCTTGTGTCAATCCCCATATCATGGCGAAATACACGATTGCATCTGGTGAGTGTCTTTCATCCACCATCTCGTGGAACAACTCCAGGACCAGGCCAACATTGTCGGCGTGGACGAAAGCAGCAACCGAAGTCTGTAGGTCGCCACATTGCCCCTGGCTTCAGGCCAAGCTGTTCTTTCCTCCCTGAAGAACTCCAGCGCACCCTCAATCTGACCAACCATGCATAAGCCACCTACAAATGATGTTCAGCCTGATAAAGTAGCATTGTATAAGGGTTTATTTGCTTATTTTTCCTCTTCTGTTCACTGTACAATACAGCGCACTTTGGGCCCATAGTACACATGCTGCATTCCTGGTGCCAACCTAACATGGTATCAGAGCCAAGTTGTTCCGAGTAGGCCTGAAGCTCGAAGGAGCTGGAGCTGGGAAAGAAGAGACGGTGATCAGCAGTACCATGAAGGTAGTGAAGGACATGGAGAAGGCGACTGTAGTGTATGGTGGTGGGGGAAGCATGAGCTCACCAAACACATCGGCGTCGATGCTCACTATGTCCGGTCTCAGGTGCAGGCTCAGATGGTTACTCTTCGTCATGTGTCTTTAGATCTTCAGATTGCTGATTTCTTTACCAAGGCACAGACTAGAGCGCAACATGATCAACATCTCTCCAAACTCAGTATTGTAGATCCATCATGAGTTTGAGAGAATGTTAAAGTAGCATTGTATGGTGGTTTATTTGCTTATTTTCTCTCTTCTGTTCACTGTACAATACAGCCCACTTTGGGCCCATAGTACACATTCTGCATTCCTGGTGCCAACCTAACATAGCCATGCACAACCCATCCACGACGGTGTTCAACATGAAAACATCCGGTGCGACGTCGAAGCCTGGGTCGGGCATTTCATCGATCATCCTGAGCGCGTCCCCCACACGGCCTGCCTCACAAAGGCCTTGACGAGTATGCCATAGGTGACAGCGTCGGGCAGGGCTGCCGAACCCCGCATGGAAGCGACAAGCAGGGTCATGCCGGGGAGGTCGCCTGCACGGGTGAACGCGGCGAGGAGGGGGTTGAACGTGGGCACACACGGCGCCGGGGCGCCCGCGGCGAGGGAGAATTGGAGGAAGATGTCGGCGGCAGCGGGGGAGGAAGGGAAGCGCGTGAGGAGCGCCGAGCGCGATGGAGGCCAGGGTGAGGTCGTGGAGGAGGGGTAGAGAGATAGGACAGTGTCTTTATCATATTCGTGTTTTTTAGCAAATATATATACGAATTTGAATATTATTAAATATGAATACAAATTGGACAGTGTATTGGATACGAATATTAATTAGATATTTATTTAATCCGGTCGAATACGAATATCTTTAACTTTAGCATACATCGGAAATTTGAATCGCTGGCTCTGTGAAAGTCATGTCTCTTATCTGTGGATCCCTACGTGCATGCATAGGATAGAGGGAAGAGTGTTTAGAAATTCCACGGCTGGTACTCCAAATTACTACTCTATACCACTATTCCCTACATACTCTATCCCTCCCTCTAAAATTTCTTCATACTTTACACTATACTTTAAAAGATTCATTTCTTCCATCAGCTACTCTATCCAGATGAACAGTGTTATAGAACTCCTGCTACGGATGCTCTTACACGGGCTGGGTACTAGGCAACTTGTAGTCTTGTAGCACTGTAGCAATGCAGCATAGGTGTGAGTCGATCGCTTCCTGAGCGCATACATAGGGCGAGTCGGCCCACAAGGGCTGGGCAGCAGCAGTGGAATTTTTTTATATTTTCTATTTATTTATTTTATAAATTAAATAATAATACCTCACAAAATTAAATAAATAGACTCATATAACCCATTGGTTGGGTGAAAAGGAAAAATAGCCCAACTAATGGGCGACAAGAGGTTTTTTTGAAAAAAAAGAAAAAGAAAACTACTATCTTCTTTACTCTCGACCTTTAAACCACTAATAAAAAATCACAAAAAATTATGAACAAATTTGGTAGCTAGGTATGCTACTTTCAAGATCTCCTCAAAATATCAGCTCAAAATATTATTTCATAATGAGAAACAAAAAAGACAAATTTCTAAAAATTGGAATTTGTCTTTTTTGTTTCTCATTGTATAGGTACTGTTTAGAGCTAAAATTTTGTGAAGAACTTTAAGGTAGCACTCCCTACACTACCAAATTTTTTAAGTGACTTTGTGATGGCGTTTTGAAGAATAAGAACAAGACATATTATTCTGATTTTTTTTTACAATAATCGCTTTGGCAATAAGGACACTTGTTGCCCGTTGGTTAAGTAAGAAGGGAAATCTCGTCCAACCATTGGGTGAGATTACCCTTCTCGTCCAACCAACAGGCAATTTTTCTCTTTTTTCCCAACCAACGGGTTATAGGCGTTTATTTATTTAATTTTGATGAATGGGATATTATTTATTTAATTATGAAAATAAATAAATATAAAATATAAAAAATTCGCAGCGGTGCAACTCACATGGCTGGTTGGCGGGGAATCAATAGCAAAGGCCCCAGAGTTGATGGGCTGGGAAGCAGTACAAAGTTGTTGATGGGCTGGCCAGCAGCACAGGCCGAATCTGGATGCTGTATGTATCCGCATCCGCCGATATTTAGCTAACCGTATTCATTTCTGTATTCGGAAAAAAAAAAGATGGTATCCATGTCAGTATCCGTTTTGTATTCGGATACAAATAATATGAATATAGATACCTATTTTTCGAATACGGATGTCGAATAATTCGAATTATCCATATCCATTTTCCACCCTGGGGGAGGGCACGACAAGGAGCGAGTAGTGTAGTGTTTCTTTCCGCGTTTGCGTTTGCTTATAAGCTGAAAATTTGTTATTTTTGTACAAGTCAAACATTTTGACGTTTGGTAGCCAATTTTTGTAGATCTTACTATTTCTTCTCAAAGCTCTCAAAACCATTTTTTTAATAATTTTTTGATCCCTCGGATGTCCTTATCGATGAGGTATAAATCTCCAATTTAAACGCAACCGCAACTGTAACCGTCGAAAGAAACACTGTCTAGAGCCCGGCGCGAAGGAGGGAGCGGGGGATACCAAAGCGGAGGGGTCGTCGTCGTCGAGAGGAGGTCAAAGAGAAGAAAGGTGGTCAGGGTAGAGACGTCAGCCGCCGGGCTGCGAACATGCTGACCATGAAGGAAAGGTCTCGTACTCTCGTGAATCGTGTGTCCCCGGCTGCGGCGTCAAGAAGCTGTGCCTCTCCCATGTCTCTTGTGACTACTGCGCACGCCGCGCGTCTTACATGGGCTTTTGGGCTGTTTTGGCAAGCTAGGCCTACTTCTGTGAATGCCTTGTTGGGCTAGCTGGTATGGACCATAATTGGGGCAAGCCATTTATGATCACAATATGGCTGGTATGGGCCACAACTTGATGCTCAACTTAAAAATGGAGAGAAATCAGGCAGCGAAATGCATGTATAGCGCCTTGTTCTTTACTATAATCTACGTATGGATATTTGTTCTTTTAAAACCCAACAAGATTTGTCGCTTTATAAATATTTTTAAAGATCGTAACGCTTCTTCTCAAAAATTTCAAAACCAAGTTTTAATAAATTTTTGGCCTCTTCAAGCCCCCATCAAGAGCTCACAACTTTTTTTAATTATAATCCACAACTTTCGGAAGAAAAAGACAAGGCAAAGTGTCCAACATCCCCTGCCCAGCCCCACCCATGGAAACACACGAAAAGGTGTCCAACATTATCATGGACTGAGCCTGTTGTGAATTGATTTTTTTCTTTATCTTTATGAAAGCTTCGACTTTCTAATGTCGTTACATCTCAAAGTCACAAAATAAACATTCTCAAATCCAACACGATTATTAGTTTCGCCTTTTCGAATCCCTTAATCAAAACAGTCAAAATTCAGTTTATCACATAATTTCAGCACTAGATATACTCAGCGTTAACATGTTGTTCATCTAGAATCTTTAACATAAAAGGTACTAGGCACGACTCTATTTCAGAGTAAAAAAAGAAGTCTGAGGCCCTGTTTGGCAAAAAAAAAAAAATTGTACACCAATGGGTGAAGTCATTGAATTAAATAAGTTTTCATGGCACAACGGCAACAAACTGGCCAAGTGGCCATCAGAGCATCCGTAGCAGAAACTCTATAAATACTGTAGTGCTGACTTGGCGAGGATAGAATTTCTGGTAGAGTGAAGGAATCTTTTAGGGTATAGTGTAAAGTGTGAAGGAATTTTAGGAAGATGGATAAAGTTATGATAAATAGTGTTTTAGAGTAGTAGGGATAAGATTTCTGGTGTGAATGCTCTCACAATTCACAAATGACAGGTCAGCACAGTGATCCAAGGGCCCAACGAAAATCTTTCCCTATCTTCAACTTCAGAGTGGAATAGTTCTGTGGAGATCTTCATTCACATTCACATTCCATCCCCATTTTACATTTTTTTCCCATTAAAATGATAATCTGTACATCACTGATAATCGATTATTCTCCCTATTCGTGCTTATATATACACACACACAGGTACAACAACCGGCGGCATGCATAGGTATAAAAGGCATGCAATGCTGGGGACTCTTTTACCTCTACATAAATACTCGACGCAAGAAACCAAAAATTTTACGGCGGCAACATGATCAGTTCCCCTCGTCGCCATCCTCGCCGGCTCCGGCCAGGCACAGCTCCTGGCCGTCACTGACCGCGCCGGTGCCCCGCGCGTTGGCTCCAACTCCGACTCCGACAAGGTACAGCTTCTGCCCGTCGTCGACCATGTCGACGTCCTGCAACCTGGCTCCGTCCTCGCAGAGCAACCGCATGGACGAGCCGGCCGGCAGGGCGAGCTTCTCCTGCGCTGACCTGACGAGCCCCTCGATCGTGTGGGGGATCCACAGCACCACCCCTTCTCTCCGCTTCTCGCGGGCGTCCCACGGGTGGTAGGGGAACACCGAGCATCGCCGCGGGTGCATCTTATCTGCAAACACAAGTAAAAAAGATTGCTTCTTTCGTCAGAAATCAGAAATGCAAGGTGTGCAGGTGTATTCGCAGAGATTCTGAAGCTTCTGAACTTGCCTCGCACTTCTTCGGCGCGTGCCGGGAACTTGGAGAGCTCATCGGCTTTCGCTTGCTCCAGCAGCAGCATCAGCGACTTGCTGCCGCACTTGCGCCCTTCGTCGAGTGGAGTGGTGCCCCATCTGCGTACGTGCATGGCAATGTAAAAGTGTTGCCTTCAGAGCTGCATACATAAGAGGAGGATGAGATAATTCTCCCTTCTTTTGCAGTACCTGTCTGTGGCGAACACGCTCGCGCCTGCGTCTATCAGCATCTTGGCGACGAGATACAGGCCCTCGGCGGCGGCTATATGGAGAGGAGTGCGGTGGTCGTAGTCCTTGGAGTTTGGATCGACGCCGTAGGCCAGAGCCCTGCGGATGAAGTCCGAGTCTCCCTTCGCGACGGCCGTGCAGAGGTGGCTCCCGGCGTTCTTGAGGCTCAGTTTGACTCCTTTGCTGAAGAGCATCGCGGCCACCCGGTCGTGCCCCTGCTTCACTGCCTCCAGCAATGGCGTGTTGCCAAATTTATCTGGGTTTGAGACAAAATGCAGGTACAGAAACGTGTGAGCATATACGCATTGGTAGATGGTAGTACTATACAGCTATGCAAATAAACTAGAAATGACAACATGGATGGACTTGAGCTCATGAGCTGAGTGAGCATACCGACAACATCGATCTCAACGCCTTCGTGGATAAGGAACCGCACCACATCCTCGTACCCTTTGCAAGCTGCGAGATGCTGTGAGGAAGACCATGGTTACATTAGACATTCATTGTGTTTCATGAAGAGTAAAATGCTCTGAATAAATGAAAATTGGATGCTCAATTAGGCATGTACTAGCAGTTCATACCAATGGAGATCGCCCATCGTAGTCGGTGTTCTTTGGATCAGCTCCTGCCCGGATCAAACTTTTGAGCTGATGAAGATCACCGTAAAAGGCTGCGCTGTTTACTCTTAAGGTGAGCTCAGCCTCCTGCTTCCCTATATGGAATGTGATGTCGGATTCTAGTTGTTTTATCCGCCCACCATATTCATTGGTCTGCAGTCAGAGGCACACATCAAGATAAATCCACTATCAATGAATTCTTCTCTTTTTTTGGAAGAGGACACTATCAATGAATTTGTAGAATTCCATAAGAATAAGATCTGCCATGTTGATAGTTTCTGATATGTACCTCAGAAAGGTTGCTCAAAATTTTCCTTCCATCAACGAAATAGATTTCCAATATGTTTGTGAACAACTGTTTATCAAGCCGCAGGAGCCTACAAAGTTCGCAGACACGAACAGTGTAGGGCTGTGGAATATTGCAGAGGACAGCAATTTCACCGAAAGAACTCTCAGGCTCCAACATTAGAATAGTCTCTTCCTGACCATCTTCACCGATGCCAACACCTTCCTGAACAGCCCAGGAGCGTATCATAATAAGTACAGATATATAACTAGCTATACATGTAAAACAACCACAAAAAAAGTTCACAGTAAGTACTTAGTACTTTGATTTAGAAGGCATTCAATACAGAACTCATTGAATAATGAAAGAATCAAATAATTAAGCAATTACCCCTAGGCTCAACTCACCAGTGCACCATGACAGACAAAGTATAACTGGTCAACCGCACTTCCTTGCTCCAAAATAACCTCACCAGGTAGGAAGAACTCTTCTTGCAGCCTGATCACCTGCCAAGCACAAGAACATGTTGAGAAATATTGGGAAAATTTTCATAGTTATACAATAGATCAACATACATATTTTAACCAACATAAAAGGGTGCTTACAATCTGTTGAATGAATTCTGTTGAACATCCTTTGAACAATGGAATGCTTTCAATATATGGCTTGTACAGTGTTTGAGAAATCTGGAAATACAATTAAACGTGTCATCAGTGGCAACAGACAAGAACACAGTTAATATGCCTTGTAAAGATGTACAGACTTGTGAAACACTAGAATCGTAAGCTGATAATTATAGAAAATACAATTTTTCGAACTGTTTCACATAAGGATGGCAAGAAATGCAAAATATGACTCATCACCTTTGCACGGATAGAAATTGGGATATCCTGAAGTACGGAAGCTTCAGTGTAGCTGCTCTCATACTGCAACCTCAAGTGTCCCTTGATTTGTTCTCTGATGTCCTTTCCAAGTTTATTTCTGTTCATATACCTGATAACTTCTTTCATTTTGTCCCTAAATCGCTCTGTTTTCGAGCCTTTGACAATGAGCGCAGTCATGTTACCGATGAGGTAAGCTCCAAGGATCATATCAAAGGAAACATAAATCATGATAAATATCATTTCCCTGATATTTACAGCATGAATGTCACCATAACCTGCAGAGGAAAAAGAATATTTTTAGCGTTTTAAATTTTAAAATATCCATGCTAAGTTTCTCAGAAACCAAAGATGGAAAAGGTGAATGCTATGTTTTGGAAATGAGACCATAACTTACCAACAGTTGCCATGGTGACAATGGCGAAGTACAATGATGTTATATAACGCTTGGCAAGATCAATCTCCCTGAAATGAGAATAGTTGTAGTCTCCCAACTGCAAACTCCCTATCCATGTATACCCTTCCATTGATTCAGGAAGTGTTGTGGCCAGGTAATAGAATATACAGGCTGCCGTGTGTGTGCAGTAGAGCTCCACAACTATGAGTTTTACTATCCTTGTGAACAGGTAGTTCACACGGATGTCCTTTTCCAAACTCTTGAAGAATTCTACGACCTTCATAGCTCGTGTTAAGCGAATCCACAACAGGTATCTTACTTCTTCTTTACTCCCACAAGCCTGTTATAGTATGATATAAAAACGAGAACAGACAAGATAAATGTTAATCTCAGCACAAATACCACTGTAAGTTAACCAGTGAGGCAAATATATATCATTAGCAAAATAGTAACCTTATAGATGGCATCCCATGGGAAGCAGCCAAGAAGGTCAAAAATGAAGCTTGATTTGCAATATCTGAATTCAAAAAACCGTGGTTCAAGGTCAAATTTGAGTTATCGCATAACATATTTTAAAGAGCACAAACACTTAAACAGAAGCTATGTCATATTCTTACAAGGATAAAATTTAAGTGTAAAAGTTGCAAACGCCCTATGGCAAAAGCATTTCCATTCCAGCAACTTGAAAAGAATTGACAATTTTGACATATCACTTTTAAGATCTGGTCATTTTATGATTCTGATTTTTTTTAGAGGACAAGGTGCAAATATATGGACTACTTAGAAGATGCAACTATAAGGCAATGAAGTGCATGTTCAGTTTTTTTAAAAACACACACACACACACACACAAACGCTCACCTTATTCTAGTTGTATAATTCAAAGCAATAACTTTTACAAAGAAAATCAAAGCAATATATGAAGAAATGTTACCGGATGGCAATAGAGGTCGGATTGTATATAATTCGGTATGTGTCAGGGTCACGGTATGCCACAAAAAAATTCAGAACAATATCAATAAGGAACGCAATCTGGCCAGCAATGTCCAAGAAGAACAAGTTTCTAGGAAGCCCTCTGAAGAAGCCGAATTCCAATGGCGTAAAGAAGGAACTATAGACTGCCCAACCCAGTATGAACCTCGTCCATAACCGATACCACCTGCAGCAACACCATCCAATTAAAACAATCAAGTTCAGTCAATTAGTAACCCAGTTAAGTTTACATTGGAACAGTGCAAAATGCTCATCCTATGATTCACTTAAAAAGACATGGATAAAAAAACAACATTCTTCAGGGCTTTAAGTTCCCAAGATGATCAACTTTAGTTTACCGAAGTTATTGGCCAACAACCATACAATTTTATTGCCTAGGAAGGTTCGAACTGATTGAGAAAGCAGCTAGCGCCACACATGGCCTCTGCTAATTAGGTCAAAAGAAGTAATTAGGCCAAACAGGCCCTCTGTTTAAGCACTAGTGCACACAGCAGCAGAGTTTATCAATTCTCCCAGGTGAGTTCATACACACATCCATCAATCCATCATGCAGACGCACATGTATGGGATGATGTGGCTGTGAGTGGGTTCCTCTTGTGCACTATCGAATGATATGGATAATAAACTAATTGGAACGGAACCACTTGAAATGAAATAAATTAAGAAGATGCTAGGAATGTAGCAGAGCCACCTCATCTCCTAGAAGATCTGTCATAATCAGCAAGAAAGAACCAAAGACATGCTGAGAAGATTTCGCCTTTTTATCATGCGGTTATTAAAAAATCTCGATCCTAAAAGTTACTTCAACACAAAAATTTACAGTTTCACATCTTCGTCTTGACAAATTGGCATTCAGTTTCAAAAAAAAAAAAAAATGGAACTGAAGCCATTTGATCAGTGGTGCCATACGGCTCAAACTAGTCAACACATCTTCATATATATTTGCGTAGTGTGCACAGTTTAACAAACTAGCACCGTAGCCATTTGACCTGTGGTGCCATACAGCTCATACTGGTCAATACATCTTCATATTCGCGTAGAGTACACAGATTATTACAACTGATCCACTTAAGTAGGGTGCTGAATCAAAAGTTTTGAAACCTATGATGCACCGATACGGATACGTCGACACGATTCTCCGACATGGCGATAGAGGGATTCGCTATTTTCCTTAAAAACCAGATACGCCGATACGGCTATATATATAGAGAGAGAGAGATCTATATATATATATATATATATAGGATGGCTAGAGTATTCTCGAGAGTAAGGATTCCTCCGTCAAGATTTTTAATGATCGATCCGAACAGTTGAACTTGTTCATACCGACCAAGTTTCGTATTTTTTTGAATTTGTTTACTATTTGTTTGTATTTACAAACAAATAGTAAACAAATTCAAAAAAATACGAAACTTGGTCGGTAGCTACATTTCAATGAGATGAACAAGATCAATGGTTCAGATTGGTCGTTAAAAATCTCAAATTTCGTAAACCCGTTGAGAGTACGGAGGAATCTGTACTCTTAAGAGTACATTAGCCATTATATATATATATATAGTATACATTGGTGTCTATTTTTCTATGAGTAAAAAAAGTGTAAAACAACAAAGAATTAATGATGTTAAATATTTTTTTAGGACGTTAAATATCTGATACTTCGCCGATACGTATCGGAGACGTATCGGCGGCGTATCGGATAATAAAAATATTTTTTTTAGGACGTTAAATATCCGATACTTCGTCGATACATATCGGAAACGTATCGGCGGCGTATCGGTGTCGGATATGGGTCGGACACCGATTCGTCTGGTTTCCAAAGTATCGGTGCATCATAGTTTGAAACCATCAAACGCAGGAATTCCACAAAACATTGGCTTCATAGTTTGCCAAACGGGCTCTAAAAGTGCATAGTATAAATACTGGCACTAAGACTAACTCGGTTTGATCATTTTTTTTAGATAAAGGAAATAATCTAGTCTCTACATCCGAAGTTGTACACGGCCAATATGTACCAACTGACCACAAAAGAAAAATATAAGACACAAAAACCAATAGAATAGCTGTCAAGAGATCCCTACATCACCAAGTAGATTGCCAGCCTACGTGTGAACTTAAAATATTCTTTAAGATAGTGACTCCAGCTACTTCGCCCAGGATTAGCTGCTTGCCTACAACAGTACAAGAAATGCTTGGCCATCCTGATCAATACTTTAGGTCGTTCAAACCATCTATCCAAATCAACGGAGTAACGAAATCAAATTTGGAGTGCAAAACAATGTTGGGAAAGCTATGGAGTGTGGCCGTACACCTGTTTGGAGCTGAGGAGGAAGGTTACTCATATAAGCTATAGCTTAGTTGTCTTATTGTGATAAGCAGACACCTTGCCCATCATAATACTTTGGTTAGTTGACTGATTTGCGTGGTAACAACTTCATAAACAATTACACATGCATGTGCATCCAATCGACCAATCCTGTGTTAATGTTCATCGCCTTAAAAAAAAAAGAATTCTATGTACCTCAGTATTCAGCTCTTCTACGCCATGATAAAAATATCTCAAGTTGCAAGGTATTACAATGTTTCGATGCGACCGGAAGAAAAAAAAAACCTCCATAAAAAATATGAGAGTAGAGACAATTACTAGAGTATTTGATTATTCATGTTGTCATACAGTAGAGAGAAAGCAAAAGGTACGGCCATTTCAATTCTGTTGAGCTTCCCGGGACAAAATGAAAGGGAAATTCTCGTCTATCTCTACCCTTTGCAAAACAAATCAATTCACTTCCGCTATCACTTTGATTTTTCTGCTTATAGACTATAGTGATTTTCAGAATAACGCGTCCGCGGCAGACTTACAAACAGTTCAGTTGTCACTCCAAAATTAACCAAGCTATGCCATCGCTGCCAATCTTCTCGCTCCTAATTTGGAAAAAAAAAAGTAGCAACTAACTTATTTAGCTCCGCCTAGTGATCAACTCTATTCAGTAAACTTGGATTACGGAAAAAAGCCAAGAAAAGAAACGAAAATGAAAGCCCGTGCGAACAACGCAGTAAAGTGAAAGCAAGATGATGTTTCTATGGCCGCCAAAGCTAGCCCCGTGAAGCGGAGAGAAGCTACAATGTGTGGCTGCCCAACTAAGCAAGACTGCCCATCTGGCGAGCTGATCAACCAAGGAGTATTTTTCGTGGCTCTGCAATGCACACACTGTCCAGCATGGTAGCACAAGCGCTTCAGAAACAATTGGTTCGGAAGTAGGACAGAATTAATTCAGGAAAATCCCCACCGGTAGAGTTCTCCCTCGCAAAGTCTCAGTGATTAATCGGCAAAAGACGGTGGAGAACGTAAAAAATTATACGGTAAATGGCCCAAAATTAGCAATTTTCTGGTGCGCTGCTTGTTTAATTATAGCAATAGCAAGCCATCCGATTAGGCGATTAGAGCGGTTAAAAAAGCGTTCTTTGCCGTCATGTGCGGCTTCCAGGACAAGCAGGAGCCAGCGCGCGCCCACGGAAGGATCGAGAAGGAATGGGGGAGCGGGACGGGGTGGCCGCGGCACGTACTTGTTGTCGGGGTGGATGACGAGGTCGTGGAAGAAGCCGTCCTCGCCGTCCCCGGCGGCGAGGCGCCGGCGCCGGCGGCGGAGGCGGCCAAGGCGGAAGTCGGAGCCGAAGAGCGCGAGGCGGCTGCCCCGCGACGACTCGAGCCGGTCGGGCACCACGTCCACCTCGTACTCCTTCTCGCTGTCCTCCTCCTCCTCCTCATCCTCCCTCCTCTTCGACCCCAGCCCCCTCCCCATCGCCGCGCGCGCGCGCGCACAGCGTCACGCGAGCGAGCGGGCAGTGTCACGGCGGAGGCGCGGATTCGGCGGCAGCAAGGTGGTGGTGGTGGTGGGGGTTTGAAGCTGAACGTGGGAGGGAGGTGGGGGAGACGGGGTTATTTATAGAGTGAACGGTGTGGGCGGAGCCCCGGGAGGTGAAGAGTGGTGAGGGGTTAGACCGTTGGCCATTGCGGCATTGTGACCGTCACGGTGGGGTGCGTCAAGGTTGGTGGAAGATGGTGGGGTGGGGTGGGGCTCCCACGGGCCACGGGTGACGGCCGCGGCAGGGGAGTCCCGGACTCCCGGATGCCAGGAGGGAGAAGACCTCCGACGAACGGCAAAACCAGCAGGCTCCTAGGAGTTCTATCCATTCTAGTGAACTTCTTATAATCTTTTACAGAATTTGTTGTCTTGTCTAAATGGAGTTTTTTCCTGAATTTTTTAAAAATGAGTTCATAGCGGTCCAGCCCTAACGATATTGTTTTTTTATACACAAACAATATTGTTCTACCGGTTTGGTTTGGCCTATAACTGCTTTTCTTTTTCTTTTTTGTTGCCGTTTCTTCGAAATTAACATTTCGGTTTCTCAAAATCATTTCTCAAATACAAAATCGTTTCTCAAAGCTTTTTTTATGGAAATGAATTTCTTGCGGTCTAGTCCAAACAATATTGTTCTACCTGTTTGGTTTGGCCTATGACTGATCAATTTTATTTTTTTTGTCGTTTCTTTGAACCAAACATTTCTATTTCTAAAAATCATTTCTCAAAACGCTCTAACTTGTTGAACCCAACATTTAATTCATTAGGTTTTCCTTTGGAATCTATGGCTTCATCAAGAGGGAATTGCACATGGTAATACATGCTTATTCAAAATTAAAAATTTGCAATATGCGTACTTATCAACATCTCAATGAAACAACAGTTGAGATCATTGAAAGGGATAGCCCAAGAATATCAATGAGCTGCATCGACGGGCTCCAACGGCTGTAACAAAATCACTTTAGTAGTTTCTTTTCCGTCATGCAAAGTGCTACATCCATGCATCGTACTGATGGCAACATTGATATTTTTTTTTGTTATTTGAATGATATTGCTGCGAGAAAACTGTGAAAGCCCTGCCATGCCACTACATCAATTTGCAATAGCACAAGTTCGCACGTTCTGTGTAGCTTTTTTACTTAAATTATTTGATTATTTTCCAAATGTTTTGACTTCAAGATAAACATTTCGAACCCATCTTTGATTAACAGTTTTGACTTCACGAAACCACCTTTTGAACCTTTCAAAGTTCGGTATCAACGGATAATTTGAGCACTATAGAGAATCACATTCTTTAAGACGGAGCCCATCACTACAATTCATTGTGTAAAAATAAAACTAATTAACCATGACGTATGTGGACAGTAGACCCCCCCCCCCCTCTCTCTCTCTATATATATATATATGGAAATTACATAAGGCTCCATGAAACCTAGGCTACATGATCCATTACCATTAGATGCGCTTTAAGATTCGTGATGTTTGGTATTTTTACTTATATACCCACTAAAAAAATATTTGAGACGTCAAACTCCAAAAAAAATTAAATTTAACTCCAATTTAAACTACTTTTAAATTTAAGATAATATAGTTCAAACTGAAGATGAATTTAATTTTTTTCGGAGTTTAGCATCTCAAATATTTTATTCAGTAGGTATGTAAAGATGTACACGTCAAATAATACGAATCTCAAAGCATAATATAGGGTATTTGATCATGAAGCCTGGGCTCCATGAAGCCTTGAACTGCTTTCCTAATGGTTAGGGTATTTGAGCCTTGATCATGAGCCTAAGTGATAGCTTGCACATCCTGGTGAGCAGCACAATAATTTTTCCACCAATTAGCAGCGGTGCCCTTCAGCTGGTGCGCAACATACTGCACACTTTCTTGGCCATCGCAATCTGCTAGGTACAGCTTTCGTTCCACTTCCTTTATCCAATCATCCGCATCCAAGGGCTCAATAGATCCCGCAAACGTAGGAGGGCATGTCCTCATGAAGTCTCCATACTTTGACTGTGGTGGCAAATTCTGCTGAATTGGGGCTTGCTGATTGTTCAGGTTTTGGGCGATAACCCCAAGTATCTGCAACTGCATCTGCATCAACTGCTGTGTGGTCGGTGGCTGAGCAGGTGGTGGTGGTAGTCCATCCTCATTTGCATTAGCATTAGCAGCAGGCGGGGTAGCTTGACCCATAAAATTTTGTGGTACAGCGGCAGGTGGTTGGTTATGTTGGATTTGCTCTGGATTTCCTTCGGGTGCAGCTGGTTGACCCTCTAGATGGTTCTGTTCCAGGTTTTCCATAGATGCGGCTGGTTGTCCCTCCGGAACTAAAGGAATGACAAGAGCAGCTTGACGACGTCCTCGTCCACGTCCACGTTCGGCATTAAGCGCCCACGCCCTCTTTCTCTTCCTGCCATCGGACTCTGAGGGAAAGGACAACAAAGGATGAGCATCTAATAGGGAGGCAGTGACAGATAATAAAATAATTTTTAAATTAAAAATTTTTTATACCCAAATTAAAGATCTTCAAAGATGCAACCATAAAAGAGGAATTAAGCAAATACTTAGTCTATACATGAGTACATGATGCTACAGGTTCTGCTCATACAACCAATCGTCATATGGTGAAAACATCAAACTTACAACAATGCGTTTATATATATATGCTCACATACACACAAGAGAAAACCGGTTCTTTTAATAAATTAATTCCTTCCTTTATTGTTATCAAAGAAACGAAAGGAAACAACAAAATTTTAGTACTGTAGCATGAACAATAAGCTTTTTCCTTGGTTACCGTAGCATTAGCAGTAACGTTTTCTTTTCTCTTCCCGAGTCACCGTAACACGTACAGTACCCGTCGCAGTACTGTCGCACGAACAGTAACCTTTTCGCGATTTACTGTAGTATACACAGTACAAAAGCTTGTTTTTAATACGTTGGAAAGTTTTTTAAAACTCTGCGATGCGACACCCTCCGTCTTCTGGTCCTTGGTTCTTCATGACGGCGGAGATCACCCAACCAACACAAGTGCAAAGCAATCAAATAAAATCTAATAAGTAGCTTTTTAAAGAAAATACGAACTACAGACTACTCCTAACAACTGCAACCTAAAACTTAATTAACATAGTCAGGATCTGGTTCAAATTCTTTAGGATTATCTTCCACGTTGCTTGATGGAACTCCCGGTTGGGCAAGAGGTTTCTCCAACATGATGGCAAGTGTTGGCGATAACACACCTCGAGAGTCTTGAATAAAGTACAAGGCATGGCCTAGGTTTGAATTATGAAAGAAGTGGGGGAATTTTTTTATTTAATAGATGAATAGACAAGAGCAAGAAGTAATGCGGGAAGAATAGTTAGACGAGATGAAAGAAAAGAAAGCTAAATAAGATTCGACTAGACCAAGAGTGGAGGGTGAGAAGAGATAGAACAAAAGAGGCTTGTAAAACATTTTATAACAAAAATAATTTCTTAAGGCTTTCTAGTGTAACTAGTGCGTCCTACGGTCAACGCAGCTCTGATACCAACTCTCCAACTCTATCGGGACCCGACTGTGTAAAACTGTGTTTACAGTACAAGTCCCAACGGATCATAACTAGTACACATAAGATAAACAAATGATCAAACAATACGCTTTATTGAATTGAAATAGTCATAAAGTACTATTGACTCAATGCCACTATTACGGTATCAAAGTATAAATAGCAAACAGAAGAACATAAATAACCACATCGTGATGTCCCGTCAACCACCACAAGCATCTGACCGGGGTATGCTTCTAGTAGTCCGGATCGTCTGTGTCAACGTCTCCTTCGTAGTCAGTGTACTTCTCTTGATCAACACCTTCTCATTGGGATGAGCAGCCCAGTATAAAAAGCGAGGATGAGTATGTAACATACTTAGCAAGCTAAGTCCTTAAGCATGATGCAAGGCTAACAAAGGATTTAGTATAGTTCTTTTGCATAATAGCAATTTAAACAGCGTTAACTATTAGTTGCAAAGCATCATTTACAAATTTAATAATTAAATAAAATTCATTTGTTGGATTTTTCTGAACACATTACCATTGTCTTCTCAGCATAAGACCGATACCGGCATTCTCAGCACAAGACCAATACCTGTATTCGCTGCCAAAACTACATGACAACCCTATGTGGCATTCCCTACCCTATCCACTATACAGGTTATTTATTAAAAGAGTGGGATTAACACCATAGAGCTACGTAAGCCTGCTCTTGACCATGAGCACGGTTATCATGATAGTTTTTAATCTCTGCAGAGAGTGTACACTTTACTCAAGGGACTCACCCGAAAGTGAGACGAAGCCACTATAATTGTAGCCTAAACTTGAGTACGCCACACTAAGGTTTTCACTTCGGCAGCTTCCCGCCAACCCAGAAGGCCCCTCGTGTGCCAGATAGGTCTCCAGTGGTTGCAAGCCATACCCACACCACCATGACATATTCAAGCCTAGATTCCCAGAATAGCAAGCTAAGGCTTTACCATTATTAGCACCCATGGCTGTACAGTTATGCTTGGTTAGATCATCCACGAATGTTCGGTCCTTATACTAATCGAGGTGGCTAACACTGAACCATATAACCACCAAAAACACCACCACTTCGTGTCTACTCATGCCACATAGATTTTAGTTTGTTAAGTTAAACCAAAAACACCATGTGGACTCACTCTACAAGAATTTGAATGATTTTCCATCTTTAGTGATCTATTGAACCCATGTAGAAAGCTAAGCATCTATGGCATAAGTAAAACACAAGGAGACTATAATATGACATTATTAAGGTAGCAATGGAATGGTAAACCATATTAATAGATGATTAACATGGTATGTGTATGTTAACTATAGGTTAAAACATTAAATTAAGCATAAAAGTAGCATGCAAGTCAAAACTTAAATAAAACTTTTGCAAACTAGGACCAATATGAATCTAGCTTGCCTGCGTCCTGGTACTGGTCTTCTCCTGTGAAACTGGCGGAAGGATCAACTCTGGTGTCGGCGGCGGAAACGTCTACACGTAAATCGAGACACAATTAATACCCAAAAATAGAGAAAATCAGAAAAATACGGAAAAATTACATAAAATAGGTTGGAATTTTCTAGATGCACCAAAAATTGGTTTCACTGGATTTGGATCTACGAATTTCGAGATATTAAATCGAGAAGGTTTAGGATTCTCGAATTTGGAAATCTATCTTGTGTCTGATCTTTGGTGACGACCGACTCATATCTGACAAAAAGTGGTGCACGTACGGTCCCCCCTCCATTCACGCCAGACATGGGCAGAGGGAAGAGGCGATGGCGGCGGCAATGAAGCGGGGGTGGGGGCGCGAGAGCGGCGGCGGCGGTTGCCCTCAAGGTGGTGGAACAGCGGAAATTTGAAGACTACTGACGCATGGCAGGCCATGGCGGCAGCGGCACCGGCGTGGCTGCGTGAGGAGAGCGAGGCGGCGACTACTACTGCAGATCGACGACGAGGCGGCTTCGAGGGTGTTTCGGGGGGTTTAAATAGGGATTAAAGGGAATTAGGATTGAGTTCATTTAGAGTTAGATTCAAGTTCGGTTAGGAACAGGATTAGGGCTAAAGATAAACGAGCTTAGAGATAAGCTCTGGTTAATTTTTCTATTTAGAAAATATAGGACATCACAGAGAATATGCGTTCTAAGCCCCCACATATCTCACATATTCCACCTTCTCAAAACCGCTCTTTAAAATTCTCGAAACCTAGCATTTCAGCTACGCCAGTTATAAAGCAAGCCTCAAACATATTCCCACGGAGTCTATCTCACCTGGTACAACGTCGAATCACACTCACATACGCTTCAAACCAGCTCTCTCTCATCCATGCACCTCAGATGGCGCATAAAGCTCGCATCGATCGATTGATCTCTCGAATTTCAACACCGAACCTGATCAGTAAGCGAAAAATCTCAGCAGCATTTCCCATGTTTGCCCATGCGTGCCCTTGATCAGATCGGACGGCGATGGAACAGGCGCGTGCGCTTCCTTGTGGTTTTTAACCTTTTGACCTGTTTCGTTTACATCCGCAGGTGTCATGTGATTGCGATCTCTCTTTTTCAGAGAACGGCTGGTCCTTTGTCAGCATTAGGCTGCTACGTTGATCTGCTCCTATTCGATGTGTCGGGGATCTGAGCTTGATCCACGTCGGAGCTGCGGCGGTGTACCTCAGAAAAATGGCCGCTCTTTTATTCTTTTGTAAGAAATATTATGGTATACTAGGGTGCATTCGAGACATCCACTCCTCTCGATCTGATGGCTTAGATTGATTTTATCTTTTTATAGTACTACCATTTTTATAATAGTAGTATGTTTTTGTGAAGGATGACCTACTGGTCTATTATATTTATTGTTGTGTACCTGAAAAGCTTAATTTTTAATTGTGGTTTGCCAAGAGTCCACAATGTTTTTTATGGAAGGGCCCACGAGGTTTGTTCAACATTTCCCATAGTTGTCTCTAGCTAGTATACAGGTATGACCCCTAATTATGTTCATATTTGTTTATAAAATTTAATAAAACTACAGTGCTTCATATTTCAAGTCGAACCTAGCTCCACGTACGATTTCTTTCGTATACCACATGTAAATGTTTTAAACTATATAGGTAGCTAAAGTTTTTTAAAAATATGTTGACAGCACATGCCGTAAATCAACAATTTTTCACGACCGGAGAAGTACATATGTTTTTTTTTCTTTTTGCGGAAACATATGTTGAGAGAATTAGTGTGTCAATGTGGCATAATATTCCCTTCCTATCAAAAAGAACAAAACAATATTTGCATTGGATATTCCTGCTTGTGTTGCAGGCAAATTTGGTTTAACCGGTATTTTGTCGAACTATCACAAAATCGTACGTATATTAATTTGTCTTGCATTTTACTAAGCAACATATATTAACTATGGCAAAATGCCTCAATAAACTCTATCTTTTAACATCTCGGTCTAACCAGAAAAAAATACAAACATGTCAGTTTCAAGGTATTACGATAGTTATTAGTGGTTCAATGTGCATTTTGGACACTGTGCTAATGTCTAAAACGATATTTATTTGTGGCCGGAGAGAGTAGTAAATACTGATCGAGTTCATGTACAATATAGGATGCTTAGAGAGGTGCTTAGAAAAAAGGGTTTTTTTGGCCACGTAGGATAGGCACATATTTATATAGGTATTTATAGGAGGTGAATGCTTAACTTAGCACCTATACATAGGTGATTAGAGGATGTTGTACCATTTGAGCACCTATGTAAACTTCTTTTGCAATGGAAAAGGAATTTTTTTTATATAGATGCTTGATCGTGGCATGTTCTCTTTTTTCGTTAAACACTTGTGTATAAGTATCTTGCACGTGACATGCCCTAACAACGCTTGTTATCGAAATGCGAAAATCTCATTCCTATCACAGGAAATCAAACCGTTCCTTACAAAATTTACCGTGAAACGTAAGTATACGTTAGAGATTAACATGTAAAAATTTTTTGCAGTGCTGGTGGCATGATAATTCAAGAAGTTAATTTGATCCACAGGCATGTGCTCTGTTTGGACTGGACAGTGGAGACATTGCTGCACCTGCAAATCAAGAGCTTTCGGCACCGGGCTATGCTATGCATGAACCATGCCCCTTTTCTTCAGCTTATCTTCTCATCGTATCTACTTATCTTTAAATCGAAAAGTCAAACAATTTAATATTTGTATTTTTTCTATCTCGAAACTACATCTCAGAGCTCTAAGAAACAAGTCAAATGAAACTCACTAAACTTTTTAAGCTATCTAAGAAAACTCTCGAAACTCAGCTTATAAACAAATAAGAAGATAAGTAAATAAAATAAGCCGAAAAGAAGAGTACCTAAGCAAAGGTCACTCCCGTACGGCCATACGGGCGCTTGGTCCCTACTCCCTGCCCTACATCAATCTACCATCCACTGCCGATTCGTGTGCGAGATCTCTGGAGCAGAGCAGAGCTGCGTTGGGATTCCCGGACCAATCTAAGCTAGTTTGGGGGCATGATCTGTCGCCCCAACGGCTTGGACCACCTTGACCACGCTAGTACAATATTCAACAACCAGGTAACATGCGCAGCCAGTTTCAATCGGTCGGTTCAACGCAACCGGGGGCCACCGCTGATCGGCCCCAGACCGGACGGAGATCCTCTCTGTCCAAAGAGGAAAGACGCATGATGTGTATCGTTGGCTGTTGGAGACTGGGGGCGATGGATCAAAAGTAGGAGAGAAATCCATGTACCACGATAACGGTTCAAGTAATCAACGAAAATCGCTGACAATCGTGATTTTCGGTCTGGCCGTCGCGGCTTGTTAAGTAATATCGAGCGATTTAGGGTTTTGTGAGACTATGTGAAGATCTCTAGATGAGTATATATGACTTATTTTGATTTAGCTAAGGAGTTTGTGTTTGAGACTTGTTTAGAGTCGAACAGATTTATGTTTCAACACGTATAGTTTTCACGGTTTGGACTATTTCGTGGTGCTCCTTTGCTTGGATGATTTTTTTTGTCCTTATAACCCTTGTAGAGAATTTCAAGACGAAGGTTTTTCATTGGACGAAAAGTTATTTAATGCACGGATTAATTGATATAGATTTTGCAAACTGCTGTGTACTTGATGTGCAGTTTTGACTTGTGATTACTGTTGATTTAGGGTCAGTTAATGTCATGCTAACTTGCAGGGAGGTAAGTGAGATATTTGTGTAGATTGGATTGGTCCATTTGAGTGCTGGTTTGGAGACAGCTGTGCTCGTCAGCGAGTACCGGGACTAGGTTGCAAGAATCGAGATCCAGAACTTAAACCGGGCTCACGTGGACGTCATGAAGATGGATTTAAGGTAGCTCAAAGTTTTCGGTTCGAGTTGGAGACCCGAAGGCACAGAAAATGAGCGATAAAGTCAAGAAACAAAGGTCTGTTGTATTGGGTTGTTTGGGCTTTATGTAAAGCTCATGTAGGCCTTGTGTGGCCCATGTAAATCCTATGCGTGTGGCTGATTGTTGGTAGTGAAGTGAGTGAATTCTATCCCTTGATAGGTTACTTTAGAAGCTAAACAACCCTTAAAAGGTGGAGATGCACTCAAAATTTCTATATAAGAAGGGATGGAGGAATGTCTTCACTCAAGTCATGGTTACGGTTTTATTTTAGAATTATTTGCTTCTTAAAAGCTTTGCCTATCTGTGTGTGGCTATAGAAAATCAACAAAGCAATGGAAAGATAAGTTTCACAAAAAGTTCTTGCTTTGGTCTATGTGTTTGATCTGGTTTTCTTTCTTATTTCTTTTACAACTAGTTTCTTTATCTCCCCTCCTTCTACATGATGATTTCTTGTTGATCTAGGAGGTGTAAATGTTGTTAATAACTCTCATATCATCTTGTAACCCATCAAGAACACCGAGACGAAATTCTTCCTTTTTCTTGCTCAACTTCGTTGGTTCGTTCTTTCTATGCAGCAGTGCTTGTTATTTTCTTTTTTTTCCGCTCCGACTTGATATGAAAGTGATTCTTGTTAGGTTGGATTCCTAACTTCTAGAGCTACTTGTGATAAAATTTCATAGGGTTTAGAGCCACGGTTTAAGATTTATGGAAGTTTTCGCAACTCTCTATTTGCAGTCTAAAATTCTTGTGCAGTAGAAATTGTGATTTTTGTTTCTTTTTTCTCAGATATTGGATGGAGGTAATTCTTATTGGGTTAGCTCTATGACTTTCAGATATTTTTTAGTAAAATTTTTATAAGGCCTAGAGCTAGGTTTGAGATGTGTGAAGGTTTTACCGAGTTTCTATTGTGCAGTTCGAAATATTTGAGCAACAGACCTTGTGATTTTGTTTCTTGTTGCTCGGTGATGGTATGAATGTGATTGTTCATTTTTTTGGTTTTCTAACTTCTATATCTAGTTCTGAAAAAAATCTCATGACCATATGAGTTACAGTTTGTGAGTTATAATCATTTTACCTAGCCTTTGTTCTGTTGTTAGAATTTATGTTCTATTGCGTTTTTTGATTAGTTCTTGATGGTTTCTATAGCTATTTAAGATAAAGTTCATCATTTAGTTTAGATTTTGGGACACATTGTTGAAGAAAACGTCAAGATCTTTTTGGCGTCTATTCAACCCCTTCTAGCCACCTAGCTTGGTCTTTCAGGTTTTAAAATGAGCTAATTTAAATTCAAAACTCACATTCTAAATCCGTTGATTATGGATCGATATTGGTGGATTGTTGATCGGTTGATTTTCGATCGATAACCCAACCGACCAAATTTCATGAGAAAACGGTTGACTATAGGTCAAAGCTGATCGATTTTCGATTGACAAATCAATGATTTTTTTAATCAGATTCAAAAGTTACAAAACACAATTTGGTTGGATTTTTACTATGGTATTGGTCCATTATTGAGTGATATTGGTGGATTAACGATTGAAGCGAGCTGATTATCGGTCACATATCTATCGACAAACCCAAAAGTTTTGTCTCGGATTCAGAATTTTAAAAACAAAATTTGTTTGGTTTTTTCATAATTGAGCGACTATCTAATGATTGTTTCGGTGCCATGATTATCAAGCGGTTTCATGGTTAGCGATAAGTGAAATCCTAACCATGATAAATTGGCAAATTCTTCTCTGGCTCAATCTGGAACATATATCGATTTTTCATCCGGACAGCCGAGATTGTAAGAATGCCACAAATCTCTCTCTCTCTGGTCACACGGTGGCACTGGGTGGTCAAGCTTTACTTCACGGCATTGAATCTACGTGTAAACTCTCTTTGCAAGGCAAGGATTTCGCAGAAATTATTACTGTGTTTTAGAATTAGATTTATGAAAATTGTTCTTCACGCCAAAATAGATCGAGTGTGCACGCACATAAACATAAACATATATACATATTTTAAAAAACACTCGGCAAAATAGACGAGGAGGAGACAGACCTAAACTATGCGACTTCCCAGTAAACACTCGGCGGAATTCGTATGTTTGCCACGTACGTACGGTATTTAGGAACAGTCTGTGATGGAGCGTCCACGGTGAGGTTTTTTTTTAAAAAAAAACCAAATTTACTACTGCGTGTATAGCTTTACGCATGCGAGAGACCCGAGCTCCGCGGTGACGGCGCGGGGCTGCGCCAAGTTGCCCGGGTCGCACTCCATCGACTCGCTGACTTGGACACAGGCCGTCGGATGCAGCACGAGTGGGCATTGAAAAAACGCCGGCTGCTGATCGTGCCCGGACTGCCTGTAGTCGCCAGTTACGTTACATGTTTGAGTTGCACTTTGTTCTGGATCGGAGCAATGAATTTTAGGCTCTGTTCTCGTCAGTTTACCTCATCTGACTTATTTGTCTTATTTGATTTATTTGACTTTTCTTCTAACTTCGAGAGCTTTTCGAGGTAGCCTCGAGAATCGGATCCGCTTTGTTCGACTTGTGTTTTAAAAGTTTTAGACAAGTTTTTAAGATAAAAAAAAAAAATTTAAAAAACAAATCGTTTTTATTTTAAACGAAAGTAAGCTATAATCCCAAATAAAACAAATAAGGTCTTATAAACTGACAAGAACAGGTCCTTAATGATATCTCATGGTCGACAAATACATATAATTTTAGATCCGGTGTTGAGACGCCTATTGGTTCGAGCATTCTGAAGCCATCCGGTGGCCAGTGGTGCCTGGGATTTGTTCGGCATTGCGACGGTTCTCTCAAAAACTGTTCTTCATCTTTTTTAGATATCATGATCAGCCGAATGCATCGTCCTTGAGACGTGACAGTAAAGTTATAGTGCGAGATTGGTAAAGACTTCATTGATTAGCTAGGTTTTGCAACGTATTATAGCAACCGAAAAATTAGCTATATATAAATCGGCGGCGTAATTTCGCAGTCTTATCTTTGAGAAAACTGTCAACTTTTTTGAACGAAAACGAAACATGCACGAATTTCACGCTTGTATAAAGATTTCCTCGTCTATATTTCACGCTTGTATAAAGATTTCCTCGTCTATGTGCTTCACCAATATGTTAATGATACATGAGTCTTATAGCACATCAGACAATGAAACATAGGGGCATACAAATCCTCATCACACATGGAGTATTTTCCCATTGCAAACTTTCACCTTGAAAAGTTTAACAAAAAAGCTCTAAAAGAACAAAAATGTTTCTCCCATAGAACTGCCTTTTTTTTTTCTAGCACAAGAAAGCGCACACATTTGATTTGTCAAAGCACGAGTCAGAGTAAAGTTAAACACAAGATGACATAATACTTTATACTACTTGGATTGCTGGTCAAAGGAAAGGCGCACGAAGTTCGCTGAATTCTGGATAAGCATCGGCACTCCACATTTTGGCTGTTGATAACCATGAACTGAATATTTATATATATAAAGGTTCCAATTTCCATTTTCCACGTAACTGTAATATTCGTCAGGGCTTATCACCAAAATTACAAACGCTAGCAACTAGTCGTAACCTGGCGGCACAGACACGTATGCGGCTATCTAGTACTAAATCGACAATAATACCCAAGAGGAACTAGGTTTTTTTAATGAAAAAAGAAAAGAAAAGACAAAGAAACTTGAAATAAAAAAGACTCATCTTTGTGGCCAACCGGCTAATTAGCTAGGGCTCAATTCATCTGATTATCAAGTACTAGGCTGTAAATGTACTAATCGATCGAAACACGACATGAGCAGTCGCACACAGGATCGGTCGTTATTTCAGTCGATCATGTCATCATCAGCATATGGCTCATGACTGTCTGTTCTGTCAAGTGGCGCTACTGATCAATGATCATACGCTTGTGCGTGTGTGTGTATGCCTTTCCAGGACGATCAAGCAGACATGTCGCCATTGAGTAGTTGCTGTGCAGATGATGCAGCTGCATGCAGCCTGCAGGATCGATCAATGGGCGGGGAGGCGACCGTGCATTTGCTGGCCGGTCGCCCGCTTCTGCAGCTTAATTTCATGCCGCGTGCCGTCTGTTTGCCCTGATTGACGTGTCGTCCGCTGCTGGCAGCTGGACGAGCGATCGGTGTCCAAGTATATGGAACGTCTCTCTCGTTAGTTTAATTTGAGTTTAGAGAAAATTGGTTGTATAGTGATGTAAATACGTTCCTGCTATCGAGCACTAGAAATATCGAGGCTTGATCGTATAGCGCTGTAAATTGATCAGGACATACAACCCTTTGTCACTTTCTTATATATGCTGCCAGCATTAAAATATTCAAAACAAATAAAAAAGGTCCAAACAAATCATAAGACGCCAAATGCAAGCGTATTGATCAGCTCCTCAAACTGTCAAATCCACGTTTTAGCATTTAAAATGCCAAAATAAAAAAAATTCAAAACAAACTAGAAGAAATTTTGACGTGCCAAATACGGTTATATATCAAACATCAAATACGGATACCAGTAATGTGAACACGGATGATTTTTTTTCAGAAATGGATAATTTTAACATGGATAGTGCTTATATTCGAATACGGGTAATGCTATTCTGAATACGAGTGCTAGATAGCACGGATTATCCGTTACCATTTTCCACCCCTATGACCCTATCTAGTCCCAAACTAACAATAATAACAAAGAGGAACAATGTATTTTTTCATGAAGAAAAGACATAATTATATAAACTTCAAACAAAAAGGACTAAAATCTTCGTGGCCAACCAGCTAAGCTATATACTATTCATCTGATTATCAAGTACTAGGTTGTAATGGACTAATTGATCGAGACAGAACATGAACAGCCGCACACAGGACCGGTACGTAGTTATTTCAGATGAATCAAGTAGTACTAGCTAAGTGAATTGTATGATATATATTTGTTTGAGAGAAGGAAAACCGCGTGCAAAGCCGATAGATCATCGACAGCTAGCATGTATGTTTAGGGGACTCGGGATTGTTTGATCTGTCAAGTGGTAGGGATCATACGACGATATTATATGCCTTCCAGGACGAGCAGATAGACATGCATGCCGCCATAGCGCCATTGGGTAGTTGCTGTGCGGATGATGTAGCTGAAGGATCGATCGATCGAGAGCCGCCGCGAAGGCGAGCGTGCAATATCGCCTGGCCGGTCGCCCGCTCCTGCAGCTTTCATGCCGCGTGCCATCTGTTTGCCCTGATCGACGTACCGTCCGATCGATGGCAGCTCCGCAAGTGATCTTTGTGGGAGCGTGTTGTCTTTCTTTTCTCGGGCCTGAGCATCGATCCAATATGATATCAGAGCCTCTCTCTAACTTGTAGCGAAGCTTAGATGTAAGGGGAATTTTTAACATTCCTAACTTTATGCATTTCTCATTAGATTAGGCTTTTGTTTCAACCTATCGGAGTGTGTATTTAATAATCAGACAAAACCACGGGAATGACCTCGGTTGAGCCAATCTTCATTAGCAATTCAACCAGTGTGTTTTGAAAAGCCAAATACTTTGATTTCTCAATCTCGTATTAATCCCAGCCTCTCAAAACTTATAAAAATAAGTCGATTCAAGTAGACCAGTTTTTGGAATATTCTTAAAACTCTTAAAAACAAGTCGATTCAAATAATCGGCTTTTTCGCTGCTTCTTCTCCTATCTCTTAAAGTTCAGCTTTTTAATGATTCAGCAGCTCCGCTCAATCTTTTTAGAACCACACGTAAATCACACGGGCGCCTTAAGGTGAAGCCAAGTAGCCAACCGCACCGTGCACGTTGCGCTCTGATTTGTTACCTTTGCCCAGCCGCCGAACCCTATTTCCCTTTGGAGTCCCCAGTGGCAATTGCAGTCAGCTCACAAGTGACATACAGCGCAGCTGGTCGTGCGTCGAGAGACGGAACACCAAATTGGACAAAACAAGGTTGGGTTAGTGCTGACCAGAGCACCTTTCTTGGAAGCTAGTAGCCACGGGCCACGGCATGCGACGCATGCAAACGCATTCCCCCCCCCCCCCCCCCCTACTTTATTACCTTTTGGACCAAAAGAAAACCAATGGATCAGGTATAAGTTCAGGTCTCCTTTAGCTATAATTATATTATATATCCATGGATCCAGAAACCAAAAAAAAAGATTAATTGTTCAAAGCTAGAAGGTCTTTAATCCTTATGATATCTCTACTTAAAATCAGAGACTGGGAAATGGCTTCTCCTTTTTGTTCTGCCCGGTCAGGCAAGCAATTGTGTGTATATGCTGTGAGCTAGTGAGAGACTGAGAGCTAGCTAGCTGCATCACTGCTTTGTCTGTGGCCACACCTTTTCCGCGGATTATTTCTGCTTTGCGTCAGTATCAGGCAATATTAGTTAATTAACCGCAGATTTTGGAATATAATCACACCGAAAAGGCCCTTCTTTCCTCTGCACTGTCATGTATGTGCATCCGCTTTTAATTCCTGCGTTTGTATATTTCCAGCACACGTCACGGTCACTAATACCATGCGTACGTACGAACAGATTTCGATTTGCCGTAGTATTAGGCCCTGTTCTTACAAGCTTATAAGGCTTTATTCGTCTTATTTGTTTTATTTGGGGTTAGGGCTTATTTTTGTTTAAAATAAAAAAGATTTTTTTTCAAATCCCTTTTTTTTAATCTTAAATACTTGTCTAAAACCTTTAAAACACAAGTCAAACGAAGCGGATCTGACTCTTGAGGCTATCTAGGGAAGCTCTCGGAGTTAAAAAAAAGTCAAATAAGTCAAATAAGATAAATAAGTCAGATAAGATAAGCTGACGATAACAGAGCCTTAATTTCACAGCATCAACCAATAGACGCGTACGCCTAAATATGAGCATTTTTTTTTTGAAAACCAGCAAGGCTGGTTCTGTGTATTAAGAAGGGGATAAAAATGTAAGGAGGGGTGAGGGCATTAGACTGCCCTCAAGTCAAACAGAAAGGTTCAGTGTATTAAAAAGGGGAGCAAAATGTACAGGAGGGTAGACTGCCCTCAAGTGAAACAGAAAGGAAAACCAAAAAAAAAAAAGATCAGGCCGCAAGAGAGAGAAGGGGCTCTAGGCTTCCAAATGACGTCGACGAAGTCAGTTTCCACCCTCCCTGCGAATTGAGCAAGGTACGCCGACTTTACAGAATAGCTACCATGGCTAGTCCACTTCCAAGTAATCTTGTCATCCTGATCTGGATGGAAGGAGGGGAAGTTGTAGTGGAGGAGCTTCCAAATTTCAAAATATTTAGAGAGGTGCTAGGCAGCGACGTCATGTCTGATGTCTAGGATCCATCTATTTTCATGAAGGACCTCGGCAACACTTCTTGCTTTCCTTCTAGGGATTTTGAAGAGGGAGGGGGCGACGAAACACATAGGATAAGGAAGGAGTCAAGGTGAGTTCTAGAAACTAGCCTTCCTTCCATTACCGATCTCCACGGTGTTAGAGATGGCGAAGTGATCGTTGTCAAGATCATCACAAGGGGTGGTAGCGCCTACCCAGGGCCGGCTAGGTGCCGTCCATTCGAGCCATAGCCAATATAGGGGAAGTGCCTTGGCAAATTTATCAAGGTCTGGGAGGCCCAACCCTCCAAGGTGAAGGGGAGCACAAACTTCGGATCAACTGACTTTGCATTTTCCTCCACCACACTCCTCACCTCCTGCCCATAGAAAGTTTCTACGGATTTTGTTGATGTTGCGAAAGAAACTCGCCAGGGTCTTGATAGCCGTGAGCCATGTAGGTGGGAAGGGCGCTCAGGACAGAGGCAACGAGGACCCGACGACCACCTGACAAGAGTAGCTTGCTTTTCCAATTGGCCAATTTGTTTGCCCCTTTGTCGAGGATTCGCTGGAAGTGAATTCTTCGCAGCCGGCCGATTGAGAGGGGGAGTCCCAGATAGCGGAACGGGAAGGATGTGCGTTGTCTCGGGAAGTTCTGGAAGAGTTCAACCAGGGGTAGGCATGCACAGCTGATCACTGTGACTGAGCTCTTCTCCATGTTTACTCGTAGCCCAGAGGCTTCACCGAAGGATGTAAGAAGCTGAAGCAGCGTGTTGATCTCCCACCTAGAGGGATTGGAGAAGATTACAACATCACTGGCATAGAGCGAGCACCTAAATCTCATGTGGCGTTCCCTGAGGGGTAGGAGGGCCCCTTCTTGAGAAGCGCAGTCTAAGAGCATCCACACCAGCTTTTCTAAATTTTCTCCTCCAAAACACTGTTAGCGTCCCCTCTATCCATCCCTCTCAAATTACTTCACATTTTACACTACACTCTAAAAGATTCATTCCCTTTGTCAGCTACTCTATTCTAAAAAAGTCAAAGCTGCAGTGTTACAGATTGCATGCTACGGATGCTCTATGATACGCTGCAGGGTGAATTGCCAGGATGATCGAGTAAGACGAGCGTGGGTCCCCTGTCTTAGGCCCCGGTGGTCCCTCTGTCTTAGGCCACAGTGGTGCTTGAATCTTTCCCAGACACTCCGTTTAACAGAGTGGAGGAAGGTGACGAAGATAGTAGGAGAGCGATCCAGTCGCGCCATCTTTGGCCGAAACCCATATGAGCAAAATTGGCTCTCGTACTTCTATGAAATTCGTGAAATGGCTCGTGCGAGTTCATATTCAAACAAAAATTGAATTACGCAATGTACATATGTACATAGTGGCCATGGATGAAAGATCAGTGTGCCATGGAGAAATTTGGCCAGCGGCTGCCGCCAATTTAACTTCGTTGTGTAAGTTTGTATATGAAAGGCTGCACCTCAAACAGGGGGAGCTATCTCGTACAGATAAGATAAGGTTACAGCTTTGACACAGTTCATATCTAATCTGAACTCTAACCATAAAGAGTCCCTGTGCTAGACAACGCACAGATAACCTGACCGACAAGGACAGAGAATAAATACAGGATACAATTGATGATCAGAAACCTCAGCCTGAAATGCCTCCATACTTTCTGAGAAGGGTTCAGAAACTTGGCCTCTCTTTCAGCTCGACACTTGCAAGCGATTTGACCGGCAAGTTTAGAAGCAAACGAATGAGCTGCATGCAAGGAACTTAGACTTGTTACTGAGTCATCACTGGATTGACTAGCAACATGTAATTGGCAGAAGTGCATGTATGCACAGCTAGATACACGGATGCTTAAACTCAGTGGCTAGCAAGTTACTTAGCAACACAAGGTATGGCTTCCCACGTTGATCTTTTATCCAGAACATATATACGCGGTTAGCCATGGAGTGAAGAAAAAGAAACTAGAGAAGCAAGACCGAGCGCTTAATAAAAATGAATTAGCGCGCTACTACCTTAGAGCTGCATGGCTAACCGTGTTTATAAAAACTTTACGTTTTGGATATTGACATGCATGGTCTCTGAAATACAACTTAGACAGCTAATTGCTATTCCTACTTATTATAAAATTCACTAAACTTATGATATTATGAAAGTGTTTTTGATATGAATCTATGTATATGATTTTCATGTGCTAAATCTACATAGTTCAAAAGATTTCCTGTTTAATGAGGAGCATAGCGGTTTTACGTAAAACACACTAATATGGTTATGTGCATAGGATATGTTCTCAATATAACACCACTCATTTTAGTAAAACCATATTGTAAGAATTTTAGGATTTGTTTTAAATTTTTTAGAATTTTTAAGAGTAATTGCACCGTAGGTCCTTGAAGTTGTCCTACGTTTTTTGTTAGGTTCAGAACTTATAAAACCAGATATTTGGATACATGAAGTTATTTTACCATTTCGATTAGGACCAAAGTGATTGGGAGAGGACGGTTTTGGTGACATAGGTAGCCTAGCCAACATAATATATCACCACAAATCGCCATGTGGCATCCTAAATCCATTAAAAATTGAATTCAAATTAAAAATTTAAAAAAATCTAAAAAATATCCTAAAATTGTAAAAAATTCCACAAAAGAAAAAAATTGAAATTTTTTATAAAAATAAAAAATCTACTTTTTAAAAAAGGAAATCCCAAAAGTTATAAAAAATCACAAAATTAGTAAAGAAAACTGTGGAAATCCCTAAAAAATAAAAAATGTACGGAAATTTATGTATAATTTTCCTACGACTTCTAGGATTTTCTATGATTTTTTAGGGAGTTTAGGATTTTCTAAGTTTTCTTTGTGAATTTTTTTTTTTTATCAATTTAGATGTTTTTAATGGTTTTTAAAGATTATTTAAGAATTTTAGGGCTTTTTTAGATGATTTTTTATAACTTTAGGATTCTTAAGATTTTATATGATTTTTCAATTTGAACTCATTTTTTTATGGATTTAGGATGACACGTGATCATTTGTGGGCAGATATTATGCTGACTAGGCAGCACATATCATCAAAATAGTCCTCTTCATACCACTTTAGACCTAATTGAAACAGTAGCACAACTTCGTGTACTTAAATATATGGTTTTAAAAGTTATGGACCTAAGCAGAAATACTGGATAACTTTTAAAGACATGTGGTGCAATTTACTCTCTCAAATATATGCAGATAATGCATTGTTTACAATATTAGTAGCAAATACAGTTATATCTTTTAGGCCATGTACAATGCACGGTGCTTCGAGATATGCTTAGGTGAAAAAAGGGTTTATTTTGTCACGTAGGATCCACATGTGCTTTCGTGGGTGTGCTTAGAGGAGGGGGAGATGCTTAAGTTAGCACCGATGCTAGGGTGTTGCTTATACCTATTTTCTTCACCCCTTGCAATTAATATGTGAACAACTGTATAAGTTTTCTTGCATTAGAGAAGAAACATTTTACTTAGACGCTTAATAACATGGCAATGTTTTCTCTGCTTAAGCATTTGGATGCAAGTATCTTGCATTGTACATGGTCTTATAGATGTTAAAGATACATGATAGGTCGGAAATTCCACTAGTTAATTCCTCAGTGCGGCAACACGTTGTCCACCTAGCTAGCTTGTCACACATCTTGTCTTTGTCGTGCCCTAATGTTCTTACCCTGAATGCAGGATACGGCACTAGCTAATAACATGTCAGGCAGTACGTGCACGATAACACAATATGCACGCGCATGGAGAGGAGTTGGAGACAGCGGAGTTTCTATCGGGTGTCGCTGCCTTGCTGCTCATGATCAGGCTCATATGCATCCATGTAGATCAACCCTATCTGCTTGTCATGTTGAAGTGCTGCAGAATGCAGAGATCTTTAATTAATCTTTTAGGTGCCAGTTTCTTGGAGCCGTGTGTATATGCAGGATTCAGCCATGCATGCAGGGACATACCTAAAACGAGTCAGTGTGTCCCGGTAGGTAATTAGGCCAGCCTAAGTGCCTAGCCACTTCAACTACGCGAGCTAGTGCAGCTCCACGTCGGCAAATTAAAACGAACTATGTATATATAGCAATAGCTCCATAACGTGCATCACGATAACGATAATATATAACTAGCTAGTACGGGAAAACTATAGTTAATTAAGCTTTTTTTTGTCATCTAAGCTAGTTAGTAATTAATCTATGGTACTGCAGAATAATGGGGGCAGTGTGCATCACGGTGGAATTAAAAGCATTAAACTGTGCCCTCGCTACTAGTTTGTAGTCCAAATTAATGGTTCTAATTATGTCGATCTGGATGTTTTGGTGAATTAAGAGCAGGTGTGATCTCACACTTCCGGCAGATCACCCTCCACACACATGTATGGTATTCATTTATGCTAAGAGGGATGTGCGCCATGTGATCTAGATATCTAGATGTTACTATTTCGGATATGGACGTAGCCTCCATTAGGAAGACATGTTAAATGTTAGAATTTTTAAATGCACCTAAACTATTGTGAGTCATTTATTATGCTTGATCTACTGACCAGTGATGTAGGGGTAACACGATGAGCACATATAAATCGTCTATGTTTGATCTAATGATATAGTAAACTCTACCCGGCCCTCTTGTACTGTGGAAGTGTTCTTAATGTTAACCATTATTTTTATTTTTTTTCGATGATGATGTTAGTAAAAAAAAATTATTACGGAATTAGTGTTTATGACAAATCTACTAGTATCGTTTTTGTGTGACTAATATATCCAAATGGTTTTGCATACTTTTTGTAGTGTGTTTTTTTCAACGCCGGCCAACCAAGCACACGTGTTTATACCAAAGGCGATGGAAAAAAGTTCAACTTTGAGTTCACTCGTTCCAAATTAAATGATATCTATTCTCTTTTTTCTAAGAGAGCTACCAGGTACGGTACCTAAAAAATGAGATAGGATATACCTGAGTGTGTCGTGGTGTACTAGAGTGTGTGTCATGGAGTTTCAGATTTTAACATGGTGTGACAAGTTGTGTCATAGAGTTTCAGAGTATAACATGGTGTGTCAAGTGTACTCGCTCATGTGTGTCGTGGTATTTTAGAATGTACCAGAGTATGTCATGGTGTTTTACCATAGTGGAATTATGATGTGACAGAGTGTGTCATAGAGTTTCAGAGTGTACCATGGTGTGCCAAATATATCATTCATTATGTGTCATGATGTTTCAGCGTGTACTAGAGCGTAGCATCAAACGGTTGGACCTCACAGACTCAGAAAAATTATGAAATTTTACGAGTAGCTAGATCTCAATTTTGTAAAATTTTTTGTTTTTCATTCATGAATTTGGAGATTCATATACATTTTAAATAAAATTTGAACACTAATATGTGCATAGAAAAATTACAGAAAATAAAATAATTTCAGAAAAATATGAAAATTTAATGAGAGCTAGGTTTAGCTATGAATTGATGCTAGAAATTCGTTTCAATGCAATTGGGCAAAAAAAAAGAATTTTTGGTGATCTATTAAAGGATGACATGAACTGCACAATCTCACTTGTAGCTCACTTCAAGTTTTTCCTTCACAGATTACACAGATTGCACCAGTAGCTGACCGCCTGGCATAGCGCGTACGGGGGAGGTGGAGTGTACATTGGCACATAATCACAAAAAGTGGAGCTGCAAGGCAACTATCCCGTCAGAAAGTAATGGAACGAGTCATTCCCTACCATTTCTGTCTTTCTAAATACCCTCTATCTACGAAATGGAGTGAGTATCGATCTTAAGTACATACATAAAAGCAAATTATAGCATATATATCTCCAGAATTCTGAAGCATTTCTTGAAATTAATCTCTATCTAGCTAATGACTTATGGTGGCTTGTCAATCAGCAAATCGTGCTGGAGCGGATGGATTTGGTTGTAGTAAAAGCAGCATCTATCATCGATGGATAGCTGCATGCCAGCAATTAGAAAGCAGGTCGAAGATACCTTTTCTCGGTTCTTTTTCGGAGCTCTCTGAAAGTCTGAACTTGTGCAGTGTGATCTGATTCAGCAAGCTGACGAGAAAACCTCTGGCAAATCGCTAGAGAGAGATCATGCATGTGTAGACACGCCTTGAACTATTAACTTTAGAGGGATTTTACCCAGATACCTCGAGGGACCAGCTTAGGGGTAGACTTGGTATTTAGAAAATACATCTTTTCTTCTCTCTCCAAAGCCCTAGCCGCTGCCGGAGTTCACGCCGCCGTCACCGTGCCATCATCGCCGTCATGGGCCAGGCTGGCGGCGGTCAGCAGCGCACAACCTAGCGACGGCGCACATGGCGCAGGTCAGGCCAGCGTCGGGTAGGGGCAGGATGGCGTCGGGCCAGGGAAGTAGGGTGAGAGAGGGAAGAGAAGAAAGGAAGGAGGATGTGAGGAAATTCCACATTTGTCCCTTAGAGAGGTGGTACTGGGAGGTATCAAGAAAAGTAGAAGGGAGGTACCAAGAGGTTTCACCTTATTAGAGCTATTGGATCTGATGTGATCAACGGTTCTAATGAGAGGTACCAAGAGACACCGAGAGGTACCAAAGATGGTAATTACTTTAATTTTGGTTTGCCAGTACAGTTGCACAGCACAGATGGCTGCCGCAAAATAATGCCATAGCAGGTCGATACATGCACGCATGTGGAAACTGGAAAGATTAACATATTCCCCATTCGTCCCAAGTAATGGTCGTTTTGACGTCGACTCCGTTTTTAAAATAAAACTTTGACTACTAATTACTGTTGTAATTTATTTATGAAATCCAATAAAACTTTATTGTCATGAAAATAGTTTTTGAAACAAAATATACACATATTTTTTTGTTGCATTCAATCTAAATATTTAAAAAGATACTTGTAGTTTAAGTCTTGAAGTTTTGAAAGTATCTATAACAACAAATATTTCTTAGCGGATGGAGTAACGGGATGATAAAGGAAAGAAAGGGAAAATTAGTTCTAGGGCATGAAAAAAGAAGTGATTATGGTATGTACCATTACAAATTAACCCTTTGTCATATAACATTGTAAATTTAGGATATAGGACCCTATGGTACTTTTATATACTGCCAATGATAAAAGTTGAAAAGATTAAAAAACATATCATAAAAAATCCATAAACATTTTGAGGTGCCAAATACAAGTGTATTTAGTTCCTCAAATTGTGAACTATTAAACACAACATTTGAAAAAACAAAATCAAACAATTTCTAACAATTCAAAACAATTATAGAACAAATAAAAAAAATAAAAAAAATTGTTAAGGTGCCAAATACACTTATATTCAATCTATAAGATTCTGAACCAAACAAGTTAGCATTCAAAATACTGATGCAAATAAATTTCATGATTTTAAAATTTTGTTTAATTTTGAATTTCAAATGTTGAACTATGGGGTTTAGAATTTGATGTGTTGAATACAAGTGTATTTGACACCTCAACTTTTTTTTTTATCTTTATGATTTATTCTATATTACTTTTGATTTTTTTCAAATTCATTTGATTTAGACATTTCAAATGCTGAGTTATGGAGTTTACGATATAAGGGGCTGAATACGTCGTATTTGATACCTAAAATGTTTTTGGATTTTTCTTACATGTTTTGTATTTTTTTATTTTTTTATTGCTGCGAATATAAAAAAGAGTCATACGGGCGTATAGTCTGAATTTACATTGTTACAGGATAACAATATCGATATTTTAGTGGTACACAGCATAACACATCCTTTTCAGTTCCAATTTTGCCAAAAAAAATGAATTAGTGCGTGGGTTAACGTTTTCATGCACCATCTACGTCAGGACCGTTCAATCTCCAGCTCCAATTATTAGAACATTTTGAGTAGGATGAACGGCACATCGACAGTACGTAGCTATAACAGCGTCCCCTCTTCCTTCTACCTAGGGGCAACAGACACATCTTCGTTGAAATGGACATTTGCAACACCAAGCTCTACTGTTGGATTTGATTTGGCTGTTTTTGAGATTTGCGCACTGTCAATTAGCATCGATGTGGCAATCTAATTACCACTGCATGTACACAGGTGATATATATATGCGCTACCAATCCACCTCTTCACGCACCTTATTTCTGGATTTAGTGACATTACACCAAAAAGATCATATATACACTAATATATTAGCCGGTTCATATAGAACCAGCATAAATAATATTACCTATACTATTTCTTAAGTGGACGGATGAAAGTAGCTCATCTGTGCTGTTTTTAATGAGAACCGGCACAGATTTAAATAAATTTGTGTTGATTTCCATTTAAAACCATATAGATTTGGAAATATAGATGAAAAAAAAAATAGAAAACCACACCCTCCCTCAAGACAAGTCACATGCGCACCCCTACCCTTGTCTTTTTCTCTACCTGAGACCAGCTTTTAGTTCACACGTCACCCGACTTTTTTTTTTCCATCTCCTTCCCTCTGCCCTCTTGCATAGTTTGCTCCTCTCTTCCTCCCCATTGTCGCTTTCTCCTTCTCCCTTCCGTGCTTCAGCGAACCTCTAGCGGCAAAGGCGTGACAACCCTCTTGATCCGGTCCCATGGAGCAGTAGCGGCAACCCTGCAGTGTCGGTGCGGGACGGCGGCCCCATGGAGCAATGGTGAAGGCCCTCTAGTGTCTGCGTGGGGCGGCGACCCCTCGTATCTAGCCCCATAGAGCAGCGGTGGCGACGCAACCTCCCTCCAGCGATGGGGACGGCCGGATCCAACGCGGGGATGGCGGCAATAGGCTACTTCACGGCGTCGACAAACTCCACAACGTCAACGCGGGCTGTTCCATAGCGGCGTGCACGAGCTCCAAGACGGTGGCAAGAGCTGCTCCACGACCACGGCAGGCTGCTCGTGGGCTCCATAGCGAGGGACTGGACGGGCTCAAGGCCCAATGGTTTTTTAATTATTTCTCAACTTTATTAGTGTTGGTTCCAGCCAAGTTATCTGTGCCGGTTTAGTTTATTAGTGTCTGTTATTTAGTGTTGGTTTAAAAACCGACACTAATAGCCCTTTTGAACCAGCACTGATATGCTATTATGTGCTAGTGTGAGGTCAAAGTACCCCCTTTCACAAACAATAGCCTGTCACCTCAACCATGCGAACAAGGACCTAACAATGATTTTTTATCCTGATTCGGGTCTCCCGGGATCAGGGATAATAACCCTATATCCAGTGTATTGGTTGCTAGGAAGAAAATCAGATTGTACAAAAGATGAAAGTGAAAAGGAATTGATAGATCTAAAGTGCAGACTACACTACTGTGGATCTCGATGGGTGTAAGGGAGTGGTTGTGTAATATCTAATCTTCTCCCTATGCTTTGTTAAATACATGCCTTCTACGACTTGCCCCATTGTTTATATAGCACAATCATTCCTTTTCGAACAAAGTGTATATAGTCGAATATGATGCAAATATATGTCTTTCCAAGCTTTAAATGCTAGAAGAAAGGATGCTGCTGTCTTTAGCGGCGGCCACATTCTAGGGTGAAGCTTTTGATGTAAGGAAGGATCAAGGCTTTGATCACTGAGGCTTGAGGATGTTCGATGTGCTAGCGGTGATTGGTCGTCTGTTTGACATGTAGTAGGAAGGCATAATTGGTAGCAAGAGTGTTTCGTGGCCCAGAACGAACGGCGTAATAGGAGGGAATCAGCTACTCCACGACAATTTCTATATAATATAAAATGTTTTAAAATAACATATAAAAACCATGCATAGGATTGATCGACTGTCTTGAATATCGATGGCTTTACGAGCCGGTGAATGTAAAAAGCGATGAATAAGGGATGGATCCGATAAAAATGAACTATGTATGCTTACATATAAGAGAGGTAGCATGGAACAACCTCAAAGGTATCGGGTTCGCTTGACTTTAACCCTTACACTCTAGATCTGTCTGGATGATCAAACAAAAGGCGATTATCTCTATCAGAAGACAAAAACAAAAGAAGAAGACGAGATGAAAAAGTGATTTCGTGGTAGCTAGGTCATTAAAGAAAAAAAAAAGCTAAGAATGATGCATGCATGCATGGCTGCGCCAGTGGATAACAAAAGCAGACGACGAGACGAAGAAAAATTAAAGGCAGAGACGGATCCAGTAGCTGGACGTATGCAGACATGCAGTTGGGTAAAGCACAGGCGCGTGAACTCGATCTGTCGGCCTGTGACGCGGCCTCTGCATGGGCTTGACGTGACACCAACTACACAGTAATATAGGCCCCATTTAACACAGTTTCAGCTCCACCAAAATTGATGGAGTTGGTAGAACACTCTATTTCTAATTCAAGAAATTTATGGAGCTAGAGTTATAGGTATATTGAGAATGTTTATGTAAGTCATCTTATTTATATTTTAAACTAAAAAATAAATTTAAATTATTTTATTTTAATCTATAAACTTTATATTTAAGGTAGAGCTGGAAGCTGAAGTTATGTCAAACAGGACCATAGCATACACTCGCGCGGGCCGGAGCCGGTCCGATGGTCGTCACGGTAAGGTGCAAAGGTTCCAGTCACGCGCACACTACATATCCGAGTTCGCCTCCCTCGGCACACGGCTCCAACGCTTCCCATCGGACGTCCCGCGAGAAGTCGCATCCATATATTATCTTTCTAAAGATATATATTTTTAATAGCCGAGTGCATATATTTTCTCGTCGCATGTGTGGTTTCTACTTAACTTTTGATTTTTTTTTTTAAAATGTTGACTATTTAGGCTGTACGTATAAAAATGATACACTAATTGTTTTAAAAGCATTGGTACTAAAGATATGATGTTTTTATATCTCGGTACTAACAACTTGGCAGCTGTAATTACTAGCTAGCACTCCGTTTCTTACACTTTGAATGTATAGTAAGTTCTGGTGGGAGAAGAACCTTGAGGGTATTCTTTTCAGTTTATGTTATTTTCTTATCTTCTTATTTAATTATAAACTGAACGAGAGCTTTTCGGGATAGTTTGTAAAGTCCGGTGCGCCTCATTAGACTCGTATCTATGGCTATGTTTGGTTTGGGTTATATTAATTGGATTAGCTAACCTTAGTCCCACGGGGTTAGTTTATGCAAACTTAACCTAAGTATTGTGTTTGGCAACTAATTTAGTTATTTGGCTGGGTTAGTGGGATTAGTATAGAGAGATGAGTTATCCCATCCTTTTGTTGGGTTAGCTAATCCTAGGTTAACGGGGATAAATAACGCTGATCTGATTAACTTAATCCCGCTTAATCCAAGAGCGTTTGGTAGATTAAACCCTTACTTTACCCCTTAACCCCGAACCAAACCCTAAACCGAACATAGCCTCAAAGTTCAAAGAGGTGGTTTGGAGATAGAAAAAACACGGATTACAGACCTGTTTGGTTGATGCCTAACCTTATCACAAGTTGCCACAATAAAGTTAGACAAATTTGACCATGTTAGTCAGCTCTTTAATTCAAAGTCACGAGTGTGGCAAAATTCTTTTCTACCAAGTGAGTTCCATATATCAATAGTCACAACTAAAGAATAGGCCTTTAATACTGGTACATCAGTCCCGGTTGGACACGAACCGGTATTGATAGTGACAATCAGTCCCGGTTCATGCCTCCAAGGCTTCAATCCTGGTTGGGCTCTGACATCAGTCCTGGTTCGTGATACGAACCGGTACTAATAAGTCCTTTGGCAGACGGGTACAAAACAGCTGGCATGGGTGCTCATCAGTTCTGGTTTGTAACACGAACCGGGACTGATGCCTCGTTTCAGGAAAGTTCAAAAGGAATGCATATCCTAGTTATAACAGAGCGCGTGAAGAGGTGGGTTTTCTAGAAGGGTGAGTGAGTAGTCTTGGGTTCGAGTCCCACTAATCCCATGTATCCACGAGTTATTTTTAAATATTTGTAGCATATTAGTCTCAACTGGTTAGAACCGGACCGATCTTGTCGATCCATCTTGGTGTCGATTCGAGAACGGGGATCAAGCCGGGTTCCCAACCGGGATTGATGGCCCGTTCCCTAGTAGTGAGTAACAGAAAGTGTGACAAGATTCTATTTTCTTGCTAAAGTGTGGCTAGCAAATTGATGAACTAACTTTAAACACATTTGATAAGTTAGTTGTGGCAACTTATGATAAGGTTAGACATCAACCAAACATGCATAACAAAAGACAAAGAGTTTAACTTTTTGATTTGAAGATACGAAGATAAGATAAACAAAAGAGAACCAATGTTCTTAGAGCAATTAATTAATTAAATTCCTATATGCGATTGCATGATTCTTAATTATTTCTTGTGGACGATGGCAATCGATTCTTAATTAAGCATGACCACAGAACATGTTAGCGCTAATCTGGTCCCCTGAAACCAATTATGGGGCCGTCTGTCTAAAGTAGCCTTATATCAGAAATCATATTGTTCTGCTTGTTAATTAATTATTTTATTACAGAGCATTAGTAGTAATGCTAATGCCCACAGGCGCCGCTAATGTGGCAGACCGAACCGCTTATGTTTGGTATTTGGTAAACGCATTACGTGGTGGATTTCCACTCCCTAGTCAACAGAGAGCTCATCGAAATTTCCCAATGGGAGAAAAGAGACATGCGGCACTCCATACGCCGGGACTCACCGAATCCCAAAATTTACATTTGTGTATTCCTCCGAACAAATATCTATTGTTTGAGATATAAGAGGGTCAAAATTTTAAATCTTTAGTCATAAATATATTTTCAAATATATAGACTGGGTTATTGGCTTGCTGAACTGCAAGCTTATTGGTTACTGACTTTTTTTTTTTGAGAGCAAGGTGGCTGACATTTTTTTTTCTTTTTTGAAATGGGGGTGGCTGACATTGTTGGTACTTGGTACTTTGGTAGGTTCGTATGTGATATATCATGTATGTCTCACGTGCCTGAAAAAAAATAGCAAGCCTGTTACTTCTACTGGACCCGAAAGGGGCCGTCAGTTCAGCCCAGGCCCAGCATCCAGAAAACTAACTTTCGCAGGAACTGCTCGTCTCAGGGCCCATGAGCCCATTACGAAGGTTGAAGCAAAGCGCCGCCTTACCGGTTTGCGTCAGACTATCTCTTACTGTTCCCACACTGCCATTTCTTTCCTAACCTCTGACGGGAATCCCTTCTTAGATTTTATTTCCTTCCCATCCATGCACTCTAACAGCATCCCCTTCTCCATTCACTTCCCCTCCGAAACTTAATATTTTAATCATTGATACGTAATCGTCATATGACGTACGCGGTTCGTACGAAGCTGTATTTTTAAATGAAATAACGAATATTTATGTTTAAATAACATGACGCATATTTAATTTAAATAACAAATATTTAATTTAAATTTAAATAATACATATTTAAATTTAAATAATGAATATATAATTGTAAATAATGAATATTTAATTTAAATGACGCATATTTAAATTTAAATACGAATATTTAAATTGGTAGTATGGCGAAGTAACATTACGCATATTAAAATTTAAATAACGAATATTTAAATGTCAAATACAATGACGCATTTGTGTTTTTGCTTCCGAAGAAAGGCACGCTACATTGTCCACATTTCATCGGATACAATTGCTTCTCCCGAAAGGAAGGCAATCTCTAAAGCAATCCTTCGAGGAGAAGGAACCGGGCTAAACTTCTATAAGAGGCGTGGTTTGCCCCCTTGTATCCCACTTCATCCTAGTCCAGAGACACTCAAGTATTTGCCAACAAAATACATTAACCATGAGTTGGAATCGAAGTGGATCGAGCTCCCGCATTCGTCGTCTTCATCATTCGAGTGATGATGATGACGAGGACGAACTGCTACTCCGTGTTGCAATTAAGGAGGAGGAACTTGCTTCTCAAAACATGTCGCCCCATTGGGGGGCTTCGTTCCTGGGCATGCGGTTGTCAGCCGAGGGCATCTTGAAGGGACAGCTAGGCTTTACAACGATTACTTCTCCGACTCTACTATATATGGCCATACCTTCTTCAGGCAGAGGTAATGATCTTGCAGAGTACGTACATTCATAGGAATGTACGAAAATGACTCGTACTGGTTTTGCAGGTTTAGGATGAGCAGAATCCTTTTCCTGCGGATTACCAATGCAGTCGAAGGCCATGATGACTGGTTTAAACTGAAGAGAGATACCACTGGGAAACTTGGATTGTCATCCCTACAGAAGATGACTGCTGCTATCCGTCAGCTAGCGCACGGTGTTTCTGCCGATGCTATTGATGAGTATGTTCGTATTGATGAAAGCACCGCTCTTGAAGCACTTCAAAGGTTCGTGAATGCGGCCGTGGAGGTTTTCAAAGGTGAATACCTTCGAGCCCTGACACACGAGGATATCGCACGAATCCTAGCTGTAGATGAGATGCGAGGCTTTCCGTGGATGCTGAGAAGCATTGACTGTATGCACTGGGACTAGAAGAATTGCCCGAAGGCATGGCAGGGTGCATACACAGACCATACCTGAAAGCCCTCCATAGTTCTAGAAGCAGTGGCCTCATATGACCAATGAATTTGGTATGCATTCTTCGGAATGCCTGGTAGCTTGAATGATATAAATATACTGCATCGTTCTCATGTCTTGTCTAGGATATTAGATGGCACCAGCCCGGAGGTGAATTACACGATCAACAGGAATAACTACACCATGGGGCACTACCTTGTCGATGGTATATACCCCGAGTTGGCCATATTTGTGAAGCCCATCTCGGTTGCTCGGGGAAACAAGCGCACGTACTTCGCTGGGGCACATGCTGCGGCACGGAGACGTGGAGAGAGCATTTGGTGTTTCACAGGCGAGGTTTGCAATTGTTCGAGGGCCAACAAGGTGTTGGAAGCAGAGTACCCTTCATGATATCATAACTGTATGTGTCATTTTGCATAACATGATCATCGAGGACGAGAGGGACGGGTCAAGATAGGATTTCATATACGATGGAACGCGGGAACATGCTTCGGTTTTTCGTGGCCCCAACAGGTCCATACTTCAATGCATTGAGGCAATGCAATTGATTCGCTATAGGGAAGTGCATCGCCCGCTTCAGGACGATCTTGTGGAGCACTTATGGACACGTCATAGGGGCGAGTAGAATGCTTATTGTGTTATAATATATTGAGCAAGGCCTCAGGCTTTCTCAGGCCATGTTCATCATGCTGTCTAAAATTATATTTCCATGTATGTAGTATGACTTTATCATTGTGTGTCAATGAAATTTGAAGCCTACAAAGTTTGCCGGCCATCTTAAGGTTGCGTATCTATAGTGATTGACCTCAATGAGGCTTGTGAACCAGTAATAGTTCGGTAATCTCCAGTGTGCCAGTAGCATTGCGTCCAAAATTTGTTATCTGAATGATGTTTGGTTATTTTTTGAGTTTTGAGGAGATGGAGGATTTTCATGGCTACCAGGAGCCCGGTAGGGTCAACAAGGTGAAGAAGTACCCATTGGAAGGTGGTGTTGGCCCCGGTCCTAGTGATGCAAAAACACCTGCATTCTGGGCTGTCCGGAGTTCGGCGGGGAGAGCTGGGAAGAAGAACATCTCGTGGCAGGATCAACTAGCACTAAGAGTAAAAGTTGATAACAGAACTAAGTGTGATAGTGATAGGGTCTGCATCTCATCTCTGGACCTCGATCTATAAAAGAATCCTTGGAGGAATTGGTGGATGGATATTTGCTCCTGGCACATGACGAACCCATATAATCAGTCGCTCCTGGCATGGATCTTTTTACTGGCATAAAATGGATCTTTTCGTAGCAGCAGACACTATTGTCAATATCAAAAAGCTAATATAACAAGACGTGACCATTCTTGTCTTCCATTAACAATACCAACTTAACAAGTAGTAACACGATAGTAGCTACAAGCACGTGATGCTCGAGCTTGACGGTCTGTAGGGAACATTGCTAGTCCAAGTTTTTTACACACGGCCAACGGTACAAAAGGGAGTAAACCATCGGCAATGTAAACCACAAAATGTGAAGGTCTTAAGCCACAGCATTTCAGTCCTACCTTCTACTAGTTTGTTGTTTGTTTGTCTCTTTACGAGCAGCATCCATATATTACAGAGGCGATTAATTCGTTCAGAAACACTCCAGTAGACCACTAGGATATGCAGAAACCACATCCTGTTAATGCAGGAGATGTTCAAAAGGAAAAAACAATGGAGCAGGGCCTGGAGCAGGTGGCAACATGGAATGCAGCAATGTTGAGATCTAATGACCTGAAGGAGGTCATCAAAGCCTTCCTGGAGAAGCGGAAGCCTGTGTTCTCCAAGCTGTAGTGATCAAATATACCGTAATTACCATGAGAGAAGCTATCCTCCAAACAAAAAAAGAGAGAAAGAAACATGTTTTCCATTGATATGAGTCAAGTGTTAGGACTCGCAAAATGGAGTCGAATCCCTGCTATGCTTTACCTGTACTAGTCCTTAAATCAAGTAGCTAGTATACATAGATATATAGTTTGGATCATCACCATTCAACGAAAAGTTAATTATTACATCAGAGTCGCATAATTATTACAAAGTTTAGGCTCCACAGCCAAGTAGCGAAAATTCAAATAACATGGTTCAACTCCAAATGGAAAATCCAATGCAACACCACATGCATATCTGAAGAAACGCGCTCCTAGGCATCAGAGTAGCCTTCATCCTGAACCCCTTCGGCGAAGTCACCATCTTGATACATCTCTTCATCTACGAAGGGATTCTAAGGGTCGCAACCTGCTCGTTGGAATGAGCAGCCCTGCATAAAAGGCGAGGGTGAGTATATTTTATACTCAACAAGCAAGGCTGACTAAATGCAACTAAGGTTTAACAAAGGAGGGGTAAAGGTTCTTTTGCGTAAAGCTAGTTTTATAAGTTTTTCCTAAAATTTTATAAAATGATTTGAAAAGCATTGAGGAAAACAAATATTTAAATCAGTTTCTTTGGAAATTTCGGCCTCAGCCGGTTTTGCCCAAACCTGGCTACTCACGGCACCCACCGTGTTAGACTCTCATCGCTCACAGCACCTACTGTGAGGAGGAAAATCAAAACACAGGACTGCAATCGTGGTTTTCCTTTAAAACACCATTTTGAAAACAAATAAATAAGAAGTACCAATGAGGCAGCTCCCCGTCATCCGTCCTTGACCGTAGACACGGTTATCATGATCGTTTTACACTCTGCAGAGGTTGTACGTTTTACCCATAAGACATAACTCGGAGGTCATCACGACAAGGTCTTTGTCCAACTAGCTCCTAGATTGGCATCCCCTCTAAGGATTCCACCACAGCACTGGTAATCCCAGTTGGCTGAAGCCCCCTCTTGAGCCGATAGGTTGAAAATGCGGTAACCTCGTCCTACTCCACCACATGGGATGTCCAAACTAAGAGTTTGAAAGTTACGTACTCAGCCAGGGCCTGCCCACACAAACACTTATAGTCGCACTGTTGTACTTAGCTCGTCTACCTCAAGGAATCGGTCCTTAGGGATCAGGGTGGTTTCCACACTGGGCCCGAATCTCATGCTTGCCGCACCATCCTTGTAACCATCCACACCGATCAGGTTTTGCAAAACAATTTTCCCGATAGCACCCACTATCAACTAACCCATTTACAAATAAATGACAACACCAATTGTCCATTTAAAATCACACAGTAAATTGATAATTGATGGTAAAAAGCATATGATTTTATAATCTACAATGAGCATTACTAAGCATGAGCAAAACCTAGACAAGGGCGTGTCAATACATAATTTAATTAATGACTAAGGCAGAAAAGAACATTTTATTAGAATTATTTATTAATGGGAATTTAGCTAAGCAACTAGGTAATTAATGTTTTATATTTAACATACATACTAGTTGTCAAATTCTAGTAAATCATGTTTGCAAATCATGGGTTCAAAGGGTTCAGCACTTGTCTTAATCAACGAAGTGAGAAGGGTTCTCCGCTGCGTCGGACACGAAATTGGCACTCATATCTAACACAATGAAAATTAAATAATAAACACAATGCAAAAGAAATAATAGAATTGTCATGCATGCAAATGCACATGAAAAATTACAGAACAGTAGACATTGATTTTATAAACATTTTAAATTTATTTCATAATTTTTGGAGTTATATAATTAAAGATATAAAATTAATAAGTAGTACTGTGCAAATAAATTGAAACAGATTTGGGCGGCCGAGGCCTTGCCCACTGACAGCGTGACAGTCTTGGCTGGCGCGAGTGGCGTGTCTTGTGCGCGGCCTAATGGCTGGACGACCAATGACGCTTGATGGCAGCGGCATGGCGGCTTAGCGGCGTCGTGGCCCGGTGTCTGGCGACCCTAACGGCCTTGGCGGCTTTGGTCTGGTGAGCCCGATAGGTGGGGCCCACCTGTCGACGGCTCGGAATAGGGAAGTTCGGCGGAGGCACTCGGGTTGGCGGCGGCAGCGGCGGTGCTCTGGCGGGGTTTGGTGGTGGGAAAGCGGCGGCAAAGTGAGAGGGCGACATGGCGGTTCCGCCAGTGGGGTCGGCCCACCGGATTGGTGATGTCGGCGACGGCGACGACGTCCAAGTGACGGCTCGCAGTGGTGTGCGCGGTGTGAGGGTGCCAGCGGTGAGGGAGGGGTGGCATCGGGGTGGTTGAGAGTGGCGGCAGCACGGGGAAGCCCGTGGTGGGGGTCCCGTGGTGGATGGAGGGGCGGCGCGGCCCAGTGGCGTGGCCGTGCTTAGGGGAGACGGCGACGCACGATGGCGACATATGCCGGTGGCACTCCAGACCAAATTGGCCGAGGGAGCAAAGTCCTAGGACCCTAAGGATGTTAAGGGAGGGGACAGGAAGGAAGATTAGCCGCGGCGGCGAGCAATTTGATGCAGCAAGCGGCCGCAATGTAGACGATGAAGACTTCGGCAGCAAAATCCGGCGAGCTCGGTCAACAACTCCTACGGCTGAAGGGCAAGATGGTTTCAGGGGAGGTAAAGAAAGAATGTCTTCGAAAGATTTGGCCAAAAGAGCTTACTCGGCGATGAATTGGGAGGAGAGGCAAAGGTGAGGGAGTGACGGTGGCAGGGGGTTTATATAGGGGGTTAGGGCACAAAGATTAGGAAAAGGGGCATGGTTTGGGCAGGGGAAGATCCCTCTTGGTCGTGGGAATCAATTCCACCACGAATTGGAGGATTTTGGGGATGATTTCCAATTGTGGAGAGGAGGAAGGTTCCTCTCTGTCGTTTGGACAGAGGAGACCAAGGGGAGATTGGCCAGGAAAGAAGAGAGAAGGGAGGAAGGAAGGAAGGAAAGGAAAGAGAAAAAGAAAAGAAAATAAAAAGAAAAATAGTTGGGTCCACTGGTAGGAGAGAGGTAAACTAGGAAAGTAAAGTCAAATAATTTATTTATCTAAACTTTAAATATAGATAAATAATTATTTTAAAGATTAAAATTCAAAATAATATTTAACAAATGCAACATTGGTAAAATTATTATTCACACTTTATTTTGCACATAAAACCTTTTTGCAACACTTTAAATAAATATTACACTTGCAAATAGGTTTTGGGAAATTTTATTCTACAAAGCTTTTTAATAGGGAACATTCTCATTTTAAAATGTTTTTATATTTTCAAAAATTTTCATGCCATTCAATGCATATGATTTTGGTTTTTGAAAATGAGGATGTTACATTGAGCCTGAGATGTTCCTAGCTTTTCAAAATAAAATGAGGTGGTAGAAGCAGACAGGAAATACAATGTTTGACTGTCAATTGGCAGAACATGCGTTCTTGTCAATTGTGCTTGCATTGTTGGGAGTCAAGTTGAGCTGGACATGTTTCAATAATACATTCATACGTCAAATAATTCCAGAGTGTTGCTGCTTGGTCGATCCATTCAGTTGTTTCTGCTTATTGCTTATTAATTGCCAATTATATGCAGAAACCACATCCTGTTAACGCAGGAGACGTTCAAATGGAAAAAACAATGTGAAAATATGAAAAACAGGAGATTTTCATCATTCATCTTCAAATTGCTCTAAATTTTGGAATAGTTAACTGTGTGTTGGAGTATATGCCACCTAGATCTAGAAAACATACCTCTCAAAAAATCTCACTGAGGACCGAACCTCTTCAAGAGTATCTCCTCCTGGCGTTTACTAAAGTACACCCTTTGAACACCTTCCGGGCTATTCAAGTCCATAGCCATTATCTTGTCTTCCTACACGTGCTCCAGAATGGTAACCTCCTTGCGCTTGAGCTCAACCATCACTGCCTTGTGCTGATTCAACTCGACAAAGTGGTCAGTGTACATGGCTCACTGATAGTACCCATCAACGAGCTAGAGGAACCACCCCGGGCTCTAGACTTCTTGGCCGTGTCGCGGCCAACAGGTCTTGCTACCTCCATCCAACCAGGGGAGTCAACATCAATGGGGACATCATTGGAACTTCCACATACTGGGCTGCCTCTAGGGGAGGGATAGTCGTTTGTTCACTGTTGTTTGGTCGCCAGATGAGAAGCCTACTTCGGGTGTTCACTCAACATGGACCAAAAGTGCAGAAACCCAAACGTCTTGATCTCAATCTCCTTGAACATCTTCGCAGCCATAGCCATCTAGCATCACATAGGATAACAAGTCGGGATGTTACGACAACAGTGAGATACGAATGGAATAAATTAAAATATTGAGATCCATGTCATGAAGGATCTTACCCTATCGTGATGATTTGTTCCACTTGGGTTGAGGTCTTCCACCTTCTTCATATGGCCTGCAAACTTGCTAGCGTCCGCACTGATCATTTGCCAATAATTGATTAACCCCTTCAAGGACCTTTCATGCCAGGCCGGATTGCCATGTTTCCTAAAATATTCCAATATCCGGCCCTAGTAGGTTTTAGAGCTTTGGTTCATACCGACAATAGGGTCCTGGCTCACGTTTAGCCAAGCCTACACAAGGGCAACTCATCCTCTTCTGGATTCTAGGTGGTTCTGCTAGTCTTTGCCACACCCTTCTTCTTCCTTGCACCATACGTGCCCCTACTGCTTGCGATTCACTTGAGCCCAGGCTGAAAATGGGGGACTCGAGTCTTGTACGGCGCCAGGGGTTGGCCTAAAAGGCTCCACGTGATCCCCCCTTGACCCCTCTGTTGTTAGAACCGGTCCACTCCATCACATCCGCTCAACTCCCTCCTGCAGCAAATTTTCCAAGAAAGGATCTATGGATTCCCTGAAATCACGTAAAACAAATGTGGAAAATGCCAGTAAATTCAACATAGAACCCATACGGTTAATTTCAGTTTTCCATGCACATACATGTAACATAAACTGTCATAGAACCAAGTTCAACACAGAACATGTAACATAAACTATCATAGAACCAAGTTCAACACAGAACCCATACGGGTTATTTTAGTTTGCCATGCACATACATGTAACATAAACTATCATGGAACCAAGTTCAACACACAACATGTAACACAAACTAGCAAATTGAACAAGACGCCATAGAACCCAGACGGCTAATTTTAGTTTGCCATTCACATACACAGTCACATATTAGTACTACGGACACCGACGGCATTACACCGTGCGGTCCAAATGCCAGGACCGATTAGACTCCTAGCCATCCATGCTGTCATTGTCGAAGTACTCCTCTGGGTCCACATAGTTAGTAGGGATGACGTCGTCGGGGTCGGTGTCACTCGAACTGTTGCCATCCAAATCATGGCATTCAATGACACCAAATGAGCCACCAACGTCGACTGCCTTGCTAGCAGCATCGACAACGTCAAAAGCTTGGATGGAGATTTGCTCCAGCCTGGTGGCGATGACATCGACCTCCAACAGAGCCCGGTTCATCTCGACCCCACCCGCTGAGTCGCCGGGACAGAAGTTGTCAATGACAACCTTCTTTAGCGCCGCGGCCTCAAGGTCGACATTTTCATGCAAGCTACGTAGAGCTACTTCACTAGTGGATGCATCCATCTACACGGAAATCCCTATATGAAGCACCACCAATGTATAAATTTCTACGGACATAGTATGTTTTCAGCATTGCGTTACTTGACTAACTCATAGCTCTAGTTGTATGTGACCACATAGTAACAACCCAACAAAATTAACGTTAATTTGAAATGGCAGTACTCCTGCCCTTTTGCTCAAAAACAAATTCAGATAGATAGGTCAAGTTCGAAAATGTAGAATGCCTCAGCTGGTTGATGCAAAAAAAAACACTTGAACTCGTGCACCTGTTGCTTCATGCAAAATAACACTGAATTGATATCTAAAGGTAAAATTTGATGAAATTATCATGAAGCATGACAAATTCCATGTAAGCAAAGATCAACGACATCTGGTTTAAAAAAGAACAGTAATCAGAAAAGATGGCAACTGCATATTTAGTATCTAGAGGACCAAGTTAAAGCAAACTCATACTCTAAAGGACATAGCTATATCCCTGCAATGATTTCATCGATATAATATCTCTTTCAAATCTGTTGTCCATGGGAACAAAAAAGACAACTAGAAAGCTAAACAAAAATGCTTATATACACCTTCAGGGAAGAATCAAGAAGTCACCTGCTCGCAAAACTAAAGTACCAAATGCACTTAAGTTCAATAACAAAAATTATCAATAACCAGGCCAAAGCCCATTACTGTTCCATGAACAGTAACCCCTTTGATTCCTAGATCCAAAACCTTTCCCAAATTGTTTCTCGAGATCCGTAACTCGGATTCCAGTGAAACAAATTTTATTAATCTTATTTTAATCTAACCTATTTACTGTATTTTTATCTTATTTTTCTGAATTTTCATTGTCTGCAGTTATTTATTCGTGTCTCGGTTTGTGTGTAGACGCTGTTGACTCTACCATAGGGGAGTTTGCGCCCGGTTGTCAAGGAGATCCCATTTCAAATCAAGGTGCAAAGCTAGATACATGTTGATCCCAGTTTTGTTAATTTTCTATCGTTTACGATTTCTAGATTTACAAACTTGCATGCTAGTTTTACACGATAAATTATCTGTTTAAGTTATAGCTAATACCCATGACGCTATTTTTCATTAGCACGTTTAAATATTCAATTGCTGCCTAAGGATAGAATATTCCTTAGTTTCAGCCACCCTTGATTTATTCATGCTAGATGCTTAGTTGCTACGATATGGGATATCTAGATTCAATATGATGTGAGATCATTTACAAACCTTGGTAGAGAGATTCCACTCTTTATTCTTATGGTTTTGATTAATTTAACTCAACTAAAATCAACGTGGCGTGAGTAGATTCGAGGTGGTGGCTTGAAGGGTGGATGTTGGTTATGTGGTATGCTACCTTAGTCGATATAAGGACCGAACATAGTGGATGATCTAGCCAAACACAACCGTACAACCATGGGTGTTAATTATGGTAAAACCTTAGTTGTTACCTCGGGAAATCTTGGGTTGGTTTGTCATGGCGGTGTGGGTGTGGTTCGTGACCATCGTATACCCATCTGGCACAAGAGGGGAACCTCTGGTTTAGTGGAAGATGGCTTGGGGCGAATCCTTAGTGAGACACTCTTGACCCTAGATGTACCGGGGATAGTATCTTCGTCTCACTCTTGGGTATGTCTTCACTCTGCAGAGTTAAAACTATTATAATAGGCGTGCTCACGGTCAAGAACGGGCTTAGGCGACTCTGCGTATTATCTCATCTTTTATTAATTAACCTGCTATAGATGTAGGGGCAGGGATTGCTTGGCAGCGAGTGCCAGGTAGCGATTGCCATGCAATACATTACAGAGAGTGTATTGCAAAGGATTCGTGTGGAGTTGGCAGCGAGTGTTATCTCGGTCTTATGCTGAGACGGCATTATATTATAGTATGTTGAGAAAACATGTGTAAACAAATGTGTTTTACTGAGATTCTTACAACTGATGCCTTATAACTAGTACGAAGTTAAAAATGCTCTTTGTGCAAATAAACCAAATCCATTCATTTGATACCTTGCATTCATGCATAAGAACATACATGCTTGCTGGGTATGGTTTTTCATACTCATTAGTTGTTTTTCGGATCTATGCGCAAGTGACGACTCTGCCGAGTACATTGACTACAAGGCAGGGTATGATGGAGTTTCTGGCTACTAGTTGTATTCTCAGTCAGATGCTTGTGGCGTATAGATGGGTTAACCAGGCCATCTTTTATTATCTATCTTCCGTTTGCTATTTATGATATTAAGACAATTATTGTAATAATTGGCATTTGTTGTCAAGATACTCTATTTGGTTAATTGATAAACAGCAAGGTGTGATTCCATTATACTCTAACTGTGCGTACTAGCTATGATCCATTAGGTCTATTACTGTAAGGCACAGAGGGGTCAGTTTTACTAAGCCGGGTCCAACATAATACATGATAAAGATAGTAATGTGCTATAAGAATGATATCATCACTATAATACATACCAGTAATCCTCTTGACCTTTAAGAGTGTAGCTTCCAAACATTGGTAGATAGCCTCTGCTGGATGCCAACGCATGAAGTGGCATCCAACATGATGGTCCAAAATGGATCCGTATCCCCTGCCTTTGTGGCCAAAGGCAAACTTTGTCTTACCTCTCATCTAATCCATCCATCTCTCAATCAGCGGTATATATATTGAGTGCCCATATATCTCATCTCTATCCCTAATTAATAGCACTTTTAGTGGATGAAATTAACTTACTGGTGCTCAGGATAAATTAACGAAGCCATTTTTCATAAGACAGATCTGGAATGCAAATTGTGTCAACAACAACAAAACATCTGAAATGGTCTACTAGAATGCATATTTTGCCAAACCTGAAATACAGAGCACATCTTCCTTCCTTTTTTTATGCCAACAGCAACAAAACATGGACCAACAATGCAAACAACACAAAATAAAGGAAAAATATTGACCAGAGAGTGACATTAAGATTAGTATTTTTGATCCAAGCTGGGCATTCAAATGTCATTCCAAAACACAATCAAACCCACTGCTGCCATAGTTCTAAGGCTAACACTACTTTAGTTGGAAAACAATTAGAACTATGGCATGCGCACTCAATATATATACCATTGAAGATTTAATGAGACCATTGGAGAGATGGACTAGATGAGATATGATGATGGAGGTGAGAGGTAAAGTTTGCCTTGGCCCAAAGCGAGATTTGGATCCGTCCCAAACCCATACGAACTATAATTCTCGCCTGCACACATGTGAAATAGTAAGAATTAATAAATCATAATAGAACGCTATTGAACAATGGTATATCGCCATACCTATAATTCATAAGGACTATGTTTCTATGTGGCACATTCCTATCAATTGATATCTGGTACTCAATTTCGCCGGCGTACACTACCAGACAGATAATATCTAGAAAAACACAAAAATAAATCGATTAATAATAAATTCCATGATAGGGGCCATTCATTAGTTATACACCAGATTGGTTTGTGATAATCCATTGAAACGTTCAGCCTGTCTTTGATAAGCAAGTGCATCTATCTTTGTTCCCTGTATGCAATTAATGTAGGTTAAACGAACAAAAAAATTGATTACAATTAGGAAAAACTTACAAATCGGTCTTCTATAATCAAGCATAAATATGGCAAAATTATTTTTTGTATCACATGATTAGAGAATTTTATTTCAAATAAAATTGTTGCTTAAATATAGGTAAGTATATCAATTTTCAATCCATTTTTCATTTCATCAAGTTATTTCATGACTTGGATTGGACCAGATGCGTTAGGACTATCAAATGATCAAATATTTAGTATAGAATAAAATGAAAATCTTAGCCAAAGTAATTGATAATTTGCCAATTGCTCACATCTTTTGTTAGGGATCCTGAAATTATAGATCAGCTGCTACCCTGCAAGAATACTGAATTGCTTTATAGAACTTCCTCACAGAGACTATCATGAATCATCTACACATTCTGAAGGTTCCCGAAAACCATGGCTGACCAAATGCGTATAAATTTTAGTCATTTACATAGTTAGAATTGACGGTCTATGTTTAATACTTCATTTTGAGCATTTATTATCAGGAAGTAGAAAAATGTTGTCGCAGGAAAACACTTTTATGAGTGCTAAACTCTGGTAGGATTAAAGATATACCTTAATCAGGCTTGCCAAGCAGTGAATACCAATCTCCTTAGAAACAACCTCTGTTCAGCTGGTCCCTCACATGCTCCTCTTGGCCATATTCTAGATTAATGCTAAATATCTCCTAAGCCTCAAAAACCAATCCTCAACATGTTGAACTCCATTTTCACTTCACTACAAATTATCATGTATAATAATGGAATATCTCACCTTTAGGCCTCCTTTATCTTATAGCCTTTCCGGCATAAGCAGCGATATCATGGGGAACGAGTTGCTTTGTTTGCCGTCATAGCCTCATAGGTGCATTGCATTGATTCAGCCATGACACCAAGCATACTCGTAGTGCAGTGAAGAAAAAAATTGAGCCTTCTTTAATGATGCTTTGATAGTTGGTCAAATTCAAATAATGAACCTTAGAAAAAATAATGCAAAGCACACATGAAAGGTGCATGCTAATAATATTCAGCTTTGGTTACATGTTTCATCGATCTATGGCATCGCATTGCACAAGTACACATGAAAGTTTCATGCTGCAATGCTAAAGCTTTCTGGATGAACAAGTTAGCCAAGTCTCCCACTCAAAACTTTCAATAAAATCAGGATGTAAAACAGTTATACATTGTATTTCATGGCTAAAACACACCTACACTTTCTCAGGCTACAATGCATTCTCCGGCTGAAACAAAAAACCAAGAACAATTCATTGCGAGAGACAAAAGATAGAGCAGTTTATTGCAAAAGAGAGGCGCATTGCCGGTCTTTGGTGCCGACATAACCTTCAATAGCTTTGTGAAATTTGTGGTCATTAGAGTCTTAGGTATTGCAATATGAGGATTGGGAATTGGGGATTGTAGATTGAGGTCTTACATGGGAATGAAATGAGAGACGATGAGAGTTAGGGTTTCGTGGGCCGGGACGAGGTGGGAGTCGAAGGGCAAAAGGATGCCAGCTAGGCCGCTGCTGGAGATGGGAGCGGCGGTGAAGAGGAATGGGCAGAGAGGGGAGGGACGAAGCAGGGAGGGGCGGAGCTGGGAAGGGTGACGCAGGGAGGTCCGTCGGAGGGACGGGCGGAGTGGTAGAGAAAGGAGGGGCGGTGCGGGAGAGGGGCAAAGGGAGGGGCCGCACAGCTTGAGGAGGGGCATTAGAGGGACAGGCAAGCAGGGGAGGACAGGCGGGGCAAGAGGAACATGGAGGGCGTGGAGCGCGAGGAAGCGAGCAGAGCGGTGGTAGTAGAGGGCGGCGATGGGTGGGGGGACAGGCGGTGGTGGCGAAGGAGGCGGGGGTGGCGGGTGGCGGAGGGAGAAGAGGAGACTGCTGAAGGGGCGGTGGGTGGTAGATGGGAGGAGGCGGCTAGGTGACCGGCGGCAGAGGCGGCAGATAGAAAAGCGCCGAACGTGGAGGAAACAGAGGCTGGTGGAATCGTGGATGATGGCGAGGCCCTGTGGGCTTGAATGGAAGGAGATGGTAGGAGGATTCGGAGGAAATTGCCGTGATTACTATGCTGATTTCCATTTTTTAATCTCACGGGAACGCATGGGAGTTAATAGGAGTGAGGGCGAGTGAACCAAGGGCGTTGATAGAGGAATTGATGGCCAAGATTAAAAAGAGGCTTCATCACTCACCATCACTTAGAACTCACCACAAGGGTTTTTTTAATAGTAGAGATTTTGTTGGAGACAACCATTGTACATGGTATATTGCTAAAGATAATAGCTGTATCTAAGTAACATGCCATATTAATATAGACAGTTGTTGTCTCAACCATTCTACGTGTTCTAACAATTCAAAAAGGCATCCGTGCTTACGCTTGCTCCAATCGCAAGAAATGTATCACAAGGACAGTGCTGCCTGCCTTGCCTTGCGATGCAGTGCTTCTTCATCTGCTCCTGGAAGAAAAGAACAGACATTGTTGGACATGGACTATATCAATGTGTAAGATAGGAAGAAGTTAAGACGCTCCACACGACAAAATAAGGCGGAAAACATCGACTGCTCCGTTCATTGGCTCAGAAGTAATTAAGCCAACCATACATCTTATATATCTAAGGTATGCACAAATCATATCTTGGTTGATTAGTTTGTCTCTCTCAAAATTGTTCTTCTCGATGACTCATGAGATATAACCGACCCAATATATATCGCTTACATGGACTAGATATAAGATCCTACTATCATAATTGTTCTTAAAACCAAGTCGTACCAATCGTTTTGACATTCCAAAACTGCTTCAAGCTCTTGAATTTATACTTTCTAAGAACAATTTTAGTTCACCCAAAAAGAACAAAGTCGCAACTCGCCTTCTTTGACACATACCCTACATGCCGCTCTTCTTTCTTTCTTTCGTCCGTCCTTCTATCTTTTCTGTAGGGGTGGAGCACAAGCACAATGTCGTATTTATTATATAAATTACTGTTTTAATATATATTATTCAATCTATATCATGATGATATATGGACACAATAAAAGAATTGTATGTAATATTTTCTTACTTTTCTCTAATAAATGTGATACTCACTCTATCCAAGTTTATAAGACGTATTTTGTCTTACACATAGTCCAAAGAGCCTTTGGAAATGATTATATCATCCATACTATTAGAATTAATTAGATACATGTCATTTGTATATGTTTTTTGAAAAGCGAAGGTCATCTATATTTTTCGCAGCAAACGAGCAATCTACAAACAAGCTAGCACGCAATAATTATTTTTCTTATAGTCTTGTGCTACAATTGTTCCTGCCAATTATACTTCGGGGCATCCATTTATATATTGTAGCTACCAGTTTATCTTAATTGATATTCATTCATGCATGTGGGTCCCACACATCATTAGAGATATTGAGATATTTGGCTTTCTTGATGTCTTTAAAAAAAATAATCTGGCATATATAAGCCATATAGAGGTGTTTGCGTCGCAAGATTTAGGCTCCCTATCATTCAAATGAATTGCAAATGAAAAATGGAGAAATTTAATCCAAAGGAAAATTTTCTATTAGGGGTAGGGGTGAAAACGGGCCGGATATGGTCGGGTGGTCCTACCCTAATAATTTTTTCCCGGTTACGGGTACAGGTACGGGTAGTGGAAAATCGGGTAGGATAGAGATACGGATACCGGATATTATATGGACAGGTACAATAAGAATAGCGGATACTTAGTACGATAATATGCAAAATACCTAGAATCAAAACATATGATGAAAATATGTGCAAATAAGAGTGTATATAGGCAATCATGTACACATAATATGTTTTGGATTTGGCTATTTGAAATAACCTTCTTAATTATCTCTGACTTGCTTTGTAAATGGCCTTCCTTTCAATTTAATACAACATCTATTGTTTTCCGGCTAAAAATAAACGAAGTAGTAATGTTTGAAACATCAAATCAGTTAACATATGCCCTGTTCTTTAGAGCTTTTTTTTGTCCGTTGGCTTTTTTAGAACAAATATTGGGGTCCTTTGAAAAGAGGTTTGAAGAATCAAAAAAATATTTCAAAAAATATTTTTGAAAACTTTTAGAAGAGCACTAAAAGCCCTACAAAAATGGCTACAAGATAATATACCGTATGACATCTAAAAAAACAAAATTCTTCCAGCTTAAAGCCAACAGACGAAAAAGCTCAAAAGAACAGGCCATAATAACATGTCCCGACTACAACCAAAGGGAACATATGAATCCCAACGATCCCGTTCCATGTAAAATCCAGAGACTTTTACAAACTAAGTTAGAGCACATAGCACGGAAGTACAACCACGAAGAAAAAATTTCACCCATGCATTCCACCAAAACAATAGAGAGCAGAACTAATCTAGCATTCGTAAGCAATAAAGCAAAGGGGAAATAGGATTAGACAAGAGCTTAGCAGTGGTCGGCTTTAACGCACATATCAAAGGGGTGGCAAAGCAGCTCGTTCGCCGCGGCAGCGGCGCACGGACCGAGCGGTGCCTGCATCTGCGTACGCGCGCCCAAGGAGCCCAACGCGCAGCCTCGTCCTCCTGGGATCGTTGGACACGCCCCTGGTGCTGCGCCTGCGCCGCATCGTCGATGGCCGCGTGCTGCAGGGCGCGGGGGGCAGCGGGCGGCGGGGAGGTGCAGGGGCGGTGTGTCCGTGTGCAGTGCCTGCGTAGAGGGTGCCGGCCGACGGGGGATAGGTAGAGAGGACGGCGTGCGCCGCCGCCGCGGCGCTCGCCGCGGCTTCCGCGTAGGTGCCAGAGCGCGGACGACTTCGATGGCGGCGGACTGACCTAGCTTCGCTTCTCCCCTTGGTACTCCTAGCTCATGTGCCCTGTGATCTGGTGGATAAGTCACTGTGGGCTTGCTATTACTAGGCCGTGTTGGGCCGTGGAAGTGGATTGGGGATCGGGGAACCCGGTTTTTTATTAGCCGGGTACCCGTATTCCTGGTTTTTTTCTGGGTATTTTCTGTTCCGTAGCCGATCCGTAGCCGAGACAAATGTATTCAGATATTAGCCGAAGGCGTACCTGAACCCGTACACGGATTTTCCGATGACTAAGCCATAGATACGAATACGGATTGGGTATTACCTGACCCGTTTTCACACCTAACTAGGAGTAGGTTTGCTTCGCAAAATTGCTTGAAAGGAACTAAATGGAATACGAATTTTTTTCATTATTTTTTAAAAATTTATAGCATGAGCTCTAACCTCTTCAAAATTTTCTTGAATTTTCTAGCATAAGCTCTAACTTCATGTTAGCCAATTCTTTGAGGATTCCAATGCAAGTTATCTCTTCCTCTCTCCATTCTCCATTGAATCAATTACCAAATAATAGATAACAAGGGCATTTTTCTACCCAATGAAAACAAGATGTCTGTTGCAAGATAACAGTCATAGCCTAAGGAGTATATGCGGGATTTTCTTTTTTTGATTCCTGCGGAGATTGACATGTTCTTGTGCGGAAAAAATTTCTGATTCATAGATGAATTGAATTGTTTCCTGAAATTCCTATGAATTCCCGATTTTAACGCATCACATGTGTCTATGTGCACTCATTGCCCCTTCGCCCTGGCCCATGGCCTGCCACTGCCAAGTTAAATATAAAGGTCTCTAACCATACACCGTGGTTGACAAAGAATCATTGGAGGAACCATATTGCACCATACAGTGAGGGTCGACAACCACATGCAGTGCCGGACGCACCACCGGTGGGGCGCACGCGGGGGCACCATTCCACACGCTCCTGGAAGACCTCTCGTAGCGCTAGTTGAAAATGGGCCAATCTGTCGGTCTTGTGGCATTTGGAGGCACGACCCATGACCCCCCACCCCCAAGAAGGCGCAACGCATGCCACAACATCGGCTGGCACCTCGTAGGACCCGTACTCGGCACTCCCGCAGCCCGCAAGCCGCATCCCGAATTCCAAGACTCCAAGTGAAAGCAAAATTGAAATCCCCAATTTAAGGCAAACCCTAGAAATAGAATCCCCAATTCCAAATTTCCAATAGATGAACAGATGAACCGGCAGCGGCGGTGGGAGCTCGATGATGTGGGGAGGTAGGTGTAGGCCAGCGACTGGGTGACGTGGGTTGACACCGCGCTAGGTAGTGGCGAAGGCGGTCTGCAGATGCAGCGGCGCCGCGCGGCGAGAGCATGCGCCGTCGATCTCGAGGGCTCGTGAACGTGCGGGGCATAGCGCCGTCGATGTCGGAGGCGTCGAGCAGCTGGACTAGGAGAGAAGGCAGTGTGGTGCTGGTTTGATCGCCTTCGGCCATCTGACGGCGTCACCGCGTCAGCCCACTCAGACCCGTACGCTGTACACCGCCGACAAAGCTGACTTTTCTAGTAGGAGCTATCTGGACAGGCTCCTGCAGTCGCATTACTCGCATCAATGGCGTACGCATCCGAGAGCATTCAAAAACTACTATATTATAACCATTTGTGTGAAAAGAATGCAAATAAATTAATAAACCATAGATTTGACAACTTCGAACAACGATAACATAATTCATACGTAAAAAACTAAACATGAATGAAAAATGCACTAGAAATTGAACCTGCAAAAGAGAAAATGCCTCGCCTAATCACGTGCCAAAAACATCTTAATCTATAAAAAAAAAAGATTAAGAAACTGTATTAGACACTTAGACGATATGAATTTTCCACTATAAAATGATAGTATTGAGTATTTAACATACCATGAAGACGTTAGCTATGGCTAGAAGCTTAACGCAAACCCATTCTAAGAGTAATGCGACTGCGGGTGCCTGTCCAGAAAGCTCCTACTGGAAACGTTCAGCTTCATCGGCGGCGTGTGACATACGGGTCTAAGTGGGCTGACGCGGTGACGCGCGTCGAACGGCCGAAGGTGACCAGACCGGCACCACCCCGCCTTCTCTCCTAGTCCAGCACCTCGACGCCTCCGACGTCGATGGCGCTATGCCCCGCATGCGTTGCAGGCCCTCAGATCGCATGGCGATGTCTTTTTGCCGCCGGCGGCCGGGCGCTTGCCGCCTAACCTGCAAGACTGCACCACTACCTAGCACGGTGTCGACCCACGTCGCCCAATTGCTAGCCTACACCCACCTCCTCGAGTCGCCAAGCTCCTGCCGCCGCCGCCGGTTCATCTGTTCATCTATTGGAAATTTGGAATTGGGGATTCTATTTCTAGGGTTTGCCTTGAATTGGGGATTTCAATTTTGCTTTCACTTGGAGTCTTGGAATTGGGGATGCAGCCTGCGGGCTGCGGGAGTGCCGAGTGCGGGTCCTGCGAGGTGCCAGCTGGTGCTATGGCTTGCGTTGCGCCTTGCGGCAGGGGTGTGGGTTGCGGGCCGTGCCTCCAGCCGGTGCGCACCGATAGGATTGGCCCATTTTCAACTAGCGCTACGAGAGGTCTTCCAGGAGCGCGTGGAATGGAGACCCCGTATGTGCCCCAGGCGCACTGTTGGTGCGTCCGCCACTGACTCGCATAGGTTGCTGTCTTGATGAACTGGAGTCAGCTCTCGCAGTCATTGTGAGTTCAGCTGTTCAGATTCACGGTAACTCATTGTTCCCAGCAAACTGCATTGCATTAGTGGTATTACATTGAAAAATTTTGCAGCTTATCTCTACACAATACTTGTGTCAACTCGTAATTAAAACGACGGTAAAATGAGTGTTTTTTAAGTTCTAACCAACTTAAATTTAGTTCAAGTAAACAGAGTGTTTCTATATGCTTGCTAATGGCCCGATTTTTTTTTTTTTTTATGAAACTGAATGTAGGACAACAGGCTGGGAAGTGGAACATTGAGTGCCTTGCGACTTGCATCCTAATTTAATTGGTTAGAACCTCGGCAATGAGATCAATACACATATGTAAATTATTGACTTTTGTTCGTCTATAGCCTTGGGTGTGCATGAATCAAGTGATGCAGCTTTCTGGATGCAGTAAGGAAGAAAGGCAGCAGTGAGTGAGGTCTGAGGTCAGAACTGAGGCACAGCGCATAGGCATAGCGCACAGCACAGAGGTGAAACCGTGAGAGACTGAGAGGTTCGATTCTATTCTGTACTTTTATTCAAGTTCAATTAATGACTTGAGAAATAAAGTTTCGATGATTGGTTCAATGACTTGATGGTTTGCTACACAGAGCAAGAGATATTTAAAGGCATATTGATGATGAAACAATCATGGATCGTTTCCAAAAGATGAAAACTCTTAGAATGGGATTGCTTCAAGCTTCTAGCCATAGCTAGCGTCTTCATGGTATGTTAAATACTCGGTACTATCATTTTATAGTGGAAAATTCATATCGTCTAAGTGTCTAATACAGTTTCCTAATCTTTTTTTATAGATTAAGATGTTTTTGGCATGCGATTAGGCGAGGCATTCTCTTTTGCAGGTTCAATTTCTAGTGCATTTTTCATTCATGTTTAGTTTTTTAGTATGAATTATGTTATCGTTGTTTGAAGTTGTCAAATCTATGGTGTATTAATTTATTTACATTCTTTTCACACAAATGGTTTAAATATAGTAGTTTTTGAATGCCTCGGATGCTGTCGTGTCAATTTTTTTTTCTAAGCTAGCACCCCCTCTAATTTTGTTCTACGTACGCCACCACTGACCACATGGCATGTCTGTCAACCCTACAACGGGACACATGGTGTTTGTGGCTAGGCTTTGTAGGTGCTCTGATACGTGGGCCCATAGGATTGACGTACACAGGGTATTGCGGTAGACCATAAAATAGCTGTCATTAAGGCTCCCATTAGGACCAGGTTAGGGTTACGACAACATGGCAATGCTGTCGACCTAGAGGCGTCTATCATGGTCTAGCATTTCAAACGAATGATTGGCGTGCTGATGGCCAACAATGGTTGATGGCAATGCTTGAAAGCCGTCGATCTAGGCTCAACAACCAAGATTGGGCTGCCAACATTTTTTAATTTGGTCGACCATTTGGTTTGCCATTGAGAGAGAACTTTTCCTGTAGTGATAGTTACAATAATTTTTACCACTTTCTTCCCGTGCTTAAATGTGTTGGAAGAGGCTATGACAATACTATGTCATTAATAGGGTATGTATTGTAAAATTTACTTATATTTAGGTCTTCTTTGGGAGGGCCAGGATCCCACCCTAATCCCTGGGAAAAATCTCCCCAAGGAAAATTTTCCTGGGAAAGTGAAGGTGTAGTGTTTGGATGAGAGATGGATACGGAAATATGGCCTGCAAACCTGGCGAAATCCCTCGGCAAAAAATAAAAACAAGTATGTGCACACATGGAACAAAAATCCCTGTTTTCTTGAGTGGAGCGAATGAGGAGGGAAGTGGAGGGATTAGGTGGTCACCGCTAGGGATTATTTTATCGGCGATTATCGGTCACTACCAATATTATTTCATATCGGCCAAAAAATATCATTTTTAATAATTTTGGCTACATTTAAATATATTTGATTTAATTTTATTAAAATTGGATTTTTTTAATATCTTTTTGCAAATTTAAGTTTATAAAAAGCTTTATCGGTGATCAACAATAAAATTTAATATCCAATAAAATAAATTCCTGGCTAGCGTATCCCTGCTATTGCTGTCAAATTTGCTAGGATCTAGGAGCGGCCGACCTCGAGGGAGGAGGAAAAGTGCAGCACCACCGGACTCAAAGGGAATAATAGTGCTGCCGATTGGATCCACCGCAGCTTGTGTTGCCAAATGCCGGTTGGCCACCCGTGCGTTACTCTGGTCTGCCGCTTCAGTGCTGCGAGCGAGACGGCTTCGGTGCTCAGGACGTGCTGCAAGCCGACACCGAGGTGGCTACAGATGCTCTAGACGTGCGGCGAGATGACGACGAGATGCTGACAGCCGTGATTTGTTTTGAGCTCGCTACAGCCTACAAGCTGACGCCGAGCTGCTCTGGTGCTCTTGTAATTTCACTAGTGATATTTGGGCAATTCGAGTATGCCCCGTGATTTATGTGCCCTATGGACCGTTGGAGCGCTAGCGACCGCTAAGGCGACCCGCTAGGGTTCCGCCACTGCCACGGCCGCCTCCGGCTGACGTTAGCCAATGCCCACCGCCACCGCCACCGTCGTCTCCAGCATACCCTCTTGCACTCCTGCCCCCTCCCCACAATTGCCGCCGCACCAGGGCCTCACCCAGCCTGCCCTTCCACCGCCTTCGCCTCTGTTGCCTGCTCCCACCTCGCCGCCACCTCCCTTTGCTCGCCTTGCTCCAGAACCGGCCCTTCCCTCCTCGGATCTAGCCTGTAGCGACTTCCCCAAGTGGCCAATCAAATGGGTTCGCTTCGCCAGCCCGATTGCCCTGCTGCCACCCGCTACCGCTTTGGTCCCCTCGGTGTCAGCTTTGACCCGTCATTCAATTCTCCCGCTACACTTGCTCCTAGGTTTGAACCCCACTTCATCAGAGTTATTGCCGCTGCAGCAGCTCAACCATCCCTTGAACATTCATTCTGCCGCCTCGTTTCCGTCGGGTCAGCGCCGCTCCTAGCAACCGTCCTCGCCGTAATCGCAGCCTTATCTCCGAGACTTGCGACATGCAACGGGACCGTGACCATATCGAGGCCCGGCAGACGGTCGCCGTCGTGCATGGAGAGTGCTGCCCCAACCCTTCGTCTACCTGCAACATCGTCCACCTGGCTGGGTCTTCCGCCTCGGGCGCTCAATGGGATGCTCTACAAGTCAATCCCCACTTCTCGGAGGACTTCTCATCTGGTTCCCGGCCTCCGAGCATCGCCGGCGTGCTCTGGACCGCGACCGGTTCACTTAGGGAGTCACCGACCTAGAGTTCCGGCCGTGGCATCCCAGACCGGCCGAAGATGCGCAGCCCCTCCACTATCATGTTTGCATCTGTTTGGAGAATCTCCCCCTCCATGTCTGGGCCTGCATTCTCCAATCCATTGAGGACGCCTGCTGCAATCGAGTAGAGACTACTACCCTCAATGTTTGGGCGTGGACGGCAAGCCCGAACGACATCCCGAAGGTTCATTTTCTCAGCATTACGGAGAACCCTGGACACGGCGAGTGCCCGCGTGTGCAAAGTCGCCACCGCCGACAAAATCCTACTCCACCTCAACACGGTTGAGAGCTACTCTGCGGGATCAGATGTCATTCTGCGGGTTACCCGTCTGCCGTGGACGCTTGGTGTGGTGGATGGCGACTCTCCGACCAGCACCGGCGGGTCATGATGCTGGCTAGCATCTTCGCAACCGTCATGAAGACCGAGACTCGGACTCGAAAGAAGGAGGCCGCAGGCGGCGCCGCCGCGGTCGCTCCCCTTGTCGCGCGGCCCGGGTTGTGCGCAGTGTCATCCAAAGTATTTCGGCAATGGGCCGCAACCGGACTGCTTCTCCGCAGCAGCACGGCCGTCGGGAGGACTCCTAACCAGCCGCAATAGGCGCGGCACCCCCTAAGGTCGCCTCTCGAGTCTGCCATCACACTACTTCGTCGCCGCTGCGCAGAGCCACGCCTCCACCCAAAGTCAGCTCGCCCACTCACCGTGCTTCCCCTCCGGGCATTCTCGGCCTGCACCTAGGCTCCCCCCGATAGCAGCTCCAACTCTCTACTGCTGGGTCTTCTCCGTCGCAAAGCTCGGTCGTCACGGAGGCTGCACTGCCCGTTGCAGAGCTGAACCCTTCTCCACCGTGCTCTCCAAGGATGGAACCTAACCCCTCGCCATCAGCACCACCGCCAGTGCCGGTGATGGACAGCCCGACGCCCGCGCGCTATCATGTTGTTAGCGCTTCGACTGAGGTACCTCCCGTGACACACCATCTTCGTCCGTTCGGTAGTGCTACCTATAGAGTCTCTGGTGCTGCAGGTCTTCAAGCACCGGACAGTTCCTGCTGCTGCTGGACGCAGGGCCCCCAAAGAACACCGCAGCGCATGCCTCACATCCAAGAAGGACGCCTCGCTGCAAGTGGAAACAAAGGCGCGCCGCCTCGTCATTCGCAAACTCGAACCATGGCTGGGGTCAAAGGTCAAGCTGGTGGACGACGTGGCGGCGTTAGCCAAGCTCCTAGAGGCCCCTCTTCTGGACGGTGCCGTCACGGCCCTCGCCGAGCTGGTAGGGCACAAGATCGGAGATCTCGTCCCTACTATGCCGACCTCTGATGGCGAAACTCCGGAGTCCTGCCCCACCTCATGCTGATTTGCCTTCACCATCGGGCGGCGTCACCGCCACCAATGGTGACGCTCTTTTGGTTTTGTCTAAGAATATCCTCCCCCGCACTTTCCTCCTGCGTGTTGTAGCCATCGAAGACAACACCTGGGAGGCCTCTTTTGTTTTGCTCGGTCGTCCTAGAACCTTATTATCTCCGGCTACCGGTCTGTTAATTGCACAAAATGTTCAAGCGCTAGTTTGGTTGATCTCATCGTCGCTATGCGCATGTCGCTCTCCGTTTCACATTCCCTGCAGCTGCACCCGTCTTCCCATGATATGTGACAACCTCCGACTGTTTGATTGGAATGTTCGTGGGCTCAATTCAGGTGCCCGCCGCGTGGTTCTTCGTGACGCTATCCGTTCTCACCGGTCCAATCTTATCTTCCTTCAGGAAACCAAGCTTGAGAACGTTTCTGATCAACTCTTCCGCGACAGTGTTTGTCTCGCCTTCGTCTCCCACCACGCGGCCCTCCCAGCCTCTGGCTCCCGTGGAGGCATTCTCATTCTCACCCACTAGGACTTACTTGTCGATTAGCCATGTCACTAGCGCGGACCACAGCCTCTCAGTTCTTGTCAACCCCCTTTGGCAGCTGACTTCGGTGTATGGACCACAAGATAGGCAAGACAAATTTCTCTTCCTTAACAAGATCATCGACTGTCGGCCTGTCGACCCGAACCTTCCCTGGCTGTTGGCCAAAGATTTCAACCTTATCTGTCATGCCGCGGACAAAAACAACAACAACGTGGATCAGGGCCTGATGAACACCTTCTACAACACCCTAAATCATCTCAGCCTCAAAGAAGTCGCCCTCTCAGGCCGGCACTTCACCTGGAGTAATGAGCGCGCTCTTCCCACCCTTACTAGGATCGACCGATTGTTTTGCTCCTTGAATTGGGACCTCGCCCATGCCTCGGCCACTCTCCAGGCCCTTCCATCCCTCATCTCCGACCACTGCCCCCTTCTCCTTCGATGCGATCATGGGCCGCGGCGCAGCATGCTTTTTCGGTTCAAGAACTACTAGCTCTCGTTCCCAGATTTTCTCCAGACGGTCAACAACGCTTGGTCCCAGCCTATCGCCAATGGTCATCCTTATCGGCATCTCCATACCAAGCTTTCCCGCATGGCGAAGGCTCTTTTAGCTTGGGCCAAAAGCAAAGTTGGCAATCTCGCCATCCAATTAGCAGTTGCCAAAGAGATCATCCTGCTCCTTGACAAAGCCTAGGAACTTCATGCCCTTGCTCCACTCGAGTTCGAGTTTCGTCTACTGCTGAAATTGCGCTGCCTAGGCCTTGCCGCGTTGGAGACAAGCTGTATCTGACAACGGGCCCAAGTTACTTGGGTGCGTGCAGGGGACGCGAATACCAAGTTCTTTCACATCCAGGCTACTCATAGGCGGCGCAAGAACTTCGTGCACACCCTCCATACCCCCTCATTCACGGTTACCACCCACAAGGAACTGGAAGCTGAATGCACGCGCTTCTTCTCAGCACATCTAGGGTCCTCTCCTACTTGCGGTCTCTCCCTCCAGTTGGACTGATTGGGCTACATTCCTCACCTCCTTTCGGACTTGGAGGCTCCCTTCTCAGAAGATGAGGTTAAAGCGGCTGTCTTTTCCGTCCCCAGCAATAAGGCCCTTGGACCGGACGATTTCTCCATCCTTTTCTACTAGAAATGCTGGGACATCCTCAAGGATGACTTAATGGCCATCGTACAATGCCTTTATCAACAAGATCGGTCCTACTTCTCGCTCCTCAACTCTGCCAACGTGGTCCTCCTTCGCAAAAAAAAAAAACGAGTGCTTCCGCCTCTCTGACTTTAGGCCTATCAGTCTCATCCACTCTGTTAGCAAGATTTTCTCTAAAATCATAGCCAACCGGCTGGCCTTTCGACAGGACGACTTGATCTCCAATTGCCAAAGTGCTTTCATTAAGAAGAGAAGTGTCCTCGACAACTTTCTCTACGTCCAAGGGGTTATTCGCGACCTTCATCGACAGCGGACCTCGTCCCTCTTTTTGAAACTCAACTTCGCAAAGGGTTTCGACTCGGTGCATTGGGGCTACCTCCTGAAGCTCCTCGAAATGCTCGGCTTCGGGCAACGTTGGCCCAACTGGATTACCATCTTCTTGGGCATCGGCTCCTCGTCGATCCTCCTTAACGGTACCCTCGGACCCCGCATCGAGCACCGCAGGGGGGTCAGACAGGGCGACCCGCTCTCCCCCATGCTCTTCATTCTTGCCATCGATCCCCTACAGCGTCTACTTCACCTAGCCCTGGAGGACAGAGTGCTTTCCCCACTTGATTGCACTCCCCTCTCCTTGCGCACCTCCTTATATGTGGATGACGCTGCCCTCTTTCTTAACCCGGCCCAAGGAGAAATTCAAGCCATCATGCACATCCTCGACACCTTCGGCGGAGTCTCAGGCCTTAATGTCAACCCTTGCAAGTGTGCAGTCCACCCTATTCATTGCGGCAAGGATACCCTTGATGTCACCTTGGGCGACTTCCCGGGCCGTTGCAGTTCCTTCCCCTCCACCTACCTGGGCCTCCCTCTGCACACACGGAACCTCTAGTGTAATCACTTTAGACCGATCATCGCTAAAGTCCGAAGTAGGCTCGCTAGCTAGAAAGGCAAGCTCCTGTCCAAAGATGGCCACCTCACTTTGATCAAGGCCACTCTCACGGCGATCCCCACCTAATACGCGACAGTCTTCCGCCTGCCTACCTAGGCAATCAAGCAAATTGACAAGATCCAACGCTCCTTCCTCTAGGGTGGCACTGATGACGCCCCAAGCGGCTGCTCTCTTGTCAACTGCAGGACAGTCTACTGGCCCATTCCCCAGGGTGGTAACGGCATTCTAGACCTTCCGCATTTTCACAGAGCCCTCCGCCTTTGCTGGCTCTGGTTAGCATGGAAGGCACCCCAGAAGCCTTGGATCGCCTCCCCCATCCCCTGTGACAACACCGATCTTTCCCTCTTCAGGGCGACTACCATTGTCACCATCGGAAATGGCTGCATCGCCGACTTCTGGCACGACCGATGGCTCAACAGTCAAGCACCCTGCCATATTGCCCCACACATCTATAGCGTCGCCAAGGGCAGGAATCAATCGGTTGCGCGTTAACTCTCCAGCCACCGCTGGATTCGCTCCATTCGCTAGATCAATTCGTCGTAACAGCTTCGCGAATACATTCAACTTTGGCATCTAGTCTAGCCGGTTACCCTCGACCCCGATCAACCTGATGATATCACCTAGACTGTCGAGCCCTATGGCTCCTATTCCACCCGCTCAGCCTATAAACTCCAACTCCTTGGTGCCACCGATTTCGCCCTAGCCTCCTTGATTTGGAGAGCTCATACAGAGAACAAGTGCAAGTTCTTCGCTTGGTCCCTTTGCTGGGGCAAAATCAACACGGCCGACATCTTAAGCACAAAGGGCTGGCCTCATTCCCCCACTTGCCCACTCTGCACCAACCGCCCCGAGACTGTAGACCATATGTGTGCTGGGAATGTCTAGGGTAAGACGCATGCGTTTCAATATTTTCATTCCCTCCCTAAGATCATCGCATGCATTAAAACCAAGCTTAGCTGTCACACAAAAGCTTATAAACACGTACCGTGGCCCTGGAGAATCATGATGAAGCTTCAGAGATGGATTTACTCGTAGCCTTCAACTCCCGGTTGTCGCAGCGGAGAGATACCCGTCAGACCTTTCACAGCAAAGTAGCTGTGTCCTCCAGGTATCCACACGAACAGGCCTTCGGCTTCGTGCGTCGGTGTGTTAGCACCGGATTACACGACCCTCGTGACTTTATTAGAATAGGTACAACTCTTACACCCTTTTCCTTTTTCTCCCTTTCTTTTTTCTCTCTTTCCTTCTCTCTTCTTCTCATTTTTTTCATCTCTCTATTTTGAACCATGGCCATCTATTTATAGCCAAAACACTGTACCTACGGTACCCAGATCTGGCACTGCAGCAAGGTCGGTTGCTACAGTACTGCCAACATGAACACTGTTCATAGGGCGGCCTCTGATCTTTGCAACATGTTCTGATGCCAAAGACAGAACGATGTAGAATGCCTTTGTTAGAGTGTTTTTCAGCTTTCCGAAAACAACCAGATATCTCGTTCAATCGCATTGAACATACGTCACAAGTAGGGGTTTCACAACCCTGTCTAAACCTTATTCTATGTGTGACCCTGTAGGTTCATGCAATGTTGACCGTAAATTGAAATCTCATTTCGATCTACAAGTCGCAAGCGGCTTCTAGCAAAACATTGCGACTACTCAAATTGCATGAAGGTCGGCGATCCGACGAACCTCTCAATGATCAACTGTTGATCCTTTCGTCTCTATTGATATATTGACTTAACCGAAGGTCGAGATGTGTCATCCTTGTGTTGTTAAGTCCTTTTACTCGATTTTCCGAAATAGACTAAACCTTATCGATCGATCAACTCCTTAATCGCTCGGGCATGGCCATGCACATCCTTAAGTCTATTTCATCAAGCGATCCAAGATATCGTTTTCCTCTGAACGAGGAGGACTACTCCCATCTTGATCAATCACTTTCCTCTGCATGATTCAAAACATATCCGAGTAAAGCCCTTATTGTTATCCAGTTACGGAATAATTTTAGACAATATCAAAGCATGCCATCCTCATGTAGGAAACTGTGTTGATCTCAGGTCTGAGGATCAAACATTATCATTGTATGAAATTACCTATGACACATTATATCCTCAAAGGTGTTTCACAAAGCGGGTTAGTCCGATACCATGTACTCCTACATGTGTATCCACATGATTGTATTGATATCACATATCCATAGCCTGCAAAACATGACTATCACAACAACCCATGTGCTTGATTATATCCATGTCTATTATTGGTGTTGTGGACAACATGGGCCCCGGGTATTCAGAGATATACTGATGGACGTACCACCTCTTTGGGCCAAGTCGTACGGATCTTTCAGAAGATGGGCTTGGAGGCTGGCACGGCTCGACTTGCTCTACAAGGAAACGAATTCGTTTCCTACTCGAATACATGGAGATAGGCGTAACCAACTCGGTTATATCTCTATCTTCCTTATACGGATTAGGAAACATATCTGTATCCCGACCCCTTACACTATATAAAGGGGGTCGGGGGTCCCTAGTTAGAACATCATCTACACACACACATCTGATCATCTCATCCACATCTAGACATCGACGTCATTGTCTGTTCTCGTGCTATCCCGACGAGAACATACATTGTAATCGACCCCCACAATACAATTCACGAGCACAGGAGTAGGGTGTTACCTCTCACAGAGGGCCCGAACCTGTATAAATCCTGCCCCCTGTGCTACCATCGAGTTGTGATATCTCGCATAGCCCTATAAAATACATTACCGACGCAAATTGTCGACAGTTGGCGCGCCAGGTAGGGGCTAGCGTCATGATCAACTTCATCAACTTCGATGGCCTCCATCGGCGGATTCGTCTTCACCTACGCCGCCGGCCAAGGCTTCGTCTTCGGGGATCTCGGCTTCCTCGCCGATGACTCCGGGGAACTCTGCTATCCCAGCTGGACAATGTCCGGGGAGGGCTGAATGCGACTTCAGTCAAGCCACACCACGTCAGCTTGCCTCTTGCGAACTCTGATCCGGAGGATATCCGATCTGACGACAATGATTCCGACTGCCTCACCGTAGGAACTCCCTTCGGTTCCAGTCGGAGTCACGAACTTATGGTTCTGCCAGTGTCTTCCGCTGGTAATGAACCAACCGGCGATGCTGTTCCTAATATGGATCAAGTTCGAATCCAATTAGGGATTGCGACTTTTCAGTTGTCTGGCATCCCGTTCGGATTAAGAAATTCGGCTACTGTTTTCCATGAGATGACATGCCGTCTTTTTCAATCTGGGCTAAGAAGCGTCGCACAACAAACACACACTGGGATGAGTTTTCTGAGTCCTGACTCAGGGACAACTCTAACCAGATCAACTTCTCGAGTGGACATACCACTCGGATTGGTCAATTCGGCTGCAAGATTTCAGTAGATCAGTTCTGCCAAATCTCAGTCGGACTTTCTTCTGACGAACGATCCGGCACGAGAAGTGGGAGTTATAATCACTCCCATCGACAAGCCAACAAATCGGGATCAGTTAAGCCTCTCTTACTCGGAGTCCGAGTCGGAGGAGAGCGTCAATGGGTTCCCCGACTTTCGCGGCATCTATGTGCTGGATGGACAAGCCTCCGGGTCAGCTCGGCGTCCCATCGAAGAAGCAGGAGCCGAACATAACCGCGGAGGTGAAGAAGATCTGCGCGACAAATTACGCGGTCGTGCACGAGAAGTCCAGGAGGAACTGCTTCAAGTCCGCATGAGAAATTACTCGGTCTTCCGTATACCACAGCAGAACATCCTCGCGTGTAAGACCCTCCTGGATAATATTGGTCCTTTACTTGGAGAAAACAGCCCCGCGACGCCGATCATGGAGCAGATCAAAGCCATGGTGACGGCAGCAGCTGTTCAGGGTACTCGGGATCAACAGGCCAATTCGGCGAAGCGATCGCCACGAGTAGCACTTCGGTCGCGATCGGCACACGCCAACTTCGCGGGCAAGATGCCCGCCGAAGTACAAGTCGCGACCTTCGCCTCGACATCGAAGCCCGGCGGAGGGAGCGAGATGAAGACCGGCGCCGTACTCCACCACGTCGGATTCTTCCCCGCCAGCCTCCTCCCCTAGGGATGGATTAATTGACGGGATCAAGGTATTCACACCCCGACTTCGTCAGGTAAACTGGCCCGAAGGGTTCAACCCCAAGGAAATAGTGAAATTTGACGGGGAGTGGGACCCAGAAGCTTGGTTACAGATTTACTCTTTGGCAATCAAGGCCGCGGACGGAGGATACGACATGATGGCAAACTATCTGCCCATCATGTTAACCCCTCCGGCTCAGGGTTGGCTCGCAGGCCTTCCAGAGAACTCAATCGGTTCCTGGGGAGAGCTTTGCGACCAATTGGTCGTGAATTTCCAGGACACTTACGAGAAGCCTAGAACCCAGTGGGACCTTTATCAGATTCATCAGAAAAAAGATGAGTCGTTAAGGGATTTCATTCGGTGTTTCACCAAGAAGAAGAACACAATCTGGGTGATTTCAGAGGCGGTCGTTGTCGCGGCCTTTCAGAAGGGAGTTCGCGACCCCGATCTAATCAAGAAGATGTCTCGGAAGCCCCCAACCACTGTCAAGGAGATGTTCGCCCTGCCGGATCGATATGCTACGGCCTCAGACGCTCTCGCTGAGCGTCAAGAGGATCACCCGAGTAAGAACGAAGGCAAGAAGGACAAACTCGAATTGTCCTCCAAGAAGGAAAAGAAGCGCAAGGGTGAAGAGCTGGTAGCAGTTGCGGATCATGGTCGGCAAAAGCCACCCCGGTCCAACGACTACAACAAAGTAATGGAGGCGCAGTGTCCTTTCCATCCGAATGGAAAGCATGCGGCAAAAAATTACAATGTCTTGAAGAGGTTTGCTGAGGAGCACAACAAGAACGCTCCGAAGGACGCCAAACAAGATGACAAGCGTGACCCTCCTCAGGGTGACGCTTACCAAGAAACCGAGCGCGAGCTCAACTACATATACGGGGGATCAGATGCATATTAGTCCAAACATAAGCAAAAGCTTACCACTCAGGAAGTCAATGCAGCTGTTCCGGTGACCCCCGAGTACCTTCGATGGTCCGAGGTTCCGATCAAGTTCGATCGCTTGGATCACCCTGATCACATCCCTTGTCCAGAAAGATATCCACTCATCGTGGATTCTGTGGTACGGGACGTCCGACTGCGCAAGGTCTTAGTCGACGGCGGAAGTGGATTAAATATCCTTTTCGCCAAGACATTTGACGAGATGCAGATCCCAAGGTCAGCGCTCCAGAGGACGGATGCACCGTTTCACGGCATAATACCGGGAACATCATCAGTGCCAATCGGGAAAATCAATCTTCCGGTCACTTTTGGCACTCAGGATAACTACCGGACGGAAAACCTCAACTTTGTGGTGGCCGATTTCGAGACTGCGTATCACGCAATCTTGGGAAGGCCGGGCCTAGCCAAACTCATGGCTGTCCCTCACTACGCCTATCTGACCATGAAGATGCCGGGTCCGCGGAACGTGATCACGGTCTGTGGAGATGTCAAGTTTTCCCATCTCCTTGATAAGGAAAACTGCGACTTCGCCCAATCGACCGAAACGGCTGCCGAGTTGGACTAGATCCGGCAGGCAGCCACCACTCTTTGCGATGAGGGCGACCTACCGAACAAGAAGCCATCTAAATCAGGCAACAAGCCTGATGAAGATGTCAAGCCTATTTCGCTCGACCCGTCCGATTCGGCCAAAACGGCTCTGATCGGGACAGGTCTCGATCCGAAATAGGAAGAGTCGCTCATCACCTTCCTCCTAGCGAATCGAGGCATCTTCGCTTGGAAGCCGTCCGACATGCCAGGTGTCCCAAGGGAGGTGATCGAGCACTCTTTGAATGTACACGACAAAGCCAAGTCAATCAAGCAGCGGCTGCGTCGATTCGCACAAGATTGGAAGGAAGCCATCAAGATGGAGATACCAAACTTTTAGCCGCCGGCTTTATAAGGGAGGTGCTCCACCCCGATTGGTTGGTAAATCCGGTACTTGTACAAAAAAGAACGGTACTTGGCGCATGTGTGTCGATTACACCGACTTAAATAAAGCATGTCCCAAGGATCCGTTCGGACTTCCTCGCATCATCAGATTAGCTTAAAGGAAGAAGATTGTATCAAGACTTCGTTCATTACTCCGTTCGGGGCTTTCTGCTACGTCACTATACCCTTTGGACTGAAGAACGCCGGAGCAACATACCAGCGTTACATTCAGCGATGTTTCCACAACCAGCTTGGGCGCAATGTGGAGGCATACGTTGATAACATTGTCGTCAAGTCTCGGGTAACCTCTGACTTGGTCGCTGATCTATCGGAGACATTCGAGAGCCTGTCGGCATACAACATGAAGTTGAACCAGGAGAAATGTGTCTTCGGGGTCCCTTCGGGAAAGCTTCTCGGTTTCATGGTATCTCACCGCGGAATTGAAGCTAACCCAGAAAAGATCAAAGCTATCATGGAGATGGCTCCCCCAACATGCCAAAGGGACGTCCAGCGTCTAAATGGGTGCATGGTTGCACTCGGCCGATTCATCTCGCGACTCGGCGAGCGTGGGTCGTCCTCCTTCAGGCTATTGAAGAAGCAACATGACAAGTTCGTCTAGACACCTGAGGCACAGAAGGCTTTTAAGGATCTCAAATCGTTCGTCACCTCACCGCCTGTCTTGGCATCTCCTATGCCACAGGAACCGCTTCTGCTATACATTGCGGTCACCACTCATGTAGTGAGTGCCGCGATGGTAGTGGAGCGTGAAGAACAAGGACGCGTCTACAAGGCTCAACGCTCGGTCTACTTCGTCAGCGAAGTATTGGGCGAGTCTAAGGTACGCTATCCACGGATGCAGAGCCTCTGTATGCGGTCCTGATCGCCTCTTGGAAGCTGAAGCACTATTTTCAAGAACATCCAATTTCAGTGGTCACTTCTTTCCCTATTGGAGAAATTCTCCATAATCGGGAAGCCACTGGGAGAATCGCTAAGTGATCGATGGAACTTGGGGCTTTCGAGCTCTCGTTCAAGCCACGCAGCGCCATAAAGTCACAAGCACTCACCGACTTTGTTGCTGAGTGGACGGAGATGCAGTCTCCCCCAACCGTCGAAGAGGCCGAGTACTGGAACATGTACTTCGACGGCTCTCTCCGACGACAGGACGCGGGGGCTGGTATCGTTCTTATATCACCTGGAGGCGAACGACTCAAGTATGTCCTCCAGATTCACTTCCTAGCTTCAAACAACGCAGCCGAGTACGAGGCACTCATCCACGGTCTCCGTATTGCCATATCGCTCGGCATCCGGCGATTGGTGGTTCGCGGAGATTCCCAGCTCGTGGTGAGCCAAGTACAGAAGGATTGGACTTGTGTCAATGACAACATGACCGCCTATTGTCAGGAGGTCAGAAAGTTGGAGGACAAGTTCGATGGGTTGGAGCTCATACATATCCTACGACAAGACAACGAGACGGCAGATGAGCTCGCGAACATGGGCTCCAGTCGGGCACCAGTCCCGGCTGGGGTCTTCGTCCAAGAGCCTCACGCCCCCTCCATCACACCGCAGGAGCAACTAACCCAATCGGATGAACAACAACCTGAGGCAGAGGTGCTTGCCTCGGCCCGAATTGGACGCAGCCATACTTGGAATACCTGCGAGAAGAAAAGCTTCCCGACGATCGGGGGGCTGCCGAGCAAATTCAACGTTGGAGTCGTGCATACGTGGTACATGAAGGGATTCTGTACCACCGAAGCGCCTCTGCCATACTTCAAAGTGCATACCTGAGTCTGAAGGAAGCGCCCTGTTGCGCAAAATTCACTTGGGCATGTGCGGCCATCACGCTGCATCAGCTACGCTGGTCGGAAAAGCCTTTCGGCAAGGATTTTACTGGCCAACCGCGCTCTCCGACTCAAAGGAGATCTTCCGCAAGTGCGAGGGTTGCCAGTTCTTCGCTCGGCAGATCCACGTGCCGGCTCAGGAACTTCAGACGATCCCTATCACCAGGCCGTTTGCAGTCTGGGGGCTCGACAGTGTCGGACCCTTCAAGAAGGCCCCGGGTGGTTTTGAACACATCTTCATCGCCATTGATAAGTTCACTAAATGAATTGAAGCCCAACTTGTGACCAAGATTACGGCTGCCAAAGCCACCGAGTTCTTCTAGGAGATCATCGGTCGGTTCGGCGTACCATCTCGGATCATTACGGATAACGGCCTCAGTTCAGAAGCGACGAGTTTCAAAGCTGGTACGAAGATGTGGGCATAAAGATTTGCGTTGCTTGATGGCACATCGATGAAACAGCGCGGCGAGTCAGTCTTAAGCGGTATGCTTTACAAAGGCGTCGGTAGCGCATCTTCGATCGGCTCAGCCCATACGCATCAAAATGGATGAAGGAATTGCCTGCCGTACTCTGGAGGCTCCGTACGAGCCCCAGCCGAGCTACGGGGCAGTCTCCCTTCTTCCTCGTATATGGGTCTGAGGCGGTCCTTCCAACGGAGCTACAATTCGGATCGTCCCGAGTTCAAAAGTTCAATGAGGACGAGTCAGAGGCCAGTCGGATCGACGAACTCGACCGATTGGAGGAAGCTCAAGACGCTGCAACAATTCGGTCAGCTAAGTACCTCCAGGGTTTGCGTCGCTACCACGATCGTAATGTACGGGATCGTGCCTTCTCGGTTGGAGATCTGGTTTTTTGAGTCAATCAATCGAGTGGCCACAAACTCTCTCCACGCTGGGAAGGTCCGTAAATTATTGACTCGGTGACACGCCCGGGGCTTACCGATTGAGGCGAGAAGACGACACTCTTATGGACAACTCGTGGAACATCGAGCAATTACGTCGGTTCTATACCTGACGACCGTTGTACACACATTTACAATTAATAAAGATAAGTTTTCGTTCACATTATCTTTACGTTTATGCAATTCAGCTTCTGACTTGCTACTTATTTGTGTTTCAATTAAATAGTAAGTCGGGGCTACACCTAATTAGGTGCGCAATCGCGCACCTAATCTTTCTTATCTGGAATCTAACCTGACTTGCTCTCTAGTCGGATCCCGACTAGCCAGTAAGTCGGGGGTTACACCTAATTAGGTGCGCAATCGCGCATCCCTTCTCTTTTGTTGAGATTAATTTGACTTGCTCCCTAGTCGGATCCCGACTAGCCAGTAAGTCGGGGGCTACACCTAATTAGGTGCAGTCTGCACCTATTCGATACCTAATCGATCTTTCTCTTTTGAAGTCCATGTTGAGCCTAAGTGTTAATCGTTTCGAGTAACGAAACTCTCGCTTCCTACCAACACTCATACTTCCCGACTGCGTTCTTGGAGACAGAGCTCCGCGCCAACTCCTAACGCTATGGAATTTGATGCGCTTGGCAGAGTGCTTAGTAAAAGGAACGTGACCTACTCGGGCAAAAAGCATGACTCGAATTAAGAAAAAACTGATTAGCTTATATTATATCGGGAAGAAAATCATTTACATTGATAATTTACAGCAAGTTCCTACATTTAGAGGGAATCTAAGTCTAGATAGCCTATAGGCCAATTACAAGAGATGCCGGCGAGCGCGGACTAGCGCCTCGACGATCAAATCGGCCACCTCGGTGAGAGCCGGGACGACCTCAATCAGGACCGCGACGGTGGCGACGTCGCGGGCACGGGCTTCTTCCTCGGCAACCTTGGCAAGTGCGAGATCGTATTCCGTCCAAAGCTCCGCCACGAACTCTTCGTGATCCATGAGAGCAGGTGGAGGAGGGACAGTAGAAAGAAGTTTGGGATGAAAAGCGGCCGCCGCATCGGCCTCTTTTTATAGCCAAGATCGGGGAGTCGAACTGATTCCAGGAGTAATGGCATTGAGAAACGACTCCGATGAGAACTGTTCCCAAGATTTGACGCGGATGTCTCTTAGTGCAAGGCGCAACAGTCAAGTCGACGATTGGCATTCCAGTTGGCAGTGCTAAGGTTGCCCCGTGGCGGCGGGAGCACCAAATCCCTAGCAGGAGCGTGTCGGGGATATGAACGGGTTCAGGCGCACTATGCAAGCGTGCCTATTCAAATGTCCCGATGTTCTGCATTTAAGAGAAAACGGGCGACGCTTCGTTTCCACGCTGAGCGGGGATGAATAAAAGCCCTAAAATCATCACAACAAGATTCGGGCCCGGACTTAGGTTCCAGAGAGCACACTCCACGTGGGGCGCAAGCTGTGCACGGCATTGTTCGCGTACAGGTGTCGCTCGGGTCAAACCTAGTCGGGAAAAAGGGCGCGCCCCCGGTTGGGCCTTATGCCAGTCGTCAATCTCTTGAGGACTAGGCTCTTTCCGGGTAATTAACTCAGCTCTTGACGTACCTCCTGGGGTCAATGGTCGGTCTGATTTCTTGATAAGATTGGCCGTCAAGAGTTACCTCTTCAGTTGGGTCTCAGTGGCACATCTCTGGATCGTTCGTCTTCAAGACGAACACCACTCGGATGTCCTCAACTTGGAGGCGGGCATATTCTTCCGAGAATCACTAGCTTGACTGCGCACTAGTCGGGTCAGGACGCCTGAACGCCCTACACGAGTTGTGGCATGTCCCCTACTGGACCGAATGTCGAGTTCTTCCAGTCAGACTCGAATGTCATAATTCGTAACAGGGAGGATAACGCAGGGTGACACTGATCACTCGGCAACATCCACTTTTTTGGTATGCCTCTCCGTGGGGCCAATAGCGAAGATATCACTACCGGTCCGATGGATCTGGGACACCTTTTAAAGACTTGAGATTTTCTCTTGAGTCCTTTGCAACTGTGTTGTTTGATCAGCAGGTTACTCGGCGAGCGGAATTTCCCCAGTCGAACGGAGAGTGACGTCACTCGGGCTACATTCGACGGGCTGCAAGCTGGACCCAGAATCAAAACAACTCGGCTGCGAAGCACTCGGGGGCTACTGTAGACAACATAGGCCTGGGTATTGAGAGATATACTGATGGACGTACCACCTCTTTGGGCCAAGTCGTACGGATCTTCCAGAAGACGGGCTTGGAGGCTGGCGCGGCCCGACTTGCTCTACAAGAAAACGAATTCGTTTCCTACTCGAATACATGGAGATAGGCGTAACCAACTCGGTTATATCTCTATCTTCCTTATACGGATTAGAAAACATATCTGTAACCCGACCCCTTGCACTATATAAAGAGGGTCGGTGGTCCCTAGTTAGAACATCATCTACACACACATCTGATCATCTCATCCACATCTAGACATCGACGTCATTGTCTGTTCTCGTGCTATCCCGACGAGAACATACATTGTAATCGACCCCCCACAATACAATCCACGAGCACAAGAGTAGGGTGTTACCTCTCACAGAGGGCCCGAACCTGTATAAATCCTGCCCTCTGTGCTACCATCGAGTTGTGATCTCTCGCATAGCCCTATAAAATACATTGCCCTTGATGTCGTCGACAGGTGTTCCAGCCAATAAACAAAATCAAGGGACAACTTTTATAATGATGTCATTATGTATTACAGAGTTTTACAACCAAGTCGTACTTGATGATCTGTAATATGAGATCATTAATGTAACCATACAAGCATAACATATCATAATTATCTTCATGATTGGCCTCTAGGGCATATTCCTTACAATGTGCGCCTGCTACCCCTTTGCCAAACTGGCCTGGAGGGCTATCCTCCCCCTGAATCCCTCCGTGCACAACTTGCGACCAGGTGGTTTCCTGCCCTAGTGGGAACGCACTGCTAGAGCAACATCCAAGCATCAACGTCGCTCATTCAACGGCCTAGTCATCTGCACAGTCTGGCATTTATGGAAGGAGCGCAATCGGCGGGTGGTATTCCACAGCATGGGTCTTTCTCCAAATCATATTGTTCCGTTCATTACTAATGACTTAGTTGTGGGGGCCAGCGGGATCCCCCTCTCTTTGATAGTGTAACTAGGGTTTTTTTAACCCCCACTCCCCCCTCGCTCTAACTCCCCTGAATTTTTGTACAGCTCTTTCCCCTTTTAATGAAATGGCAGAGCGTCTGCCCGTTCGTTCAAAAAAAAATATTTGGGCAATTCGAATATATATATCCATGTGTGCCCATGTATGTTCGACTTTGCGTTGGTGGTGGGCAACTTCTTCCATGATTCACATACCACTCGCCACAACGACTTTTGCGAGTAAAAGACAACATCTCATGACTCCATCCACACATGCCTCTAAGCATGGATTGAGTAAATCACTCAATAAGTTTAGCGGACATGAATTTGTCCATGTCCTGACATGACGGACCTACCTGACCGCTTGGAAAGAGTTTAAGGATACGAATGTATTTTTAAATTAATGCAAATTCCTTGAAACTAACTTGGAAATTCAGTCCTACAACATCTATTTCCAATTTACAAAACAGAAAAACGCAGTGAAGTTTCAAAAAAGCCATGAGTTATTTATTTAATTGATATATTGAATGCCTAGTTAGTTGATATTTAAAGTAGAGATGTCTACGGCTACATTTTTCCTGGGATGTATATTATAACTTACGCCAATGCACTTGATGGTTCGTGGGCTCAATTCAGGTGCCTGCTGCGCGGTTCTTCGTGACGCTATCCGTTCTCACCGGCCGAATCTTATCTTCCTTCAGGAAACCAAGGTTGAGAATGTTTCTGATCAACTCATCCGCGACAGTGTTGGTCCCGCCTTCGTCTCCCACTATGCGGCCCTCCCAGCCTCTGGCTCCCATGGAGGCATTCTCATTCTCACCCACTCGGACTTCTTGTCGGTCAGCCACGTCACTAGCGCGGACAACAGCCTCTCGGTTCTTATCAACCCCCTCGATGGCAGCCCCCTTTGGCAGTTGACTTCGGTGTATGGACCAGAGGATAGGCAAGACAAATTTCTCTTCCTTAGTGAGATCATCAATTGTTGGCCTGTCGACCCGAACCTCCCCTGGCTGTTGGCTGGAGATTTCAACCTTATTTGTCATGTCGCAGATAAAAACAACAAGAATGTGGATCAGGGCCTAATGAACGCCTTCTGCAACAACCTAAATCATCTCAGCCTCAAAGAAGTCGCCCTCTCAGGCCGGCACTTCACCTGGAGTAATGAGCGCGCTCTTTCCACCCTTACCAGGATCGACCGGTTGTTTTGCTCCTTGAATTGGGACCTCGTCCATGCCTCGGTCACTCTCCAGGCCCTTCCATCCCTCATCTCCGACCATTGCCCCCTTTTCCTTCGGTGCGATCATGGGCCGCGGCGCAGCATGCTTTTTAGGTTCAAGAACTACTGGCTCTTGTTCCCAGATTTCCTCCAAACGGTCAACGACGCTTGGTCCCAACCTATCACCAACGGTCATCCTTATCGGCGTCTCCACACCAGGCTTTCCCGCACAGCGAAGGCTCTTTTAGCTTGGGCCAAGTGCAAAGTTGGAAATCTCGCCATCCAGTTAGCAGTTGCCAAAGAGATCATCCTGCTCCTTGACAAAGCCTACGAACTTCGTGCCCTTGCTCCACTCGAGTTCAAGTTTCGTCGACTGCTGAAATCGCGCTGCCTAGGCCTTGCCTTGTTGGAGACAAGCTGTATCCGACAATGGGCCCGAGCTACCTGGGTGCGTGCAGGGAACATGAATACCAAGTTCTTTCACATCCAGGCTACTCATAGGCGGCGCAAGAACTTCGTGCACACCCTCCACACCCCCTCATCCATGGTTACCACCCACGAGGAACTGGAAGCTGAATGCACGCGCTTCTTCTCAACACATCTAGGGTCCTCTCCTACTCACAGTCTCTCCCTCCAGTGGGACCGATTGGGCTACATTCCTCACCTCCTCTCGGACATGGAGGCTACCTTCTCAGAAGATGAGGTTAAAGCGGCTGTCTTTTCCCTTCCCGGCGATAAGGCCCCTGGGCCGGACGGCTTCTTCATCCTTTTCTACAGGAAATGCTGGGACACCCTCAAGGATGACTTAATGGCCATCGTACAATGCCTTTATCAACAAGATCGCTCCTGCTTCTCGCTCCTCAACTCCGCCAACGTGGTCCTTCTCCACAAAAAAAAAAGATTGCCTCCGTCTCTCTGACTTTAGGCCTATCAGTCTCATCCACTCTGTTAGCAAGATTTTCTCCAAAATCATAGCCAACCGGCTGGCCCTTCACTGGACGACTTGATCTCCAATTGCCAAAGTGCTTTCATTAAGAAGAGAAGTATCCTCGACAACCTTCTCTACGTCCAAGGGGTTATTCGCGACCTTCATCAACGGTAGACCTCGTCCCTCTTTTTGAAACTCAACTTCGCAAAGGCTTTCGACTCGGTGCACTAGGGCTACCTCCTGAAGCTCCTCAAAAAGCTTGACTTTGGCCAACGTTGGCGCAACTGGATTGCCATCCTCTTGGGCATCGACTCCTCGTCGATCCTCCTCAACAGTACCCTCGGACCCCGTATCGAGCACCACAGGAGGGGTCTGACAAGGCGACCCGCTCTCCCCCATGCTCTTCATTCTTGCCATCGATCCCCTACAGCGTCTCCTTCACCTAGCCCTGGCAGATGGAGTGCTTTCCCCACTTGACTGTACTCCCCTCTCCTTCTGCACCTCCTTATATGTGGATGACGCCGCCCTCTTTCTTAACCCGGCCCAAGGGGAACTTCAAGCCATCATGCACATCCTCGACACCTTCGGTAGAGTCTTAGGCCTTAATGTCAACCTGTGCAAGTGTGCAGTCCACACCTATCCATTGCAGCGAGGATACCCTTGATGTCACCTTAGGCGACTTCCTAGGCCATCGCAGTTCCTTCCCTTGCACCTACCTAGGCCTCCCTCTGCACACAAGGAACCTGCAGCATAATCACTTTAGACCGATCATCGCTAATGTCCGAAGTAGGCTCGCCAACTGGAAAGGCAAGCTCCTATCCAAAGTCGGCCACCTCACTTTGATCAAGCCCACTCTCATGGCGATCCCTACCCTATTTCGTGATAGTCTTCTGCCTGCCTGCCTGGGCAATCAAGCAAATTGACAAGATCCGATGCTCCTTCCTCTAGGGTGGCACTGATGACGCCCCAAGGGGCTGCTCTGACAGTCTGCTGGCCCATTCCCTAGGGTGGTCTCGGCATTCTAGACCTTCCACGCTTTCACAGAGCCCTCTACCTCTGCTGGCTCTGGCTAGCATGGAAGTCACCCTAGAAGCCTTGGATCGACTCCCCCATCCCCTATGACAACACCGATCTTTCCCTCTTCAGGGCCACTACCATTGCACCATTGGAAATGGCTGCACCGCCGACTTCTGGCACAACCGATGGCTCAACGGTCAAGCTCCCTGCCATATTGCCCTACACATCTATAGCATCGCCAAGGGCATGAATCAATTGGTTGCGCATCAACCCTCCAACCACCGGTGGATTCGCTCCATTCGACAAATCATTCGCTGCAACAGCTTCGCGAATACATTTAGCTTTGGCATCTAGTCCAGTCGGTTACCCTCGACCCTGATCAACCTAATGATATCACCTGGACGGCCGAGCCCTCTGGCTCCTATTCCACCCGCTCAGCCTACAGACTCCAACTCCTTGGGTGCCACCGATTTCACCCCAGCCTCCTTGATTTGGAGAGCTCATACAGAGAACAAGTGCAAGTTCTTCGCTTGGTCCCTTTGCTAGGGCAAAATCAACATGGCCAACGTCTTAAGCGCAAAGGGATGGCCTCATCCCCCCACTTGCCCGCTCTGCACCAACTGTCCCGAGACTGCAGACCATATGTGCGCCTGCTGCCCCTTTGCCAAGCTGGTATGGAGGGCTATCCTCCCCCTCAACCCCTCCATGTACAACTTGCGACCAGGTGGCTTCTTGCCCTGGTGGGAACACACTGCTAGAGCGACATCCAAGCAGTAACATCGCTTATTCAACGGCCTAGTCATCTGCACGGTTTGGCACATATGGAAGGAGCGCAATCGGCGGGTGGTATTTCACAATGCAAGTCTTTCTCTGAATCATATTGTTCCGTTCATTACTGATGACTTAGCGGTGGGAGCTAGCAGGATCCCCCTTTCTTCGAGAGTGTAACTAGGATTTTTTAACCCCCACTCCCCCCTCGTTCTAACTCTCCTGAATTTTTTGTACAACTCTTTTCCCTTTTAATGAAATGGCAGAGCGCCTGCCCGTTCGTTCAAAAAATATTTGGGCAATTCAAATATATATATCCATGTGTGCCCATGTATGTTCGATTTTGCGTTGGTGGTGGGCAACTTCTTCCATGATTCACATACCACTCGCCACAACGACATTTGCGAGTAAAACACAACATCTCATGACTCCATCCACACATGCCTCTAATCATGGATTGAGTAAATCACTCAATAAGTTTAGCGGACATGAATTTGTACATGTCCTGACATGACGGACCTACTTGACTGCTTGGAAAAAGTTTAAGGATACGAATGTATTTTTAAATTAATGCTAATTCCTTGAAACTGACTTGGAAATTCAGTCCTACAACATCTATTTCCAATTTACATAACAGAAAAACGCAGTGAAGTTTCAAAAAAGCCATGAGTTATTTATTTAATAGATATAATGAATGCCTAGTTAGTTGATATTTAAAGTAGAGATGTCTACGGCTACATTTTTCCTGGAATGTATATTATAACTTACACCAATGCTCTTGATGGTTTTACATCCCCTGTTTCTTAAATACAATAAAATTTTACCATTCATCCTCTTTCGGTGCATTTTGTTATACAAGAATGAAAATTGCCACACCCACCTCCACTCCAGCCTCCGCCCGCCTGCCCGGTTCCACCCCGGCCCGTGTCCTCTCCCCGTTCCCCACGGACCATGTCCACATCCCATCCCCTGGTCAGCTTTCCTCGCCTTGCTCGCCTCCATCCGCCCAGTCGCCATTGCCTGCCCGGGCAAAAGCAAGCCTCCCACCCGCCACCTGTTCGACCTTTTGTCCACTTGACTCCGACGCAGTGATTGCTAAGCCAAGGGAGCGCTTGACGTACCGGGAGGCTTTACTAGCAAGGCTTGGTCCGCCGGTAGGCCGTGCTGCCCAGCAAGTCGTCTCCCTTAGCGCTGTGCCACCTACAGTGGCAGTAAGCCATCAACGCGACGAGCTGCCTTGGCAGAAAGTCCAGAGCAGAAGAAGGAAGCGCATTGACTCCACTCTACACCGGCCAACCAACCAGCTTTATGGCGATGTCCGCCAGATCTTCAAGTCCCAAGTGCGTGGTAGGTGCTTCCGTTGTCTCTCGCCTTCCCACAAGGTGGCCTTCTGCAACGAGGCTTCAAGATGCCTCATCTGCAAGGAGCCGGGCCATAGGGCGAAGGCCTGCTCAGGCAAACCTGTGCCCTTCCCTCCCCCTAGACATCGGCTCTCCCCTGCGCCGGCCTCAGTGGGAGTCGGTCCTGCAGCATCAAGGCGTCAGCCCCAGGTGATACACGCCTTTCAGCCCCTCATGAGGCCTGCTAGGGACGTCTGTTCCTTCACGCCGGGAGATCCCTCTCTGCGCCGTCGTTCTGCATCTTGCTTCCTCCCAAGATCCACTGCTGTCGCGCGGTTGGAGCGTGAGCTGTCCGGCTGCGGACTGTTCGCCATCAACCTGGGAGGAGCTGCTGCCGATCCGGCTGCGCTGTGGGAAGTCTTCCGTCAAGAGTTCCAGATCCCGGAGGACGACCTGCAGGTCTCCTTGATTGGTCGGGAAGGCTTCTACCTCAAGTTCTCTTCAGAAGCCCTGCGGGACTTGGTTCGAGCCGCCAATGTGCTCAGAGCGGAAGGCTTCCATCTGCGCTTCCTCAATTGGTCCCCAAGGACTTGGGCTGAGGCGTGCCGCGCGCGCTACAAAGTCCGCCTGTGCGTCGAGGGGGTGCCGAGACACCATTGGAGTGTGGAGACAGCGACAGCGCTCGTGCAAGGACATGGGGTCGCGGTACAGACCCTAGAGGAACCGGGAAACGCCCAGGAAGAGGCTTGTCTTTGTTTCTGGGCATGGGTTGATGATGCAACTCCTTACCTATAGCTGGGTTCTTGCAAGTGGAGGAGGGACATCGCAGGAGGCCTGACCTTGTTGGATCCCTCTTCCAGGACACGCCTCAGCTGTCCATGCTCCGACACAAGATCATCTTCCATCTGGACCTGCTCATTGATTTCGGGCCAGAGGACTCGGCCTGTCCTGTTTCTCCAGCTGCTGACTATCCTCATGTCCACCACTTCAGCTGGGAGCTTGGGCATTGGGATGGGACTACTTCGATGGGTGCCCCCTTTGAGCGTCCGACGCCACTCTTCCATGCACCTCCCCCACCCCCACCTCCGGAAGGCGGAAGCTCTTCTAGAGGTTGGCCGCCGGGACAAGGTGGGACCTCGCGAGGTGCTGGGCGAAGCGCCAAAGATCGGCTGGGCCCAAGATTGAACACTACTGATTCCCAACGCCAAGATCACTCTTCTGGCAGCCGGGAAGATTGCCAGCCTGTTGCAGCAACGAAGTTGGCCGACCTGGACTTGACACCACTCTGTGAGCAGATTCTTGTGCTAACTCCTCCAGATCCAATGCTGCTGGAAGCAAACTTGATGAACCAGTCGTTATCAGCCCTCCCAACCCCAAACCACCAACTACTGGAAGATCAACAGCTCAACCATCTTGCTTTGCCAAGCTCGCAGAGCACAGGTCCTGGACAATCTGGGGTACTTCAGATTACCCTTCCGCGGGGGCCAGAAAATTCTTGGCAGCATGATGTGGAAACTGATCAGGAAGATGACATGCTCCTTGCCCCAGGGGAACGTCGGTTAGCAGCTGTGACCCAACCTGCAGATCAAGGCACGGGGGACGCTTTTCAAGCCACTCTCCAAGTGTTAGCTAAGTCCATCTCTGCTAGTCTCTCTACCCCGCTGCTCAAGGATCCAGTCGAAGAACAAGTTAATGACAAAGCAAGGAGGAGGAGTGCTAGATTAGCAGCCAGGCCTACGACAAAGCTGCCATGTATCAAGCGTGTGCAGCTCAACTTGGCTATCAAACTTGGGATTGCTCCAGCTAATGCAAAAAGCCTCAGTGATGAAACTCTTACCAAATACATCAAGCTGTTTGAGTCTCCACTCTCTGATGATAACATCGCCAAGCTGGCCAGCATCACTAGGCTCCAAGACGTCGCAAAGGTTGCGATTGCCACGGACAGCAGCAATTGGCAGATAAATGACCTCTAGTGCCGGGTGGAGCGGCTGTTTGTAGACTAATAGTCTCCCCTCATGTTGTCCGCCACTTGTATTAGGCTTTCTTGGGTGGTCCTGTCCATATGCTGCTGGACATCAGCCCTTGCGTGTGTGCTGGTCCTGTGGGCCGGTTATGGTGTCATCTGTTGTAGCTCCTGTGTGTGTGTGGTTAAGTTGACCTCTCCTAATGGGGTGTGTGTTAAGGAGGAGATCTCTCTCTGTACTAAAGCTTGGTGTTGGCCCACTCTCCTAAGGGTGGGTCCTTGCAATATGTATCTTGTTCAGTGGCCTGCCTCCCTCTCAATTCGTGATGGCGTTTTGGCCATGGGAGTGTCACACGTTGCAGCTGATTCGGGGATGCCTCAGGGCGTTCAAAACTGGGCGAGGCTGGCATGCGGCGACCACCACAGGGGCTGGTTTTGTGGCTGCATCTGCTTCGGTTGCCGGCAAGATTGGGTCAACAGAACCGGGTGGGCTAGGCCAGTTTTGCTGAACCTGCGCTCAAGCGGAGAAGCTACGGTCGCTGAGCCTCCAGGTTGCAGACCATGCTGCATACCATATCAGCAACAATGATAAGCCAACATTGTAAAATTTTTTGTTGGAACGTCAGAGGGCTGAACTCGCAGGCAAAGCGCAGTGTGGTCAGAAACATGGTGGTTGAAAATAAGATTACTGTGGTGTGTCTTCAGGAGACCAAAATGGAAGCTTTAGATGCCAATTGGGTCAGTGACCTGCTAGGACCGGATTTCAGGCAGGAATTCTGTTTCCTTCCTGCAGTGGGCACGAGAGGAGGAGTTCTATTGGCAGTTTCTTCGGTTTTTTACAGACCGGAAGAGGTGGTCATCCAAGCTAACTCCATAACAGTGACTATCATCACGCTGGATGAGGACGTCAAGTGGACTTGCACTAGGGTCTATGGCCCACAGGGACAGCAAGATAAACTAGATTTCCTCAAGGAACTGTCCTTGCTCGGACAAGGGGCTCATGATGCTTGGCTTTTGCTGGGAGATTTCAACCTGATCTATCAAGAAACCGACAAGAACAAGCCTATCAGAAATCGAAGGACAATGTCGGCTTTTAGATCCTTTCTTGATAATGGAGCGTTGAAGGAAATCAAATTGTTGGGAAGGAGGTTCACTTGGTCAAATGAAAGAGTTAACTGCACCATGACAAAGATCGATAGATTCTTCTACACAGCAGCCTGGGATTCTTTATTCCCGGACTGCCAGCTCTCCGCTTTATCCTCTTCGGTGTCGGATCACTCCCCTCTGCTGTTGATAGGGAACACCCAGAGCAACCTGTTCCGTGGTTTCAGGTTTGAAGAATTCTGGCCCAGATTGCAAGGCTACCTGGAACTGGTTGACCACGCTTGGTCAAAACCGGTTCGTGCGCAAGACGCTTTGCGTAGATTGCACACCAAACTATCTCGTCTTCTTTGCGGCACTTCGAGGAACTGGAGTAAACAACACATTGGGGATGTCAGAACACAGATGGCGTTGGTTAATGAGCTAATCTTGCAGTTCGACGTAGCTCAAGAGGCAAGGAGCCTAGCGGAGTCTGAGGTCCATTTCAGGAAACTGCTAAAGATGCGCATCCGGGGTTGGCTGCAATTGCGGGATCGAGGTTGAGACAGAGAGCCCGGGTCAACTACATCAAAGCCGGAGATGCAAACACGAGATTTTTCATGTGAAAGTGAATGCCAGAAAAAAAAAAACACGTGGCCGCTTCAAAGTGGGCCGAAATTGCAACAACGGATCAGGAAAAGCATGAAGCCTTCCAAAAACACTTCACAGCCTTGATGGGATCTAAGTTGGGGAGGACTTGGGGCCTGAATTGGACCGGCATTGGGCTCCAGTGGCATGATCTGTCTTATCTGGATAGACCCTTCGAAGAAGAAGAGGTTAGGGCTGCTATTTGGACCGGACCCCGCAATAAGGCACCAGGCCCTGATGGTTCCTCTAGGACCTTCTACAGAACCTGTTGGGACGTCATAAAGGGGGATCTTTTGAATGCTTTCAAGCAACTTTTCCATGGAAATGGCCGCCTATTGCACCTCCTCAACTCGGCTCACATCGTCCTTATTCCAAAGAAGCAGGACGCTAAAACCACGCTCGACTTCCGCCCAATAAGTCTATCCCATAGCTTTGGGAAGCTGTTTAGCAAGGTCTTTGTATGAGACTCGCGCCCCTCCTCAACAACTTGGTTTCAGCCTCCCAAAGTGCTTTCATCTGTCGCAGATGCATTCAAGATAACTTCCTATTTGTTAGTAACGCTGTCAAAGAGCTACACAAGAGGAGGAAAGCGGCCCTCTTTGTCAAAATGGACTTAGCAAAGGCCTTCGACTCGGTGAGCTGGGAATACCTTCTGGATTTGCTTCAGAACCTAGGGTTTGGGACTAGATGGACAGATTGGATCGCCTCCTTGCTATCCTCCGCAACCTCCAGAATTATGGTAAACGGGAGTCTAGGAAAAACCCTCAAGCACAAGAGAGGCCTCCGGCAGGGTGACCCCCTGTCGCCAATGTTGTTCATCCTCGCCATGGAACCTCTGCACCTGATCATGGCCAAGGCAAGGAACATGGGAGCTCTGCAAACAGTGAGTGAAAGGATGGACAGATGCCAAATCTCCTTGTATGCTGATGACATTGCGCTCTTCCTTGCTTCTACGCAAATGACTGCGTCTTTGTTCACCTGATCTTCAAGGTGTTTGGAGAGGCTATGGGGCTGAAGGTTAACTTGCAAAAAAGTGAAGTTTACCCAATAGCTTGTCAGCCCTCAGTGCTTCAGAACCTAGAGGACGTTGTGCACATGCAAACCAAATCCTTCCCCTGCACATATCTCGGGCTCCCCCTTAGACCGACCAACCCCACAAAGGCTGATTTTCAGAAATTGATTCAGAAGATCAGTACACGGTTGGCTGGTTGGAAAGGCAGGTTGTTGTCCAAGGCGGCTAGATTGGTGTTGATCAACTCGGTCTTAACATCACAGGCGGTCTATCTACTTACTTTGGTCAAATTGAGCAAGTGGGCAATCAAAGCTATCGACCGGCTGCGACGGGGCTTCCTTTGGCAGAGGAATGATGTCCAACCTGTTAAGGGTGGCCTGGTAAACTGGAAGAAAGTTTGCAGGGATAAGAAGCTAGGAGGTCTTGGGATAAAGGACTTAGCAGCGTTTGGGAGGGCTCTAAGGCTGAGATGGCTCTGGTCTCAGTGGGAGCACCCGGATAGACCATGGGTCGGCTCTGAAATTCCTTGCGACAGCACTGACCGCAGTCTCTTCACAGTTAGTACCGCAATTGCAATTGGAAATGGCCAGAGGGTGCGATTCTGGCAAGACAATTGGCTGCAAGGGAGATTGGCCCCCCTAGAGGTGGCTCCCTTACTCTTTGCAAAAACTTCTACGCGAAACATCTCAGTTTCTCAAGGCCTTCCTCAGAACTCCTGGCTGCTAGCTGTTCGGCACATTGAGACAGCAGAGGAGCTGACCCAGATGATCGACCTCTGCATTCTGACTCAGAATGTGACACTTCACCAAGAGGCCTTGGACACAATTGTGTGGAGATGGACTAATGATGGAATGTACTCAGCGCGGTCAGCCTACACTGCCCAGTTCGCGGGAGCGATAAAGGATCGCCATTTTCAGTGCACCTGGAGAGCAGGTGCAGAGCCAAGATGCAAATTTTTCATGTGGCTGGCCTTGCAGGATCGTATCCTCACTGCGGAGAACTTGCACAGACGAGGTTGGAATAACTGCCTTTTTTGCCCCCTATGTGGCTCCTGTTTGGAAACAACGAACCACCTGTTTGTCGATTGTGCCTTCTCAAGGAGAGTGTGGGCACTGCCGAGTCAGGATGGAATTCAGGCTCCAAATATCTATCAGACGCTGAGTGAGTGGTGGCTGAAAACTAGAAAGAACATCCTAAAGAGAAAAAGAAGTGCGTTTGATGGCCTTGTTATTTACTCTGTTTGGAACGTTTGGAAAGAAAGAAATAGGCGGATCTTTCAGGTGGATTATGGGTCGGTCAGTTCTGTTGTGGGTCTCATTAGGGCCGATGTGTCGGCTAGGATCTTGGCCTTCGGCTCAGACGACCATGGTTGACTTTTCCTCAGCTGCTGCAGGTGTCAGGCGGCCCCTGCACCTTGTCGATGTCAGGAGAGTTTTTTCTTCTTCGTAGCACTCAGATGGCCGGTGCCCTTCAGCTCTTTTCCAGCTCGGTTTTGGTTGTGTTGCTGCTGCTGGGCAGCTGCCAGCTGCTGACCTGGTGAGCTCACCACGTCTCCAGGAGACGTCGCCTGCTCCAGGTGTTCGGTTTCGGCAGCCGCCTCACCTTGTCTTCGACCTGCTACGGCGCCCCGGAGGCTGCTCTCTCACTCCTGTTTCCCGCCGGTGATGTCCCCGCTACTGGACTGCTGGAAGAAGTAAGGAACTGCATCTCCTGCAGTTTCCCAGCCGGTGGACCTGGGTACAGCGCTGGCCAGCCCCTGTAGCCCCTGTTTTTGCTGTCTGTTTGTATTTGTCTGTATTTGTCTCCGAGCGTCAGTGTCGGGTTTTTTGGTTAGCGTCTCGTTTCTGTTATCTGTATTGTGCTCGGTTGTTATCCGTAATGTCCATGTATAGCTACTGTTCTCTGCTTTTGTTCTCTTCCCCTTTTAATAAATCAGCAGAGCTCCTGCTTTCGGTTCAAAAAAAAAAGAATGAAAATTGTGAGCTATTATCAAAATATTTCTATTAACATTTAAGCAGCAATTATTGTTTTAGGAAAACTTGCTGACGTATATACATCACTGCCAAACAAGGGATCCAAATTAAAGCATTCCAGATTTAATATAACAATGTGGAGTCTGCTAAAGTTATTTGATAAGTGGGAAATTCAGCTGCTAGTGCTCCTCAGCTTCACACTACAATTGTTCCTCTTCTTTGCTGGCCACCTTCGGCGCCGCAGCGCCAGCATGATTCTTAGGTTCTCTCTTTGGATGGCTTATCTGGGTGCAGACTTGGTAGCCATCTATGCCCTTGGCTTCCTCTCGCGGCATACAGACGGAGGAGATGCATTAACAGAGACCCACCCACTGGCTTTCCTTTGGACTCCCTTCCTCCTCTTGCACCTTGGCGGGCAAGACACCATCACTGCCTTTGCTATGGAGGATAATAACTTGTGGCTGAGACATTTACTGAATCTATTAATCCAAGTTGTGCTAACTTTATATGTCCTCTGGGAAGTCCTCTGGGAATCGATTGGTAGCCACAGTGGGCAGCTTCTTGTTCCTAGTATCTTTTTGTTTGTTGCTGGAATCATCAAGTATGGTGAGAGGATATGGGCTCTCAAGTGTGGACGCTTAAAGGGCTTCGGCAGCTCAAGTAGTGGTGACATTGTTGAGCTAGCACCCGACATGACCGGTGGCTACCTTGACATCCTTTACAGTGCACGACGTGGAATGGTAGGTGTCCGAGGCCTCTTTTGTGAGCGAAGAGTATCTATCTTGGGGGTGAGGCAAATGAACTCCCTCGGGAGTGCGGTCTGTACATACGCAAACTCAAGAACACCATTTTATGACTGGGGTCCCAAGTTATTGGAGACTGAACTTGGCATGATGTACGATGAGCTCTACACAAAGGCTATGGTGCTTCGGAGGGGAAGTGGAGTCGTTCTTCGTTGTATCTCCCAGATATCGATGATGGCTTCCTTGGTGCTCTTCCTTGTAAGCCACAAGCAGAGGTACAACCAAGCAGACATTGCAATCACCTATGTATTATTCACGGGAAGCATTTTCCTAGAAGCGAGTTCGGTCTGTATCTTCCTGGCATCACCGGGGACATGGGCGTGGTTGGAGGCCAGAAAATGGGGAAGGCTCCCTCGCATGTCCCTACGCCTTGTGTCCAGTGGCATTGGTTGGCCTGAGGAAGGACGAGTGTGGTCAGGTAAAATGGGGCAGCTGGCACCGGAGATGGAGGAGGGGACAAGATTGCTCAGCGGCGGCATCGATGAGCAACGAGCGATGCTGCCAGTCTCACGCAGGCAGCGAGTTCTTGTGGCGATCAGAAAGACGGCTCGCTTTGTTGGCGCCAAAACTCTCAAGCTGATTTGGATCAGGCAGCTATTGCGGACCAGACACATCGAGGTGGATTACACAATGTTGCTCCGTTCCATGGCGGAGCTTATGCTCATGAAAGCCGAGGCGTCAAGGGAAGAAGAAGGCAGTACTGTGCAAGTGCAACTGCCCCGACGTCGATGGCTGCATGTTCGTAATTTGGTGCAAATCATGACATTTACAGTTTCGATAGATAGCTTCGGCTCGGGGATTTGTCTGCTGCAACATGTCACGGAGCGAATCCTGAGGAAATATTCTCCTTCTTCTCCCAGGGAAGGGGAGGGGCTGGACGAAGACGAGCGAGAGATGGTGGAGTTCTGCCGGAAGGTGTCAAACTACGTGGCCTACCTCTCAGCTACCTACTCCTCCATGGTGCCCAACGGCGGCCATGCGGAGCATGTGGTGGACATGGACTCGGTGGAGCAGCGCGTCCGTTCCAATCTGGAGGACTGTGAGGAATTAGCGCAGTTTTATTCCTCGGTTGAGTCACTGGCCAGGCACATCGATCAGATGCCGCCCACCAGGGAGGCACTCGAGGAGCTCATAGCCATGTGGATACGGCTCCTCATCTACGCCGCCGGCAAGTCGCCGCCGGAGATGCACGCGGCGCAGCTCGCCCGAGGAGGGGAGCTCCTCACCTTTCTCTGGCTGTTCATGTCCCACAGCATACTTGGCGACAGCGCTGTGCTGAGGATCGAGCTCACTAATTCTCCTGGAATTGTCGTAAGAGAGGTGAGCGACGGCCTCAACATGAGGGACACATCGCTGTACGCATTTGATATATCAAATCCCTGATCGTGACACGGCAACCGCAAAATCCAACGCCCGCGGCAGCTCAAGTCTAACCAAACAGCGCACACATATGCGGAATTCTGATCAATTAATGTATGTATGTACCATTTGTCGCACACCTGTGCTTAATTTACTCTCATCTTTATTGTGCGTACTACGCACGTACATCTGTAGAAGCACGAATGTAAATGTACATATTATTTTACGTAATGTAGTATTCTCTACATCCCAAGATGTATGTAGCCCATGTGTATATATAGCCAGTCACAAGTGTCTGGTGTCTATGTATGCGATTAATTACGTATATGCATGAGTGATCGAATAGGCCGTTCAATCCAAGTACTTCTTGTTCTTTTATCTCCCGTCGTTGATGGTGTAAGATCTGCAATGATTCTGGACAGCCTATTTAGTACTAATGCTCAATTGGGTGTTAACGCAAAGCAAGGCCATTCGATCCTGTGTGTGCGGCTATGATCAGGTGGCTGGTGGAACCCCTCATTGATCCCACTTAATCGTTTTTTTTTTTTGGATAAAACACCCCCACCCTTCATTTTTCCTGCGAAAACACCCCCAACCCAACACTCCCTAGTCCGTTCGTCCACTTCCCCATCCCTAGCCACTGGCACGGGTCACACCGTCCATGGGCATGGTTGGAGGCCAGAAAATGGGGAAGGCTCTCTCGCATGTCCCTATGCCCTGTGTCCAGCGGCATTGGTTGGCCTAAGGAAGGACTAGTCACTAGTGTGGTCAGGTAAATTGGGGCAGCTGGCACCGGAGATGGAGGAGACAAGATTGCTCGGCGGCGGCATCAATGAGGAACGAGCGATGCTGCCAGTCTCACGCAAGCAGTGAATGCTTGTGGAGGTCAGAAAGACGGCTAGCTTAGTTGGCGCCAAAACACTCAAGCTGATTTGGGTCAGGCAGCTATTGCGGACCAGACACATCGAGGGTGGATTACAGAATGTTGTTCCGTTTCAACTTTCATGGAGGAGCTTGCGCTCATGATAGCCGAGGCGTCGAGGTAAGAAGAAGGCTTGGTCATGCTAAAAATTGAATTAACATAAACACATTTAGGCTTAGGGCTTAGGAACCCCTTCAGCACTGGAAACAGGGTTCAGAGCGTGTTAGCCAATTTGATCCTGCAATCTGCAAAAAAAGATACAATCAGTTTTAGATAGCCGATTGGATCTATAAAGGGTTGAACCTGAAACACCAGGAAACAAATCCAAACACAAGTGAGGAATAAAGAAACTATCTGCTTAGATTAAATCTAAACCAGTATATTCAAAGGAAGGAGGGTAAATAATCTATTACAATGCTAATAAGATTAACACAACAATAGAGCGAGTGTAAACAGACTATTAACTAGAACAAAAAGATTCTAATCATTAGAACAAAGGGTAAACAGACTATCGGCTAATAGCAAGTCACTAGTTGATAGAACGAGGGTAAACATACTATTAGCTAACTGTGAAGACAAACCGATAGAATGAGATAAACCAAGCAAAAGGATCAAACTTAATTGAGACAGCACTTATCCAAGGTTATACCTGTAAGACGATCAAAAGGCAATCCGCATCGAAATCAGAATACAGCGAAACTATTCTAAACTAGAACTAATGCGGCGAAAGTAGACAAAAAGATAAATTGCGAGAGAAAAATACATTGTATTGAGTTCATGTGTAACGACCCAAATTTTGGGCATAGGAATTATGCATGCGTATAAATATATTTTATTGCACTTATTAGAATTTTTGCCATGGAAGACTCGATAATCATTGAAAATCAAGAATTTTCCTAAAAAAACTCTCTTTGAAAACTCCATTAACTTCATCAAATTCGAATCCCCAAAAATATGGTGCTGATCCAAAACACATTAGTGAAATTCAAAATATAAGAAATAATGTCTCGAACCATGTTTAAATTAAAATTCAAGTATTAATTTTTTTGCACAAGTACTAATCAAATCATGAGATGTGATTAACCCTCTGTTTAGAAAATGTAGTCATTTATATAGGTAAGTTGATCCCACTACTATAGAACTGGGCATTACTACCGACCCATCACTACCGGTTGGATATCAACCCGTTGTGATGGTGCACCAGTATCGGTTCATTAGGACAGAAGCCAGGAGAGGGCTTCTACAACCGGTTTGGGACACGAACCGGTTGTAGAGCCCAATTTCTACCACCGGTTCATGTCCACAACTAGTTGTAGACTTCTACAACCGGTTGGAGACACGAACCGGTTGTAGAAATTGGGTTCTACAACCGGTTCATGCCCCCAACCGGTTGTAGAAGCCCTATTTTTGAAATACTAAAAGGAATGTCTGTCCTACTCTTATCAGAGAGCACGCGTGAGTGGATTGGCTAGAAGGGTGAGGCGTGGGTCACGAGGAGCGGTGTGAGGTCCTGGGTTTAAATCCCACTTCTCCCAATATATTTCTAACTTTTGCTAACACTACTAACTTTTGTGATACCCAGGAGTATTACTCCCGGTGGCTTACAACCGGTTCCAAAACCGGTTGCGAAAGGGGTTTGGAACCGGTTGTAATATCATGTTCGCTAGTAGTGACCTCGTCGTAGTTAACTTAAATAAATCAAACCATACTAACAAAATTCTCCACCTATGTGAAAACTCCATCTCTAGTTCAAATTTGAGTTTGGAATTCAAATCCAATTATTGGATTTTTCCCTCATTTTGGGCCTCAAAAATCTTTAGAAACTCCAAAATTTACCTTTGGTGGTCCCCACAACCCTTGACCATACTTTGACTATACCCTTTCATTGAGGGGCCCACCTGTCACCCTTCTCTCCCTCTCTCCTGTGCTCTTCTCTATCTACTCTTTCCCGTGCTCACTCTTTCCCCCTCCTCCCGTGGCACCACTGCCCCGGCTGCAAGCCAGCACGTCATCACCTCCCTTTGGCCAACCGACGGAGCCATCCTTTGCCCAATGCACTGTGCCGTCGCCTCACCATCCAAACGCCCCAATAAGCTCTTGCTGGCCCTGTGCTAGAGCTACCTATGCCTCGCTGCCGTGCAATCATGCCCTGGCTGCCGTGCACGCCACCTCGCCGCTGCCGCACCGCTGCAATCCCTGCTGCGCCTTGTCCTATTGCTCTTGGCTTGCTCGCCTGGCGCTCTCTAGGAATCCCCACTATCCTTCTATTCTCCCACGCCGGGCCATCTGCTCCGCCTCACTCTCCCTCTCTCTGCCTCCCCCTCATTCAGTGCCCTTAGACTCCGTCGTGGCTTCGCCGCGAAGCCACCCTTCTCCCCAAGCCATCCCGAGACCACCCCATGCCTAGATAAACACCAAGCTCACACTACCTCTTCTCCCCTGTTTCGCTTTGGCCGCCCACCTTCGGCACTCCAATTCACTTGCTTCAATCCACTGTTGGCCGCAATTTTTCTCCCACAACTTGCCACCTACATCACCTACAACATCCCATATACGGATATACCAGATTACTATTCGGACAAATCACCAACTAGGCAATTAGAATTAGGCAATGATCAAATCACTCAAGTGACTCACCTGATGGATGTTGGGCGTCAGCTCTCAAGGCATGCGTGGAGCCATGGACTAGAAGGACTGCTAATCGCGAAGCACAGAGGTTAGAGCTGACGAAACATCTAAACAGTAGTGCATGGCGAGTTGGCGATTGTGCCTCTTCATTCGTCTCTGAGAAAAAGACGAAACGACGGCTTGGGTTTGTCCTATCTGTTGTGAGTAGTCTTTGAATTGAAATTTGTCTTGGTCGGCCGGCCGGCCCGTCGTCGTCTCAAACCAAACCAAAAGCCAAGACCGCCTAACCAACACTTCGGCCATGCAGGGCCGGCTCAAACAGCCAAAACCAAGGCTCGGCATGGCCCAAAGGCACGCTGGGCCGCCTTCGGCCTGGGCCGGTCAGAGCACGGCCCAAACAACAAAATAGCAGGCGAAACATATTTTTATAAATTCATATGTTGCTCAAATGAAAAAGTTGTCAACACGAAAAAGATTCATCTCAAAATTCTCTACAACTTTCATGTTCAACGAAAATTCATCCGAGTAATGGAAGACCTCGAAAAAAGGAATTATCAGGTATGGTACCGCCGGCCTACAACAGACAGCACACTAAATATTTTTTTATAAATTCATAATTTGCTCAAATGAAAAAGTTGTCAACACGAAAAAGATGCGTCTCGAAATTTTCTACAACTTTCGTGTTGAACTGAAATTCATACGAGCAAAGAAACACCTTAAAAAAAATTATTTACTGATCATGCCTCGTTTTGGGCCGGGCCGGCCCGAGCATAGCCCAAACAGTCGGGCCGGGCCAGACGGCCCAACGTGCCTGATTTTCAATCCAGGCCCGGCATGCCATTCGGGCCGTGCTGGCCAGGCCCATTCCGCTTCGTGCCGTGCCATGCTTTGGACCTAAAAATCGGGCCATGCCCGTGCCGGCCCGGACCGCCCGGCCCAAACTCCTAGCACTAGGTGTGAGCATGCGGGATGCGGCTGTACGCTTACGAGAACGAATCTCTCGGTCTCAGCTTCCAAATTACAATCGGCACTTGGGGGCATGGACGGATGGACCATGGGCTTTATGGATGTTTTAGTATTGCACGTATGTGCTTTATGGGCCCTACTAGGCTGTAGAGTGCTGCATGTGTCAGATGGGCTGATGGGCTAGGAGCAAGGCTACGGGCTGTTGCATGGCATGGGGCCATGGGCTGCGATGCTGCATAGCCTGTATTAATTGCTGCCGTGGACTGGGGTCATTAAGAAAAAAATCGATGGGGTCATTAATGTGTGCTGGCTAGGGGTTACACGGGCTAGAAAAATTTCACTGGTGTCAACTGACACCAGCCCAACTGAACTGGAGCAGTCGTCTACACCTACAACTCCGTCGATCGCGACGGCACCGTCACCTACGACGGCTTCTCGAGCATGGTGGTTGTGCACGAGCGCTTCGTCGCCCGATTCCCGGGCGGCGTGCCCCTCGACAAGGGCGCGCCGCTGCTCTGCGCCGGCATCACCGTGTACAGCCCCATGAAATACCACGGGCTGAACACGCCGGGGAAGCACGTCGGCGTGCTCGACCTCGGCGGGCTCGGCCACCTCTCCGTGAAGTTCGGCAAGGCATTCAGGATGAAGGTGACGGTGATCAGCTCGTCGCCGGGGAAGAAGCAGGAGGCCCTGCCCCCCTGGAGAGTCTCGGCGCAGACGCGTTCGTCGTCAGCAGCAACCCCGAGGAGATAAAGGTATGCTTGTCTATCAAGATCACACATTCACACCTATCTTTGCTCTGGTCTATCGGAGAAAGTATTTTTTTTAATTGATCTCTCACCTTTCTTTGCTCTGGTTTATCGGAGAAAGTATTTTTTTAATTGATTTCTCATTTCTTGATCTTGCCTTCAGGCTGCGATGGGTACCATGGATGGTATCATAAACACGGTACCTGCAAGCTTTCCCATATCCCAATTCTTTTGCCTGCTGAAGACCAAGGGCAAGATGATCCTGCTTGGCCTGCCCCAAAAACCCCTGGAAGTCGCTCCTATTGATCTGATTCTTGGTATGCACATGGAGCTGATAACCTTTGGTTTCTTGTATGTACCAAATTAAACCATGCATGCATATCTCAGTACGTTGGTCACTGTACGCCTGTACGCTGCTCAATCAGGAAATATGCAATGAGTACGTAGCAATTTTTAATGTTTTGAACGGATATGATTTTGACGTAAATTTGTATGCAGGGAACAAGACCATGGCCGGGAGTGACATCGGCGGCATGAGAGACACGGAGGAGATGCTGGAACTCGCGGCGAAGCACGGCGTGTCGGCGGACGTCGAGATGATCGGCGCGGAGGACGTGAACGTGGCCATGGAGCGCCTCGCCAGGACCGACGTCAGGTTCCGATTCGTCATTGACATCAGCAACACCATCGAAGCCGTCACCAAGTGGCCATAACAGTATATAGTCTCCTACAAAAAAAAAGGAATAGGATGTGTCATAATGTGTCATGGTGTCATGAAGTTTTGGATTTACGATGGTGTGTTAGGGAGTATCATGAAATTTCAGTGTGTATCTTGTTGTACAAGTATACCCGCTCACTGTGTCATGGTGTTTCAGAGTGTATCGGAATATTTTGTAGTGTTTCATCAAAGCGAAACCATGTGGTAGGGTGTCATGGAGTTTCAGATTGTATGATAGGGTATTTGATCATTTTGTGTCATAGTGTTTCAAAGTGTGCCACACTGTTTCATGGTGTTCCACTAGAGCGACAGGTGTTTCAAAGTGTGTCAGAGTGTTTCAAGGTGCTTCACTAAAACGACAGGTGTTTCAGAGTGTACCAGAATATTTCATGGTGTTTCGCTAGAGCGATATGCATATAGTGTAGCATTGGACTGCTTGGACCCTATATTGTTGCTGGTTGTCGGAGCGATATAGGGTCTTGTAGGTTATCGTCATATATCGAGTTGAGCATTGGGGGTGTTGTGTCGGAGATATCGGGTTAAGTATCTAGGGATATCATCATTTATTGGGTTGAATATCGGGTGCATCGTGTCAGAGATATCAGGTTAAGTATTGAAGGGTATCGGTCAAGTATCGGAGGCATCATCGTGTATCATGTTAAGTATCAGGGGCATCGTGCCAGAAATATTGCGTTGAGTATCAGGGAGTATCGTCATGTATCAGGTTTGAGTATTGGGGGTATCATGAGAGATGCTGTGGGGTATGGTCTAAAATTAGCATATACGGCCAGAGTTCCATTTATCGCGATTTGCCGTCGATTTGCCGCGGCAAATCGACGTGCCGACCCGGAGCGGCAACTGCAAATCGTCGCCGAATTCAAATTTTTGTTTTGAATTTGAAATTTTTTTTAAAAAAACCAAAAAATCTCAAAAATTCTACTTATCCATATGAAGGCAATGGCAAAAAAAAATTCAAAAACAACATCAGAATCATGTGGAAATTTGAATTTAAAATTAGAAAAGAGAAAAGTTGCTTTATTGCATGCATGCTTTGTACAATTATGCTACCCGTGAGTCTGTGACCCCTCCATGTGATCACTTTCCCCACTCTCCCGGCTCCCCCGCTCCACTTGAAGTCATCTACTTTCCTCGTGCTCCAGCGGCCTTGGCGACGCGAGCTCGGCAAATCCTCGCGCGGCGGCGACAAATCGGCGTCGCAGGTCGGCAAGCCGAGGTGGCAACTCGGCAAGTCGGCACGGGAAGCAAGTCGGCGCGTCGGCGCGTCACTCGGCAGGTCGGCAAGTCGTCGCTTCACTCGGCAAGTCAGACGATTTGCACGGCAAGTCGGCCGGCGGCTCGAGCTAGAAGCTCGAGAAATCGACCCAAAATTTGTGAGTCTATTTATTGAAAGTGTTAGAATTTGATTTACAGAGTATTTGTTAGTTACTTCATGTGTTAGTTCGTGAAGGCAGTGTTAGTTAGTATGTAGTATGGAGTATGGAGTATGGAGTATGGACTATGGACTATGGAGGCAGTGTTAACTCAAAATTTTTGAATTAGACAGTGTTATTACTAAGTATGGCATTGTTAGAAATAGACAGTGTTAGTAATGAGTAATGAGTGCGAAACAAAATGGAGTAACTTATGTGTATTTTCAGTGGTTGGTAGTTTTGGAGTGTCACTAAAATAGATCATAATTCTATGACTATGTGACTTACATGATGGTGCATATCGTAGTGCTTAAATCAGTTATGATATTTGTGCTATTTCATGGAGATGATGTCTGACAGGTTAGAACTTTGAAGCATGTCGGGTGGCGAGCGTGACACTGTTTGGCAGCACGGGGAGGCAATAAGTCATCTTGCTGGAAGTGCAAGTCTTGCAAAAAAAAAGAGGGAGGGTGCAACTAGTGAAACAACACCTAGCAGGACGCGGTACCAATGTGACGCATTGTGACCGAGTCCCCTCCTGATGTGAGGGCTTTCTTTCAGCGCGAACTGGATCGAATTGCTGACAAAAAGAAGGGAAGAGCTGAGGTGTTGATGAGACAGGAAGAGGCAGCAGGGTGGCAAGATGATGATTTCACCGGAGGGGCAGATGAGGACGCACAAATGGAGCATGCACTGAATATGTCAAGACATGAGGCCGAGCTCCGGTCCCGTGCAGGACTACACTACGAGCATGGAGGTGCAAGTGGTTCATAGGGTGCTGGACGGATGCAAGGGATGAGAGGGAGAAAGTCAACTTCGAATATGTCACGCCCAGTGCTTCGGGACCCCGACCTGACAGCAGCACGAGAGATTACACAGACAAGGATTGACACAGGTAGCTGGTCCGCCAAGGGAAAAAAGGCGAAGGAAAGGATCGGGATGGCCTGGGCTAAGTTTTTTCACTCCTTGGGGATCGCTGGTAGGCGGGCTGACAGCCCATATTTCAAGAGCGCCGTCAAGGAGACACAAAGATGGGGTAAGTTATGTCTATTTTCAGAATTTTTTTTGCATTGGCTCGTAATTAACCTCTGACGATATTATGTAGGTGAGGGCGTGCAGGTCCCTACAGGTAGGGACATAGATGGTATGTACTTGGAACAAAATGAGAGGGAGATGGCACCATGGAAGGCGGATTGGCCCATGTATGGTGTGAGCATAATGTGTGATTCATGGACCGGGCCAACCAGGATGAGTGTCATTAATTTCCTTCTTTACTGCAAGGGCACCACGTACTTCCACAAGTCCGTGGATGCCACTGGAGAAACGCAAGACTCGAAATTCCTGCTTAAGGTAATTGGAGTTCGAACTACTTACTCATTTATTTTGAATGAAGGCTAGGAGTGACCTAATAGCATAAGGTTTGTCCATGCAGGAGATTGAGAAGGTTGTCCAGGACGTGAGGCCAGACAATGTTGTGCAAATCGTGACTGACAATGGCTCCAATTACAAGAAAGCTTGCAGGGAGCTTGGAAAAAAGTATCCTGCTATTGTGTGGCAGCCTTGCTTGGCCCATACAATAAACCTAATGCTAAAGGAAATTGGAGAAACGTAGGAGCACCGAGCAGCCATTGATAGCGCAAAGAGGATATGCAAATGGCTATACAACTCGAACAAGCTGCATAGCATGATGAGACAACAGATTGGTGGCGAGGTGGTGAAGTGGAACGTCACCCGGTTCGGGACTAATTATATGTTTCTAGACAGCTTTGCCAGGAGAAAAGAGAAGTTCATGCAGTGGATGGCCTCTTCAGAATTTCTGCAAAGTTCATACATACACACTGAGGGAGGCAAGTATGCACATGAGTGCTTGTCTAGTTTGCAATGGTGGGAAAATCTTGAATGGGTCTGCTACAGTGTGGAGCCCCCGTATGAATTCCTGCGGTTCGCGGATCAGGACAAAGTTCCTACTCTCGGAGAGGTAACCCTGCGCTTTAAGAAGCTCAAAGCTGAGTACAGACAACTCTTTGGTCCTGACAACAAGGCACATTATGAAACATATACGAAAATTATGTATGACAGAATGGTGTCCGTGTCTACAGACAACTACTTGCTTGCAGGTACTTATGTCACATGTACCTTCGCATTAATTATTTTTCATAACTATATACATAACACGGTGGTCTAATGTTTGCAGCCTGTTCGCTTCACCCGTACAACCACTATGTCGGTGGTCCCCAACAGGATATACTTGCTCCGATGCGAAAGGCTTTTGAACGGCTTGCTGACCCCGTAACCGCTACGCTGGCACTTTTGGAAGTGGATCCTTGGAGGCGCAGAGTAGGAACATTTGCGGACGAGCTTTGTACAAGAATGGCCCATAACAGGGCCACAAACCCAGGTAAACTATTTGAATGCTCATTTAAAAATGCAGTACTTACAAATTATTATTTGTTGACTCTTACGGACTTCCACATATGACATGGTTTGTTGCAGCTGACTGGTAGATGATGTTTGGATCGGAGACACCACACTTGCAGCAGCTAGCGGCTCAACTCCTCTCCTAGTGTGTGTCCTCAAGCGGGTGTGAGAGGAATTGGAGTACCTTTGCTTTCATCCACACCAAGGCTCGCAACAGGTTATTACATGCAAAGCTGAATCGCTTGGTATATGTGAACTACAAATTGAGATTGCGACTACAGCGGGCAACACAGGGGGCGCATGTTCCATCATATGAAGACGATCCTTGCCAACGATTAATGGACCTAAGCTTGATGGACAGGAATAATGCTATTCGCCAATGGATGGAAAATGGAAGGTCCAATGCAGCCCCAGTGCTTGACGAGGAGGCCACAGAGAGTGACACTCCTGTACCCACTCACACCGTGCTAGATCCTGATGCACACCCTTCCGGTGTTTCAAAGTGGGCGACAGAGAATGTGGGGGGACACGCATCTAGGCAAGAGAAAAGAAAGAAAAGGGCCTCCTCCCCCGCAACCTAAAAAGACTAGAAAGGGAGATGACACAAAAGAGGAGGACATTAGTGATGCAAGCACAGATGATCCACAGGAGAAGAGTCCACCATATCAGGAATCAAATGATAGCTCCTCAGCCGATGATGATGATGATGATGGTAATGATGGAGCTGGTGGCGACGGTGGTGATGGTGGTGGTGGAGCACCTGAACCTCAAATACAATCACAGCCCCGGTCTCCAGTATGGTTCACAGGAGAGTCCCAATTTCAATGGGCCACACAGGACCAAGACCATGGGGCTCCATCTTCCCAGAGGATCACAAGATTTGCATCTACACATGGGTTTAGGGAGCACAAGTATGGTTACGGGTACGATACCTTTGAGGGTGACTCCAGCTCCTATGGCAACGCGGATAGTTGGGGTGCATTATTTTCTTATCCTTATCCACCCTTGCAACAGCCGCGACAGTTTAGTCCCCACTCAAGCTCTAGCTCCTATAGCGGCAGTCACCACCAAGCCAACCCGTCCCCGTACTCGAACCTGCCACAAGCGCCTCCTCATCAGCCCTCCCAATATGTGTATGAGTGGGAGAATCCTGATTTCTACAGGATGCTGTACTCGGATTGGCAAACCTCTTCAGTGTACACAGGGTTTACTTGGCAACAATATAAGGCCAACCTTCTGACGACGCAGGGATTGATCTTGATGTCCACTGAAGAGATGAATATGGCGAGCCAATCCCAGATTTACAGTGGTCAATGGTGGCAATAGAGGTAATGTCGTATTTTTCATATAATTTACATTTGTTCAATCTGAATTCATACATATGACATTTCATATATACTTATCACCAGGTACCTTGCAACCAGACCGAGCTGTTCACTATTTCTTCAGACAAATTGCAAGGTAAGTCAATTACAATTTACAAACACTCTGTAATATGCAGTTGTCATGAACATCTGAACTTGTGAACTTGTCATATCATATCATACATATGAGTACATATGAATTTATCTATGCAATGAATTGTTTTCGTCAAATAGATACATGAAATACATATGAATTTAGCAAAGGTCATGCCGAAATTTTCAAAAAATTCATTTCCTAACATTTTACATAATTTCCAATATTGCCTAATGGTTAAAGAATTACCAAAAGTCATGCCTACCATTTACATAATTTTAAATCAATTTTTACTATTTCTCCGCACCATAAAAAGTTTCAAAGCGATTTTTCTAATAATTTGAAATGTTGATTAAATGTTACATATTTACAAAAAGTGATGCCTCACCATTTTCATTTTTGAAAATAATTTTTACCATTTTTCGCACCATAAATATTTTTCTCAATTTTTCCCACCGGCCAAGCGATTTTCCGCAAATTCCGTTCGATTTGCCGACTAAATCGAACGGTTTGCCGTTTTTCTATCGAGCCGAGCTTATCGTTCGATTTGCCGAGGTTTCGGCTCGGTTTGCCGAGTTTTCGCACGATTAATCGGTATTGGCAAATCTCTTTTGATTCAAATTGCAAATTCAAATTTTGACCGATTTATCGTGATTTGCCACGGCAAATCACGGCAAATCGGGATCCGGCTGGGAGCGATTTTTCCTCCTAAAACGATAAGTAGAACTCTGCAAAAAATAGCATGCCTGATTAGTCACTTAGCTAGCTAGTCTAACTCTAGGATCGTGGTGTTGGAGAGCAACTGACAGAGATGCGTCACAAAGACACCAACACCCTTAACCCCTCGCGAGGTGCCTCATGTGGTGATTGTTTATATAGTTTTTGGTGATCGTTTGTAGTTTTTGGTGATCGTTGATAGTAGAATGATTGATGGATCCATCTTGCACATTGGTAAGTATGCAATATCAATCATGGCCAAGGAGACGGTGCAACCAAGCAGTGGTGTCGGCCCCACCACATAGCGAAACCACATGAGTTAGCTTTAGCCGAAGCTACTATATATCCAATGAAGCCAACGAGCCAGATAACAGTGGGAATGTATCACGACTTAGTGTTGACTGTTGATCCCAGCGACTAAATTTTCTAGATTCGCCTCTGAGTGGGATCAAGAGGCAGAAGCTATACCATTCCATACCATGGGAAATACATGTTCCTAGCTTTTCCATATAAAAGAGAGCTAAAAATAGGGAAAAAAACTAAACTTCATAAATTCTATCTCATATTCAAACGTCACCATGTGTTATCGTCTATAATTAATGCTCATAAAATAAATTAATAAAATAACATAAAATTCCATAAAATTAAAAAAATAATTAGTTGCTAAATCTTGATTTTATAATATTTTTGGTTTTTGGTTCATTAAATTGAAAAATCATACAATTTTAAATGATTTTGTGAATAATTGTAACTTTTATGTACAACAAACACAGCCTAGTCAACTAACAGCAGGCGAGCGGTTGCATTGACAAGGGAAAGCGGAGCTGAGGGAGCATGTGTGTCGTTTCTTGTTCCACCAGAAGACGATTGAAGGTATGTTGTCCCTAGTGTTTCTGCAAGAGTATTCTTGTCACTAATATTCCCTATATCAAAAGAGGGAGCATGTGTGCCGTTTCTTGTTCCACCACAAGAAGTTTGAAGGGTATGCTGCTCCTAGTGTTTCTGCAAGAGTATTCATGTCATTGATATTCCCTGTATCAAAAGGTCAAATATGTTGCGTACATTGTTGTTCAGGGCAGTCTAGCCCACCGGTTATCCCAGTTTTTTATTCCATGGGCTTTACGTGTTTTTTTGCTTTGTTTTGTTAGGTAACAAATGAATAGAAAAAATAAATACCGATAAAATGATTATCATAAACTAGACAAATAAAAAAATTAAGTTTTTCATATAAATACAAAATTTGTAGTCACCGGTGGAGCCCACCTGTGCACGTATCGGTCTAAGACTATATCCAATCATTTTCCACACTTCCATTCCCTTCCTAGATTTTATTCAATTCCCTTCCCATCCATGCACTCCAACCGTATTTCCTTTCCCATTCCCTTCCCTTCCCAAACTTAATATTTTAATCATTCATATGTAACCACCATATGACGTGTGCCGTTCATACAAAGCTGTATTTTTAAATGAAATGATGAATATTTATATTTAAATAATATGACACATATTTAAATTTAAATAACAAATATTTAATTTAAATAAAGAATATATAATTTAAATTTAAATAACGCATATTTAAATTTAAATAATGAATATATAATTGTAAATAAGGAATATTTTAATTTAGATGACGCATATTTAAATTTTAATATTTAAATTGGTAGTATGGCGAAATAACATTACGCATATTTAAATTTAAATAACGAATATTTGAATATCAAATACAATGACGCATTTGTGTCTTTGCTTCCGAAGGAAGGCACGCTACATTGTCGAATGGCTTCCACGAAGCCACAATTCATCATATACAATGGCTTCTCCCGGAAGGAAGGCAATCTCTAAAGCAATCCTTAGAGGGGAAGGAATCGGGCTGAACTTCTATAAGAGGCGTGGTTCGCCCCCTTGTATCCCACTTCATCCCGGTCCAGAGACACTCAAGCATCTGCCAACAAAGTACATTAACCATGAGTTGGGATCGAAGCGGATCGAGCTCCTGCATTCATCGTTTTCATCATTCGAGTGATGATGATGACGAGGACGAACTGCTACTCCGTGTTGCGATTGAGGAGGAGGAACTCGCTTCTCAAAACATGTCACCCCGTTGGGGGGCTCCGTTCCCGGGTATGCGGTTGTCGGCCGAGGGCATCTTGAAGGGGCAGCTAGCCTTTACAACAATTACTTCTCCGACTCTCCTATGTATGGCCATACCTTCTTCAGGCGGAGGTAATGATCTTGCAGAGTACGTACATTCATAGGAATGTACAAAAATGACTCGTACTAGTTTTGCAGGTTTAGGATGAGTAGAAACCATTTCCTACGGATTGCCAATGCAGTCGAAGGCCATGATGACCTGTCCAAGCAAAAGAGGGATACCATTGGGAAGCTTGGATTGTCATCCCTACAGAAGATAACTGCTGCTATCTGTCAGCTAGCGTACGGTGTTTCTGCCGATGCTATTGATGAGTATGTTCGTATTGGTGAAAGCACCGCCCTTGAAGCACTTCAAAGGTTCGTGAATGCGGTCATGGAGGTTTTTAAAGGTGAATACCTCTAGGCCCCGACACATGAGGATATCACACGAATCCTAGCTGTAGGTGAGATGCGAGACTTCCCGGGGATGCTGGGGAACATTGACTGTATGCACTGGGACTGGAAGAATTGCCCAAAGGCATGGCAGGGTGCATATAGAGACCATACCCGAAAGCCCTCCATAGTTCTAGAAGCAGTGTCCTCGTATGACCTATGGATTTGGCATGCATTCTTCGGAATGCCTGGTAGCTTAAATGATATAAATGTATTGCATCATTCTCATGTCTTGTTCAGGATATTAGACGGCACCAGCCTGGAGGTGAATTACATGATCAATGGGAATAACTACACCATTGGGTACTACCTTGCCGATGGTATATACCCCGAGTAGGCCACATTTGTGAAGCCCATCTCGGCTGCTCGGGGAAACAAGTGCACGTACTTCGCTGGGGCACATGCCGCGGCACGGAAGGACGTGAAGAGAGCATTTGGTGTTTTATAAGTGAGGTTTGCAATTGTCCGAGGGTTGGCAAGGTGTTGGAAGCAAAGTACCTTCATGATTCATGACTGCATGTGTCATTTTGCATAACATGATCATCGAGGACGAGAGGGATGGGCCAAGACAGGATTTCATGTACGATGGAATGGGGGAACATGCTTTGGTTTTCTGTGGCCCCAACAGGTCCATACTTCAATGCATTGAGGCAACGCAATTGATTTGCGACAGGGAAGTGCATCGCCCACTTCAAGACGATCTCGTGGAGCTCCTATGGACACGTCACGGGGGCGAGTAGAATGCTTAGTTGTGTTATAATATATTGAGCAAGGCCTCAGGCCATGTTCATTATGCTGTTTAAAATTATATTTCCACGTATATAGTATGACTTTATCATTGTGTGTCAATGGAATTTGAAGCCTACTAAGTTTGCCGACCATCTCAAGGTTGCGCATCTCAAGTGATTGACCTCAATGAGGCTTGTGAACCAGTAATAGTTCAGTAATCTTTAGTGTGCCAGTAGCATTGCGTCCAAAATTTGTTATCTGAATGATGTTTGGTTATTTTTTGAGTTTTGAGGAGATGGAGGATTTTCATGGTTACCAGGAGCCTGGTAGGGTCAACCAGGTGAAGAAGTACCCATTGGAAGGTGGTGTTGGCCCCGGTCCTAGTGATGCAAAAACACCTACATTCTGGGCTGTCCGGAGTTCGGCGGGGAGAGCTAGGAAGAAGAACATCTCGTGGAAGGATCAACTAGCACTAAGAGTATAGGTTGATAACAGAACTAAGTGTGATAGTGATAGGGTCTGCATCTCATCTCTGGACCTCGATCTGTAAAAGAATCCTTGGAGGAATCGGTGGATGGATATTTGCTCCTGGCACATGATGAACCCATATAATCAGTCACTCCTGGCATGGATCTTTTTACTGGCATAAAATGGATCTATTCGTAGCAGCAGACACTCTATTGTCAACATCAAAAAGCTAATATAACAAGACGTGACCATTCTTGTCTTCCATTAACAATACCAACTTAACAAGTAGTAACATGATAGTAGCTACAAGCACGTGATGCTCGACGGTCTGTAGGGAACATTGCTAGTCCAAGTTTTTTACACACGGCAAACGGTACAAAAGGGAGTAAACCATCGGCAATGTAAACCACAAAATGTGAAGGTCTTAAGCCACAACATTTTAGTCCTACCTTCTCCTACTAGTTTGCTGTTTGTTTGTCTCTTTACGAGCAGCATCCATATATTACAGAGGCAATCAATTCATTCAGAAACACTCCAGTAGGCCACAAGGATATGGATGCTCCACAGCTTGCATTCTAATAACCTGAAAAGGCATAGTAACATCATCAGGCAGACAAAGGACAAATTAAATTGCCAATTATATGTAGAAACCACATCGCGTTAACGCAGGAGATGTTCAAAAGGAAAAAACAGTGGAGCAGGGCCTGGAGCATGTGGCAACATGGAATGCAGTAATGCTAAGATCTAATGACCTGAAGGAGGCCATCAAAGCCTTCCTGGAGAAGCGGAAGCCTGTGTTCTCCAAGCTGTACTGATCAAATATACCGTAATTACCATGAGAGAAGCTATCCTCCAAACAAAAAAGAGAGAGAAAGAAACATGTTTTCCATTGGTACGAGTCAAGTTGAGTGTCGAGACCCGCAAAACGGAGTTGAATCCCTGTTGTGCTTTACCTGTATTAGTCCCTGAATCAAGTAGCTAGTACACACAGATTGTAATGCAACAGAAAAAAAAATAAGTGGGAGCATTGGGCTGGCCAGGCCCAGTCGGCTACCCCTCCACTGACCCACCTCTCTCTCTAGAACTCTTCCTCCCTCTCTAAAACCTAGGCTACTACCCATCTTTCTCTATCTCTCTGGAACTCTCCTCCTTTTCTTTCAACCGAGCAGTAGCAACGTGGCTGAGCCACCATCTCCACCGTGCCTCACCACACCACCGCGCTGCCTCCCGCCGGCTCATACATGTAACATAAATTGTCATAGAACCAAGTTCAACACACAACATGTAACATAAACTAACAAATTGAACAAGACGCCATAGAACCCAGACGGCTAATTTCAATTTGCCATTCACATACATAGTCACATATTAGTACTACGGACACCGACGGCATTATGCCATGCGGTACAAATGCCAGGACCAATCAGACTCCTAGTCATCCATCCTGTCATCGTCAGAGTACTCCTCTGGGTCCACATAGTCAGCAGGGATGACGTCGTCGGGGTCGACGTCACTCGAACCGTTGCCATCCAAATCATGGCATTCAATGACACCAAATGAGCCACCAAAGTTGATTGCCTTGCTAGCAGCATCGACAACGTCGAAAGCTTGGATAGAGATTTGCTCCAGCCGGGTGGCGATGACATCGACCTCCAACAGAGCCCGGTTCATCTCGACCCCACCTGCTGAGTTGCCGGGACAGAAGTTATCGACGACAACCTTCTTTAGCGCCGTGACCTCAAGGTCGACATTTTCATGCAGGCTGCGTAGAGCTGCTTCACTAGTGGTGCATCCATCTACATGGAAATCCCTGTATGAAGCACCACCAACGCATATATTTCTACGGACATAGTATGTTTTCAGCATTGCGTTACATGACTAACTCATAGCTGTAGTTGTATGTGACCACATAGTAACAACCCAACAAAATTAACGTTAATTTGAAATGGCAGTACTCCTGCCCTTTTGCTCAAAAACAAGTTCGAAAATGTAGAATGCCTCAGCTGGTTGATGCAAAAAAAAACACTTGAACTCCTGCACTTGTTGCTTCATGCAAACTAACACTTGAATTGATGTCTAAAGGTAAAATTTGATGAAAATTATCATGAAGCATGACAAATTCCATGTAAGCAAAGATCAACGACATCTGGTTTCAAAAAGAATAGTAATTAGGAAAGATGGCAACTGCATATTTAGTATCCAGAGGACCAAGTTAAAGCAAACTCATACTCTGAAGGACATAGCTATATCCCTGCAATGATTTCATCGATATAATATCTCTTTCAAATCTTTTGTCCATGGGAACAAAAAAGACAACTAGAAAGCTAAACAAAAATGCTTATATACACCTTCAGGGAAGAATCAAGAAGTCACATGCTCGCAAAACTAAATTACCAAATACACTTAAGTTCAATAACAAAAATTATCAATATAGAGATTCAAATTGGCAAGGTAAGAAGATAACAAAAGCAATGAACATTGGTAGTTATGATGGTGCTAAAAGGCCATAGACGTGAAAAAAGAGACCAAAAAATAAAACAGGACTTTTGTAGATGCAAATGCACAAGTACAATGCAACCTCAACTTACTTACCAGGACAGAAAGAACAAAAGACTACATAATTACATAAGCAAAATTTCCTGCATGGCCCCTTAGAAAACATTTCCTGCATACCTCAATTCATATTTTAAACGCAACTGTTGGATCAACCTACAGTTTCTACTCTCTAGTGGGAAATGTATAAATGTAGTATGGCATACAGCCAGTGGAACCCATGCTACAAGTCAGTACTGTAGTTCACAAACTAATACATCCAAGCCAGCCCTCAACAATTTAAGTTGGCAAACTTGCATGTGCTAGATGGTCTTCACCTTGTGTTAGTGAAATTCTATTCTACCAGTATGCAAGATACAACACTCACAAAGTAATCATGTTCCCAAGTTGAAGGGGTTTGCAAAGGTGCCATAAAGCTTTTTACTTGATTGATGAAATACATAGCAAGCATAACAGTTATGTGCTTGCCATGTTTTTTTCTCCTAGTTATCCAAATGATAGAGCAGGCAGAATAGATATGTGCACCTGAATAGATATGTGCACCTGACCTCATGAGGTGCAAACTTGGCTGATACCCAAACATTACCAGCCAGAAGTTCCAATAACTGACTAGCTCTAATGTGGCGCTGATATTATGAAGCTAATATCTCTTGACTAGTACCATATTGTCCAGCCATCTTATTCCAGTACATCTGCAATGCATTACTCCTATGAATGTAGATCCATGTCATCAGGGCCGTTCCTAACAATTTGGGGGCCCTAGAGCGAGAGATAAGTGGGGCCCTCTAATTTAAAAGAAGCACATAATATAATGATGTTTTTTTTTATATCAAGATATGATATGTTCAATACATCTAAAAATAAACATAGAGCTTTGTATGAGAAATTTTACTTGTAGAATGAGTGAATGACAGGTACATAATAACAATTCAACCAAAATACCAAATTAGATGAACAAGAATTAGGGATTAGTCATTCAGATGAATATCACAATATGGAGAGCAGGGATTAAGGAACAAATCAATCGGGCACCGGCCTAGGTCAGGTGAGGTCGCTAGTGACTCGGTGGCTCGACGGGCTGTGTGGGCTTGCGGTGTCGCCTCGCCGTTGCCCGGCACCAAACTTCTGTGTGCTGGCCATGCACGCACTGCCAAGGGAGAGGCTGGAGGGCTACTGCAGACTGTGCGATTAGGGAATGGGAGTGGGAATGTTGAGATTGGGGAGACCGAGAAGTAGTCGAGGAAATCAGCCGTTTTCCATTAATCACGGTGGCCATGGGAAGGAAGTCAGCACTAATTTTGGATCAGATTCAGAGAAGAGAAGAAAAGGGGAGAGGGGCTAAGGAGGAGAGGTGCTGAGCTTTGAGGAATGGGAGTCAGGTTGGGAGTTGGGACTCAGCAGTCAGGAGAGAGGATAGTACGCAGCGCTGCCTACTAGTACCTAGGCCAGACGAGGAAGGGGGCCCCTTTTTCCCAAGGGCCCTAGGCAGTCGCTCCTTTCGCCCACCCCTAGGAATAGCCCCGCACGTCATAAACCAAAGTAGGCATTGATCATCTTCTTTTGTGCCAATGTTTCAATATTTGAATCCTGTAATAAGCAGGAGCAACACCAACATGATGTAGCGTTTTGTGCCTTTGGATTAGACTGGAGGCGCGCCATGGAAAGTGCTCGAGGCGGCGCACGGAGGATGGGGACGGAAGAGGTCGGGGCACGCAGGGCTGCGCCAAATAGGGCCATGGCGACGAAGCGGCGCCGCATGAAGGTCTACGACACAGTGAAGCATAGATCGACCCCAACGAACCCTAAATCCCACCACGAACACCAAATCTGACCCTAAATCCGACCGCAACGAACTCTAAATGACCCAAACTAACCAAACCCCAACAATTTCAACACAAATCCAGCCATTGCCTCACGAAATCGACGGAACGAAGCACATACCTTGCCACCACACCCCTTCTTTGCGCTTCCTCACCAGACCAGCTCGAATCTGCCACCCTCGGCCGGCCGCCCACACTGATCTTCGCTTTCGCCTCGGAACGGGACCAGCCCGTACCCTTCTCTGCTGATGCCGCGACCACTCCTCGCTTCTAACCTTGTGCGGGACGGACGAGTCATTGATGCCCACACTATCGCCACCGACGGAAGGGAATGGAGAGAGAATCCCCCCGGGGGGGGATTCTCCTATCCCACGGGAATCCGGCGCTAGAGGGGATTCGGTTGGAGCGCCGCCGCTGTTCCCGTCCCAGCCACTTTCCCATCGTGAAGGGATTCGGCGCCAAGACGGGATGCTGTTGGAGATAGTCTCAGCTGCCTCGTCTCTCGCGGTACCTAGCCAACAACGAACCGGGCCAGCCTGGTTCAGGCCCGTTTGGCCCAGTTTACTGTATGAACCGGTCCAAATGAGCCAATGGGCTAAGGTCTCGGTCCAAGCACGGTTCGTACAGTGAACCGGGCCTAACAGGTTTAGCCAAAATAATATATAAAAATAAGAAAATAATTATATTTAATAAATATGTATTATAAAATAAAAAATAAATTATATATCGTAAAGAAATAAACATATATATATATATACTAGTACAATGCCCGTACGTTGCAACGGAACTACAAAGAAAAGAAAGGAACATATAAATCGGAGCAATATATGAATTTATAAAGGGTGATTTATAATGCAAGACGTTCCAACATATGAAATTATCCCACCATCTTGTTTGGCTGGAGAGGGGCTTGATGGCGCAGTGTATCCTCATATTCTTCATCTTCATCGCTGGCGTGTTGATAATGGGATTTAGCTTCCATAGCGGTGCGGATAGACACTGTGTGGATGTACGTATAATTTTATTTTTAATCAGGGACTTTGGTGTAATTTACTCCCTCTGTTGGGATTTATAGGGCGTATTAAAGATTTGGATTTGTTGTTTAATATAGGGCGCACACAATTTCCAATGTTATTTTAGTGAGACCTTTCCTATAGTACCCTCATTTAAAGCATGCATGCATGCATGTGATTAAGTTCATTTGAAGCATTAATTGTTTCCTCCACCAATTAAGTTTAAAGATAAATTTGTAACTTGACCATTGCCCTTGGTCTTGGAGCCCATCTCTAATACGCCCTATAAATCCCAACGGAGGGAGTATAAGTTATAGCTAAACGCACGTGCTTTGCTACGAATAAATATCATGTCACTATCTATTGTGTCATATTTGATTTGTTTAGCCCACACTTTAGCTCCGCTTCCAGCCTTTTTCACTTGATTACTTCTTATTTTTGCATTCTCAAACTCTGCTTCAACGCTCAAATGCATATTTTTTAGGATCCTTTAATTGGTATATATATATATATATTAATCTGATCGAAAGTTTCCTAAAATACAATATATTAAAATAAGGAAGCTAGATGAATTTTGATAGGTTGATTGAAAACTTTCAACAATATAATGCACTGAAATAAGAAGAGCAAGTCTAAATAAATAGAAAGTACCCTTACTATATTTAAACCATTGGATAGATTGTATGGTGGAGATTAAAAGTTGATAACACCACCGCCACCACAAGACTCTTTTTAATAGTATAGAAAAGAAAATATTTATATAATATAATTCATGTATCTCTCAAAATCCATCTTAATGTCTAGCTCAACCAACTTGTTCCTTCAACTCAACCCATCTTAATGAATAAAAGGAAAGATTTACGGGACAAATCGTAAGTGGCGATAGAATAAGTAAGGTTATCAGTGCGGAGGCTGGGTGGTCACCGTCGCAGGGTAGGGCAGGACGCATAAGGAGACGTGACACTGGTGGGGGCAGGGCAACATCGACGGGCCCCTCCAAGGAGCACGGGACACCAGAGGGGAGCCATGCTTGGAGCTCTGCTAAATATGCCATAGAGGTCATTGACGTTTGAGTCGCCTCTAGATTAAGACCACCACACCAGATCTGGGCGTTTGAGGAAAGAGACGGTTTGTGCAAATAAAAATTGCAATCGTGTGCTACCTATAATCAATGTCTCCATTAATTTAGGGATCTAGTAATTAATGGCATGCTAATTAATGTCTTCACTAATTTAGGGATCTAGTAATTATGGACATGCCAATTATGTCTCCACTAATTTAGAGATCCAGTAATTAATGGCTTATTTGATCTGAGCCGTTGGATAGATTGGAGAGCCTAGATTGAAAGTTGATACCACCACCACCACCTGAACAAACTTTTTATTAGTAGAGATAGAGATAAAAACCAGGCCAAATTGGGCTGAACTGAACCGAACCGGGCCCGTCCGGCTGGCCAAAGGCTCGGCCCACATTGGTTCGCTTAATGAACCGGGTCCCGTTTGAACCGGGCGGTTTGGCCAGCCTCTCTACCGGCTCCAACGCCAAGCTTCCCAGTCCACAGTGGCGGAGGCGGTCGAGGTCTCGAGGGTTGTAGGGTTTAGGTACCGGCGCCGCCGGAGATGGGGGAGAGGGCGAAGCAGTGGCTCCTCGTCGCCGGTGCCGGCGCCGCCGTTGGCGCGCTCTCCGCAGCCGCCGTCATCAACCTCCTCTCGAGGTAACGGACCGAGCCCTCCCCCTCTCGGTCCTCCTCACCCCGACCCCAAGCTGGGGCCGACGGTTGCCCGGAGCATGCGCCTGAAACTCTCTTCCTCTTCTTTCTGTCACAGATCCAAGCGGAGAGAGGGGCGCGTGCGCGACCTCCTGGAATCCAATGGTGGCACGTATGGTGCGTTTGCGTGGTTTGTCCTTGTTTTTCTAGTTCAACGTTGTGTAGTAGCTACGGCCAATAGGGACTTTGCGGCGTCCTTGTTACTTCGGTGATGTACTGCTTAATTTGATTAAGAGTCTTGAAGGAACGAATAACAACTGGTGTTCTGTGGTTTGTTTGATTACTAATAATTCCTTGTTTTGCGGTGTCAAACTGGGTCTATCAGCTCTTCAGCTATCAAGTGTTGTTGTGTTGAAGACTGAAGAGTTCGTTTTGTCAAACAGGCAAAGCTGGACCCATCACGCGGCGAGGCCCTGTTGGTAGTTCAACGGATCTTCTTGCCGATGAAGTGGTCTCTGAACAGCTTACAAGGTTTGAAATCTCATTGTTTTTCTGGTAGAATTGTGGAGAGTCCTTCCTTGGTGTTTCTGTGCAGTCTGATTGTATTTGATAAAGTGCTACCGATGAATTTCACATATTGTTGCTAGAGATAGAGCTGATAATAAGAATAGCTATTTTTTTTGTTGCGAAGCTATTCTTTTTGGCATCTTTTGAATATTCAAGTGCTATAGAAGTTATATATATCTCACAGCATATAATTACCAAACCATGTCAACTTGGAAATTATAGATTTCTTACAGTTTATACAAAACACCTTTTGCAATGCATATAGTATCCTAACATGTTGGAATGTTGGAGAGGTTGCTGTTGCCGTGTTTTGGATTCATGATTACCAACGCCTGTTTCTTTTCTGTATTATAGGAACATACAATTTTTCGGCATTGAATCACAGAAGAAAGTTACTGAATCTTTTGTTGTGGTCATTGGTCTTGGAGGGGTTGGCAGTCATGCTGCTTCAATGCTCCTTAGGTCTGGGGTTGGCAGGTTGCTACTTGTGGATTTTGATCAGGTATACTTTCACAGTTTTTTAGTGGTATATTTCACAGTTGGTAAATTGAATGTGCTTTGCTTCTTAGTCTATAAATATATGTAATAGATGATATCGATCAATGTATTTGTTGTGATAAGCATTAATCAGCGGTCTATTTACGAAAACATGAAAAATGAATGTTATGTATATATACAAATTTGTAGTCTTAAGTGAAAGTAGTAATCATATTTTGTATGCTAACATATCTTTTGATATTGTCATCCGAAACAGATAAAGAATCATTATTTCATCTAGTAGATGCCCATGCATTATCATATAAAAATAGGACCTATGCATCGTAACGTTGCATGGCATTAATACCGAGAAGCCCTCATGACAGAATGAAACGGGCAGGTGTACATTATGTTTCTGTAAGTGACATCTTGCATGTGTAATAGGTGGACATTAACAAGGAACTCATGATATATTGAAAGGTCTCGCTCTCATCACTAAACCGGCATGCTGTGGCAACCAGAGATGATGTTGGAACCCCAAAAGCGACATGCCTCAAGAAGCATTTTTCAATGATATATCCAGAGTGCCAGATAGAAGCAAGAGTGCAGTTATATGAATTATCATCTGAGGAGGAAATTCTTTCTGGAAAGCCAGATTTTGTTCTTGATTGCATAGATAATATTGATACGAAGGTAAGAAATTTGCTGAAATAATTTATCGAGTCTGATGTTGAAATTTCTGTTTTCATTATTACAAAAGGGCTTTTACATATTTAACGCTTACCTTCGGTATTCAGATGTGCCTTTTATCTTTCATGTTTTTATTCTTTGAATCTTCTGTTGTGCTTGTTCCTGTATTTAGTTTGAAGTTTGAACTGTTAGTACTCCATACGACACAATTTTTTTTCGATTTGATGAAGGAATGATTTGGCTCTATTGCCACAAATTGTTAAGCAACTGGTTCTGGTAGCAAATTATGCACATAAAAATTTGTTTCCTTGGCCTCAAAGGGTCAGAGCATTCTAATGATAAAACAACACAACACTACTATGTGTCGAACTGTCGATAATTCAGCACAATTCTAATAATGGGTTCTGTTTCATCAATGCTAATTACCTGATATAAAATTATGTTTATGTGCGTTATCATGAGCAACTCAACATTTTTCCCTGTAGCTGGTAACCATTGGGATATACTTGATCCTTAATTAGGTGGCACTCCTTGCGGCTTGCGTACGCAAAGGTTTAAAGGTACTTTCTGCAATGGGCGCTGGAGCTCGAGCAGACCCAACCCGAATTCGTGTTGCAGATCTGAGAGAATCAAGCAATGATCCACTTTCTCGAGCGGTAAATATTGGCGGCTCCTTTCAAAAACCAATTTTAATTGTTTATTCCATTTTGAAGCTGCTGTATGATCTTTTACTACCTTACATTTTAGGATATGTTCATTTGATGTGCAATGAATAATGTGCTACAGTTCTTGCTTTGTAGGTGAGGTATCGGCTGAAGAAGGATCATGGTATTGAAGGTGGAATACCTGTAGTTTTTTCTTTGGAAAAGCCCAAGGCAAAGCTACTTCCCTTTGAAGCTTTAAAAGAAGAGGAAACTCCATCAGATTACCAGGTCAGCTCCTTTTGGCACCAGCACCCTCCCTAATTCCTCTAAACCACGTAGTTTCTTGTATGCTAGCATTGCACAGTCAACAGATAAATACTAACAACATGGTATGCATCATTCTGCAGATTGTACCAGGGTTTAGGGTTCGCATTATACCAGTGTTGGGAACCATCCCTGCAATTTTTGGTCAAGTTATGGCCTCCTATGTGGTTACGCAGCTTGCTCAATTAGATTTTCAAACTGAGCCAGTTATTAACCTGGATTTGGATCATTACCGTATTCTTCATCAGCGTCTGCTTGAGCATGAGGAACTGATATATGGATCAGCTGAGCAAGTTTTGGTATTATATTTCTTTCTATCTCATGTCACTAGATTTGACCGAGGACATTATGGGGGTTTAGGCAGAATTTATATTATATTATTATGTTGATAGTTGACAAAACTTGTGGAACTGAAAAGGGATTGTCTTACCTCCCCACATTGTGATATCTCATTGTAAAATTTGTAACACTTTCTGTTTTACAATTTAAAGGTAGATGCTGAAGAAGTAATGTACATTGTTAAAGAACTATGGCGTGGTCGAAGTACTAGAGACCAAAGTCTGAAGGACACTGGTCGGAAAATGTGGAGATCTATCAATGAGCTAATGCTTGTCAGGTATGCTTTCTTCTTTAACCAATAGTGTCGCTTGACATGACAGTTATCATTGTTGCTGTGGTAGCTAAGATGTCTAGAAAGTTGACAGATTAAGAACATAATTTTGGTATAGGGTACAGAGAAGTTCCACATACTGATAGTGATAGTTCAATTGGAGTATGACTGGCACACTTTTATCTTTTGTGAGATGAACCAAAGCTAATCTGGCTTACTATCATTCCAAGTTGAGCTTGTTGGCTGTGAAGCAGTTAACATAATTTTGCCAACTTAAGTTTTGCTGAAGCTTTTCCCCTTGACCACATGATTACTCATCTCTATCATACTGCCATCATTTGTTTCCACTTTTTGATGGTATCAAGTTGCAATAATAATCTTACTGAATACGAAATTTAGCTTATTATGTAGTTAGTTTGTCATTATTTATTATTAGGTTAATTTAACTTTTTTCGAAAGGCGAATATTTATCTAACAATTTTTTCTGTTATTGTTGTGGTGATTCATTATGTTAGGTGGGACAAATCAAAGCCAGCTGGTGTGTCAAACTTAATACTTCTCAAGTTCAGCGAGGTAATAAGTCCTGTGTACTTCTGCCACCTTGTAAGTGGCATTTGATTTTCTATACATATGGCAAAGAGAGAAAAGGAGTGTCTTGTTTTCATGGTTCACCTATTCTTTTTCCCACAGGCGGATGCACATGAATCCACCACACTCGATCAAATAAAGGACAAAGAACCTGAATTTTACACCATGGTTTCGCGTGTGCTGAAACGAGCTGAAACAGAATTTGCTTTATAAGTGGGTGATCGATCTTGTTTGACTTCTGCCGGTGGTGACCATGGGACACGTTCATGGATGAAGCAGTTAGATTTCAGTTTTGGGTGGCCTAGTTTTTTATATTTCTGGTGAGGAAGCATGTAGACGAGCTGCTGTGCAAGCTCATTTTTCTGCAGTAGAATTCTTTTATCATAAAATTGGGACTCGTTGGTAATGTATCAATTTTCTGCAAGAATCTTAATGTCGTCAGCTAAACCCACTACGTCAATGGAATTCAAGGGTAGTCTAGCAGACAATGGCAGTAAAGGGGCCTGCAAATTGCAGTCAAGACAAGACTGGATCGGCCGCCGCCAGGATCGTCAAGGCCACTGAAAGCATGGTATGCAAATCAGGTTATCTCTGAATCTGCATTCCAGTCACCACTCCACTGTCAAATAAATGGTGTGACCAGGCTAATTAGAACAAGAATTAATCGTCCTTCAAGCGGTGCAAAAAAAAAAAGGTGGATCTAATGCTTTGTCGTGTTCAATGACGCGTTCCAAATGTTCCTTTCACCCTGCAGTACCCCTGCTTTTTTCCAAGACTTGAGTCGTCGGTTTATATTCGTATGGCATTTGATAATTCTAAACATATGGCCTAAAGTGAAGTTTGTATGATGTGTGGACATCGTTATTCTTTAGCGCGGCACTTGCATTTTACGATTGGGAATGTTTGGGAACTTGACCTGGTCTGCTTTCCAAGTCCATGTCTGGCAGTTGCAGGACAGCCAGGGCTGGTCCTTGCATGTGAACCTAGCTCAAGTGTGCACGGAGGCAGTGACCTCAGCGTGACAGAGTCGCTCCCGTTTACCAGATCTCTTTCACACACAAGTGGTAGGTAGCGTTTGTTCTATGCGTCAGCGATACACGCATGACCGGTAGTAATAAGGATCCTTCGCCCGCTTTCGATGGTGTGTTGGAGGAGCATCCACCGTAGTATTATCTACTTTGCTTTTAGACCATCTAGCAGTGTGTTCTATTGCTCTAGCTTTATTAGTATTTGTGTTAATACTATTCATTGTTTTATCACTATTTATTTTTCCACTCTCTATATTCACCGTTGATTGCCCATCACTATTCACCTCTTAGCAGTGTGTCCTAAATTTTACTGTTACAGTGGATAGGGCACGGATAGGGCACCACTGGAGATGGCCTTAAAGGCAGTCTCTAGCCATTGTGTGCTATATGCTGCAACCTCTAAGTTTAGAGCTAGCTTTCAAACATAAATATATCATATAGGCCCTAATTTCTACCGTTTTATTATAGTTGTGGGTTTCTTCTTAGAGGCTGGAGTAACATGTAAGTATTACGAAAAAGACCCCTAAAAGCACTCATGATGCATCCTCTATGGCCACCTCTAAGGAGGAGAGAGAATGCTTAGAGGTTGCTTTGTAACCACCGTGAGGGCATTTAACATTTCCTCTTAGAGGTAACCTCTTGAGGATAAAGTGCTTGCATAAACCGACTTGTCATTCAAAATAGATAATAACTTTTTTAATCATAGTTGCGGGGCCATCTTAAAGGCTGTAGCAACCTCTATAATCCATGCAAAACATTGTGCTAAGCCTTAGAGGAAAACGGTGGGTTCTAACTTAGAGGCCATTTTGTCTCTAAGAGTGCAACCTCCAAGGAAGAGAGAGAGAGAGGTTGCTTCTGTTGTGATATTAATCACATGACAAATGTGGGCAAATACTATTATCTCACTAACAATAACTGCACAACAGTTAGTAACTAACAGCAGTTACATCTCATCTATTAGACACATGTTTATTGATCCTACCTACAGCCTTGTACTCTCTATATAAAGGGGATCCACCCCATTGTGTACGGTGACATTTTCACTGAGATAATAAAGAAACACATTGTGTTTACATCTCTCTCATTTTCTCTTGCCATTTCCTACCATTTACATTCAACAACACATTGTTCTACAATAGCTTCTAACCATTGCGGGGCATTAAACATTGCCTCTAAGCTTAGAGGTTACATCCAACCTTAGAGATAACCTACAAGGATAAAGTGCTTATATGGTCACTTGCCATTTAGATAATTAATATTTTTTAGTTTTTTAATCACAGTTGTGTGGAGGTTGCATCAATCTCTAAACAATTTGGAATATTGTGCTAAGCTTTAGAGGCAAGCGATAAGTCCATCGTAGAGACAATTTTATTTTTGATGCCCAAAACATTAATTATATGTCAACTATAGGGCCCCGTTTACCAGTGTGGATGTTCTTACCGCCCAAACATTCTAAGTTGATTCCTTCTAACAAATTTCGAGAACAAAATGGTATTTCAAACAAAGAAAGAATATGTGTACACTATTATATATTGATTGTCTTTTCACATATCTCTATCTTTAATTCTACGCTCGACTGCCGCACCATAGATGGCCTGAGAGTTATATGCTTGCTCTCCTCTCACCATCTCGTGTCATATATGACAAAGTTTATAGTATCTTTAGCTGAAGTTGCAAAGCACTGTTTATCTAACTTTTTAGGCTACGTTTTGTTCAGGGTTAATGAGTGGATTAAGGGTTTAATCTGCCAAACACCTCTAGGTTAAGTGAGATTAAATTAATCCAGTCGACACTATTTATCACCGCTAACATAAGATTAGCTAACCTAACTAAAGGATGAGATAATTTATTCCTCTCTACTAACCCTACTAACCTAGCCAAACATTATGAATTAACTCGATTACTTGTCAAACACCAATTCTGGGTTAAGCTGGGATAAGCTAACTTGGCTAGGTTAAGATTAGCTAATTCAGTTAATCTAACCTAGTACCAAACTTAACCTTAGAGACAGAGGATATGCTGAAGGAACGAATCTTTTAGAGGATATAGTGTAAAGTGATTTTAGAAGACATGATTAATAGTGTTATAAAAGATGATTATAAGGAATCGCCGGAGACGCTCTTATATCATGTTGCTACAATTTCACTTATCAATACAAAGCATGTCGCCATAATAAATAATCAATATTTCACCTCAACGACACCAAAACCTGAGACATCACGAATGCCACGAACCACGCATTGTGTCGGAGAAAGATTCAAACAATGCGTTGAGCATCCGTAGCAGAAACCCTATATGGGTATAGAAATAGAGTTTTAAAGATAGAGTTTCTGGTGGAGGGAAGGAATCTTTTAGGGTGTAGTGTAAAGTGTGAAGGAATTTTAGAGTAATAGAGAGAGAAAATAGAGTAGAAGAGAGAGAAAATAGGGATAGAGTTTCTGGTGTGGATATCTCGCCGAGTCACCGACGCGCATATCTCGGAGATTTGAACCGGAGATGTTCCGACTTCCGAGATGGCAGGGAAGCACGCGTCACCACATGTCCAAACTGGACAGGAAAAGGATAGCGACTGGCCAAGCATTCTTCAGAGTTCAGACTCTCCTTCTCTGCGTCGTTCTCGTAGCACTATTCATCCCTTGTCCAGTTGTTAACATCCATTTTAGATATAGCCAAAGTTTTTATAAGCTAAAAGTCGGTCAGAATATTTGGTCAAGAAGCTGATATCAAATAGGATTCTAGAAGAGTCTGAATTAGACACGATAGGCTAAGAATCCTACTCCTTCCGGTTCAATATAAGGGTCGTTTTAGTTTTCATCCCAAGGACCAAGGTGCAATGATGAGGTAATATTGTGACCATACTACTCCTATTAATGTTTGCCTGGTGCACTTCATTAGTACGGCATTTGAAACCTATGTGCTTCGGGAGCATGTATATCATTAACTACATGCATCATGCATGTGGTTCCAGAGCATGCAGTCATTCAAAGCTCCCGTATGGGATTAACTCACGCAGGGGTAGCAGTGGCAAACCAAGTTAAGAACATCTCAAACGTTACTTATTTCCGACCATTATACCCAGTGCTAAAACGACACTTATATTGGACTGGAGGGAGTAATAAGAAAGAAGATTTCTAATCGGCTACGATAAAATATAATGGAAAAATTGCATTCATACTATTATAAAATTGTCTTATTGCAGAAATACCATTACTATTCTGTTAATACCTCATATGCCACTACGAAGTGTGTTTTAGCTCAGAAATGCCATTATCAGCCTTTCTGGACATTTCCGACATCAATACACGCCCTATACGCCCTGTATTTCATCTAACATGTGGGTCCGCGTATAATGGGGACGGCTGACAAATTGGGGCTTTGGGTCCCGCCGGCACGCCTCCTCATCCTCCTCCCACTTTGTCCAGTACGCCTCGTCGTCGTTCTCCAGGACGGCCGTCGCCGTGGCCACGAGCCTCCGGTGCGGGAGCGTGGTGGCCGCGGAGGCGAGCGTGCGGGAGAGGGATCGGGCGGTGCCAGCGAGCCGTATGAGGCCGGCCATTGCAAAAGAGGAGGAGGCCAGCCAATGCAGGCCTCAACTTCTCCTCCCTAGCCGCCCCATCTTCTCCTCGCCCCAGCGCTGTCTCGGTGTGAATTGGCCCAAGCCGTCCAAACACGTTCTTGCCCTATTCGCTGCGAATCCGTCCCAACAAAGCTCTCGGAGAATCGTCGTCGAAACATGTCAGATTTAATTGCCGAAGACTTCGCTAGATTTTGGCCGCAGCACCTCTACGTCGAATCGTCGATTTCGTGCGGTGAGATCTCGAATTAGCCCCCCTTATCTTCCCTATGCCTCTTCCCATCTTCTTAGTCCCTCGCCACCCCTTCCCCCTCGCCGTGCACCGTCGCCGCCTTGAACCACCGCCGGATGTCATTGTTCTTGATGTTGTCTGTTGCGCCCCATCTCCAAACCGATCGCTGCAAACATGGAGGTCTTAGAGCCGACGCCTCCACCCTAGCCCTCCTTTGACCCCTGCTCTGTCTGGTCATTCATGGAAAGGCCGGTGAGCCCATGAGCCCAAGTCGCTGCTCTGCTCCTGCATTTCACTCCCTGCTCTTTTACTTTTTCTTTGCCTTGTCTCGCTGTTACCTGGGCCCAAAGCCCCAAATTGTCAGCCAATCCCTATTATACGCGAGACCCACATGTCAGGTGAAATACAGGGCATATAGGGCACGTATTGGAGCCGGAAATGCCCAGAAAGGCTGATAATGGCATTTCTAAGCTAAAACACACTTCGTAGTGGCATACGAGGTATTAAAGGAATAGTAATGGCATTTCTGCGATAAGACAATTTTGTAATGGCATGAATGTAATTTTTCCAAATATAATAGGAAATCTCATCTAAGAAGCTGATTTAGAAAAGTTTTAGAAGACAATGTTGTTCGGATTAGTATATTTTAGGCAAATTTTTAGATAAATTTATATTTGGAAAGAGTCCTAGATATATATTAAGTCGGTTAAATTATATACAGTAATTTAAGAGTTTGAGTCATATCAAGTCCATGCATCGGGTATAAATACCCAATCTATGCATCGGGAAAAGGGTTCCCGACCAATCAATCTACTATTTCAATGCAATCGTCTTTTCAATTCTAGAAGTAGCAGTTAGTTTCATCGTATTTTGTTCTTGATCAATCTGTTGTACATTGTCTTTCGATCAACTACACAGTACACCCTGCGTCAAGTTGATGCAAATAAGTACTGTATCGATTAAGTTTGATCTTCTTGCTTGTATCGACTTGTTCATTATCCGGAATACTATCTTTACGAATATTGATGCGCATCACCATTTTGTGCAAGGGGTTAAGTTCTACACTCGTTCTATTGTCTTGTAGCTTGCTATTTAGCTGGTAGTTCATTTATCATCGTTCTATCAGTTTGATTAACTTGTTAATATTTAGTCTGTTTATCCTTCATTCTATCAACTAAACGATCTAATCGGCTAGTAGATAATCTGTTTACCCTCATTCTACTACCTGATGATTTTATCGGCTTGCAGTAGTTTGTCTAACCCTCGCTCTACTACGTGGTTGGTTAAATTAGCTTAGTAGTAGATTATTTACCTTTTGAATCTATTGATTTGAACTTTTATTTAGATCAATAGTTTCTGCTATCTTTGGATCTAGCGGTTTGAATATCTATTAAGTACATAGTTCTCGCTACCTTTGGATCGAGCAGTTTGAATATATATTAAGTTCATAGTTCTCGCTACCTTTAGATCTATTTAACTTTTAACCTTGTCTTTAAGTTTGATAAATTATTCTACGTATCTTGGATTTAATAGGTTAATTAAAGCTGATTAATTTTCTTTATCTTGCTGATTATTGGTCAAATCGATTGTCACGCCATGCCCTAGATTTTAGTGCTGACAGGGTTCAAAACCCTAAGCCTACAGTGTATTTAAGCTGACTGTCAAATTTCGGTGCGAATAGTAGCCAAATCAAGCACATCAACATATGGGAAGCACCTGTTGGTCGCCTGTTGGCCTACCTTTTTATACACACGAGTGCGCTTCCCTAGCCTCCATCTATTTTTTTAAGAAGAATAGAATTTCCATTAGATTATTGACCAAAGGTTTACTCTTCAAGTGGTGGTGAGTATATGTGACTTAATTTGATTTGGTTGAGGAGTTTGTGTTTGAGACTTGTTTTGAGTTGGACGGATCAATGTTTCAGCACGCGTAGTTTTTTTTTCACAATTTAGACTGTTTTATATTGCTCCTTTACTTGGATGATTTTTTGGTCTTCATAGTTCTTGTAGAGAACTTTAAAACAAAGGTTTTTTTATTTTGAGCAGAAAGTTATTTGACGCTCAGATTAATCAATATAATCTTCGCAAGCTGCAGATTAATCAATATAATCTTCGCAAGCTGCTGTACACTTAAGGTACGGTTTTTCCCCTTGTGATTAGTTTTGATTTCGGGTTAATTAGGGTCATTGCATGATGAATGGATGCTAATGTGATAAATTGTAGGGAGATAAGTGAGAATATTAGTGGTGATTGTGTTGGTCCATTTGAGTGCAAGTTTGGAGACAGCTGTGGTCATCGGGCGGTATTGAGACTAAGTTGAGAGAACCAAGATACAGAACAGTCGAGGATGCCGGCGGGACAGTTGGGCTCAAGTTGTGCTCACGTGGACGTCATGGAGATGGACTTAAGGTGACTCAAAGTTTACGATTTGGGTTGAAGGTCCGGAGGTGCAGAAAATGAGCGGTCAAGGAATGAAAACCTGTTGCATCGGATTGACTTGAGTTTTGTGTAAAGCCCATGTTGGGCTTTTGTGTATGGCATATGTAAAGGATGTAAGCCCATGTGTGTAGGGCTAGAACATGAGATCGGGCTCGGCGAGCAGCTTGGGCTCGGCTCGGTTGCAGGCTCGGCTCTTGTTTGGCTCGGAAGGAAACAAGCCCGAGCCGAGCTGCTATTCCAGCTCGGTCACGAATTTGAGCCTGCTCGGGGCTCATTCATGGCTCGTTTCCAGCTTGGCACGCGCGCGAGAGGAAACAGATCTGGCTGACCCCTGGTTGACAGCCTCTACTTTTTCCTACCTCTCTCTATGCCTTGGTCTCCTCTACGTCTCTCTCTCCCCCGGCGTTGCTCTGCCTTTTGCTTTCTAGACCTGCTCCAATCTTCCTCCCTCTACTCCTTATCTACTGCGCCACCAGCTGCTTCCTCGATGCACCTACCGTCTCGGCTGCTTCTTCGTGCCCGCGCTGCTATGCCGGGCCGCGCGTCGTCCCCCACGCCTTGGCCTCTCCCTGGCACTCGCCATGCCCTGCCATGGTGCCACTGCGCCTGCCCACGCCCGCTGCTACCGGGGCGGCGCCATGCCTCCGCGTGCATGTGCCGCCCCTTGAGCTGTCGTTTGGCTTCTTCACCCAGACCACCGCTATCATCCCACGCCACCATGGTCGTCGTGCCCTGGCCTGCGCCTCACTGCGCCGTCGCACCGTTCCACGCCCATCTTGCCCATCTGCATTGCGCTTGACCCATTGCCTCTGCCCTCGCTCCCGTCTTTGCGCCGAGCCCCACATCGTCCTCGCCTGGCCGCCCTGCCGCTGGACCGGTGTACCTCGCCGCCTAACACCGGGCCATCTTGCACCGCCCTCGCCTGGCCTCGTCCCGTGCTGCTCTCCTAGCCAGGAAACGCTCGTGAGCCAGGACAAGCTAGCTTGAGCTTTGGCCAAGCCTGAGTCGAGCTCCCCTGTGAGCTCGTTCTTCCGAGTGGGCCAAACCGAGCTGGCTCATTACCACGACCTAGCTCAAACAAGCTGGACCGAGCTCGCTCGGGCTCGACTCATTTCCACCCCTACATGTGTGGGGTTGGTGACATGAGTAAATTTTAGTTCTTGATAGGATAGCTTAGAAGTTAAGCAACCCTTCAATTCTTAGAATATGGTTTTGTATGGTTGCATTCTAATCAAGAGAGCTTTACCTACCTAGGTATGTTTGTGACAAACCCTACAAGAAATAGAAAACTAAGTTCTTCTAAGTTCTTTCTTTATTCTATGGCTTAGATCTAGTTTTATTGGTTATTTTGTTTGCATCATGTTTCTTTGCCACCCCTCCTTCTACGTGCTGAAAACTTGTTGATCTAGAAGGTGTTATGGTTGCCCATATAATCTACCTCATCTTTCAACTCACCAAGAACATCGAGATCACGTTTTGCTCTCTTTTGCTTGTTTTGGGAGATTCCTTTTTCTGCGCAATAGTTCTTGTTATTTTTGTGTAAAAATCATTGATAAGATTTTGAGGTGATTCTTATTGAAAAAGTTGTGTGACTTCCATATCTACCACACCTTTAAGTGGAAAGTCGATATGAATCACGGTTTTGGCGTCATGAGATTTTTACCAAGCCCCAAATGTTCTGAGTTCTCTAAGTTTTTTTTGTGTAGCAAAGCTTTTTTTTTCACCTTATTTTTTCTATGTATGATCTGTATATGATTTTTGGTGGGTACCTACATGGCTCCCTTTTCTCTTTAGAGAAAATTGTGAAATTAAAACGAGTCGCTTTGATAGCAACCTAAAGTATAAGATGAGAGGTTCGTGATAAGCACACTAGGAGTCTAAGTGAAGTGCAACCAAGCTCTAGACAATGCTAAATAGACTAAGCTTAAAATGCACTTAAATGATGCAAGGCTGAAAATGAAATGCAGAAAATATATACATAGTATATAAAACCTAACTCCCCCTCTAACCAAACCATGAGGGCACACAACCTTAAGCTCTCTCCTCAAGATCTCAAACCTAAATCTATTCAAAGGCTTGGTAAAGAAATCGGCTAACTGATGATCATCCTCCATAAATTGAAGCACAATATCACTTTTCTCCATGTGGTCCCTCAGAAAGTGGAAACAAATATCAATGTGTTTGGTCCAAGAGTGTTGTATAGGGTTTTTAGCAATATTAATGGCAGAGGTGTGAGTGTATGGTCAATATTGAAAATTCTAATGAAGGGTGTGAGTGTACGGTGGTGTACCTATTTGTACGTCTTCCCTGTAATTGTAAAAAAAAATACATCAACAAACAAGTTCAAAGAAAGAAGATAGAACAAAATTTTCTCCTTTTTTTTTTCTAAAAAACTATACCAACATATTATCCTTCCACTATCTACGCTGATTTATTTTTTAAAAGAAGTTCAAAGAAAGAAGGTACAAGAAATATTTTTTTCCCAAAAAGAACTACACCAACAGATTGTCCTTCCTTTAGCTAGGCTTTTTTTTATATAAAAAATATAACACAGTAGGCAAGGAACCTAATCAGGCTGATTTAATTGATTTTGACATTTCGGGAGAAAAGAAAAGGATTTCTCAAACAAGCATGTTATCGGGAGAAGTGTTATATAATGAGCAATTTTACGGTACACAACATTTGGTTGAACTATATATAAAATCTAACCATTTATTTAGACAGTTATCTATAAAATTATACTATATGATAGTATTAAAAAGTTAATTTGAACGGAAAGGTTAAATAGAACAACTGGTCATATATTCATATGGTAAAAAGGCTCTACATAATCACGCCAAGGTTTTGAGCACCAAAGTTGCAAGACGTATACGTCAGCGATGTTGACGGAGTTGCCTGCTTGATTTTAAATTGACATCGACGCTTTGGCAAATATGTATGTTACTTGTTTAATTTTTCGGTTCCAACCTATGCGTTGGAGTTTGATCCGATTTAGAATCCGTATTTATATTGGACTCATACATGCCATAACTAATCTTATTTCGGTTTCTTAATTCCCAAAGACTCATGGTTTTTAGCATATAAAGACACCCCTTTAGTCCTATGGCCCGATACACCAAACGTGTAATCTCACTTCACATAGTGATTTTGCCTTCATGCGTCCATGATTTTTTGCCCGTAAGGGTTTTCCACGTAAAAATCTCGTGTCTCTGGTTCTCTATTTTATGCCTCTATTTCTAACAAGTGGTATCAAAGCATAGATTGAATCTACTACGGAGAACATGAGATTAAATTGGATTGGACAAGTTGCGTTTTGTCATTCTGATCTGGTTCAGCCAAATTCTGATGTGTACCTTGACACCCTATCCGTGCTGCAAGCCACTCTTCCTGTTTCGATGACTGCTTGTCGTTGTCTACCATGGAGTTTCGCTCTTGATTCAATGCCAAGTTAAAGGTTGTTTCGAGTGCAATCCATCTCCAATATGAATCGGCTATCAATTCACATTTCAACAATTCCTAGATTATTTTGCATGACATATTAATGTACTTCCTCCGCTGTTTCAACCAAGATAGATTTAATTAAGGAGATTTTGAGACATGGAAAAAATATCATATTAAAAATTTCACATGCTCATGCATGTTTAGATTCAGTTGAGACATTAACTGATTTGGTGTTTTTGTCACCGTTTTGATGACCCGATAGTAGCAACCCTTTGAAGTTTATTTATTAGCGAAGGTTTCGCTCCAAGTTTTAATCTGAGATGAAGGATTTAAATACAAAAAGGAGTTTATTTTTGTGTAGATACTACAACGCTTAGTATTGCATATGCAATGCGTTTTAGTTGTCGCAGCTCAATATGAGTTTGTTTACACTCCATTGATGGCACATTGAAGTTCCTTTCATCTAGATGTTCTTCTACAAAAGTGGCTTATAACCATGTTATGGATTTTAGTTTATTCTATCATCAGTAGTTTGAAGCACATGGTGGCTTCAACTTGCAGTTTGAAGCACATGGTGGCTACAATGCAAGTTGATCCTTCATGAGCGTTGTTTATCGAGTTTTGTGCTCTAGGTGGAGTATGTTTACAATCTATGAGATGAGTTCTTCGCTACATTTTTTTAGCACCATAGGTGATGATTTTGACTTATGTTTTGATGATTGAGCATTTATTTCAGAAGGTCGCTTGTATAGATTCAGACTTTACTGAGGTTATGAATTGTTGAAGACCCAGATTTCTTCGTCTGCTTTGTTGATAGCTTTATGGATCTTCTTTATGGTTTGCTCAATTTGGCTTCGAGAGAAATGTTTGGATTAGAACATTCTAGTCTTTTAGATTAGTCCGATAGACTTTGGCACACAATGATTCTTCATCAGAATTATGGTTTAAGGAGAGTTGCAATTTGTTTTTCCTACATGAGGAATTTTGTTTAAGGTGGAGATTGTTAAAGTGTAATTCAAATTCGTCTCAAGGTGGAGTTTGTTGGAGTTTGATCCGAATTAGGATCGGTTTCTATGTTGGACTCATACATGCTATAACCGATCTCATTTCGGTTTCTTACTCTCTAAGAATTCTTAGTTCCTAACATATAAATACACCCCTGTAGCCCCATGGCTAGATGCACTAAATATGTAATCTCTCCTCATATAATGGTTTTGACTTCATACGCTCGTGGTTTTTTTCCGCAAGGATTTTTTACGTAAAAATCTCATGTCTCTCGTTCTCTATTTTATGTCTCTCTTTATAACACTGGGAAGTTTACTTTGATTAGTACGTACATTGTGTTGTAGACCTAAGGTAAATACCCTCTTTGACATAGGAGCATGGGGGCAACCCCGCTATTTGTGTCGTGGACATCTTTTTAGTTCTTTCCGGGAAAGTCCGCGGAGCTACGCAAAGCACGAGCGAAGCACAGCAGAGCCGGAGCGGAGGCTAGTGGAGGAATGGTATAGCGAGGCAGACGGGACGCTTAAGCGGAGTAGCTCGAAGGGGAGGTGAAGCACGGCGGAGCGACATCGGAGGTGGACGGGGATGAAGCCGGGCAAGGCAAACCCGAGGGTCCAAAGCGCGGCATGGGGCAACAGTAGAGCCTGGAGGAGCGAGGATGGAGCTTCCCCAGGGGTCCCCGAAGCGGAGGTCACTGAAGGACAAAGCGGAGGCAAGCAGAGTGGCAGCAATGGATCATATCTTCTTGTCATCTACGAAACCGAGGAGACAGACAGTACAACAAGGTCTGCCACCTTGTCAGAGCACTCGAGCAGGCCCTGCACCATGGCAGGCCAGCCCGTAACTGCCACCTGTGTATAATCCCCCTTGTAACCATATATAGGATGCTTAGTGAGAGGACAAAGTTGTAAAGAGACCGAGTAAAAGTTAGAAAAAAGATCCTTAGACGCCTGGCTACGGGGCAGGTGAGAGGCAAAACATGTAAATTCAACTAAAATATCTCTATTACCCCTATCTTGGCATAACCAGTGAGGAGAGCAGGGTCAGTAGAGAACGTATAAGCCCACCTATATAAAGGGAGCATGAACCAACGCAAAAGGGACTTTTCCTCTTTCTAGCAATCCGTTTTCACTTCGGGTGTGGGTGTTTCGAGAGAGAGTGAGAATCTTCTACAGCGAACTGCTCCGGGTGCGTGGGTCGCTCCGTTTGGGCCTCACTCACTGGGGGCAATCTCCTTTTCCTGTTTGCGGGTTGACCCCAGCGACACATGGGACATTGAGCGGTGAAGGTACACCAGATTCATATAGACATTGAGCGGTGAAGGTACACCAGATTCATATAATTTTTCTTAGTATTTTCGTTGTGCAAGTTTGCTCCGTTCTCGCAAAATTCATGTGAAACTTCCGGGTTCAAAACATGGCCTGTAATAGTTGGCTGTGCTAAACAGAAGAGGAAGAATCATGCTTCTGTAGTGCATGAACTGGAAAAAATCATTGGGTCATGCTTACTAATCTAAAATCTAAAACAACTTAATATGATGCAGATAAGTTCTGCCAATAGTCTCGCAAGGTTAGCTTGAACTTTAGACTGGTTCTAAAGTCTTCTATACGACGATGAAGTGAAGGATAAATACCCACACGATGAATGGTTGAATACATGAATGCGACGAGAATTAATTTAATTAATTGTTTGTCTTCGTACTTAAATGTCAAACACATGCCTCTGAAAAAACATTTTGATAAGAAATGTGCCACCAACAGTCGGAAGAAGTACAGCACACTGTCCTGATAATCCGCTGTCACCACCGTCACTATCCGACAATAGTTGACATTTGAGAGAATTTTTTATTTGTCCCAAAAAGTTAGTCGAATCCATATTCTCTCGTCAACTTTTTCGAATCCATATTCTCTCATCAACTTTTTTTTTGAAATTATAAAAGGGGTATTTTGAGCATTAACAGAGCTTTCTAACGTCTGAATCTAAAGGAATTGGTGGAAGTGGCGTATAGGGAACGAAGTTCACGTGACAATGGCAAATTGTGAACTTCAGAAAAATTGATGGCAGATTATGGATTCGACTAACTTTTTGAGGCAAATAAAGAATTCTCTCTTGAAATTTATATGTTCTGAGGGTTTATAATCATGCCAAAGCTTAGAACCTTTTTGCTTTTCAAAGAAATTTCATTGAAAAAAAGGAGGAATCCATCCGAAGGAAAAACATTGCCATACATGTGTTTGATCTGAAGCACTGCATTTGAAGAATTACATATCCTATGAAATTTTTGTCCAAACCTTGAAGGATTTCAAGCCTGAGGTCTAAAATCTTTTTTTTTTTGCATTCCTTTGATGATTCCAATACAACTATCTCTTCCTCTGTCCATTCTCTATTTTCTCAATTTAGTATGTAATCTTTTTTTGAACAAAAAGGTAGGAGCAAGCATTGTACACTGTAGAAGAGAAGGAAGAGAGAGGGAGGGGGAGTGTCAGGTGGCCTGACTAGGAGCGCCTCTAATCGTTAATTACAACGTTGATGACGTGTTTCCAGGTTAGCACATCGCCCCGGCTTCTGGCGATGAGTTGTCTTGACATGAGGCTGCACCGTTGAAATAGGCGCTTGTTCCTTTCCTTTCGGATGTTCCAAACTCTGTTGAAATCCCTCTTGGAAGTTCTCGGTTTGCCGCTTGCATCCACCAGACGCAAAATTGTGTAGGGGCAACGCATTAGGCAGTAGACTGAGGGACAATGTTAGACCATATGGCAGTAGAGTAAGGGCAATGTGCACACAGGTGGTCGATTGTCTTAGGACAACCATTGCATAGGGGATTAGGGGGCACGCAAGTTGGTGCGGCCACCCTTTGCATGCCAGGACAGTTGTGTGGATGCGCCCATGGCCCAAGGTACATGCAAATAATTTGCATTTGTTCTCTCTAGATGCTTTCCAGATGGCAGAGTCCACGCTGGCCATTAGGGATGCTGCCAAGGAACTTAAGGTTGTGCGCCGAATTGGAGGTGTAGATCCTGAGGTGGCGGCGTTCCAGGTAATGTCCTTCTGCGCTGTTGGTTAGTATGTAATCTTCAAATTCTTCTATTTTCTTTCATGGTACAATCAAACAGTATGCTTGAGCAATAGGATTGGAATCTAAAGAAATTGTTTATAAACCTAATCTAGACATTGTTTAACATGTTCATATTCCTTGATTTTATCTGTTCATCCATCCAAAAGAATGAAACATAATGCAAGATGATTCTCCCCTCGCAGAAAGAAGCACAAACGTGACATATTGATTCGTATTTTTGTACACTCATGAACAGCGATGGGCCACGTATGGGTGTATGCCTTCACATGTAAGATTATTTTCAACCATTTCTCCTTCATTTTCTTTCCTTTTTCATTCCCTTTTCCATATTTTTTCTTTATTTTCCACCATCTCCAACAGCATCCACTTCGAAAGAAATAATATAGGGAAAGGAGAAAGAATCCCTTCCTGAAGGGAATGGAAAAGAAAATCTCTTTCGAAAGAAAACGGTGAAGGGAATCTGTTGGAGTCATAAAGAAAACACAGGATTTTCTTCACGACGGGAATCCCACCTACGAAGGAAAACCGTTGGAGATAGTGTAAGCTGTTTATAGGGCAGACGATGTGACTAGGGAAGCTTCATGGGTAATGAACTGATGATGATTCAGTCATTAGCGGCCATTGGGAAGACAGAGAGGCAACAGCGATGAAAGGAAACTTATGACCCATAGAAAAACTATGAGCTATTGCTCAACGTGATAATTAGTTCGGCAGAAAATTTTCTCCGTACCAAACTACTAGAAAGGTTGACATTAGACCTATAGATACCCTTCATATACTTTCTTCCACTCCATGCCAAGAACAGGGGTAAATAATCTGATTTTCAAAATTTTATGATCAGAGTATAGCAATAAGAGTGAAAAATGATGATCAACGGGTTTTTTTTTTGTGTTTTATCTGAAATTTTTTTAATCAAAATATGAAATTTCAACACATTTTCATCCGAAATTGCTGAAATGTCCGTTATAATGAAATTTTGGCCTAATGTTTTGAACCAAAAATTTGAATTTCAACAATTTTCATCCGAAATTGCTGAAATTTTGGCCAAAAACTTAAAATTTTAAATAGACTGGATTTTTTTGGAGGTCTTTTATTTTTGCCAGACCCCACAAACGACAGTTAACTAAGAGTAAAAATTGATGAATTTCTATGTCGCCAAAATTGTTTTCCATGGCCAATTGTAACAAAATGATCAATAATATAATTCTTTTCCTGCTTAACTCGACATGTTTCATTCTCTATCAATCCCAAGTGTGCGTATTTTATGAGCTCCTAAAAAGTATTCCAACTTACCCTCTAAGGGTAAGAGATTACTAAGTCATTTAATTAATCAAACATGTGTGTTTGATTTCCTGTAAGAGGTTGAACCTGTATGAAATAGTACATGATATGGTTATATCCATACTTTTGTTTGGGTGAACTGTATTATCTCAAAAGAAACTAGTGGGATACAACTTAGAGGAATATTTCTCTCGTATTTGTACCATTCCATTTGACGTATTTGTATCATTCCATTCGACTAATTTGGTTGAACAATACGGTATAGAAACCATTCAAGGAACCAAACAAAATCTTGTATCGACGGACATGAACCATCATATACAAGAACGTTTCATTTATTCTATATCATATCATATTGCAAGTTCAACTTGGTACATGCAACCAAACAAAATGAGCATAGAATGGGGTACCAACCTCTACGTAAACCATGTTCAGAAGAGTCTTTCTGTTGCAGAACAAGTCTCTCTTGGACGACACCAATCAATTCACAAGTCTCTCTGCACAATATCACACAGGGATGGGGAGCTGCATGCTTTGGCGGTGCCCATCAAGAAGGGGTAAAACTTGGTCCCCAAAAAGAAATGATCACTTATAAAAAAGAAAAGAAATGATCAAGAAAGAGGGGTTCAATTCAAGAAGAGGCTAAAGAAAAGAAAAGAAGGAAATAGCAGTCAACCAGTGCCGCCCCTCTTATCACTTGTCCGTTCCCATTGCCAGCCACCGTTTCTTCTCTCTCCTCTTGGCCTTGCATCTGCTCTCTCTCCCTATATATATGAACCTAAAAATGTCAAATTTTGCATTGGCAACTGCTCCCTCCAAGCTCCAAACATCAATCACCAGCCCTCCTTTGGTTGTTTCCAGAGAGCAAAAGGGAAAAAGGAGAATTATATTATACACCACTGCTTGTTTTGGCATCTTGAGCAGCTGTGTAAGATTCTTGATAAGTTCCATGGCACAAGCAATGCCGCATGTGTAGAGTAGAACACTATCGATCCAAAGAAGACATGGTTAGGAGCAGGGAGGTGATCACCGGAAGGGGGGAGATCATGGCCGGCGGCGCGGCATCGGCGGTGGGGAGGGCGGTGCGGTGCCTCGGCATGGGGATCGACATGGCGGGTGACTCGAGGCTGAAGCACTGCAAGGCTGCAGGGGGGTGCCTCGTAGCCAGGAGCGGCGACAAGGCGGCGGCGGCGGTCGCCGTGCCGGGGGTCGGGGTGGTGCCCGACGTGCCCGCCGACATCAAGTGCGGCAAGGGCGACCGGATCAGGTTCAAGTCCGACGTGCTCGAGTTCAACAAGGTTCGTTGGCTGCACCATTGCTTATTCTGCAATGCGTTCTTGGGGAAATTTGGCTAAGGACGAATCAAATTGCAAGTGAATTTCAGCTATGTTGATATGCCAATGCTTACACATTAAAAGGCTTATAATTATCAAGCTCTAAGCTATGCAAAGATCGACAATGATCTCTTCGTATGAATTTTCGTTCACCTTTTTGCAAAATTCATTCATAATGAAAAAAATAATGGTCAGAGGGAAAAAAGCACATGATTCATCTTTCTGGCCCAATATTACATTATTATCTCACTGACCTCATCCTAGTCAAATTTCCTGATAAAAATAATCCGAGCGGCATGGCCAATTACACCGTCTTGACATGACCAATCGAAAGCCAAGAGAACAGTAAACGAAGAAATTATCCTTTTATCCAATCCAAGAACAAAGAACAAGATCATGCACGTTGAGAAGAAACATATTGACTTTTTTTTTTCAATCTTGACCGCAGATGTCGGAGCTGTTCAACCACCGGAGCTCGCTGCCGGGGAAGATCCCGTCGGGGCTCTTCAACTCGTCGTTCGGCCTGGAGCCCAGCTCCTGGGCTCAGGACGCCTCCAGCACCAAGTGTCTCGCCTTCGACGGCTACTTCATCTCCCTCCTCGACCTCCGGCTCGACCGCCAGCCGCTTGCCCTCGCCGGCCACGTCGTCGCCGACGTGCCGGCGGCCTGGGACCCGTCGGCCATCGCAAGGTACGGACTTTAGCTCATTGCCAGTCAGAAACCCATCAATCTTCTTTCTGAAATTCTGCTTCAACCGAGTAGACGGTAGCAGCAAGTAGAGACGATAAACTGATGAGTGATGACGATGACTTGGTCGCTTGAAAGAGCGCAAACTTTCCGACCGCACTTGCGCCATGTGGTGTGAAAAAACCGAACGCGTGGTGGAGAATTAGAAGAAGAAGCTTGCAAGTTGCAGAAAGCGTAGAAGAGAGAGGTATACTATTACTTTGCAGGACTTGACCTGTTCCAGGCCATGAACCGAAACACTGATAGCTGCACGAAATCACAAAGCAGTTCAGATGCTAGTACAGCAGTATTTTCAAGTGCACAGCTCAGAAATCCAGAAGCGTGAAAAAGGAAGATTTTTTTCACGTCATCTACATCTAGAAATGTACTAACTGAATTTGTAGGATGGTTTAATTAAGTCAAGATGCGGGTTTCAGGTTCTGAAAGTTGACAACGCACCGTGCATCTGAAGATTAATGCTGTCGCATTCTGTGTATTGGTGAGCAGTTTCATCGAGAAGTACGGGACGCACATTGTGGTGGGGGTGAGCATGGGCGGCCAGGATGTGGTGTATGTGAAGCAGGACAAGTCTTCGCCGCTGTCGCCGTCGGAGATCAAGGAGCACTTGGACAAGCTGGGTGACCAGCTCTTCACTGGGACATGCACCCTGCCTCCATCACACAGCAAGTCCAGAGACCACAAGTTTAAGGTCAAGAAATCATGCTTAATTTATGTCTACAAAGCTGAAATCATGAGTCATCATCCACCAGATTATGATGAACTGAGGGGTGACCTGAAATGTACTGAAAATGTATCCATTATTCTGGTTACAAACAGGTCACTGGGGCCTTCAATGTGTTTGATGCCCAACTAACACAGCAAAGGCTCGAAGGGATGACTAGTCCAGTGTCATGCAAAGAGGTACTACTAGTACTACTATTATTACTACCGTTCTTTTTTAAATAATAGAAATATTTATTTCTGGCCTCTGCATCGGAAGATGTATGCAGACCAAATTTTGTCATACAAAGCATTCAAATTACACCTTATAACCATAGTTCCAAGAATTAAACTATAATTAAGCCGCACATAGTCTATTGTTCATTCTCCAACCAAAATGACTGTTGAAGAAACTCACAAAAACTAGTTCTAATGATTGACACGCTGCAATGGTCTCCTTGCGATCATCCTCATTCTGCAGTAACGCCCAGTGCTGCAACCAATATGCTCCTTTGAAGATTCTCCAGAGAAAATAGATCTTTTTTCTTATCAAATACCATGTCATTGCGATATAGCCAAATAAACCAAACGAGACAATTACTACTGTTCTAAGCTGCACATAACAGAGAGTGAGGAAGTGAGGAATCTTGAAGCAAGCCATGCAGGGATATTTGCATTGCTGAATTGTAACTGATGCAGGGTGTGACAGTGATATACTCCAAGAGGGGAGGGGATGCAGCGGCGACCGACCATTCGGAGTGGCTGCTCACGGTGCCGACGAAGCCGGACGCCATCGACTTCAAGCTTGTGCCCATCACATCCCTTCTCAAGGGAGTGACTGGCATTGGCTTCCTTTCTCATGCCATAAACCTCTACCTGAGATGTAAGAGCTCCCACTCTCACACATTTAGCCATGTCAGGCATATATCAAGTGCAACCATACATGGCAACACAAATTGATTACTATAATTCCTGCGCTTGAGAAAAATGAGTGATAAAATTGTGTAATGAAAGCTAACTATAAGTCCAATATTTGCACAAACTCTGCACTGTCTTATGCATAATCCATCGTGGAGTTTGCAGCTGAAATTGCTTAATTATGCCACTGTTCCTTAACAGACAAACCCCCAGTAGCAGACTTGAGGTACTTCCTGGACTTCCAGCACCACAGGTTGTGGGCCCCAGTACTCAGTGACCTACCTCTCGGCCCGTGCTCGAACCTGCAAGGCGCTAGCCCAGCCTTGCACTTCAGCTTTCTAGGCTCAAAGCTCTATGTCACCTCAAGCCAGGCAAGAAACATTCGCCCATTAATTGCTTGGATCGATCCACCTGCAATCCAATAGAAATGCTCACTTAACCACATGACTAAACCAAATGCAGGTTATCGTTCCAAAATTGCCAGTCACCGGGATGAGATTGCACCTGGAGGGCAAGAAAAACAACAGGTTAGCTACCCTTAATTCCAGTTTGCTGCAATGCTAACACTGTCAGAATGTTGGCTGAACATTCTGTCAGAAGAATCACTACCTTCAGATTGTTAACAACTCTCCATGCCATGTTCAGGTTGGGCATCCATCTGCAGCATCTGTCGAACACCCCCACGTTCGTCAGAGAACGAGCAGACCAGCGGCCGGTCTGGCGGGGATCGGAAATGATCTCCGACGAGCGGTACTACGAGCCGGTCCAGTGGAGGATGTTCGCGCACGTCTGCACCGTGCCGGTCAAGTACGACCCCCGGTGGCGGCGCGGCGGCGCGGGCCAGCGGCAGACGGCCTACGTCGTCTCCGGCGCGCAGCTGCACGTCAAGGCCCACGACTCGACCAACGTGCTGCACCTCAGGCTCATGTACACGGAGCTGTCCGGGCACGCCGTGGTGCAGTCCAGATGGGCGCACGGCGCGGCGAGGCTGTCGGGGAAAGGGAGCTTCCTGTCCAAGTCGTTCGCAGCGGCGGCTTCCTCGGGCAGCGCCGGCGAGAAGGAGCAGCAGGCGGCGAGATTTAACGTCGACTCCGGTGTGTTCGCCGGGGCGCCGCCGGTGCCCGTCGGGGCGCAGAGGCTGCTCAAGTTCGTCGAGACGGGACAGGTGACCATGGGGCCGCAGGACAGCCCCGGACACTGGCTGGTCACCGGCGCGAAGCTTGACGTCGACAAGGGGAAGATCTCGCTGCATGTGAAGTTCTCGCTGCTTGCTCCAGTTTCGTGACGGGGTTCTCAAAGAAGTGTACAGTAGTTTACTACTAGGATATAACCTGTGCAGACGTGCGTGCTACATCACCGTCGTGCACACGCCTGGTCGGCCAGGGCATCATTTGATGGAGACCGCGTATGCAAACTGAGGCAACTCACTACGTAAAGTGCAATTTACTGAATCTTAAAAACTCACCAACAGCCTACCTAAACACTTTCTCCATGCTACAAAACTTGACATATGAGATACTTGTAAGCCTTGAAAAAGTCTTTCATAATATCATAGTGAATTATATATAAATTACAATAGTAATTAGTGGTTAAAGTTATATTTTGAACGCAGTGTTGATGTCTAAAACATAAGTTCTTGTCATATAGAGGGAGTAGCTCCTGCCAGTAGATTGATAATAAGATTGGATTACCGGGTGGCCCAGGTGGGTTTGCACTGATCCCATCGAAAACAGGAAGGGACGAACTGATTTGGCAACCTTTCTTTGATATAAATACACAGGCCACAACCCTTTCAGGGAAAAAAAAAAAGAAAAGTGGAGGGGAGATGCCGCATCATAAACGCTAATCGCCAGAAGGAGCTTCCTTGGGGCCAAAGTGGGCCTTGCCTTTATGGTATATTATTCACTAATCTTGGAAATGGCCCCTCCTACATAATATAATTTATACATTATTGGGTATTGGCCCTATCAAATTTGGAGCTCAAGCTCCGCCACTGCTCGTCGAGGGGGCTCGTCCGCACCTGCACCGGTCTTGACAGATCCCTAGGCATCGTGGACGTCATGCTCTTCGGCGCGTACCCTCGAGGAGATGCAGTCAACTACCTTGTGAATCTGGCAGCAACAACGGCTGTGGTGTCAATGGGTGAGGGTGAAAGAAAGTGGAAAAGGTCGGAGCTAGATGCTGGGAGAGTCGTGACCACTCTTGATACGGAGGGATTGCTCGACCTTCTCAACGTAAGATCAAAGATAACATGCACGATAACTCGAAGAATCATAGCTAATCTCCAATACCGGTGCATGGACTTGCAACTCTTTAATTTACCTAATCACATGTGTGATGTTCTTCACCCCCACCATCAAGCGAAGATTATCTCTCTCTCAATTTCCATCGGAAAGACAGAACGATCTTTCTCTCCACCCAACTAGCAAGGGTAGAGTATCGCTTTCTCAATTTTCAGCTGAAAGACAGAACGATCTTTGGATGACCACTCCTTAATGGAACTCCCAATTCATGATAGCGGTGGTATTAGCCTACACGTCTTCATGAACAAAAATATATTTCTCTATAGAATTTTCGTCACCTTACATGAGCAATGCACTAGCCTTTATATAGAGACATCACACATATGTTCCATAGGTGTAGGTACTGTTCACATAAACAATAACCAGCCCACAAAAATATCTAAGTTTCCATACACATGGAAACTTCGATGGGAAGCTATCCTAGTAAATGGAAAGAAACTCTTTTTTACATTCGATTCAAACGAAATCATGATGTTTCCTTCCTTCTTTCTTGTTTCCTTCCATCTTGTTGGTTGACTTCCATATATACTATTTGCATGATCATTACATGAACAATACATATATGTTAGATATCCTCATCATAGGGCTAGAAAATAAGTAGATTGAGAAGGCAATCAAACAAGTGTCTAGTTCATTTCTTTAATGCCATTCGTAGTTGATGCTTCTGGTTTTGTGGTGTTACTCTTCCCCTATATAAGTGGGCCAAAAATGCTAGCCCAATTCAAAAGGCCATTACCTTTTTTTGTCTCTAAGGGTATGCACAATATATACATTGTGCTTATGTACAAGTGCTCAGAGAGAAAGATGTTTCCATATCACTGAGCAGCCACCTTAAAAAATTTCCTTCCAATACAAAGATGCTTAAATAGGTGCTTAGATATACAACTTTCTTTAAGCATCATCCTAAGCATAAATGCTTAGTTAAGCGTTCCTCCCCTCATCTAAGCACCTATGTAAGCATCGGTGTTGTCCTAGGAGGCAACAAAAGCTGGTTTTTCTTTCTAAGAACCTCTCTAAGTCTATGCATTGTATATGGTATAAGGGCATCTCCAACAAAACCACCTCAGCTAGCTGTAAGAAATCCAATTCAGTTTTTTGCTTACGTGGAGGAGAGGAGAAGGGGAGAGAGAAGAGCTAGCTACTAACTAAGAGTCAGTCTATAACACATTCCAAGATGATGCAGACTACTACATGAGGACCCATATTAATTTTGAAGGGGGTGTAACAGCTAGTCCATTGGAGAGGATGTCTATTTACTATCTATAGGTATCATAAACCTTACTTATAGCCAGTTGTTGACTCCGCTGTTAGAGATGCCCTAATCGCACTTGCCACCTCTCTTGTTGAGGACTTATATGGCATCATCGGCCAGTGGTGAAATCATTTTTTTTTTTGATAATTGGAGATTGAATTTTTTAAAAAAGAATTAGCTTGGTTTTCAAACCCTAAATCGATTGGTTTGGGATATCATGGCACGCCAACATGGTTGATACTGAACCAATTATTGTTGTTTGCAAATTAGTTTGAGCACACATCGTTTGACTCCTTGATTTGTTTCTTCCAAAAGTTTTACCCAGCCCACCACCTATGGTACCACATCTGTATCACAGACCAAGCTGAAGTGCGGAGAGAGGGGAGGAGGGACCGGTGGTGCCAAATTTGAGGGGAAAGAGACGACCTTTTAGCTCCAAATTTGAGGGTTCCTCACGATATGAGGTTCTGTTGGTACCCTCCAAAATGGAAATGGCTAGTGTGTGTCTATATATATATATATATATATATATATATATATATATATATATATATATATATATATATTTGAAGCCTCTCTTTTCTTTTCAGATGAGCAAGTTCATGAGCACTACACTCGACTTACAGTAGCGCCGGGAGGATTTCGCAAGGTAGCGGGTGGAGAAGAGCAATGCTTGGGCTTGGGCTTGGTGGGAGGGCTAGAGCACAGTGCTCGATGGCACTGTTGAGCTGGGCGATAGCATGCCAAAGGAGGGCTCTTCGATGAGGTTAAGCTGGCCAGTGGTGTGCTAGAGGAGAAGGGAGAGAGCCAACAGAGTTGAGGAAGCTGGTAGGGTTGTGTCTGTGTGCAACATTTATAAGTAATTCTTGCACCATTATAAAACAATTTTTAACTTTTGTGAGTTTTGGTGTTGTTGCAAACATTACTCGTATGGGATGCAACATCGTTAAACCTTTGCTACAACATTGTCATGTACATTTGCCATGTTTTACGAACTTCGGTGTTCATGGATACAATACTCACTTGGCATACAATATTCTTCGCCTGCATATGAAACATGTATTTTAGATACATATAACAGTTGGCATACATCAAATTTTTCCTTAAATATTAATTACAGTTGTACCATGAATGTTATGCCATCATGCAACCTCTTTGCATATACACTCTTCTTAGAATCCGGGTCTACACACTATGCCTCATACCTCTAAGGGTCACTGTGTGTAATATGTAATGTAAGTCTCAAACTCTGCCTCGATGACATGTTGCTTAATAGTTAATATAAAAGCTTTCTTGTCTGCAAATGTGGACTTTTCTTAATAATTGGGTTGACTCTATGTATGAAGTGTGCGCGCAAATACAATATCAATAAAAACTGCATGCCTCATCATCTAGCACACTCTACGGATCGAAGTCTGCAATTTCCTCATGCACTTGCGCCTCTATAGCTCCCTCGTGAAGCATCTGTTTGACAATTTTGAAGTACCTCTATTCTTCATCCGCACCTTCGGATTAATTTTCATCAGGATCCACACCTGGTTCCATGTAGTGATCTCTTTCTTCCTCTTCCACTCTAGATGGAGCTGCAATTGTGTCTCAATAGTGTGGCACCATGGCCCAATCATAACCACCACCTGCAACATGCCAAACACCATTCAAATAGATGTCCACTTCTGAGATATCAATGTGCTCCATCCCACTTCGATTCTCAATTCAAAGAGCCTTCAAGAGTTGCTGCTCGAAGAGAAATTTTAGGGTTAGGCATATGACGTGGAGACAAAACTTCAGTGTTGATGAAAATGCAGATGGGAAATCGCAAGGGACCAAATAAATTACTTGTAGCCTCATCTATCTATCTATCTTATACTATATATAATGCTATATACTATATATAAAGCTCAGTAGCAAAGACGAGCCGTGCCGTGGCCACGTCGGCCCGATGGACGCTGGCCATTAGATCGTATGCCGAAATGAGATCCAGCCGTCCGTTCGTACGGTTAGTATAAAAAAAATTCCGTGCCAATCCTTCCAACGATGTGGATGGTTTGCCCGGCTGGCTAGCACAGCGAGCTTCCAATGAAGTGGTGAGATTTGGTCCTGGGTTCAAATCCCACCCAACGCATCTTCTTTTCTTCTTTCCTTTTTCTAGGCCGTTTAAAAATTCAAAAAAATAGAAAACTTGCAAAAATGGAACCATGGCTGCATGAGGAAGGTCCATAAAAAGTTTGGATGTTTTCGAAAATTTTTTGAAATTTAAAAATTTTCAACTTTAAAAAAAATTGCTTTCTTTTTTCCTCTCCTATTCTCTTTTTTGTAACCCGTTTAAAGTTGAAATTTTTTTAAAAAGGCTGAAAAATTAACCTTAAAATTTATCTTCCTCACCCAGGCATGGTTCCACTTTTCTTCTTTCTTTTTTCAGGCCATTTAAAAATTTTTAAAAATAGAAAACTTGCAAAAATGGAACCATGGCTACATGAGAAAGACATGTTAAAAGTTTACTTTTTAATTTTTTAATTTCCTTCTTTATTTTCCTCTGTTTAGAATTTCAAAAAATTAAAAACTTGACAAAAGTACATGAAAAAGACACGTAAAAAGTTTACTTTTTTATTTTTTTAATTTCCTTCTTTATTTTCCCGTTGTTTAGAATTTCAAAAAATTGAAAACTTGACAAAAGTGGAACCATGTCTACACGAGGAAGACCCTAAAAAAATTGAGACTTTTTAGAAATTTTTTCCTTTTTTGCCTTTTCTACTTTCTTTTTTAGGCCATTTTAAAATCGCAAAAAGAAAAAATTCCAAACATGGAACCATGTCTATATGAGAAAGACCCATAAAAAGTTTGCTTTTTTTACATTTACAAAAAAAATTGTCTCCATTGCCTATTGTAGCATATTTTTCTTTCTATTTCCTTTTTCTATGACATTTAAAAATTCCAAAAAAAACTCTTGCAGAGATTACACCATGGCTATACAAAGAGATCACTAAAGAGTTTAGATTTCTCATTTTTTTTAGAATTACAAAATATTGAATTTATATTTATTCCTATTTTATAGTGGTTGTCTATCTATTTCTTTTGCATTTACCTCTATTTGTAAACCCCAACGAAACATGAAAAAATAGAGCACAAGAAACAAGAAAAAAATTTGGTTCAATAGTTAACAACGCATGCAATCGTGCGCTCCTTCCACTAGTATGTGCATATAACTCGTAGCCTCGTACGCTCACGCCGTCACGCGTCACTCCACTTCTGCTAGGGGCTGCCGGGTGCCGACTGCGGCGTCGACCGTCGATGCGTCGTCACGACTCCGCCGACTCGTGTGCGTGGACGCGTGGTCGGTGGAGGAGACGCAGTGCTATACGGCTGTATCACGTTAGGGCTGTGCATACGGTTTAATTGGTAAATATGGTTTTTTTAAAAAAAAAATACGGTATTTGAAACAAGATACCAAATTTACCAATTAAAACTTCGGTTTGGTATCGGTAAATATTAATAAAAACCGGTTCGGTATCAGTAAATACCAAATTTACCATACGCTCGTTTACTATTAAGACAGCAGCACGTGTCAGCTTCATTCGACTGAAACTTTTCTAAATTTCAGTCGTCCAGCAAATAGAGTCCCATTTTTATTGGCATAATGACATAAAAAAAAAGACTGGATTTTTGTTAGAATCAGGCACCTGTATCGTCAATCCCATATAATAATGCGTAACGTACCGTACCGTAAACGACAGAGATAAATATTGATGTAGGCATGTAGCGAGCAACAACCTCAGACAAAGCATAATAATCACAACAGAATTGCTAATTCTCAGACGACTGAAATTTTCTTAACTATCAGCCATTCTAAAATTACACCTTAGTAAGACTAAAATTGCACAGCTTACAAAGGTGCTATTTTAGTATCAAAATTGCTACTTATTATTCATCAGTTTTATTCGTTGATTTCTATGCTTTTGTTGATGCATAAATCTGTCGAATAGACGTGTTTACATACTTTTCTTTTCCTATGTTTCAAGCCATCATGTTTGTTTCAGTCAATCTAACGGTAAAACTAAATTTGCACTTATTTATAATATGCAATTTTAATATAGTTATAGTACAATTTTATTAAGAATCGACTGACACTTATTTTATTATGAGACAACTTGCTCTTAGTCAAACCCCTCACAATCATTAGAAGTCCGGCCTTTAAACGTATGTGTGACTGGACGAACAAAGCAAGTGAAGATAGAGCACGAATCCGTATCCTCGGCAGTTACGGCAGTGCTGTTACGTCACTGACACGTGGGGCCCATGGCCTACATCGTCCACCTGTCAGTGGCAGTAACGGCAGCGCGGTCACGGCAGACGATCTCGATTGGACAGGGCACACGGAGCACTCTGCATCGCTATATCTGGGATTGACGCAGAACTGTGAAAGACCATGGAGCTGCTCCTCTGCCCTAACTGCTTCGGCAGCACCGCACCCCGGAGCAGCTCATCGGAGAGCCTCCGCAACGAAGCGCAAGAAGACCCGCTCTCCTCCACGGTCTTCCGGCAGACGAGCCGCATCTCCTTGGCCTTCTCCCTCGCCTTCCTCCCTTCACCGCCACCCATCAGGGACCTGGCGGCTCGCTCCAGCTCCGCCGCCTCGACGAAGTTGCCCCGCTTCCTGTCCACCTCCAACGGCACGGCCACGCCCATGCCGGACACCAGCGTGAAGGCGTTGAGGTGTTGGTCGGCGCCGAGAGGCCACGGCAGCATCGGCACGCCGAACCACAGGCTCTCGAGAATGGAGTTCCACCCGCAGTGCGTGACGAAACCCCCCACGGCAGCGTGAGCCAGTATCTCCTTCTGCGGCGCCCTCTTCGGCCACACGAGCCCTCTCTCCTTCGTCTTTTCCAAGAAACCCTCCGGGAGCTGCTCCGCGAGGTTCGCATCCGTGGGGTCTCGTGCGCCATGCGCGGTGTTCACCGGCAGCCCACGCAGTACCCACAGGAAGCGGAGCCCGCTGCGCTCCAGGGCGTGGGCTATCTCGTGCACCTGGTGCAAGGTCAACATACCTTTGCTGCCAAAGCAGACGAACAGCACGGTGGCCGGAGGCTGCGAGTCGAGCCACCGCACGCACTCGTGCGGGTGCTCAGCGGGCGAGTTGAAGGAGAGCACCGGCCCGATCGGGTACACCGCCGGGGCGCGGATTCGGCGCGTGGACCAGCCGTCGGCGATGGCGGCGAGAACGCCCTGCTCGAGCTCGGCTGCCGTGTTGACGATGACGCCGTTGGCTTCCATGTAGCGACGGCCAGTGTATACGAACCACGTATACGTCGTCGTCTTCCTCTCCAGCATGGTCCCCGGAAGGAAGGACGGCGGCACCGGCGGGAGCCCGGGCACCTCCACGGCACCTTCCATCTCCTCGAAGTCGCAGTAGGAGAGCTAGCATCGCAGCGCTCGACGTAAAGTACACGTAGGCCGGCACGGCTAGCTCGCGGGACACGTCGAGCGCTGGCGTGCAGAAGATGTCGACAACGAACGCCGCCACCGGGCACGCCAGGCCGGAGATGGCCGCCCTGAGGTGGGGCACGTGGAGCTGCACTACGCGGGAGATGAACTCCTCGATACCAGAGTGGTCGGTCGGGAGCTGGACGGCAGGGAGGTGGTGGAAGCGGATGTCGACGCCGGAGGCTTCCTCCCGGCGTACGTGGTCGGCGATGTCGGATGCCGTCTGCGCCGTTGGACACGGCATGAGGAGGACGTCGAGCGAGAGGGCGCCGTTGCTGCGACCGATCAGGCGGTTCCCGGCCTCGATCATGGGCATGAAGTGGCCAACGCCCCAGACGGGCAGCAATACCACGGTCGGCTTTGCCATTGATGGATTGGACGAGGACGCTCTTCCTTTCCGTGTGTGACTACTGAATACTGATTAATGATGACGAGAGTGCCGATCGATCTTGCTTTATTAGTTGGTAAGCACAGTAGGTGAGATGAATGGTGACAAACGCTGCCATGTAGTGTGGTTGCTGTGCTGCTGTCGAACAGCAGAGCCATTGTGGCGTCCACAATCTACAGAGCTCCACGGTCTCACAACCATTGCCCACGAAGGGAACGTGCTGTTGGCATGTATTTATTGCTGGGAATAGTCCCACGTCGAAAGTAAAGAGGGCTTAAGTATGATTAATAAGGATAAAGGAGTACACTTTCGTTGAGCTAGCTTTTTCAGGAAAGATGGTCCAAAAGACCTTAGCTTGTTGTTTTGATTAGACTTGCGAGTGTACTGTAGCCCAATAACCTAGGTTTGGATGCGCTAAGTGTAGCAGTCTGGCTAACAAGTGGTATCAGAGCCCAGGTTGGTATTTCAGGGTGAGGGAGCACTCCCTCATAAAGCTAACTTTTTAGAAGGAGATGGACCAAGAAACCTGTACCCCCTCATAGAGCTACCGCTGCTCTGGTTGGGCTTGCAAGTGTACTGCAGCCTAATGACCTAGGGTCCGGATGCGCTAAATGTAGCGGTGCAGTTAACATATATGGCATTGTTATGGCTATAATTAACTGTAACCGACGTCAGTAATGTCAAATTTAGTGCGCTATGTTCATTGTACCTCCATATTACTATAAATACCCCCTGTTATCGTCGGAGAGGGAGGATAAACCCTCTTAGAATTTCTCACCATATAGTGAAATACACTAGAGTAGGACTATTATCTCCACCGTGAAAGGTTTGAACCAACATAATTGTTGTCTCTTGGTTGTTTGCCTAATGAGGATCTTGGCAAGCTCAAGGGTAAGACCTGATGATCCACCTTGTCGGCCCCGGTCACCGGAAACCTTGGTGCACCTATGCTAGCCAAGGATCTTGTCTTGCTAGCACGGCACCTTTTACAAAATGCTGTAATCATCTTATACATGCGATAAAATTTATTATTGCAATCGAGTTCAATTACAACATGGCTCGTTTTTGCAGGCCAAAAAGGCCAAATCTACAAAACCAAAATGAACTCTTATCAGACTCTAGCAAAGCGAAAACAGTAAGAAGAGTCGGGTCTCAAGGCTATGCCCAACCCAATCAGGCAAGCGACTGGAGTCCCGCCTAACCCTCGGCCTTCACGTCAATCTTCCGGCCCTTCTCCTCCTTGTCGATATCTTCCAAACCAAGTCTCTCCTCGACGCCACCTATAAAGTGAGTGGGTGCGAGTGTAAGCATGCAATCAAACCGCGCTCGCGAACCAAGACCTCACCTAATGCTAAGTATGCAAGACTTTCTAATAGAGGCTAGGTTCTCATGTTTGCTTAAAACCAAATATGCCATATTTTTAAGTTAAACTCATAAGACTTAGCCTTTTCACAAATCAAAGACGTACTGTGCTATATATGCCAACTGGTTGTCAAACAGGGGTTTTCAGTGGCGACAACATAACCTTAGCCAAGGAATACGTGTCCCACGTGACAGATCCATACCATAGCCATGGTCATGGTCTTCACAAATGGTAGACTAGCTCCCATTGTTATGGCGAGCTATCTCCAACAGTATGGTGAACTCGTGCCCATACTACAACTGGCGTACGTTTCCCATCTTCTGGCGAGCTCGTGCCCATACTACAACTGGCGCACGTTTCCCAGGCTCTGGCGGACCAGTGCCCATACTACAACTGGCGCATGTTCCCTAGTTTCTGGCGAACCCGTGCCCATGCTGCAACTGGCGCACGTTCCACAGGTAAATGGTGGTAGACTCACCCTCTTAGCCAAGAGGCGTGATCTCCTTGAGTTCAACAATGGTCAGGATTCTCAGATCCTAATCCCAATCAGAATGATCAAAGTTTAACGACTCAACATTCGCACTCGAGCATAACTGGCACCCGAATGCATGGACTATCTCTTTAGCTTATCGAGTGCAGGAATACTCAGAAACAGGGCACAACACATCACCATAATCATGTATTCGGGATACACACGTGCTGACTAGACTATCTAACAAGGGAGCCATTCAGATGCTATAATGTCGTAGTCTTGATCAGAGACGGTATGGTCCATCTTTGCTACACTATGCTTTACCAACAATCGTGTGCAAAGAGACTAAACCCTGTCGTGATACATATCATGGTAATGATGGGATTGCACCATTGAGGTACCTACTCTGTATACGGTATTTGTTTGGGCCAAGTTGCATCGTTGATATCGTGCTATGCCACTGCATTGCACCGTTGATAGCGTGTTATGCCTTTGCATTGTACCGTTGATAGTTGGCTATGCCGTTACAAATGTTGACCCGCCATCGTAGTACCATATCGTTGACAGCCAAGATCAAACCCATGGACTCTAGACTTAAGCATGTCTAAGCCATATCAAAGACTTAATAGTCAAGGAGTTTAACTTCTATACCTTAGGTTATCAAAGGACAGGATAAGAAAATTATATCAAGGATGAGGTTTGACTTTATCAACACTAATTACCAAGCGGATTAACTAGACCAGCACTAATAGCTTTTGTTTCCAACATATTATACTCGAAAAATCATATTGCATGCAATTTTATATTTAAAACAACATAATTTAAATAAAACAGAGTAAAGGAAATGAAATAGAGATATTGGCTCGCCTGGACCGAGCGTGTCGAGGTCTTGGGCTTGGTCCTTCAGCTTCTCTTCCGAGTTATCTGATTCTATCGCAATAAAATCAAGCAACATCGATAAAGACACATAGATGATAAAATATGCATGATAAATGAGATGCACGAGGTTGAGGGTGATACTATTCATCGAGGCTATGGTATGATCTTCTTTTAATTAAGTTTCTTATCGAGGAAGTTCCATGAGCTATTGATAAGAAATCTTACACGTAAAGATCGCGTGTCGGGGTTATATATGAATGTAGGCATATGTATTCTACCCAAATATTATAGCCCAAATTATAATCCATTATATTTAGGAAAATACGTCACGTATATTATTTATGTAAAGAAAACCATATTTCCTATATGACTTTAAAATAATATAACTAATATAGGACTATTCTATGTAAATATATACCGATAGCCCTAAACATGATTTTCCTAGGTTCTAGAGATGTGGTAGTAGTAATAGGAATGCCCTCATTTTCATTGGAGGTCGATCACCTAGTCGGACATTAAGGGCCCTTTGAGACGGAGATACGTGGCGGCCTTTCGAGGCGGAGATGCAGAGACAACCCTTCTAGGCGGAGACCCTTCGAGGCAGAAATACGGCGGCGGTGGGCCTTCCAGGTGCCTGTCTAGCATCTCTAATAGAATTTCTAAAACAGAATTTTCTCCATATTTAGAGTCTCTCGTCTTCCAGTAGAGTCTTTATCTTAACCCTAAATTTAGAGTTTCTTTCTTCCAGCATCTAAATTTGGAAGCTCTCTATATCATTCTATTTGGTTCTCTGGATAAAGATTCTATCGGAGAGGATAGAAATATAGAGAATAAATAGTGATTTAGAGAGAGTGTACAGAGACATGATTTTAGAGCATCTACTGAAAATGCTCATGGCAGAAGGGAATGACCATAGCTTTTAGTCATCAATTTAGGCCCTGTTCTTTTCAGAGGTTTCTGACGGTTGGCGGTTGGCGGTTTTACTGTAGCAAATTTATAAGTCTTTAAAAAAAGGTGTAATGAGTCTAAAAAAATAATTAAAATTTTTTAAATTTACTGTATAAACCGCCAACCGCCGCCCAAAAGAACGGTGCCTTAATCTAGCTCAACCAACCAGGGGCAAATGTGTCAATTCAAGCCATCAGATTGGAGTAAAAAAACCATCGAAAGGCTAACAGATTCAGATGGATTGGTAATAAAAAGCAGAACGGGGTATTCTTTTAGTGGTAATACAGTGTACGGGAATTTTACGGTGGTATAAAACAAAAACTTGCGATGTTTGGGTGTCATGCGAATGAATTTTCCTATTTTTAATGTATCTATATTTTTCTTGTATATAAATTTTAAGCTTTAGTTTGTATTTTTATATTACATGACATTTGATAGAATTACTTTATTATTTAAAAAATAACTAAGGCTAACTGATACTACCCTACCTTTTGGGCTAAGAATACTTATTTAAAAAATATTCTACTGAATATTTAATAATATTTTTATTCTTTGTGAATTTTTTGACTTTGCATATAGCTTACAAAACAAATGAATAAGCTAAATCCTAATCCTCACCGTGAGGTCAAAGGCCTAGGTAAGGCCATGTACGATGCAAAATGCTTAGAGATGATTAGAAAAGGAAATTGGTTTTTTTGGCCATGTCACATGGGCAAGTACTTAGGAAGATGCTTGTATGAGAGGGGTTCTTAATTGAACATCTATGTTTAGGTAGGTGCTTAGAGGAGTTTTAAAACCCTATATAAACTTCTTTGCATGGGAAGAGTGATTATATATATATATATGCTTAATTAGTGACCTGGCATGCTCAAGTCTCATACACCTTAGAAAAAGATTATTGTGGTAATATCGTTTGCTCTGCCGTGCTTTATTTTGTCTCAAGCTCTATATTTAGAGTCTCTCGTCTTCCAGCGGAGTTTCTATCTCAGGCTCTAAATTTAGAGCTTTTCTCTCATAGCCTCTAAATTTGGAGACTCTCTATGTCAGCCTCTATAATTTCTCTAGATAGAGGTTCTGCTGGAGAAGATGAAAATATAGAGAACGAATAGTGATTTAGAGGGAGTGTACAGTTGTTTGATTTTAGAGCATCTGTTGGAGATGCTTAAGATGTATATTTGTAAAATTAAATTGCTTACTTGTCGTCTTAGGATTTTTGACATTTTAGTCATTGACAAATACAATTGACGCTATACATTTTACGTCTTAATGTTGTGAACAAGGGACTTAATCTACACTTTCACATGTAAAACCAGGCGTTTGGAAACGGCCTTCTCACTGCATATCAATTGGTTGTATATATTGCGGCCCTCTGTCAATATTCTTCCAGAGTTATCTATCACAAAGGGGAAAAAAGAATTTTTTTCGAAAAGGTAGGAACACCCTGATTTCCATTCCACTAACGGAAACATGTTCATAAATCCAACATTCACCTCACAATACTACACCAAATAAAACCCCCATCAGAACTAGCTTCATCTACCTTACATCTAACAGTTTACCATGCATCCCATTACACAAACTGAGGTACCAAAAACAAAAGAATCAAATACCGCCATCACTACCACAACAAGGCATCCTCTGCTCCAATCCTCCAGCACCTCATGGGTTTGGAAGAGCCAGTACCGTCACCACCTTATTTGCAGCATCCATCCTTTGTCGTCACCCTCTCCAGTTGTTTATTAGCGCCTTCTGCCAAGATACCGTGCACACCATCTTTCTGGGCCCCTGCCCAGTAACCCAACAAAGCACAAAGGGAGTAAGAGCATCCACACCAGAAACTCTATCCCTATTTTTTCTCTCTTCTACTCTAAAATTCCTTCCCACTTTACGCTACACCCTAAAAGATTCATTCCCTCCATCAGAAACTCTATCTCTAAAACTCTATTTCTATACCCATATAGGGTTTCTGCTACGGATGCTCTAAACAGGTTCAGTCGGAGACTTCAACATAGGTTTTATTTCTAAACAACCAGATTGTCCAGCATACAGCTGCTAAATACACAGTATAACCCTGCAGGGCAGACTTTTTTGATCCACATATAATAATGAGCTTAATTACCTAGTCTGCAAGAGGAACCTAATACAACTCCAGATACACTTAGAAACAGCACAGCAGAAAAACAGATGATCAGCAGTTTCCACCTCACTACAGTAATAACGCGTTGGATTTCCTAACCAATTTCTCTTCCTCAAATTATATTATTGTTGAACAAAAAAATAAAAATAATAATAATATTCAATAAAAAAAAGAGAAGAAGAGCTAAATGCGCGAACGCTTCTCTCTGATCGCAACCGTTTGGAGCGTGTCATGGCATTATGACTGAGTAAAAAAAATCATTACTGTAAGCCGGCGCACAACCGTTTGACTCTCTCACGCTCACTCGTTGCCCGCAACCACCACGCGCACCTCTCACCTCCTGGAATCACGCGCACCTCCCACGTCTCGAGCGCGCGCGTGACCAGCGCGGTGAGGCCTGCAACCGTCTACTCCCGCTCTGTATATTATAGCCTGCTGTTGTATCTGTTCATGGAGGAGGAGACGCATAGAGCTGGCGCGAGCACACACCCCGACTGACACACGCAACACATAGAGAGCAACTCCTTTTCACACAGCTCACGCACAGAGAGAACACAGATACACGGGCGGGGAACACATCAACTGACGCAAAGACAGTCTGAAGAGAAGCAAAGACGGGAACTCTGTGGGAGGATCACGAGGTGAGTACTGATTTCCCGAGAGTTCTGGCCAGCGGCTATTTTTCTTTTTTTCTTCTCCTGCCCGGACTGCTCCCTGGCTCCCTGGCACCGGCTGGGTCTTCTTTTTCTTGGCCTTCACGTGGAGTAAGTCAGGGAAGATTCCTTTTTCTCTTGCTCTTGCTTTGCTGGCTACATGCATCTTCTCCCTGCTTTTCTTTTTATTCTTCTTGCCTTCTTCCCCAAGGGGTCCTTTTCCTGCTGCTTCCCGAGCGCGGGGATAGGCAGCACCTGCACTGCCTCGCTGCTAGGCCTCCGCGCAGCTCCTCCCAACGCGCTGACCGTCGGGCGCCTCGCCATCACTGAAGCCACGTCGGTCCGGCATCCGACGCGCCCCCTGCCTCAAGCCTTCCACGCGCCTCGCCGGCTACGTCGGTCTGCACGGCTACGCCCTGGCGCCGTCTTCACCGGCCGTCACGCCGGCCCAAGCCGCCATGCGACCTCAGGCTCCTCCACGCCGCCGGCCAGCCCGGCGTCCCAGCGGCGTTCCCTGCTACCACGCCGCCGTCCCTCTCCACGTCGGTCTGTACGGCTGCGCCCGGCGCCGTCTTCACCGGCCGTCACACCGGCCCAAGCCGCCACGCGACCTCGGGCTCCTCCACGCTGCCGGCCAGCCCGGCGTCCCAGCAGCGTTCCCTGCACCTGCCCCCTCACACCGACTGTGCCTCGGCATCAAGCCGCCGCTCCGCCTCCTTCTCCGCCGCGCCCCAGCGACGCTCCTCACTGGTCACCACGCCGGCCCCCGCACGTCCTCCGTCTCCGACACGCCGGAGCCGCCGTCTACGTCCACGTCCACGCCGTCATGCCGCGCGCCCCGGCCTCCTCCACCTCCGCGCTTCCACGCCGTCGCGCCCTGACACCGTCTCCACCGTCCATCATGCCGGCCCTATCTCCTCCGAGCTGCTACCGCATGGACGCTGTGCCGACCATCGCTCTCTCCATCGAGCCGCCGCCATAGCACCATGAAGCAGCTGTCATCGTGAAGTTTGCCGCGGAGCCATAGTTCATAGACGAACAGCTGCCGTGGAGCCATCGCTGCTGTGAACGCGTCGTCCCATCACCGCGCGCCTACGGTGCATGCATGCATGAACGTATATATGCTTCAACTCCAATGACCAAAGAGACTAGCTAAGAAAAAGAGAAAGAGCAGTGCACCTACGCGAGCATGTATACATATGTATACGTATACAAGTACATGTATATATGTACACGTGGAAAGTATACAAGAAAATGAGCTGCTTCTACCAAATCCATTGCGGAAGTGTCATCCAGCTACTATGGAACTATTGTGAAGTCATTGAGCACTGTTGAAGAAACAACGTCAAGGAGCACCGAACGCATGAGCACCCATATGCTTTCTCAGTACACGGGCCGATGAATGATTTTTCTCGCGACCGGCCTCTTCCCCCATTAGAATCGGATGGTTACTACCTCCTTCCACACGCAGATGCTTCCCCCCGCGAACGAGATGCACATGGACGTTTCTTCTCGTACATAGCTACTCTCACTTCCGGATGCGAATACTTTGTCCTGTGGACGGTTATTTCTACCACCTCGAACGTGGATGCTCTTACCCATGCATAGCTGATCTCTTCTCTCGACATGAATGCTTCTTCCCGTGGACATGACGAACGTATGAATCCTTCATGATTCGACACAAGGGCACTCCCAATGATGTAGCAAAGTCACCTTATTCAAGTCCAAGCTAATTGCAAAGCTATACGTACCAACTATTACAACATACTTCACCATAGCGTTTAACAAACAAAAATAAGCGACATAGGCAGGCAAAGTCGATATGAAGCAATGCTACAAGGGAGCATGAACCCAATTCCATCATGTTACCGATGTCACCACACCAACACACATATACACCCTCAGGCATAGTAAATCACGAAGCAAGGAACAAGAAGAAGATGATGACAAACGCAGCTTAATCGGAGGTAGTCCGCGTGCGTCGCGGACGTAATTAACTGGGCGTTCTTTCGAGGCCCCAGGAACTAGAACCACTACACCGTTTGATCAGATGGCTAGCTTATAAGCTATGGACGTAAATTCTTAAGGACCTGTATTTTATTGTATAATGAAATAACGGCGTTATCAATTCTTTTTTTTGTGTATTTAATACACTGGCACGCCCGCATTTTCCTCACTGTCCACATCGGGGCAAATTTGTGGCGAACAATTATATTTAGTTAACACTGCAACCATTTCAATTAGCCACATACAAAATTTAACTTTTAAAGGGATTTTAGCTTTCCACATTCTATAATATTGCACTCTAGGTAAGTAATTGTACATGGAAGCATAAAGGGACTTGACAATGAATAGTCCATTCTTCTCCAATATCCAGCAAGCCTGATCCCTGATATCACTAAAAAATAGTGTTCTGCATAATCCTTACCATCTCACCCCGAAAACTCTCATCTGAGTCTGAAAGCCATCTCCTACAGGATAGTGTCAGAAATCGGTTCTTTGCCAGGACCTATAGGCGCCGAAACAGGCCAAATAGGCCGGTGCCGGATTCCTAACATTCCAAGTCTAGTCTAGCACAGACCTGAGGCCAATTAGGCAGCAATTAGTTAGAGATAGATAAGGAGTCCTTATCCTATTAGGAATAGAATTGGTTTAGAGGGCATCTACTGCCCAGATTGTAAAGCCTTAGCCCGGCTATAAATAGGCCCTTGAATAGAGGGATAAAGCGTCGATGTTTTGGAATTAAACCAGCCGCACGGGCTTCGCGGGCGTTTGGAGATTTCATCTCCATCTTCCTGGGCGCGCCAGCAAATTCCTCTATTCGTGACATATTTGGTACCAGAGCAAAGGTTCGCGATCTCCACCATGGCCGGCGACCAATCACGCGACGTCATCTAGGGAGCAATCACAGCGGCCGATCTCCAACAGACGCTGGGCTCTTTCCTTGCGGAGATCAAACCTGGGCTTGATAAAATCAGCCAGATCGAATCTTCCCTTCGCGACATCGCCCAGCAGCAGCAAGCGCACCACCTCGCAATCATGCGGCTGGAGGTCGGCCGTGGCAAGGCCCTAGCGGAGGAGCAGCCGACGATTGGCGACGAGATTGACGAAGCCTCGGAGATCAGAGACCCCGCTGCGTCGGAGTTCCATGGCGGGCAGCACCGAAGCGGGGCGGACGACGACACGCGATGCACGCCTCGCGCCCTCGCTCCAACTACGGTCGGCGCAAGTCGCCAGGCACACCGCACCCGTCTTCTACCCGACCTGCGCCCGCTCCGCGCAGGGGAGCCTCCGCATGGTCGGCAGCTCAGGGCAGCGGGCGCCGGTGACAGCCGGGCAGCTCACATTCCAGCTCCGCCCATAGGCTTCCGGGATTTTCCAGGCAGCGACGAAGAGGACCCGCCAGGAGACCGCCGAGCGCCGCGCGCACCAGCACCATTCCAAGCGCACTCGTCCGTGACGTGATCGATGAGGATGACCTTCCAGTACCACCCAAACCCAATCGCTGGGATTTTCCATCATATGATGGCAAGGACGACCCGTTTCCATGGCTGTGCCGCTGCGAGCAATTTTTTTGAGGACAGAAGACCAAGGAAGGTGCCAAGGTAGCCATAGCGTCGTACCACCTCACTGGGCGCGCACAGATGTGGTATACTCACTGGGAATGACGCTATGGCATGCCCAACTGGGTGGAATTCGTTGCCCTGGTTACGAAACGCTTCGAGCCCGAATCAAACGGCAACTCCTTGGGAGAGCTTGCGGCCCTACGCAAGACGGGAACACTGGAGCAGTATGAAGGTCAATTTCTCACCCATCTGTGCCATGCCGAACAATTGTCTGAAAAGCAGGAAGTGGATCTCTATACGTTTGGTCTCCTTGATCCCCTGCGGTCTGAAGTTGAGATGAAGCACCCAACCGACTTAGATGAGGCAATGGATATAGCCCGCGCGTTGGAGAAATTGCAACGCTCTTTGTTGTCCACATTAACAGCGAAATCAGCGCCAACCGCAAGCAATTAAGGTGTCAACGGCCCCTGTGGACCCACCTGCTCAAGCACAGTCATCCCAGCAAGCATTCAAGCGACTAACTCCCAGTGAGATGGCTGATAGGCGCCGTCAGAACCTTTGTTTCAACTGTGATGAAAAGTGGGTAAAGGGCCACGAATGCAAGAAACTGTTCGCGATCCTCGCTATCAATGAGGAACCCGAGCAAGATTCGGAGGGTGACATTCCGGCCGAGGAAGGACTTATCTCACTACATGCAATCTCGGGAGTCCGACTGTGTGAGACCATGCAGTTAAAAGTTTGCATCGCAGAAATTGAGGTGGCCGCTCTGGTGGATTCAGGATCGACCCATAACTTCATCAGCGAAGATCTCGCCAGCCGTCTTCCAGGGATGCCTACATCACACCCCGGCCATGGGGTAACGGTGGCCAATGGGGATCGGGTAACTTGCACCGGAGTATTCCGGGGAGTCCCAATTCATATCGGCGATCTAGCTTTCTCTGTCGACTTTTACGTGATCCCCCTGGGCAGTTACGAGATGGTCCTAGGGACCAAGTGACTGGCCGGTTTAGGACCAGTTCTATGGGATTTTAGTCGGCACACAATGACTTTCCAGCAAGGGGAAAAGGCAATTTGTCTTGCCGGCATGCCCCTACCAGGACAATCTACACCCCAAGCTCGCAGCTCCACAGGTCAGGAGCTCCTGCCGCAAGTACTAAGGGAATTTGAAGACATTTTTTTGGGAACCCTGCGGCTTACCGCCTCCTCGAGCCCATGATCATAGAATTCATCTTCTCTCTGGATCAAACCCTGTCATGGTACAACCATATCGGTACCCCAATACCCAAAAAGATGAGCTCGAGCGCCAATGCAAGGCCATGTTGCAGCAGGGAGTAATTCGCAGGAGCACTTCCGCTTTTTCTTCCCCAGCTCTATTGGTCAAGAAACGAGACGGTTCATGGCGTTTTTGCATTGATTACCGTGCACTTAATGCGTAAACCGCTAAGGATAAATTTTCCATTCCTGTGGTGGAGGAGCTTTTTTATGAGCTTCGCGGAGCGAAGTTCTTCACCAAACTGGATTTGCGTTCAGGGTATCACCAAGTCTGAATGCATCCAGATGATATTCACAAGACGGCCTTCTAGACTTGTGAACACACCACGGCGACCCAGAGGGGGGTGAATGGGAGTCAAAATTTTTCCCGAAGGAATTTTCGCACTTGACGATATGAGCTCTCACCCCAACGCACCTCGGTACATCAAGAATTAAACCAACAACCAAAACAGTGTTTGAACACACAAGAACAGGAAATTTCAGCACCAACTTGTATGTCAAAAAAACTCGATTACTCCCAAGTGGTTCAACGAAAACCAATCAAATTCAGACAGCAACTAGATGATGAAAGTATCTATCTACCCTCCAAAAATCATCTAAAGATTCATCCAAAATTTTGACCTTTTTCAGTTCGAAACAGCCAAGAGAAAGAACCGAATCAAAACCGAAGAATCGCGATCTTGTGCAAACCAACGGTGGTCTGTCCAGGGGCTCTTGAGAGGATGATTCTTGGTCCTTTGTGACCCTATTCCATACCTCAAAGTGGCCCAAACACACAGCACAAGATTCAGCTCAAACCGGTTCAAGAATGGGTCCAAATCGGGTCAAAACGTAGAGAAACACGAAGCCAGTTGCATGGGGGTCCTTGATGGGTTGATTTGGGAACCAAAAGAGGTCCTAATCTATATAGATATCACCCTTAAACTTGCAGCAAAACAAAAGAACAAACAACACTTCAAACAACCAAGAGAGTGTCAAGAACGAGTCCAAAACATGAAGAAATTGGACAGCTGCGTGGGAGTTCTTTGGAAGGTTGATTAAGGCATCTAAGAGGGACCTAATCCATGTGAAAAACATCCCCACCATGCAGCACTACATCCATAAGAACAACAACCCAAAAACTCATCAAGAAGGGGTTCAAATCAAGTCAAAAGTGAAGGAAATAGGTGTAGGCTGCATGGGGTTTTTTGGGGTGATTCTTGGGATCCTATGGGTCCCTAATCCATATGAAACTAGCCCCCAAAACTGCAGCAAGAACATATTATGAACTGCATCAAAATCTTCAAGAAAGGATCCAAAAACAGGTCAAAATAGAGCACCAAGGCTATGGGCTGCTTGTGGGGTCTTGGGAAATGAATTTGAAGTCAAGATAGACTCTAATCCATGAGTTTTTGCCCCTCAAATCAGCAGCACAAGGTGGAACTCGTGGCTCCTCAAGAACACATCAAGAAAGGGTTCAACTTGAAGAGGAAGAAAGAAAAAGAAAGAAAAGAGAAGAGGGAAGAGAGAAGGGAAGGAGTTGCTGCACGAAAATACCAATCAAAACCAGCAAAAACTCATCTGAAATCCTCACAAAAGCATAACCAAAACATGGCACAAAGTTTCACAAAGTACCGGCTTTATTTCACAAACTTCCAAAATACAAACCGGGCAACTCAACTCACACAAGGCTATCTCAAGGAAGGGGCCAGCCACCATGCTGCCCTTGGGGTCCCTTTTATAGCCATACAAGCCCACACTTTGGCCTAAACCCTGGCCACCCACCAAGCCCATCTAATAAGTGGGTTAACACACGCACGAATCTCCAAGCGCAGCCAACGGCCTCCAGCTATTCCTTCGCTTCGAAGCAAACGTACGAACATGGATGCCGCAACATCTTGTGCCCGACCCGATAGGCTTTCTCACCACGGACTCCGCACCCGGTTTCCAACCGGGTCGCCAACCCGCCTGACCGAAGCCTGCACCGAGACCATCACCTGCATCCACAGACACAAAAAAAAAAACACATCCACAACGTCCGCGGCATCGCCACGAACCCAATGCAACAAATCGATCCTCGATCGGGTTTAGTATGATCAGGAAACGTGAAAAACCGTAAACCACTCGAGCTGAAACGCCCTGTTTCCAATACAGCAGCAGTATTCTCGAATTTTTATGATTTTTCTGTAGCTCAAATGAAAAACTTGTCAAAACAAAAAAGATGTGTCTTAGAATTCTCTACAACTTTCATATATAAACTTTTTTAATCTGAGCAAGGAAAACCCTCAAAAACGTGAAAACAGCAATACTGTCAGGGAAGACCGGACTGTCCGACCCTGAAACCAGACTGTTCGATACCTATCGGACTGTCCAATCCTGACTGCAGAAAGCCATAAAAACTTTGCTCTGAGGTTCCAAAAAATCCAAATAATTTTTAAAAATTCTCACAAAATTAAAATAGCTTGAAAAACCTTCCTAACACCTTTTCCAACCTTTTGGCACTTCCAAAATGACTCAAAACTTGCCCAAACTAAGATCATGCCATGGAGGGATTTAATTCCCGAGAAAATCCACTAAAAGTCCAAACTAGCCCACAAGCCTAAACATTCGGAACTTCCTAAGGAACATGGTCATGCCACGGGCAACTCAAAATCCACTTGGTTCAACGAGATCTAGCAACACCTTGAGAATAACCGAAAAACACGGGAAAATCCAATCAAGTCCCCTTTGTCAATATGTTCTTCACAAAATAAAACTTAACAGGACTCATCAGGGCCTATTTGAGTTTCTTGTCACACCTTTTGGCCTCTCCAACGCTCCGGCAACCTTCCAAGCCCTGATGAATGAAGTATTGCGGCCGTACCTTCGTCGCTTTGTGCTGGTCTTCTTCGACGATATTCTAATCTACAGTACCTCTTGGGTGGAGCATCTCCAGCATATCCGCCTAATTTTTGCTCTCCTATGACAGCATCATCTATTTTTGAAGCAGTCCAAGTACACTGTTGGGGCTGAGTCAATGGGGTATCTCGGTCATGTCATCTCAGCCCAAGGTGTCGCCATGGACACTAAAAAGATCCAAGCCATTACCCAATGGCCCCAGCCATCATCCGTTCGTGTTCTCCGAGGCTTTTTAGGATTAGCGGGTTACTATCGCCGCTTTATCCACAATTTTGGAGCTATCGCTGCCCCTTTGACTCAGCTACTACGGAAGGGTAGTTTCTTGTGGTCACCTGAAGCTTTTGTAGCCTTTTCTGCTCTCAAAACCGCAATCACCACAGCCCCAGTGCTTCGGATGCCGGATTTCCAGCAGACTCTTATTGTCGAGTGCGACGCTTCAGGGGCCTAGTTCAGGGCTGTTCTCCACCAAAATAGTGGTCCCATTGCTTTCTTTAGTAGGCCAGTGGCACCTCGACATCATTCTCTGGCAACATATGAGAGGGAACTAATCGGTTTGGTCCAGGCTGTACGTCATTGGAGGCCTTATCTATGGGGCAGGGCGTTCGTGGTTCGTACGGACCATTACACTCTCAAATTTCTTTTGAACCAACGCCTGTCCACTATCCCTTAGCATCATTGGGTCGGCAAACTACTTGGCTTTGACTTTGTAGTTGAGTTCAAACCGGGCACCTCTAATATAGTGGCCGACGCGCTATCCCGTCACAGCACTGACTCTGCTGAATTATCATCCATCTCTGGGCCTGGATTTGATATATTTGCACGTCTGCGCGCCTCCCAAAGTTCAAATCCAGCCCTAGTGGCACTTTGCACTCAATTGCAGCAGGGGGAGATCTCCGAGCCTTGGGCTTTAATAGATGATATCCTTACTTATCAGCGTAAGGCGTATCTTCCACCTTCATCGCCTCTAATTTCGGAAGTTCTATCGAAATCTCATACAGCCGGCCATGAAGGTATTCAAAAAACTCTTCACCGATTGCGGCGTGATTTTCACATCCCACAAGACAGATCTTTAGTAAGAGAGTTTGTTCTTGCCTGTTCCACATGCCAACGGAACAAAACAGAGCAACTCCATCCAGCAGGTTTATTGCAGCCCTTGCCAGTTCCTTCACAAATTTGGACCAACATCTCCATGGATTTTATTGAGGGGTTACCTAAAGTGGGTGGAAAGTCGGTCATTTTGACGGTGGTTGATCGTTTTTTCAAGTATGCCCATTTCATTCCATTAAGCCATCCTTATACAGCGGAGACAGTCGCACGAGCTTTCTTCGATGAAATTGTCCACCTTCACGGCATACCCTCGTCTATTGTTTCTAACCGTGACAAGATTTTTACCTCCTCATTTTGGCGGGAATTGTTCAAGGCAGCAAGTACAACCCTGTGTATGAGCACTGCTTTCCATCCCTGATCGATGGTCACGAGTCATCAATAGGGTCATCTCCATGTACTGCGTTGTTCAACAGGACAAACCGTGATGATGGTTTCAGTGGCTTGCTTGGCTGAATATTGCTACAAGACCTCCTATCACAGTTAAGCCGAGATGCCGTTCAAGGTGGTTTATGGGCGTGAACCACCTCTCTTCGCTTCTATGAGGTATCGAACTCCGCAATGTGGTCATTGTCGACAACCTCGCCTAACGCGATATCTTTTGGCTGAAATTGAGATCGGTTGCTATTAGCACGCCAGATACCAAAGCATACTATGACTCTAAGCATCGCCAACTCGAATTTCAACCAGGCGATTGGGTATGGCTTCGTCTGCATCAACGACCAATTTCATCTCTTCCGGGAATGAGCCAAGGCAAGCTTGCGCCCCGTTTCTATGGGCCTTATAAGATCTTACATCGTATTGATGAAGTCGCCTATCGTTTGGAACTGCCTCCACGTGCTCATATCCACAATGTGTTTCATGTCTCCTTGCTTAAAGCTTTCAAAGGAACGCCGCCAGATTCACCTCCTTCCTTGCCATCTATACTACATGGAAGAGTGGTTCCCCAACCGAATCAAGTTCTTCGGGCTCGGTCCCTTCGCAATGGGTGGCAAATTCTAGTTCAATAGGCTAATTCACCTGCTTCAGAAGCCACTTGGGGAGATGTGGAAGTTTTTCGTCTACAACATCCAAATTTCTAGCTTGAGGACGAGCTATTTATCGAAGGAGGGGAAGATGTCAGAAATCGGTTCTTTGGCAGGACCTATAGGCGCCGAAACAGGCCTGTGCCGGATTCCCAACAGTCCAAGTCTGGTCCGGCGCAGACCTGAGGCCAATTAGGCAACAATTAGTTAGAGATAGATAAGAAGTCCTTATCCTATTAGGAATAGAATTGGTTTAGAGGGCATCTACTGCCCAGTCTGGCTATAAATAGGCCCTTGAATAGAGGAATAAAGCATCGATGTTTTGGAATTAAACCAGCCGCACGGGCGTTTGGAGATTTCATCTCCATCTTCCCAAGCGCGCCAGCAAATTCCTCTATTCGTGACAAATAGATGCCACTTCTTCCTTCTGACCTCTGCTAGAGAAATGTTCTGCTCATTACAAACCTGAAACACACTAGGCAAAGTGTCTTTGAGAGGAGCATCCCCCATCCAGAGATCTCCTCAAAAGTACACTTGCTTTCCATTACCCACCTTAATCCTCCTATTTTTAATATACCAACTCTTAATTTTTAGAAGGTCATGCCATGTACCAACTCTTAATTTTAGAAGGTCATGCCAGCAGGGTAAGTCACCATTCTTACGTACCAAATTAAAAATATTATTCTGAGACAAGTACTTGCTTTTAATAATTTTTTGCCAGAGACCCCATCCATTTTTGAGTTTCCACCATCATTTGCACAACATACTAACATTGAAATTCCTCAGGTTTTTAATGCCTAAACCCCCCTTCTTTTGTGGTCTACAAACTTTATCCCATTTCACCGAATGATAATCTTTAAGAAAAGCCTTCATCTTATCTATTTTGTAGATCACCATTTTAGGGAAAACAAAGATAGACATGCCATACATGGGGATACTAGAAAGACAAGCATTGATAAGTATCACTCTACCAGCCTTGGGAAAAAAGAAGAAATAATATGGCTGAATCAAAGATAATAATCTAAAACAAGTTATGCTGCTGGACATACAAAAAACAGTTGCCAACTATATTAAATGCCACTGCTGTCACGTTTGCATTTAAAGGAGTAGTACTAGAAGTTCTCTATCACCCCTAAATACTACAAATATAACATACTAGTCGCCCAGAAGTAAAATATTTCAGGTCACATAACATGGCTAGAGATATGTAGATCCCGAATCTCAAATGTGTTACACAACATAAAGAAAGGAAGAGGTTGCAAATCTCAAGTTATTTAGCACAGCTACTTCTGCCTCCCAAGCGCAGCCCTGAGAAGGGTATTCAGCACCGACGGGCAGCTTGCCATGATAAACTTATAGCCCTCAGTTTCCATGACAGCATCAAGATTTTCAGGAGAAGAAAGAATGAACTCGATGCACTTAGCCTTGAGCTGCGAGCAGCTGTGCTGCTCTGCAAAAGCCAATGTAGTTGCGACTGTCTCCACACTCATCCCTTCACTGAGCCTGTTTTCGCAAATCTGTTTAAGCCTATCCAGTCCATACCTATCTGCAGCTGCAAGCAAATGATGTGCCATTGTTGTGACCTCCTGCTCCATGTCACCGATGCAATGCTGGTCTAGTTCTGGCACTGTGCCGGTGTAGATAAAATTAAGCATGGCCCTGAAGACTGGTGCTGCCATGTCCTTGATCTCAACACACTCTGAGCTACTCTCTTTCATGGGTCCAAAGAACTCTGCCATGAAAACAGGGGACCTTGCAGCAAGTATGATCTTGTGCACTAAGAAGGATTCACCTGAAACAACAAGTGTGATGTCTGCCCCCTTCTGACTTAGCAAGAGTTCACCAAGGTGCAGGGGCAAGTCACAGCATGGATCTGCAATGCTAGGATGAACATTGGTCACAGCTCTCTGGGCTTCTCTTAACACAGTGATTCTATACCGCACAACAAAGGAATCATCTTTGAGATAACAGGACCTTTGCAAATCCTTTTGTTCTATAAGCAAAAGTGCTGGGCCACAAACCTCTTGACTTGTATATTTGTAGGATTTGTAGGATACAGTTTTAGGAAAATTTGCAATGTGATTGCACATCAGATCTTCTAACTCACAGCTAAAATCTGCCTTCACCCCATCTGTAAATCCTCTGCTATGAAACACAAGCTGAAGTGCTATCCACGACACACGATGTTTAAGCTCAAAGTAATTTGGATAACATCGAACTTCCCAATCATATCCACCTGCAACCAGCGTACCAGATGAGATATAGTAAGAACAAGAGAGTGATTTGATTCCTGAATAACCATTGATCTTCAGTTGATGAACTGTGCGCTGTGTCTCGTTGAGAATTGTAGCAAGCGACATGGTGGAAACTCAATGAAGAATGAAGAGTGGCTGCTTAGCTGAGGAGAGTTGGAATGTGCAAGACAAACTAGGAAATGGTCTTCACTTAATATACTGCAGCAGGAAACAGATATTTCTGATTACAGCTCACTATGATACCATAAAAATTCAGCGAACAAAATTTAGATAATACAAACACATTTCATGATCTAATAAAGTAACAGTGTTACTAAAGCTAAAATGATGGAAGTATCAGATGAGTAAATAATAGTTACATTTTCTAAATTCTGGTATTATTCTTCAGAAAATACAAAAGAAAATATGCTACTTTCTTCAAATATAAGGAATGGACATAACACATTGATAGCATGTAAATTAAATTTTTGATCATACTAATGGTAAAAGTAACAGTCTAACAGGATCTGTGTTGGTAAGACTAAAGAAGCAGAAGCTATGTAAAGAAATAAAGACATTGTGAGTATAAAATTTTGTATTCCATTTTTTTTTTGTCAAGAATACATTTTGCTTCAAATAGTTGAAATCACCATCAGAAAATTTATTCAAACCTTAAGATATTTTTTTTCGGCCACAATGGGCATTACTTCAATGCCTGGAAACATGATGCCCCTCCTAGCAGCCCAGTTGTGTATTTTGCCCAATTTGTTTTCAAAACCAGGTGTTAGGGTGCCGGTGTGAAGTGGACAGTTCCAAAAGCTTGTAAGAGCATCCACAGCTAGGACGCAAAAACACTGTGCCGCTATTTTAACCGCGCAGCATAGTTGTTTTCAGGGCGATGTCGGAGATTAGAGCATCCACAGCTGCTCCTCTATATTTCCCCTCTATTCCCCCTAAACACAACCCTCTATATTCTCTCTCCTAATAAAACAGGTGGTGCTCACACCAGCCACTCTATACGCTACACTCTATTTTCTCTCTCCACAATACTATATTCATATACCAACCACCATGTAAACGACGTATTTTCGTATTTACTGTTTAAGTGCACCACCGTATTTTGTACGTAGAAGGGTTTTAATAGGTACTGTGCTCAATTCAAGCCCGCAGAAAATTATGAAAAAATTTATATTCTCCTAATTGCATTGTTTGAAACTGAAAGTACATAATAATAATATTCTTGGCAACAGGGTGTTTGCAAACCAAAACTCGGCCATTGAGCTACAGACGTGGAGTGGTTTGTGCAGGAAGCCTCCTATTACCTTCTCAGATAAGCTAAGGTAGTCTTCCTTCTAAAGTCTTCCTCAGTTCCTTCCCCGAGAAGGCTCTCCCTTGCTTCCATCTGAAGTCATCCTTTAGTTCCTTCCCTGAGAAGGCTCTCCCTTGCTTCCATCTGAAGTCTTTCTCAGTTCCTTCCCCGAGAAGGCTCTCCCTTGCTTCCATCTCAAGTCATCCTCGGTTCCTTCCCTGAGAAGGCTCTCCCTAGCAGCACTATATAGCTGTCAATATCCCTCCAATTCATTCGCACTCATCCCTTCACTTCTTGTGCTACCAAGCTATTCCTAATGGATTCCTCCTTTTCCGATGAGATAGACCCTTTGGCCAACGTAGAGTCTGATAGGTCTGAAGAAGATGAGTGTGCGGCCCTTTACTACCTTACCGATCAAGAAGAAATAGGAGACCACCGACGTGGTCTTTGGAGGGTCGGTCGTCGCCGACGTACCATCGACCGCCGTCCTCATGAAGGATATGCTCGGCTGATGAGGGACTACTTCGATGAGCAACCGATATACCATGAGGGCCTTTTCCGTCGGAGGCAAGTAGTATGCAATAAATTTCATATTGCAGGTATACCCATTTAATATATTAAGCGGGAAGTACACTTTTTTGTTTTGTGAACAGTAGGTTCCGTATGAGCAAACAGCTATTCCTCGGGATTGCGAACGAAGTACATGCACGCGTGGATTACTTCAAGCAACGGAGGAACAACGCCGTGAAGCTTGGACTGCATCCTCTAGTCAAAATCACGGCAGCCCATCGGATGTTGGCTTATGGGAATGCCGCAGATAGCCTCGACGAATAGCTCCGCATCGCAGAAACAACCGCGTTGCAGACCACAAGGCTTTTCGCCCGGGCCATTGTGGACATATTCGGTAGGGAATACCTGCGCGAGCCAACCCAAGCGGATACCAATCGCCTACTTGCGGATAGTGAGAGGCGAGATTTTTCTGGTATGTTAGGTAGCTTGGATTGCATGCATCGGGTGTGGAAAAATCGTCAAACTGACTACCACGGTTCATATACCGGTCATGGGGCGGCCTACACTCATTCTAAGTCAGAAGAGATCTGACGGATGGATCTGACACTCCTTCTTTGGGGTTCCGGGTTCTAATAACGACATAAATGTCCTTCATAGGTCACCCCTATTCGATCGCGTAACCATGGGTGAAGCACCTAGCATGGATTACACCGTAAATAGCCACTCATACTCAATGGGGTACTACCTAGCGGACGGCATTTACCCGGAGTGGGCTACTATCGTGAAAAGCATTCCCCTTCCCATAACTCCCAAGGCGGTGTTCTATTCGGCCGCACATGCCGTTTGCCGAAAAGATATAGAGCATGCGTTTAGCCAGCTTCAAGCACGCTGGCATATCATCCGTGAGCCGGCACGCCTTTGAGACGAGGAATCACTACGGTACATGATGACTGCATGCATAATACTGCACAACATGATTGTGGAGGACGAAGGAGGACTGAACGATGACCCACCAGACTTCGAGAACATAGGGCAACTAGTCCAGCCTGGTCGCGAAGGGTCTCAGCTATTCGAGGATTACATGGCAATGCACCGTAACATCCGCGACCGGGCGACACATAGGCAACTGAAGAGCGATTTGGTTGAGCATCAGTGGGCGAGGTACGGTGGACTCTAGGTTGTTTTCGGAGTTAAGTGCTTACACCGCAAGTGATTTGTTATGTACTCGTCAACGCAGCTTATGTTCGTATACTGTTATATTATGAAGGTCCAATGTATTTGTATGTTTCATCGTAGCTACCTTTTTATGTAAGTTGTTCTTAATGGCAGCAGTACTTCTGTGGTATGGTATGTACTTGAAGACTTTATCAATATGTAATCATATTACATACATCTATAGTAACATCCTCCCGGCGGCTTTACTCACGGATGATATGCGGTAGCAGCTTGAAGTGGCTAACGCATGCTCTATATCTTTTTTGACAAGCGGCATGTGCGTCGAATAAACACCGCCAGGAGTCATGGGAAGGGAATGCTTTTCACGATAGTAGCCCATTCCGTAAATGCCGTCCGCCAGTAGTACCCCATTGAGTATGAGTGGCTATTTACTGTAATCCATGCTGGTGCTTCACCCATGGTTACGCCGATCGAATAGGGGTGACCTATGAAGGACATTTATGTCGTTATTAGAACCCGGAACCCCAAAGAAGGAGTGTCAGATCCATCCGTCAGATGTCTTCTGCCTTCTAGAATGAGTGTAGGCCCGTCCCCATGACCGGTATATGAACCGTGGTAGGCTGTCGGACAGTTTTTCCACACCCAGTGCATGCAATCCAAGCTACCTAACATACCAGAAAACCTCGCCTCTCACTATCCGCAAGTAGGCGATTGGTATCCGCTTGGGTTGGCTCGCGCAGGTATTCCCTACCGAATATGTCCACAATGGCCTGGGCGAAAAGCCTTGTGGTCTGCAACGCGGTTGTTTCTGCGATGCGGAGCTATTCGTCGAGGCTATCTGCGGCATTCCCATAAGCCAACATCCGATGGGCTGCCATGATTTTGACTAGAGGATGCAGTCCAAGCTTCACGGCGTTGTTCCTCCGTTGCTTGAAGTAATCCACGCGTGCATGTACTTCGTTCGCAATCCCGAGGAATAGCTGTTTGCTCATACGGAACCTACCGTTCACAAAACAAAAAAGTGTACTTCCCGCTTAATATATTAAATGGGTATACCTGCAATATGAAATTTATTGCATACTACTTGCCTCCGACGAAAAAGGCCCTCATGGTATATCGGTTGCTCGTCGAAGTAGTCCCTCATCAGCCGAGCATATCCTTCATGAGGACGGCGGTCGATGGTACGTCGGCGACGACCCGATCCTCCAGCACCACGTCGGCTGGTCTCCTTCTTCTTGATCTGGTAAGGTAGTAAAGGTCAAGACACTCATCTTCTTCGGAGCTATCAGACTCTATGTTGGCCAAAGGGTCTATCTCATCAGAAGAGGAATCCATTAGGAATAGCTTGGTAGCACAAGAAGTGAAGAAATGAGTGCGAATGAATTGGAGAGATATTGACAGCTATATAGTGCTGCTAGGGAGAGCCTTCTCAAGGAAGGAATCGAGGATAACTTCAGATGGAAGCAAGGGAGAGCCTTCTCGAGGAAGGAACTGAGGAAGACTTCAGATGGAAGCCTTCTCAGGGAAGGAACTAAAGGATGACTTCAGATGGAAGCAAGGGAGAGCCTTCTCGGGGAAGGAAGTGAGGAAGACTTTAGAAGGAAGACTACCTTAGCTTATCTGAGAAGGCAATAGGAGGCTTCCTGCACAAACCACTCCAAGTTTGTATCTCAATGGCCGAGTTTTCGTTTGCAAACACCCTGTTGCCAAGAATATTATTATTATGTACTTTCAGTTTCAAACAATGCAATTAGGAGAATATAAATTTTTTCATAATTTTCTGCGGGCAATTGAGCACGGTACCTATTAAAACGCTTCTACGTAAAATACGGTGCACTTAAACAGCAAATACGAAAATACATCGGTTACATGGTGGTTGGTATATGAATATAGTATTGTGGAGAGAGAAAATAGAGTGCAGCATATAGAGTGGCTGGTGTGAGCACCACCTCCAGCACCACCTGTTTTATTAGGAGAGAGAATATAGAGGGTTGTGTTTAGGGGGGATAGAGGGGAAATATAGAGGAGTAGCTGTGGATGCTCTAATAAAGCATGCTTTCGACAGACTGCACCATCTGATCTGACAGACCTAATTTCCAATGAGTGCCAATGTACAGCAATCAGGTAACTGGTGAACTGCAGGCCTAATTTCCAATGAACATCACCTGCTAAATCAGTGCTCGAGAGTGGAATAAATCCTACACTGCCTTTGTTTCAACTAATTTTACGATTAGTCAGTCAGGGGCGAATCCATGGTATGCCCAAATCTGTTTGATCAGAATGCAATACGCAGCAAATCCTCCCGAATCCCAACAGCTGTTTGATCGATTAACCATCTCGACGCTAGTCACGACAATTAAGGCCAAGACCGAACAAACCCAAACGCGCACAGAATGCGCTCTCCTACAGAAATCCCCACAGCATCGAGCACGAGAGGAAGAGAGGCGTACCAAGTACGCGGGGGGTGGGGGAGTGGTGTCCGCTCGAGGCAGGAGGGACAAACGGAGCGGTGGGTGCCTCGGGAAGGGCGGAGGAGGCGCCGCCGGCCGGCGCAACACCCGCTCGTCGAAGCCTTCGCCGCGTGTCACGGGTCCAGCCAGCCCCAATCAGCTACAGATCGATCCCAGCGACGGATCGCGCAGACAGGCAGCGTATTAGCCGCCGGACCTGCCGTCGATGGCTTCTTCGACTACGAGGACTAGGGTTTGGGTTGTGGAGGCAGAGAAAATGGCCACTTTTAAATCTTTTCTGCGGTGACTCCGGATTCCTCTCCTCCCACTAGCGTTGCAGCGACCCTTGGAGTAGCGGGGAAGCGACGCCCGGAGCAAATCAAACAACATGGTTTTAGAGGGCAGCTCAATCGGTCGCACGAGCTGTGGCCGAGACTGGTAGAGATCCGCCTCTCCACCACTAACGGTCCGTCCGAGGGCAGAAGGGAGTGACGGTTGGTGCCAACGATGATGTAGAACCAAATGGGAAGGAAAGGCAGAATCTTATATGGGGATCCACTCTCCTCTCTCTATTTTTAGGGAGAGATGCTAGCGGATGGATCCGTTCGCGAGCTAAGCAATGGGACAGCTCTCCCCTTATTCTTCCTCACACGCACCACTCCCTCTTTCCTCTGCTCAACGTGCAAGTGTAGCTCCACTTTCCCCTACGTTCTTCATGCAACTCTGCGTCCTCTGCCTCAGTCTTCTTTCGTGTAGGCATCCACGGCCTCATCGACATTGCACCGTCCTCCACCGCTACTACCAGGTTAGGGTTTAGGTTGGGATTCGGGGAGGGTTCACCCGTACCCCAGGCTTAGAGGGAGGCAGTGACCTAGCGATGGGAGGGTAGTGTGGTAGGGCGGAGCCGTGGGAATAGAGGGCAATGACTGGAGTTGGTGGGAGGATCAACGTCGACGAATGGAGTTAGGGTGGGCGGGGCCGCCGTGGCAATGGGAAGACCAGGGAGAAGCAATGAGGCGATGAAATTGTCGCCGACAGGTGGGTGGTGCCCGAAGGTGGCGGGGGCGATGATGAAGACACGTGGAGCATGACAGAGAGGAAGAAGAATGGAGAGGAGGACAAGCCGTCAGCGGTGAGAAAGAAGAAAGGGATGGATCAATACTGAGAAAGAAGAAGAGCGTGAAGGAGTAGTAGTGGACAGAGCTATCCCGTCCGGTTGCATCGGACAGGATATCATCCGCTAGTCTCCCTCTTTTAGGGAGCCAAATGAGGAAGGTGCTAGAGCTCACCCGGTGCCGAAAGTGCGGTGCCTCTCCATTGGATAAAAAAGAGGAACACGATAGGAAGAGTGTTGATCCTATTAGACATGGTCTAAGCAGTGCCGAGTGTAGGAGTGTGCTTTGGGCTTGAAGTTGGGCTGAAGGGGGAAAGGACCACTAGTTAGACGGGGCTTATCGTTAAGGAAAGAGTCCATTTTGTCTCCCTTGAACTATTAAACGAATATGATTTTTCTCCCTTAACTCCAAAACCGAGCAACCAAACCTTGAACTCTTCGTACCAGACAAATTACTCCCTAAGCCGAAACTACCCTAGTTTTGGCTGACGTGGCATCCTAATCAGCAGGGTTTTCGAGAAAAAATAAATTTTAGAAAAATTTAATAAACTGTAAAAAATCATATTAAGCTCAAAAAATATCTACAAATTAAAAAATATGTAGAATCCAAATATACAATAAAGATATAATATTTGTGCATAAACTTATATTCAAAAATTATATTTAGTGTTAGAGTGTCTTTTATTGATTAAATAAATCAAGTATTTAGGGAAAATTAGTTTGGATTCTTGAAAAAAGGAAATTATTTTAGCTTCTTAGAATAATGGAGAAATTAATTAAAAAATAGGAGGATGTTAATTTAACCTTTGAATTTGAAGTTGTACGAATTAAAATTCATAGGTCAAATTAACATCCTTCCATTTCTCCTAGTTTTCTACTAATACAAATTCATATGTCAAACTAACATCCTTCTATTTTTCTTAGTTTTCTCCAATTTCCCAACAAGACAAACTAATTTTCCCTAAATAATTGATTTATTTAATAAATAAAAAAGCCTATAGAACAAATATAGTTTTTGCCATATAAGTTTCCACTAAAATATAATATTTTTATTGTATATTTGGATTCTACACTTTTTCTTAATTTGTACATATTTTATTTTATTTCATGAGCTTGAATTTTGTATGTTTTATTAGATGTTTCTAAAATTTATTTTGTAGGAAACCCCGGTGACTAGAATGCCACGTGAGCCAAAACCGAGATGGTTTCAACTTGGGGAGGGGACAAGGATTTGTCTGATATAAAAAGTCCCGAGGGTTTGGTCACCAGTTTTTGAAGTTTCCTGAAGTTAAGGAAAGGAAACCAGATTTACATAATAGTTCAATGAGAAAAATAGACTTTTTCCTTTTGTTATTAGACTTTTGGTGGTCAAGTCTATGCATGATTTTTTTATTATTTTTTTCAAGAGAATTAGGGGAGCGTTGCATCACAACCCAAATAACGCCCGGGAAAAAATTACTCGTGTTCAGTGTTCACCCATCAGTTGCCATCTGCATCGAAAAATAACGTTGCAGGCCATCACGCACCAGTGAACGCAGAAACCATGTACCAAATTCACAAAAAGAAATGGAATGATTTGAGACCATAAACAGGGCAAATAGAGCAGAACCGATAATCATGTGAGAATAACAATATTCACAACCTGGGCAACGGGGCCATGCAGAACCAAACAAACACGCTAGTTACATTACACCAGACGGGAGAGGACGCAGAGCTCGCCCAGCCTATACAAGCATCAGGTGCGGTGCACTGCCCTCGCAAACCGTGAGGGCAAGCCAAGCCTTGCCTTAGAACCATTTCCGCTACGGTACAGCAGCAATCACGTCAGATCCGAGCCTACTCTTTTTCCCCCATCTAGGTATCACAGGGTCATCTGTGCTATGATCTCAACCACAAAATTAATAGGGAACCCAATGGAACAAATACAGAGCGAAATGGAACCTATCGAAGAATGGCGCATGGTGTTAGTGCTGCCGTCATTGGAAGTTGCGTGTCAACCCACTTCGCGACGTGCTTCTGCAGGAAGGGAGCATAGTTCAAAGTGACTATGCGAATATGTAACTTTATGCAAAGAAGAAATATTATAAGATTTCGTTGAACATGAAGTTCTGTGCACCTCACCAAATGAATAGGATATACCTAGAGGGTCTTGTCCTAACATATATTATGCAATGGTATGACAAGGAAAGAGAACTAAACACTAACAGAGAATTTGGCCATAAAAATGCAAGTGCACCAACACCATAATAAACTCATATCCATGGTAAAAGAGAAAGGAGAACATGATATGTCGCAAAATTAATGAACAATTTTTTCAAAGACCCAAGAATTTTAATTACTTGTGACCAACCAATATCTCAGGCATGCACTTGGAATATTCCAATCATAATAGAAACAAAGTTCCACACACAGAAATATTGAGCACTGGTGAAGATGTACCTTCCAGAAAGCAGCTGAGAACTTCCGGGCCCTTTTGAGTTACCAAGCCGCCTGGCTTTGATTTCTTGTTCCTTATTAACACGCATTGCTGCAACTTCTTTCTCCATGGCAGCAACCTCTCGCCTCATCTTTTTAGCCTCCACTTCCATTGCTTTGGTTAATGTATCTACTTTCTTTGCTAACATCTGCAGATTTGTAGGAGAAATACAAACTTTATATACCTAGCCCCTGTCCGCTCAAAGTGCATACAAAAGAAATGGTTGCATACCTCAATTGCATCATCTTTGTCCTTCAAACTCTGATCTCTTTCATGGCATGCCTTTCTCAAAGAAATTACCTCTTTCTGCAACATATCATACAGGAAACCAGAGACCATTTCCATTGAGTTATTATTTGAGGTTTCATTACTTTGGTCATCTGCAGTGCTATTTGAATTTTCATTAGCTCTCTCATCCCCATTTCCTTTCCAATTATCATTAGTTTCATGATCTCTAACAGCATCTGTAGATCTGTTAAGTAAATGAGCTCCGTTACCATGAACCTTCCCCCTGTCTAGTGACCTAGTTCCACCATCAAATGACTTTGAGGTTCCTTTAGCATGTTTTAGGACCAAGCTGCTGCTAGAAGAAAGAGATGATCTTGAATGAAAAGATGGAGATCTCCTTGCCAATAAACCATTTGGAGACAATTTAGACATATTATCAGCTCCACCCAGTGATAACCGACGGGAAGGGCCATTACTGAGACTCTTTTCAATAGGTGGACGACTAGAGCCACTTGGTGGCCCTCTCAGTCCATCTTCTAAAACTTTCAGGCGTAGGTGATATTTTTCCTGAGTTCACCAAGAAGTTGCAAATTTAGCTCATCTAAAACAACCCACTTAACAAAGTTTTGGCTCATACTGAATTACAACAGAAAAGTCTGAGTACCTTTAGTTGAGCTTCATACCGTGCTGTGCGTTCTGCAACAGCAAGCTTATCACGTAGTTGTTGCATTTCACCCTATACAAATAAAAAGTTATTTGGATGCCACTTATCATATTATCCCAATAGAATAAATAGTAGGAAAAAACATTTAATTTCACCCAGAATAAGCATATACATGCATCTAAAAAAGTACAAACAAAAGGCATGCTTTAATCATCTTACCTGCAAGAACCTGCGCTCTTCAAGCCACTGTTTAACTGGCATAACTTTGTCATTAGAATCTTTCCACTCATTTGCAACCACAACAGCAACCCTATTTGCTGTAACTTTTGCACGAGCAAGTTCACGGTCAAGTGTTTTCCTTTCTTCCTGATAAAGTCATGAACATAATTACATAAATAAGCATGTGTCAATTGTCCTTCACTCCTTATGGAAGACGCAAGCTAATGAATAGTTGAAGGCCAAGGAAATAATCAATTCTAAGGATAGGTTGTTACATTCATTTCCTGAAACTTGCGCTGGTAATCTCTAACAGCATTAGCAGCTGCACCACCTGCAAGAACAGCCTCTTCCAGTTCTCTCACAGTTTGGCTAAGCTTTTCAACTTCTGCAACCTTTTGGCGATGCAACCTGTCCAAGATCTTATTTTCTTCCTGTAATGCATAAAGCAACCAATTAAGCACTTCCATAGTTCCTTTGGCATGTCAAAGTTATTTTCTGCTGATGAGAAGAAATACACCAAATGCAACAACATACATGACATATTTCAATTTGCTTCATTAAATCTTGGTTCTTGTTTTGCAAGTCATCGACCATAGCAGCTTTTGCCATTGCGATTTGCACAGTCCTTTCTGCTTCTAATAGCGCTGCCTCCTTTTGTTTTGTTAAACGATCTAAGGCTCTATTGTCATCCTGGAGCTTTGCAATCTGAAAATCAAACTAACTTGTCACCATAGCAAATACACAACCAATTATATCCAGGCAAATTAGAGAGTGAAAATAATTCCAAGTTGTTAGCGACACATAAGAAATTCATCTACACAAATACAAAGATATAGGAGGTAAGCATGAAAGCTTAAGTATCACCTCTTGCCGAGCAAGCTTTAGCTCAGCTTCAAGTGGTGCAAGAATGGCTTCAATTGGCGGCATGTCATCGTCCTTTTGGGCTGCATGTACTCTTCGCAAAGTAGCTTCTGCCGCAAACTGAGCAGCCATTGCGAATTTTTTCTCATCATTTATCTTCTTGACTTCCAGGTTCTGCATGTTTTTCTCTTTATTAAAGCACAGTTAAGAGAGGGATACAAGCAACAGGCAGACAACAATCATAAAATAGATACTTTGCTTTCTAGGAGAGACTCTGTCAACTTGAGTTTCTCATCCATCTTCTCCAACTCATCTGTAAGCTGTCATCACAAGATCACAATCATGTTAAAAACATTAATAAGAAGTCATCACATTCTTTGCTACCAATAAAAGAAAAGGTCTTGATCAGTAATTTAGCATTGTAACTTTTATGAAACATGTCAGCTGCGACATGTTATATTATATATAATATTTTTTTCTTGAATCACAATATCACATATTACTTCCTTCACTCAAGTTCATGGTCCAAAGCACAATACATCTTGACAATAGGCAAGTAAACTTCCCTATTGTTCTAGAAAACAATTGCAAACTCTCTCAGAGACCAAATGATAAGTAAAAAAAAGACACTGTTCCACTAGATCATATTCAACCATATCTCAATGATTCACATAAAAACCAATAATGATGCATTAAAATCATCAAACGCATCAAGAGAATCACAACTATCAATGATAAACTTTCAAAAAATTATGATTTACTTCCCTTTGGCATAAAAGCAGAATATTGTAGGCCAAGGCTCAATTACATTGAGTCCTCAGATTTAGTATAAACCAGGTAACATATGTAAATCTGGAGTTAAAGATAACTTCATTATTTTAGTGCAGTTCAAGGACTTAATTATGAAGCGCCATGCCACCACATTTGAACAATCAGCCCTAAGTCTAGGGGCAACAGAATTATGGATAAAGAGTAACAGGACATCAAAAGAACAGAGACAAGCATCTAGCAACCCAATCAATGGAAATTTGGCAAAATGATGAGATCAAGTACAGATATATCTTGCTAACATAGATATTTTGATATTAAATCATACTTCCTAATCACATACGGAGAATAGAGTGTTTTACATCATTGCTTAAGGATATAACAATGAAAATTTGGTCGATTTAAGTGCCCCCAAACACTACAAGGAAGAATAACAAAAGGAGGAAGTGCCCAAGGTAAAAAAAAAAAAGCTTCGATTCTAGAAAATGAAAGGTAAAAAAAAAAACCTATTTGCCCTTGTCATGTACAACAAATTTGGATGGAGGTAGGCCAGACCTCTCCTCCCATACAGTTGGCCGCATATTCAGCTGACGAGTCAATGCGATCGTACTGAGCAGCGCGATCAATTGTTGCTGAACAAATAAAACCGAATCCTTTTCAGACAAAACTAGTTCACCAATCTACTGGGATCCAAAATGGACAAAATCACCACGACGCCACAAGTGTAACTGAGCACTGCAGACCATGACTCTCATGAGCCTTAAAATCAGCATCAAACTTGAATTAGCATATTAAAATGCTAACTCTACTACTAGTAGCCTAATCAAATGTGGCACTTCCCCCAGCAATGGCATTGCTTCGAGCCCCAATTCAAAGGAAATGACAGTGCAGAAAAATAGCTGAGACCACAACACTGCACCACAAAATGTAGAGAGAAATTGGCAATTACCTCCTCCACGGCCTTCTCCCGCGCCCTCTCCGAAAGCCGCAGTGCGCGTATCTCCGTCTGCGCCTCCCCGAGCTCCCTCTCCTTATCTACCACCACAAAAGCGCACAAAAAATCAAGCCCTTCCAGCGCACAGAACCGTACAAGATCACCGAAACGAACAGCAGGGCCAGATCAGCTCACCCCTCAGCTCGTTCTCGAGGCGGGTGAGCTCGACCCTGACGGGATCCGACCCGTGCATCAGCGCGATGAACTCGTCGGCGTCGAGGCTGGCCCGCACCGGCCCCCGCCGCCGCGCGGAGCCCCTGGGCGCCGCCACATTCCCCTCCTCGCCGCCGTCGGCCATCTCAGATCCGAGGCCCGGCGACCCACCCCAGCATCCAAACCCCCCGCGGCCGCGTCGGGAACCCGCGCCGCGAGGCCCCTCCCGCGAGCGCGGCGAGCTCGGGGCCCGTCGCTGCCGCCCGCCGGATCGGGGAAACCCTAGCTCCGGCCTTGCTCCTCCCCTGCGTCACTGTGCGCGTTTGTGGGGGTGAGCCTTGCTTTCTTTTACCAGTATAGTTGCGGTTGTCTGCTCTTAAGTGACGCGTTTAAAAAAAACTCGGGCAGGGGAGAGGGGAAGAGGAGCTTCTTGGATTATTTTAAGGGAGTGATTAGTGAGATTCTAAACGCGACCGTGGTACTTTCTTTAGGTGGTTAATGCAGAGCTAAGGTGGGTCTATTCCTTTGCAATTAGCTATATTACAGTAGAAATAGGATTATAAATAATAAAAATAAGATTGAGGTAAATATAAGAGAGAGAAATATAGGGACCGACAAAATAGAGCTAGCGTTATTTGGCTAAAAAATATGGTCAGAAGGTGATTAATAGGTGAATAGTAAAATAAGGTTAGAAAATAGACCTAGCATTAGACATGCTCTAAGTAACCGGTACAAATACAATGGTTACGAATAACTAGATAAGAGCATGACAGTATATCCTCAACTACTGTAGAGCATTAAAATGCCTCTAGGTCAGAGGCAAACTATAAGCTTAGACATATAAAACAGAATGTTTGTCTATGACCAGTGGGTTAGTAATAAGAGAATTCCTTAATTGCTACTAAAACTTAGCGAAATTCATGATCTACCATTATTTTTTTAAAATTCACTATTTGTCCTTGTCACTTGAACTTCTTTCCATATATGCCACTTTTGTCAAAGTATCGTCTCTTTGTCGCTAAGTCAGCTGTGAAATGTCCTCCTTGCCCCTACCTTTTTAATACGCTGTAAAATAGAAAAATCACAAAAAATAGTAGAAAATTCAAAAATTTATGAGACAAATTTCCGTGGATTCGGAACATTATGCTACTAAAATTTGAAAGTGAATTTCAAAAATTTTGAGATGTAAATTTTATTTTAAAATTAATGATACCTACCATGTCTCATGAAAAAGAGATAGAAAAACTAGAAAATAGAGAAAATTATGAAATTTGAACATCAAGTAGAACATGATTTTATATAAATTTAGAATTTTGAATTACTCAATTTGAAGTTAAAATTAGGAGATGAAATGTTTTAAAATTTTAAATTCGAATATTATAAAGGGGTATGTTGGGTATTAGTGGAGCTTTCTAACAGCTGAATCTAACAAGGTTGATGGAAGTGGCATAGAGGGAAAGAAATTCACGCAACAAAGGCAAATTGTGAAATGGTAAATAATGGCAAATAAGGAATTCTCTCTAGCAAGAAATTGTTGTTTATGACTAATGGATTCAAGCTTAGAGACAATATTTCCTCTAACTATTAAATAAAGAGTCTTAAAACTTAAAAGCCAAGAGTAGATCCCATTTCGGAGGCTATATGCCTCTGATTATTATGGATGCCCTATAGAAGCAAGCTAAGGGGGTGTTCTATTGGGCTTATGAGCTGTGACTTATCTGTCTTATCTCCAACTTTGAGAATTTTCCAAGGTGGTCTCGAGAGTCGGATGGTCTTGAAATTTAGGATTTAGGGAGCTTTTAGAAAAAGCCTCGAGATCAAAATAAAAGCAGTTCAAATTTTCGTGACTAATCTCCGACTAATATTGACTCATCGACTTTTTTATTACCTTTTGAACTGCTTTTATTTTTATCTCAGAGTCTAAAAGCTCCCTAAATCCTAAATTTCAAGGTCATCCGACTCGAGGCCACCTCGAAATTCTAAGTTCGAGATAAGACAGATAAGTCACAAATTGATGTTCTCAATAACACCCCTAAGAGCAACCATTGCGATGGAGTAGTCAACTAGCATAATACCATGGTAACAGGATGAGTATTTTATTGGGCCACTGTTGGAACACAGGGTAATACCATGTAGGGGGAAGTTGAATCGTTTTGTGTAAAATTCATGCTAAATCCTAATATTCCAAACAGCAAATATTTAATAGTTAGGACATACGCCTTAGTACGATGACATATACACTACTTTTTATAAAGAGCAAATATTTTCTAGATGATATAAGGCGTCCTTAGGACATACGGCTTTTTTTCTGTTGAATTTTTTCTTTGTGCTAGAAATCCCTAAGATTACAATTAATCTTTCCGCTACTCTATTTTGCATTTTTTGCACTGATATTAGGCACAGGTTTAAATAAAAAGTGTGCGTACATAGTAGTAGCTAATATTAGAAAACTGGATCAAACAAATATGAAGGTGTGTTGCAACATTGAAATCATTTATCCGCTAAAACTAAACTTTGATCAGTTTGAACAGTGGCTTCTAAAACCTAAAATTAATTATCCAAATCAGATTTGAGAATATTTATCTTGTGATTTTAATATTTTAAAAAAATCAAAAAGTCAAAGTGTCCAAAAATAATCAAATAATTTAAGAAAAAATTATGTTTATATGTGCAATCTAAGCAAGCAAGCTCTCATTGATGTTGCAGTGGCTTCTTCATCCAGGAGCTGCCGTGTCCTATTCTATATCAACATTCAGTTTATTCATAGAAAAGATTAAATCAGGCACAAGCACTACTGTGGATAACATGGTCCCCGGGTATCTCATGGAGACAAATTAGGCGGACCACCTCACGGAGCATAGTCACGCCTACCATCTAGAAGACGGGCCTGCCCCGTATGAAGACCCGACTTGTATCACAAGGAAGGCACAGTTGTAATCTGGTACATTACGTGCCCGGCAAGAAAGGATAGAGATAGACTTCCTATCTCTATCCACAGTTTCCATAACCAAGTAGGATACGTACTTATCTGTAACCCTACCTCCTTTCACTATATAAAGGGTGGCAGGGGCCCCTAGTTAGACATTCGGGATCACATCAGTAGGAGGGATCACATCGATCCATAGCCATCCTCAACATTGATCCATCGAGATCAACCCCAATACAATCCACGAGCACAGGAGTAGGGTATTACCTCACCTCAAGGGTCCGAACCTGTATAAATCTGTCTCCTGTGTTACCATCGGGTTTCGGTCTTACGCATAGCCTCATAAAGTATATTGCCGACATAATTCATCGACAGTTGGCGCGCCAGGTAGGGGCAGCGCTAAGATCATCTTCATCAAGCTCGATGGCATCTCTCGGCGGCAGCGCCGTCGAATTCACCTTCGGTTAAGCTTCCTGTTTTGGAGGCTTGGATTTCGTCATCAACAACCTCGGCATACTTGCCCTCGAAGAATCGGATCAGATCCGATCGGAAGACAACTTCAACAGCGAAGCGAACGCGGGAAGATGCGATCTATTCGCATCCAGAATCTTGATAAAATTTGCGTCGCGATTTTCCGTTGACTTGGAAGGAATTTTGGGGTGGTTTTGGATGCGTTGGAAAGCTTATCTCGTTATCTTTCCAACGAGTCCAAGATCATCGAAAAACGAGTTCGGATGTGACCGTGGCGACCGTTTGAAGACAGACTGCGAGGTGACGTGAATCCCGCGCGAAGACGGAGCTCGACGTGAATTTCGCTCGGCACCTCGGCGATCCTTAGTGCACCTTAGCAAGGGCATGGTGGACCTCGACGACAAAGCGGATCTCATCCCGGAGATCACGGCGAGGCTCCTACGTCGTCCCAGCTCACGGCTCCTACGCCCCCAACTTGCGGCGACGACAACAACGACAAACCGCGACCTTCGCCATGACATTGAAGCTCGGCGACGGGAGCGAGAAGAAGATGGGAGACGTCACCATGATGATGATAGAAGAGGTTTTGGTCGAAACCGTGACCGCCGACTTCCTAGACCGGTTTCTCGTGCACTACGCTGAGGACAACCGCGCCGACTTTCTAGGTCGGCTTCTCGCGCTCGACGCCGAGGACACCGTGCCGACTTCCTTAGGGCGGCTTCTACAAGACGACGCCGAGGATCGCATACGACTTTCTAGGCGGCTTCAGACACGACGCCGAGGACAACGCGCCAACTTCCTTAGGCGGCTTCGGCGCTCACGACGCCGAGGACACCAGCGCCGACTTCCTAGGTAGCTTCTTCAAGATCAAGGCTGAGGACAACCGCGCCGGCTTACTGCGCCGGCTTCTCGTGCTCGACGCTGAGGACAGCCGCGCCGACCTCCTTACGCCGGCTTCTCGCGCACGACGCCGAGGACAACCGCGCTGACAAGGTGACATGCCCGGGGGCTCGTTCACTCGGACGTGAGGACGATACGATCAACAGCTAAGTTGTCTATTTTTATACTCAATTACATCATTATAATTCATATTGTCTTTACGCTTGTGCAATTCAGTTTCTGACTTGCTACTTATTTGTGTTTCAAGTAAGTCGGGGCTACACCTAACTAGGTGCGCAATCGCGCACACTTTCTCTTTCACTGAGATTGATTTGACTTGCTACCTAGTCGGATTCTGACTAACCAGTAAGTCGGGGCTACACCTAATTAGGTGCAATCTGCACCCAATCGTTATCTTTCTTTTTGAATTTTTGTTGAGTCTAAGTATTGGTTGTTCTGAGTAATGAAACTCTTGTCTCCATGCAACACTCATACTTCCCAATTGCGTTCTTGGAGACAGAGCTCCGCGCCAACTCCTAACGCTAAGGAACTTGATGCGCTTGGCAGAGTGCTTAGTAAAAGGATCTAATCTACTCGGGCAAAATACAGATTCAATCACAGAAAGATAACATCTCTTTTCGAGTTTCTTTTATTCTTTTCCATGTTGACTTTTACCGATTCCGAGTGTTACACATTCTGAGTAGTGAAACTCTGATTCCTATGCAAAATTTGGGTTTCCTGACGCGTGTTCGGAGACAGAGCTCCGCGCCAACTCCTAACGCTAAGGGACTTGATGAGCTAGGCGGAGTGCTTAACAAAAGGAATTAAACATACTCGGAGAAGCGTAAATCAATACAGGAAAGATAAAAGGACGACAATTTGACATAATAAAAATACATAATTGGACATCATGCATATTGCTTTACAATCCAGTTATTTTTCTACTACTCGTATTTTTCATTGTCTCCACAGGGCACAATGCAGGATAATGCGAGATGGTTTTATGGCACTACCAAGACGCTTCACGCCAAAGACCCCAAGTGCATTATACGGCTCGGTTGCATGTCACGTCAACTCTAAGACGGCTTCACGCCAACGCCAAATACCGAAGCGCAACCTTCTAAGACGGCAAGACGCTCACGCCAAAGACCGAGTGCATCATACGGCTCATTGCAAGATGCCTCACGTCAACTCGGCAAGACGGCCGGCGCCAATGCCGGTTCCCGAGCGCAACCTTTGGTACGCTCAAGACGTCTATGCCAAGACACCGAAAGTGCATCATACGGCTCATTGCATGCCTCACGTCAACTTCGAGACGCCGCGCCAAAGCCAGCTCCCTAAGCGCAAACTTCGGCAAGGCTACAAGCCCACGTTTGCACTTCAAGCCTACAAGGTGATATACCCGGAGGCTAAAAGCTTAAAAGCAAGAACGACATCATCGTCAGCAAAGCAGCTAAGTTTTTCATTATCATAATTTTTTCACATATAAACTTGTGTTATTTCTTGACTTGCTACTTAGTTGAATTCCAACTAAGCAGTAAGTCGGGGGCTACACATAATTGTGTGCACTTGCGCGCACCCATCTTTTTCATAGTTGTTGCTTGACTTGCTACTTAGTTGAATTCCAACTAAGCAGTAAGTCGGGGGCTACACATAATTGTGTGTGCTTGCGCGCACCTATCTTTTTCATAGTTATTTTTTGCTTTTGTTATTTAGTGATTTAAGTGAAATCCGAGTGCGCTATAATTCTGAGTAGTGAAGCTCTGAACCCATAACACGGCGAACTCCACGTCACCCAAACGCGTGCTCGGGATAAAAAGCTATGTGCCAACTCCCTACGCTCGAGACTAGACTAGTCGGGCAGAGTGCATAACAAAGGGAAGAAAAACCACTTGGACTAACAAAAATAATCAAATAAGAAAAATAAAAAATAGCTATTTCGCACATAAAGATAGTCGGATTTTATATCCGACCAAATGTTTTCATATTCAGATACTGTCTAAATCCTACATGTACATGTTACAGGGGTTCAAGAAAGTGTTTACGCTACAAGCACCGTCCATGGTACAGTTACGTGTCAACACCCGCGCCCCGAGCGCAATCTACGGCGTGGATCCACGCCTACGCCAACTTCGGTACGGTTGCACGCCTACGCCAAAGACTCGAGTGCATTATATGGCTTTTGCAGATGTTTACGCCAGCGCCGAGCGCAAACTACGGTTCAGCTTCAAGATCAAGCGCCGAGGACAACCACGCCGACTTTACGCCGACTCGATGTTCGACAATGACGAGGACGGCCACTAACTTGCGGCTTCAAGATCTTGCTGAGGACAACCGCGCCGATTTATTACGTCGACTTCACTGCTACGAGGAGGGCGATTCGTCGACATTCTACTCACGCCGCGACGTCAACCATCGCGCCGACTTCTAGGACTCCAAGAAATTGGGCTGGGAGTCACTCGGAGATTTCAATCTACAAAGCTCTCTTGAGCCCTTCACAGCCTCCTTGCATGCCAATGGAGCACTCGACATAGAGAAGGTTCCGGTCGGAGCACTCGGCATCAACTCGGCTATAAAGCACTCGGAGGCTACTGTGGATAACATGGTCCCCGGGTATCTCATGGAGACAAATTAGGCGAACCACCTCACGGAGCAGGGTCATGCCTATCATCTAGAAGACGGGCCTGCCCCGCATGAAGACCCGACTTGGAAGGCACAGTTGTAATCTGATACATTACATACCCGGCAAGAAAGGATAGAGATAGACTTCATATCTCTATCCATAGTTTCCATAACTAAGTAGGATACGTACTTATCTGTAACCCTACCTCCTTCCACTATATAAAGGGAGGCAGGGGCCCCTAGTTAGACATCCAGGATCATATCAGTAGGAGGGATCACATCGATCTATAGCCATCCTCAACATTGATCCATCGAGATCAACCCCAATACAATTCACGAGCACAGGAGTAGGGTATTACCTCACCTCGAGGGCCCGAACCTGTATAAATCTGTCTCCTGTGTTACCATCGGGTTTCGGTCTTACGCATAGCCCCATAAAGTATATTGCCGACATAATTCGTCAACAACTACCGATTAGCATCAATCATGACTATCTTTAGCCTATCTTCTTATCTTATCTACTTATCTTCGAATCAAAAAGTCAAACGGTTTGACTTTTGCAATCTGTTCTCTTTTTGTCTGAGAGGTGCATCCTGGAGCTAGCTTTTTTTTAAGAACAAGGGGCCTTTTTTCGTTAAAAAGAACACATCCATCTTACAAACCAATCTCTAAGAAAACAGAAAATTACAACATCCTTCTTAAGGCTACACTGGAAGCTCTGAAAGCTTCTAGAACCTCACCTCACGCCGGCTTTGTAGATGATGGACGAAGGAAGCACCAGCAGATCCGCAACTCTGTCCTCTGGTCGATTCCTCTTTGGGTGATGGAATAACAGATGAACATCAAGCAAGTTCACTTTGAAGGCACAAATCTCCAACTCGGCATTACAGGAGGACAATGAGCTGAATCCACCACCACCAACCACCGCCACACCCTGCAACCTCCCTGGCGCTAAAGTCTCTCCATACTTCTACCATCCTCCTAGCATCTTCTCCCCTATCTTAGATCCAGAGAACTCTAAGGAGAGAAGGACAATGTCAACGCCTTGATCCAAAAGCTTCTCCAGCAAAAAGATGCAAAGGCATAAGACAACTCACATGCTAGCATTGGAACACCGAAGCTGATGAGGCGCGCCGCCGCGAAGCACCTCTTCCTCCTCGCCCTTTTATTTGCTCTTCCTATCATAGACCTAGGACTACTACTATACATCCTCGGACCAAGATCATAGTCTCCCTCTTCTAAGCGTCGGTCCGGAGGCGAGGAAGACGGGTGGATCTAGCTGGAATCGCCCTCCACCCTTTTGTCTCCCTCTCCGTCGCTAACGAAAAGGATAAGGCTGAACCCCCTCCGAGAGGTGCTAGTAACAACATAAGTTCAGAGGTAGCTTGACAATGCGCTTTCGGGGATCGGCCAGGCTACTACATGAGATCCGGTATGCGCAGTCAAGAAGACCAAATCCCCAAAAAATGTTTTGCTATTTGACAGTCGCCAGATTGTTTTCTTTGGGCTCGATGAGGTCTCTAGTCATTGTCACAGTTGGGTTAGCCGCCGCATGAGGTTCACCATGCTCCTTAGCTTAGAGGGAGAAAAGGTGTCATCTCGGCTGCGGGACTAGTGGAAGAGGTCGACCAGCAAATTGATGAGTAAGGTACCCATCATTAGGAGACGGAGGATGATGGGACCAAATCAAGTGGTTGGAGCTGTTCGAGATGAGGAAAAAAAGACGGCACTGGAGAGGAGGAAGAAATGTGAGAAAGGATGAGCCGGCGAATGTTTGTGTATGGGAGAGAAGAAAGAACGTCGTGGAGAGGAGACAAAGATGTTTTGTAGTGGTGGAAGGATGTAGTAGAGGGAGACCTCATTAAGGTTGGAAAGAGGATGGGTTATATATGAGAAAGAGGGCAAGTCTGGACTATTGGATTAAGATCCATGCCTCTAGAAAATCAATCGAAACTTATCTATTTGCCTTTCTCAGTTTAGGAAAAAAAATCATACTGTGATCGAGTGAAATTGTTAAAAGTACATAGTGTGCATTAAAAGTTTATAACTCACAAGTGCCCCTCAAATGAATTAAAAAAGACAAATATTAATAGTCATCTTTCATTAACATGTCAGAAATTCAGAATATAGATAGTAAGCAGATTAAATGGCCTCTAGCAATTGAATAATTTTTGTCAAGCAAATGTTAATAATCGTCTTTTATTGACAGATCAAATCAAATCATCCTCTTGTTCTGTGGTTCAACAATTTTTGTATTCCTGGAAAACGAGAACATGCGAAAGCACTCGTTGGAAGTTGATATCCAAACTGTAGAGGCAAAATAGAAAACAACATGATCGAGGTAAAATAGAAACAATACATCTTTCTGTTTTGTGTTCGTTTCCTTTCTCGAAGAGACTTCAGCATGTGGTTCCCAAAAGCATGTATCTTACCCTCAAGTTAAATAGAGCCTAGAATCCCTAATCATTTGTATTGTACTATTGTTGCTATCTTCTTGCCTTTCTTGACACTGCCTTTAGCTATACCACACCAATGAGGTATAACATAGGTGTTACCCTGTTATAAAGCAAACCACAGGTGGATTTGCATGCAATATCTTTTCTTTATATATGCAGACTAAAAAGTCTCTCGAAGTTTAACATAACATTCAGCTCAACCAATTTATTTATTTAGCTCGGATACTTTAATTGAACGTAGCTCCTGCAGCTCCTCCGAGGGTCGACATCAGATCTTTGCTTTCCTATTGGTCGTAGGCCCGTAGCTAGTTAAGACAAGGACAGCCACGGGGATTGATTGCTAGGTTAAACGCAGAGCACAATGAGAGAGTCGCTGGCATCACCAATCAGTCATAACTCATAAGTGACAGCTCTAATCACATCTCATGTCCGCCAAATCAAAGCTCTGGATACTGTGGCATAGAAGGGGGAGGGATGATGCATAGAAAGAGGGAGAGATGATGCACTTAGACCATCTTTAACAGAGTTCCATCGTGGGACATGTTACCGTTGTGAAGGGAATTTCGTTTCATTCAACGTTGTAACAAATTTTCTTTATTGTTTTCTTTCAGAAGAGATTCTCTTTTTTATTTTCCTTAGGAAGGGATTCTTTCTCATTTCTCTATGTCATTTCTTTATTCGAAAGGATGCTATTGGAAATGATGAAAAATAAGAAAAAGGGAATGAGAAAAGAAATAGAAAAGAAAACGAAATAAAGGAAAAATGGTTAGACAGTGTTGCAGGGGACACAGTTGAAAAATAGCGTGGATGATACATGCGTGCCTCCATACGAGGCAAGAGGTATTTAGCTGAATGACATTCTTTAAAATTCGCAGTTAGCAGTGTCATATAGCTAATGATTCCAGAGAGGGCAAAGCTAAGCCATCCCAACCAACTTCTGCAAAATCTAAAGGCAGTCGGCCAAACTCCACATGATGAGAGCTGGAAGAAAAAGGCACCAGCTTGTTCGCCTGGCAGGCTGCTTCCAAGCTCCAACACAAAACCATGTGAAGATTTGCTACGTGTCGATTCATCTTCTCTTCTTCCACACAAAGCAGCAAGAAAGCCGCCTTCCGGCCGGGATAGCTCGAAAGCTCTTTATTTTTTCTCCATTTGAACGGTGAAAGCTTCAAGACCTAGCTACAAAGAACTACATTAGTTGCTGAAAGGGTTCTAGGGACTTGATGACCCATGACATCAACCTCCAGATACCAATAAACATACTGTTAACGAAACCCGGCCGCCGCATAATAGTTTCATTTTATATGACACCTGATGTATGGAGAGAGATGGTTTGGTACTTTGGTGATTCCATTTTCTCATCAGTGTTGATGGTTCGCCATCCAAATACGATCCTGAGCGCTTCGATCGGGGCATGTCGCCTGGATCCTTTGTTTTGTTTCTCTTTTCGATGTGCGCTTAATTAGTTCTCTAACTCAGGATTCCAAGCCTACTTGTTCCTGCGGTTGCATGGCGCGTGCACTGCACACCAGGCAGCTCTCTGATGGGCAGATGCCAACAGCTACCAGGAGAGCCTGTAGAAAACGATGCTCAGAGCTAAGCTGCAGCAGCGCGTCCTCCAGACAGCTCCAATTGCCAGAGCCGCTGCCTTTTCCCAGAAATCCATTGCCGGCCTGCCGGCTTCGCGCATGTCACAGAGATGAGAATTAAGAGCATGTAATTCTGAATAAAATCGCGAACAAAAAACCCGAACATGTTATCAGTAGGGCTTTCGCTTAAATTAAAATTATAATTTACCGTAAAAAAGACCCTGGATTTTTTTAATTCAAGCGATCAGGTCCTTCTTTCTCTCCTCTCTCTCCCTCTCCCGCTTTCTCTTCTGGCCCGACTGAGCCGGCTCCCCTCTGTACGCGTGGCTGCCGGCAACCACCTCCCTCCTCGTCGTCAACCACGCCGGCGCTGCACCACTCATAGACGCTCATCTCGGCTTGCCTCGACGCGGTGCAGTAGCCTGTGGGGAGCTAGCCAGCTCCCTGGTGGCAAGGACGGTAGTCGCTAGTGGCCACGCGTGCGGAGGGGAACTGGCTCGGCTAGGCCGAAAGAGAGAAGGGGAGAGGGAGAGGGGAGGAAGTAGAAAAATAATTCGATTGCTTTTCCTTAAAAAATTTAGATTTTTTTTGAAATAGAGCATGTGAGAGGAATAAGGTAGAGCACGAATCTTAAATCATGATTTAATAATTGTGGACTTGTCTTGAACCACATGTACTTGTGGAAAATCGGCCCTCATACATAATGCATCTTCTTCCTGTTCAAGCAATCTGATCGGAAACGAAGTCGCCCTCTCTCAACTCTCAAGCACATGCAACAGGTGAAGGAGCCCATCAAGGATCACCCGAACAATGATGCTTTTATTTGGGGAAAGAGGCCGAGCAACCATCAAAAACAAGCTAGGACCGAACAATATATATGCACTGCTGATGCTGCTGCCTTTGCTCCGACGATATCAATTAGGAGGGAGATCAAGCTTGTGTTGTTCCGACAGGAGACCGTAATGTCTCGCGCCATCGTGCTAATTACGGGTGTGATTTGACGCTAATCGTGGTGCTTATCATGGGAATTTTCTTTTTAAGGCCAGCTTTCATGGGGATCCAGGAACGATGTTAGGCAAAACCGTTTCGGGTAAGGGGAAGACGGGAAGTTGATGTTCACGAGGGCATCTCCAGCAACCCGCTCTATTTTTCTTTTGCGTTATCACTATTCACGTGCCACCTCACTAATAAGACTTCTCTAATCCTATTTACCTCTCCAACAACGGTTCCATCACTATTCCTATTCTCTACTTTCTCTCTACTTTACTATTCACTATCCCATTATCTTATTTCTCGTCCCATCACTGCTTACTACAGTGACGAGGAAATGAAAAATACGGCGTGTTTACTGGAGATGCCCTGAGTGGTTGCTCGCGAGGGCCCGTGATGGCATCGGCTCACCCGGCACAGTCACGCAGATTTGACAGGAGCCGAGGAAATTTTGGTTGCTTCAGTGCTTGGATGTTCGATACTATTCAACTCCTTCTCGTTTACTCCTCATGTCCAAATATTGCGCAACTTTGATCAAAATTTTCTTTTATAAATACTGATGTCACCATTCCTTTCCTAAGTAGGAACTTCATTTTTCATTTTGCATTATCATATAGGTTTAATTTTTCATTTTGCATTATCATATAGGTTTAATTACATCCATGCCATAATTAAGTTGCTTTATAGCAAAAATGCTATTATAAAGTGTGTTTTGTTTCATACATGCCATTTCAACCTTGAATGACCAAAATGCCCTTTATCTCTTTTTCTCCCTCCTTTTCTCCTTTCTCCTAGGCACATCAGGGCGAGGCAAAGGGTGGTAGTATCGGGGCGAGGTTGGGACTTCCGCTGCACAAGAGCTCAGAGCCTAGCAACGGCGTGGCTCCAAGGCAATGGTGGCACTCGGGCTCACCGGAGGGGGGAGGGCAGGGCCATAGGGGGAGAATGAGGCTCAGGGTTGCCGAAGTGGTGGTGCTCGGGTTTGTCGTGTGGGGGGAGACGAGGCTTGAGCTAGGTAGTGAGGATAGGGCTCGAGCTCACCGGAGATAGGAGCGAGAGAAGAGGGAAGGAGGAGGCTAGGTGCCGAAGGTGGGAGAGAGGGAGGGAGGGAGAAGGAAGTGGCTACCGGAGTTAGGGGGGAGAAGGTAGATGAGGGGGAGGGGCAATTTGACCGTAAATTTAATGAGTGCAAGGGGCAGAAAAGTCCACGATGGCATGTTTGCAACAAAATGCACTTTATAATGACATCCGGGGTATTCTTCACTTTATAATGATATTTATGCTTTAAAACAACTTAATAATAACATAGATGCAATGAACTCTATCATATATCTCTCTTTTTTTTTTGCCATTTTACTTTATCCACACAATTTGAATATTATTGGGGGCATCTTGTCATAATCTAGTTAACAATCATTACATAATATTTAAAACCAGAAGGAATAGAATATTATGTAGGATCCATAACGACAATACACTGTGTTGAACCAAACTCTATATAAACCATTGTGTAAAACCATACAAGTATACTTTATACCGTGGTTTCAATCTCTACTTATATTCTTCTAACTTCTCTGTATCCTGCCCTCCTTGATATTTTCCTTAGATTTTCCATCTGCTTGTTAGTTAATGGAAGTGATAAGGCCTGACAAGTAACACATGTCAGAGAATATGGTATTTGATAGACCTACTTCAAGATACTGCAGAGATTGTTATCTCACATATGTCATCAGCCTGTAGTTTCTAGTGGGATACCTATATGATCCTTAGACCTAATATCGTCATTGAATTCTAGCATGCGTAGTTGTATACTTTAGGGTTATCAACCACTACATCGTAATTGGATAGTTATAAAGATAGTTTTCGGGTATGCTATGAAACATGTCGTGGGGTGTGAACGATCAAGATGAAATTTGTCCCTCTTTGATGACAGGAGAGATATCTCTGAGCCTCTCAATGTGATTGGATTGGAAAGTACATGCCCATACCAATATGATTAAAGAGTTAATTACAGTTTAGAATCTATCATAAGGTCGAGTGAATGGTCGAGTTATCACAATGGTGGCACGTATCTCGCCTTGAACTTGGCCGGTATCGTGCGACAAAGGGATCGATATGTAAGTATATCAAGGTTTAGCTGATATGATCATTCTGTGCATTTGGGATCAATATGTCCTGCTAAGAACCGCTATTGACTTGTGATTTGGAAAAGAGTTTCCGGGGCTACAGCCACTTGTGCAGGAACTTAACGGGTCACACACTTAATAGGTTGGAACATGTCTATTGGATTGGATTCATTAGTGGGTTTTGTAGATACTAATCCGTGTAGGATTAGATTCGCGCATACCGATCCATGTAGGATTCATTTCACGGATACTAATCTGTGTAGGATTAGAGTCCTAATAGGCCTCTAGCGTAGGCGTACGTCCTATATAAGGGGAGGCGGTGGGGTGATGTACATATACGAGTTCGCCACCACGTAACTATAGCCGTCATGCCCCTTGCCAACTCCTAAAAACCCTAGCCGCACGCATGCGGTGCTAGCACATCGGCGCACGGCGTTCTACCCTTGGACGTGTGGATACCGTAGAGGCGTTGCTGCGGTTGCTGGGGTGCTGATTGGCGACAAGGAGGAGAAGATCGATAAGATTGACTCCTTCCTCTACGGCAGTACGTACAACGTTGCTGTAGTGGTGATTGGTGAGGAGGGGACGTTCGACTCGACGTGAACAACTACTTCCTGTACCTAGGGATGCAAACGGATCGGATACGGTTGGATAACAGTGATATTATATCTGTATCCATATTTATTTTTCGGACACGGATCAGATACGGATAGTATCGGATATGGATATGGATACGGATAGTGTCGGATACAAACACGGATAGCTCGGATACGGACACGGATACTATAGGTTCGGATATTGTTCGGAACGGATAATTCCTCGGATAATACGCAAAATACAAACTTTCAAAGAAAGCATCAAACATTTAAAGTATGCATAAATATTTAATACACAAGAAACATGTAATCTTGTAGACACTACCAGGTCGGTGCGGTAAAGGCATGAAGCACCAGCACTCCAGCAACCCAGCTAATTGGAACGGTTCGACCTCAACAGTGAGCCGTTCGGCCTAAGGCCTTAAACACCACCAAGTCCACCAGTGTGGTTCGACCTAAGCACTGTAGCAGACAGTAGTACTGTACAAAACAGTTTTTGAGCAGTAGTAGTACAAAGCACTATAACGGATCAGGCTGAGCACTATAGCAGATAATGGCTGGTGGGTGGGCTTAGCCTTGAGATGATTCAGATAATATCTATTTTTCTTCGAATACTATACCACGGATATTATCCGCATTAGCCGTATCCATATCCGTATCCGTATCCGCATCCTAATATCCATATCCGTATCCATATCCGCAAAAAAGCCGGATATCCATATAAATATCTAAACCACTATCCGTATTGGTTCAGACGGTTGGTCGGTTGGAAATTTTCCGCTCCGTTTGCATCCCTACCTATACCTCGACGCGCACGATGTCGGACTCAGCTACTTCGACTCTTCTTCCATTGCGACCGCATGTCAAGGGTAATGATTTATGATCTTTTACTTACATGATGTCCTAGGTGCTGGTGGTAGAAATTTTTAAAATTGTATTAGCATAGCCTACCTATTCCCCTTCACACCGAATCGAGCATTTTCTACTCTCTAACTCAATATGAACACGAGTCTCCCTTTACATCTTTTATTCTCCCTAGAACATGAGCGCTATCAGACTCACGCTTAAAGAAAATAAAAGAGACAATAATAAAAGGAAACTGGAATCCCTAAATATTAGGAGATGAGCTGAGCTTGCTCTTCTAAGTGGTGCCCAAACAAATAATTCCTAAAATTATGGAGTGGAACGGAATTTCCTCTGGTGCCATGAAAAATTGACTTGTGGCTTCCTCCATTCTCTCCTCCTATGTATGCCTGCCATGCAAATCCTAGAGATTACCGCTACTTTCGCATACAATTTATCCCTCCTAATTTCCTGTCGTGCATAAGAAGAGCAGTGGCTCCATACAAATACTCACCTTTGTTGCATGCATCTCGCATGCATGGCGCCCTTCTTTCCTTTTTTTTGGAGTATGAACTACACAGAAATTACAGGCATCCTCACATAGAGAATCAGAATAGTAAGATGAAATAGAAATAGTGCATCACGAAACACCATCTCACTTTTGATACATGCACATGTTTCAATGAGTAGATTCCGGCGGTGGTTACTCTGATGGCCACAACTCGAATACATGCCTCAACCTGACGAGCCTTGCATAGCATTGCATCTGTAGTAATGATAAGAAGCCTCTCTTAGTGGCTAACAGATAAAAGAGAGAGTCAACACTGGTGAACATCCGTGAAGTCGCTAGGTTTCCTCCAGTATCTCATTCTACCCAAATGCAGCCGATTTATATATTAAAAAAACAGCAATACTACCATGGTGCAGAGAAGAGACGATGTATGCCACTATGTCGGTCTGTGCATTCCTTTCCATGTAATATTATATATATACACACTGTAGCGGGGTCGGTGGCTGTATCTACATAGAGAAAATGCGTGACGCACCAAGAATGCATTATAAATGATCATAGTATCTCATGCAGCAAGAATGAGTGTAGAACGCACAGTAGATGACCTCTTCATCCGATCTTCCTGCATGTATGTATGTATACTGCTTTTTTTTTTTTTCTCTTGAGAAATTATATATCACATTTCTGGGGTTTGAGCTCAAGCAGCAATAACTATGCTTACTATACATATATCGTTTTATCTTTTGTGGGCTGCAACTGGGCCTATTCTTTGCTGATCTTAACGAATGCCAAGTTCCTGGTAAGGTGTGAGTGTGCGGGTTATTCATGTGGAGTGTCGGATCTGGCTCCAGCTGTCCAGCGGTTAGAACCACTGCTACACAAATGCACTACCGTCAGTTTCTGAGCTGTCCCCCTGATAATATGTCTGTGATAATTGGTATGATAATCGGTATTATCACAGATGGTTTGAGAACCATCTGTAAATCTCGCACCACGTACAGACATGCAGTTCTGTAAGAACATTTGATTTGTAATTGACAATTATATAGTACGAGTTCAAGTTTTCGTGAATGTTTGAGTTTGAATTGAAACAATGGATTTTGTGTTGTCTACGCGATACTGTTGGATGCTATCCGGTTGTGGTTGATCATTCGGACGGTGTTAGCGCATGGCTTGGCCGAGAGAGGGTTAATTGGATGATGGTTGGATCATCTGACCTAGTCGGGTTGGCAGTCAGCTATGGTCTGTTTTTGCATGAATGCAAAAATTCGTATTTCATCTTCATGTGATGTCATGAATGGATACATGTGAACATGAACATGTTTTTGGGATAACATGAGTCAAGTTGAAAAGATTTGTTTTCAAAGAATATTTGTTTGTCTATTGATGCACAAGATGTCAGGATCAAAGTCGGTGTAAGTCAACGACGATTGGAGTTGGTCTAGGTGGTGATTGATATCTGCTGTGGGATTGCGGATCGGTGCTCACTTCGGTATAAGATCAAGACACATGATCAATGGATGAGATTGTGTGTATGAAGTAGTATGATGGTGCATGCAAGCGAGAGAGAGAGCATGGTAGGTGGTGCGAACACGTAAAGCTAGGCTTGTCCCATTGGTTTATATGAGTTGCCGAAGGATTATGGATGAAATTAATATAGTGGGTCCTTTACTTTTGTGATGAAAGGGACAAGGGTGTCACCCTATAAGGCACATTCTATGCTTGGAATGTGGCCGGTCTTTGTGTGGTTGGATACGTAGCTTCAAAAATTAGGGTTTGGTGCATTGTGATGATGTCCCACATGTGAAGAGACTGCGGACAATCAATCAAGAATAAATGAAGATCAAACCTCTAATAATATATGGTTTGATTCTTATTTTAATTTGGTTTGATCTTGTTGTTGGCATATACTAGATCAATATGAAAATTCATCATGAATTTTAGGTCAAATATCGTGATTTTTGTTGAGAAAGATTCTATAGTGTTCGAGAAGCTCATATATTTTAATTTGGGAGTTTTTGGATGATCCGATCAAAAGTTAGAATTGAAATCACGCGCTCTGTTCATCAGGCTATCTGCTTGGTGGGATCTGTCACGCGCTAGGCTGATAGACTCCGGTTCGGACGCCAGTGTGTTATGCTAGGAAATTTAACTTTATAACCCTCAATTGATGTGCACATTTCTATTAGCATTAAGTTTTACCTCAATTATTGCATAACACCGTGGCTGTGAATTCTTTTATTTCATGACATTCCTCCCATTTCCCCTCATTTCTACTTTCTTTGAACAAAGTGCTCCTAGTTCTATGGCTTGAGTTCAAATTTTAAATACGAGTTAAATTTCTAAAATTCAAAAGAAAAGAATTTGTACTGATATTTGAACATTGAAATTTTAATATCGATATTTGATATTTGAACTAAAATTTTGAATTTTGGAAATTTGAACTCACATTTGAAATTTTAATTCATATTTTGAAATCATATTTGAAATTTGAACCCTTATATCGAATTTCATAAATTTGAACTCAAATTTAAAATTTTAAGTCATATTTTGAAATTTGAAATGATATTTGAAATTTGAACCCTTATATCGAATTTCAGAAATATGAACTCATATTTAAAATTTGAACTCATATTTTGACATTTGAAAATTTGAACTCAAATTTGAAATTTTAATCTTGATATTTGAACTTTGGAAATTTGAACTCAAGCCATGGAACTTGGGGCAGTTTGGTCAAAGAAAATAGAAAAGAGTTTGGAAATGAGGGGAAATGAGAGGAATATCATGAAATAAAAGAATTCGCAACCACGGTGTCATGCAGTAATTGAGATCAAACTTAATGTCTAATAGAAATGTGCACATCAATTGAGGGTTATAAAGTTAAATTTCCCTGTTATGCTCGGCTGTTGTGCATTGCTATGGTGTTTTACTGTGCTGTTACTAGGGGTGGCAACGAGCCGAGTTTGAGCGAGCTGAGGGCTAGCTTGGCTCATCTCAGTTGTATGCTAGCTCGGCTCGGCCCGATCGGTCGCTGAACAAGTTACAAAAAATCTCAACTAAGTTTCGCAGAAACTCGAGCTGGCTCGTGCGAGCTCGCGAGCTAGAAAGAGCATAGAAGTCAATCATGTCTTGGATGCGGCGGCCGCCTGGATGGACGAGGAGAGGAGGGTAGGAGGCGGGGACAACGCATTTGACCAGGAAGAGGAGGGAGGCAGTGGTGCCCACCCTAGAGGAGGAGGAGGGAGGCGGCGGTGGCTGGCCGAACGCGGAGAGACTAGACCCAGATCTGGTCTCCTAGAGGCTGAAGGAGGAGGGAGGCAGCGGTGCCCGTCCGAGACTCAGGAGGAGGAGGCAGAGGGTGATGGAGAGAAGAGGGAAAGGGAGAGGGGCGAATCTGCTTTCACCTGGAGCCTATAGGAGGGAGGCGGTGCCGGCATTCGGTCGGGATTCGAGAGGATCGGAGGAGGGAGGCAATGGTGAGGAAGAGGGCATAAGGCCGCTCCCGAGTGAGGATCCAAGGAGATGTGTGGCTCGGGAGTGACGAGCAGAGAAAGTCTGGACGAAGAGGCACTAGGGTTTAGATGGGCCAGCCTATTTGTGACTAGATATTTTCTTTCAGTTGAACGAGCTCACGAGCCAACTAAGTCCTGGCTTGGCTTGGCTCATTTTCTGACCGCTCTAGAAAAAAAAAAGCTCGAGCTTGGACTCGTTTACCTACAAGCCGAGCTCGAGCCGAGCCAAAACCAAGCTTGCTCCTGAGCAGCTCGCGATCTGCAAGCTAAATTGCCTGCCCTAGCTGTTACAAACCGGACAGTTGAAGGGCCGCGAGTCCAAGGAAAGCATCTGAAACAAGTCAAGTGAATCAACATGCTGGCCTTTCGTTAAATTCAGAGGAACATTTAGGATTATTAGTGTTAAGGAATCAGTACAGGTTGGTTTTGGTGCTTTAAGTCAATATTGATCTTTATTGCTAATTAAGTACACACATGAAGGCTACCAGGAAGTGCTAGTTCGTTACTTTTTCATCGAAAAGCTAATTCGTTAATCTACTGATTAGTGTCTAGGGCCTATTTGAGTCTTCTAAGTGGTTCTTTTTTTGGGTGAAGAGAAACTTGTCATTTTTAATTCTTGGGTTCAGTAATTCCTCTATAACTTAAATAACTCAATAAAAGCTTTAATTATTCTTTTAGTTACTGATTTTTTTGTTGGATTTCACTCCACCATGGATGAAAACTACTAATTCATTGGGTCTACAACCATCTTTGATGTGCTTCTAACGAGCTAATTTTTGTTTTTTTTCTTCTAGTTTTCCATTGATCTCCTACATCTCACCAATTAAGTAATCCACCACATTCATCTCACTTTTGGTTAGGAGATGCAGGAGCTACGCAAGGAGGGGTATCACCCTTTCTGTTTATCCACTCATAGGAAATAGATTGTGACGAAGCAAGTTGCTTAGAATAGCTACCTCTTCATTCAAGAAATTTTGATCTTGTGTGATCAAACTTTAGGTGATTGATGCTTTTGTAGATATGTGATGTGAGCTGAAAATCTAGCATCACACCACTGTCACTCCATCTGAGAAAGGAAACACCTTGTTGTGAATCTTCTCCCTGATATCTCAGTCCTAAAGCTTTGGCCATCTCCTGATAGGTTATTTGGTATCTTCTCTTGTTGAGAAAGCAATAAACTCACATTGTCATCATCATCATAAACTCCATCACAATGTCATCCTCACCAAAATCAAGATAATCTCTTCACAAACCTAAGGAGGTTTTAAGCTATACAATGTCCCCCTTTTTGTGCATGATTACAACATTCTAAATTCTAAGTATACTTAGAAAAAATGATTAAATATGCAATGGATAGACAATAAGAGCAATTGATTCAATAGATAAATAATTATAAGCAAATGATAAAAAATAGTTCTAAGCCCAAAACACAAAAGCACGAACATTGTGATGGAGCCATGATATCTTTGTGATAAAGCTGTTCAAGATTAAGAATGTTTTTGTATGAACTTAGGAGTTGAGATGAGTTCATCTAGATATAGACAGTTTTAATGTTCTTTTGATTTAAGAGGGGTTTGAGATGATTTTGGAGTTGTCAAAGCTCGTTTTCCATAGATGCACTTTGGTTCAAGGTTTTAGAGTATTTTACAAGTGTTTAGAGCCTTTGGTTAGAGTTTTCAGAGCAGGCTTAGTGGTGTCGTATGGTGTGAAGGTACCAGACAGCAACCTGTAGCATCTTTTCCAGTAGGTTTTGTGCAGGTGTTGTGCACCCTGTATGGTATGGGGTATCTGACGGTGTAACGTCTGGTTTTTTCTAGTAGCGTTTCAGTTGCTCCTGTGCATGCCATATGGTATGGGGTACCAGACAGTGTGCCATCTGTTTTTCCAGAAGAGGTTTGATCCGGTGAAGACGCGCGTATGGTACGGTGTGCTAGATGGCTCTGTCGTCACATCTTTTCTAGTAAGGGTGTTTAGGGTCCTGGCACACCGTATGGTACAATGGTACTATATGGGGCTGCTTTCTGTTTTGCCTCTCTAAGAAGCATCGAATAGAACGACAAGGGCCATACCATGCGGTAACCCCTTCTGTTTGTAACATACCCAAATTTTGTCCTATTTTTAGCATGAATTTTTTTTTTTCGTGAAAATTCATTTTTAAGTTTCTACAATCACCCCTCAAATTCTTGGAATTTTTCAAATTGATCTCTATTTAATCCTTAAAGAAAATACCTCATCTCTATTTTTCCACAATTATTTATTCCATAAAATAATAAATATTATTTCATATTTGGATTCTCCACATTTTTTAGGTTTTTAAAAATTTATTTTATATTTTTGAGCTTCCTATAACTTTCTATGAATTTTCAAAGCCCTAAACAAATTCTGGACATTCTTTTCCCTTTTAAATTTTAGACTATCCTTTTTGGGTAAGTACCGGAGTACGCCTTCCCTTTTGGGAAATACGTCTCCACTTAAGCCACCTCTGCCCTTCCTCTCACTGATAGCCGGGCCCCACATGTCAATCCATTTCTCTCACTGACAAATGGACCCCATGTGTCAGTCTCTTAACATTAATCCAATAGCACCCACCGTTCATCTCCAATCCAACGGCGCATGCCGTTTCTTCCTCCTCTCGCCGCGCCACCTCTGCTCAAACCGCCCGCACCGCCACCGCCAACCGGAACTCCTCGCCACCACCACACCCGACCGTCTTTTGCTTCGTTTTTGCTCGCACGAGATAGCCCTTCGCTACCAACTCCACCCGCCACCTCTCCATCCTCATCCCTCCGCGACAGCCCACCAATCCGCCACTGCTAGCTCACACCACCACTGCCGCCATGAGCTTGCAATTTCATAGCTGGCATTGCATCCTTGGCCTATAAAAGCCCCCTCCCAATGCCGCATCACCCCAAACCTCCTCCTCCACCCCTCCATTTTCCTCTCTGCCGCCCTGAATCTTCCCCAGCGTCGCTGTCTTCCTCGACTCCGATGAATCCCTTCACCACTGTTGCAGTTCTCCATTGGCCCCAACCACATTGTCCGGCCACCTCGAGCCAACCCAAACCACACCGAGACCTCCCCAGGTATCCTCGAGCTCCCAATTTCATGATTTTGCCCTCAATTCCTCATTGCCAACATCAGATTCAAGACCGCCGACCTCCTCCGCCGCCCCCCTGTTTTCCCTTTCCTCACACGCCTCTTCGCCCAACCTATTAGCCGCTTCGTTTCCACACCCGTGCGCGTCCTCTCTCTCTCTCTCTCTCTGCGCACCGGGTCCCACCCGTCAGCCATTGGCGCAAATAATTGGGCCAAGCCCAGTGCTGTAGCCCAATAGGGTTAAATATCCCTTTTAAATTCCTTATAACGTTCAAGCTTTTGAATTTTATTTCAAACATCAAAACCTTTTCAAAAATTAAAAATTCTCAAAAATCTAAAATGAGGTATAGAATTTTATAAAAATATAACATTCCATATTTTTATAAAAAATAATTCAAATAAATTCATTTTCTCACTTTCTTATATATAAAAGCATTTAAAAATTTCCTAATTAATTTCTAAAATTATGAAAAATGCTAAAAATATATTTAAAAATATTATAGCACCAAATAATTCAATAAAAAATTTATATTCAATTTTTCATCTCTATATCTTTGACAAATTCTATCTCGGAACTCCGGCAATCTTTGTCGTCGACCTCGTTCTCTGGAAATTTGTCGATCCACACTTAAATTCACACGTACACCAGTATTAGCTTCATGCTACCAGAAGCAAATGCCCATTTTTACAATAACATCCCTACCCTTTTCCCTTTAGAAAATATTCTCAAATTTCTAGAAAATCATACAGTCCATCACCTTTCCAAACCAAGTTTTTCATGTATTTTCATCATTTCATGCATCATGCTTCTCCAATTCTTATTTGGATATTTATTGGAATTTCTTTCCTCTTTATGTGTTTGCAACGTATAGACGATGAATTAATCGCCTCAGGATCTCTTGAACAAGAATATCCGGGAGATACTTTTGAGCTCGATCCGACTACCATCCGACTACCAAAGAAGGCAGGTTTTCCTATCCTTGAAGCATATTGAATTCCTAAATTTCTTTATTAACTTATTTATCACATTAATTTCTAGTTATTTATTTGTGAAATACCATTATTTGAATTATTGTATTTGCCGTTTTATGTAGAATAGTTAAACCAAGCTAACAACCAAAAGCCTACCTAAAATGGATAAACTTGACAATACCCTAGCATAAGAAAATCTAGATATGTGGATATTTCAACAGGTAGGACAAATATCATCATTGTCATATAGACATTGTGATATACAGGAGATCGGAAAAATTGAAAAGTATAGGCATAAATTGCCAGAATGGTAATTGCATGGACAAGGTATTGCTTTAGTGTTTTCACAATACTGAGCAATTGGAATGCTGGCCAAGTGGCACTAGTAGAAAAATGGTGATCTATGACGTCCGAAATACATCATGAAAAACTCCCAAAACGTCATTGTTCTACTTCTGTGACGAATTTGTGACGAAACAAAAACCGTCATCTATCTCGCGTCACATTTGTTACACAATGACGAATCGTGTTATTTCATCATAGAATGGGCAACAATCTATGACGAAGTACAAAACCCTCACTGAATAGGTCTCTTCTATGACGAGGGAAATTTGTTATTGATATGTGCCATTTCGTCACAAATCACATACTCGGCCGTCCGATGCCACATCACCGGCCAGCGTGTCAAATGACATGGCAAGTTTAGTGACGAACAATTTCGTCATATATGAATGCCTCACCACATCATCGGCCAGGGTGTCAGGTGAGGTGGCATGTTTAGTGACGAATAATTTCGTCATAGGTAGAAGCCACGTGGACATCAATTTCATCATTGAACATGTCTATGCCACGTCATCGGCTAGAATGTCAGGTGACGTGGCATGTTTAGTAACGAATAATTTCGTCATAGATAGATGCCACATGTCCATGTTTTTCGTCACTTACAGAATTACATTCACAATCCATAGCCCATTCCCAGAATTACATGAACACTTATGGCCCAATCCACAAATTTAACATTATAGAATTACATTTAGCCTATTCCCAATTCATCATCACATAATCATATTCAGCACATTAGCAAAGGTACCAATTGGAACATATATATTATATTAAACATAGCAGCAGATATAAGATTAAGTGTTTGACCAATGCATAGCAACATTGTGTCAGCAAGTCACAAGCATTCATCACAAAGTTTAATAGTTTCTAACAGAAATTCACCAACACAAAATAAAAAGCACTGCAAGCAAGTACCAACCTAGAGCAAAATATGGTATATCATGTCAAGTCAGTGGGATTGACTTGCATAGCTCAAGAGACGACGAAGAATTGCATTACTTTCCTCCTGTCTCTTCCTACTTTCCTCCTGACCCCTCCTAACTTCTTCCAATCCTCTTTGGGTTGACATAATTGCTTCTTCTCCCTTTTGCTTCAATTCTTCAAGTTCCTTGCGAAATGAAGCTGTTTGTTGTCTCTCCTTATCAAGTTGTTCCTGAAGTTCTTTTTCAGTGGATGACTTAGTAGTTTTTGGATATGTTGTCTCTAAGCCAACATTCTTCAAAAATTTGCTGCTGCTTGCACCACTCTGGCTGAGAACCATGGAAACAACCTCTGTAGTGGATGTTGGTGTTTGACCATCTGCAGCAAGCTGCATCATTTCTTCCATTTGAGCCTAAATTATCAAAAGAAGCAAAAAGTGAGCAATTATTTGCATAGGTTTTAGTAAATAATTATTTTTCATAAGAAAGAAAGAAGGTACATACTGAAGAAAAGAATAATGAACATAAGATTGAAGTATTATATGCATATTCTGAAATGTAAATATACTAGACATTAAGAGTTAATTTTATAAAATGTGCATGTACTTGAAATTCTAGGCAAAGCAGTAGCAGAAGTATCAACCATGAGCATGTTCTTTGGTTCATCTAATAGGTCAGACTTAACAGGCAGATGACTTATATTGCCTGTAAATCAATCTAGTTGACAGAGCTACTAATTCACTAGTCACAGCACTAATACTTTTTGCACTAAAATTAGTCTTAACACACATCCCAGATTACTGAGCACTTAATTCCAGAATTTTGCAATTAGTCTTAACACACATCCCAAATCAGCTTTTAGTGCTGAAATGGTAAGAGCACACTATTCCTGGTTTTAAAAACATGTAAATACTAGAGGCAGACTGCAGTCTTAGAACTAGCTACCAGTGTTTTTTGGCAGGAAGACCTCACTAGCACAACAAACAACAACCTGAAAATTATACCTAGCTTGCTGAACTTTCTGCACTTGTGCTAAACATCCAAGGAAAAGTTGTACAAGTATACTAGAGTAACTTAGTTCAAATACCAAAAACCATCTTAGCTATAAAAATTGATAGCAGGTAAGCTACTGGAACTGTCTTGTTGCACTTGTTTACACCTACCAATAGCATTATTGATAATTGTACAAATAAAACTGCTGGTACCCTATTTCAGATTTGTGAGTCCATTTCTAGAGTAGAATGGTACAAACTTATATTTCTACCATGACTTAATCCAGTGTAAATTTTATCCCCCAATCATACCATATTTATCCCTAAACCCAAATCCCGTAATACCAAATAATGCCATATCCTTATTCCCTAATCATGCCAAAACAGATCGGTTGTAGCACCCAATCCCGAAACCCTAGCCGCCACAAGCGCCAACAGATCATCACAGAGCAAGGGAAGGAGAGGAGAAGAGGTTCCTGCCGTAGGGCCCCAAGCCGGGGAGGGAACCGCGCCGTGGCTGCCTTCCGCCGGTGCTGCCGCCAACGGCCGCCGCTCGCCGCGCGCCTGCAGCCCGCGCGCTGGAGCCGCCGCCTGCCGTCGCCCTCCGCCGCCGCCCACCGCCGCCGGGCCGCCGCCGCCGTCCGCCGACCGGAGTCAAGCCACCGCCGCCCCCATCTCTTCTCTCTCCCCCTTTTTCTCTCTCTCTACTGCCTTTGTTGTTTCTCTGCGCGTGCGCGTGAAGGAAGTAGAGGCAGCTAGCCTCTTTAATCTCAGTCCTGTCAGAAGTCTGGTCAACTGGGTACTGTTCATATGAACAGTACTACTTCATCTTTTTATATCTTCGAAACCATAACTCCGATTCGCGTCAAACCAATTTTGTTGATCTTCTTTTAACCTAATCTACCTCCTGTATTTATTTCATATTTTTCTGAATTTTATTTGCTGCTGTTGATTCGTCGGTGCCTTATTTTACGTATAGACGTCGCAGAGGAGTCCGGAGGGGAGTTAGCTGCCGGTTGTCAAGGAATGTTCTACTTGGATCAAGGTGCAGGCTAGATTCATATATATATTTGGTGGAGGAGGCGTTTAGGCGAAGTGGACGTGGGGCTTTGTGGAGGCGGTGGCTGGATTAGCTGCATTCCTTGGCAAAAATTTGTGCGCCAAAATTTTTGCGAAGGCGGCAAATGCCATTTTTGGAAGTTTGGCTTGAGATTTCAAATTTTCAATACCGATTTTTTATTTTTAAATGATTTATCAAAGAAATTGGTCTATTTATTGAAGAAATCGACCGATTTATCAAAAAAAACAAGCGATTACATACAAGCATATATACTACCGGTGACATATTATTCAATACACATATATTTAAGGGTAACAAAGAAAATGAAATGTCTATTGTTTTGTTATAATAAAAAAAGTACATCTCAATCAACTTAAATTTAGCTCTACGACTACCTAGAAGATCATGTAAGTCAAATAAATTCATCTAAACTGATTTTTGCTGCTTGATTCAACTTTCTTAAAAAAAAGAATCAGTTGTTTTCTTCCTCTTCATGGCTATCAAGTATTAATTTGTCCTAACATTAAAACAAATCTAATCAATCTCTTCGGATGCCACATGCACACGTGAGATAGTGGGCCCACATCTGTCCACGTTGGATGGACATACGTCCCTTCTGTTTATGACGAAAAGCATATCGTCACAGGTAGGGATACTACATGACGGCAGTCCCACTGAACATATTTCTGCTATCTATGATGATTTATTATGTTGTTTTATGATGAAATGTCATGTTTCGTCACTAAATTCTAGGGGGCGAGGACGCAGGATACATTCCATGACGAATAGAAAACAATCGTCATAAAAGCGTGCCTATTTATGATGAAAATTCGCAACGTCATGACGTTTTCGTCACTGATAAGCACAGTCACCGGTAATGATCGTGTGGAGGTCAAGCATTTGCCAGGTTCTAGGATATTGGACCAAGTGATTTACATGTTACCCGCGGTGTTTGTGCGGAGGCCAATATCGCCAAGGTTTTTCCTTAATGTTTGTGCGTTGTGCAAAACATTGCAAAACTTGGACTATTTTGAATAGAATTGACATAAATACCATCCACCCGTATTATCGGCCATTTTAGGGTAAAGCTGGGCAGGTTCTGCAGAGCTGATGACAAAATTATTAATGAACCTTACTTCAGATATATGAAGTTATGTTAAATTGGGTGACGCCTATTCTATTCAAATAAATTAATGAATTTTAAGAAAAGATAATGGTTGTCAGATGAGTTAAGTATGGAGAAAGGAGATAATGATTTATAAATTTATTTAAATGTTTTAGAAAATAATTTTGAAATGTTGATGCTAAGTTTTAAAATATTGCATTCTATACCACGTTAAAATAGGACTTTACCCTTTTTTGAAACATTTTGCATATAGTTAATATTTTTTTGTCCTATGGAAACCTGTAAGTATGGCTAGTACTTACCCACATTATTTGGACAAACTATCTATTTCTTTGAATAGGACTCACTTTCTACTCAAAAATGGATATCTATGGCAAAGACTAGAGTTTGTATAGGACTGATGTCTAGGGCTTACCTTATGCTCAGGTCTTTCCTGTGGTATATGGGCATATATTTTTCTTTTTCTATTATGAATTACCAGGTTGTATCTTCATTTCCGTTGTAAAATATTTGTAACTTGTAATAAAGATAAGTAGGTTGTACTATTTCTGAATGCAACTAAAATCCTGGACCGTTGGCATTCGGGGCATTTTCTGGTAAATCTTTACTAGGACTTGGTCCCCACAGTGTTGTATGGTACGGCATATGCCGTATGGTATGGCAACTCCGTGGGATTCCTGTTTCTAGGTCCCAATGGCTAGTTTTTGGGTGTGACCTATTTAAGGACTTAATGTACCCTTTGTCTCATGCTGATTCACTCCGTATGCTATTCTAAAGTCTATTTGAGTGAGAGCCACAAAAAACTATGGTTTCTATCTTAAAGTGAGTTCATGAGAGCTTGAGTGGCATGTCTCCTTGTGTGCTTCTATGGAAGGCTTGATTCGACAAGATCAAGTTATCTCTAACTTGTTACTCAAGTTTCTTACTTTGGAGTTTATACTTGGTGATCTATCAAGGAGAAGCTTAAGTTTGTGAGAGACTCTAAGTGGTTATGAAGATTGGAGTCCACCTACCAGAGTGATGAAGGGATATCCCGAGTGAAATCGGAGCGATACTCCTATTCGTGAAGAGTGCTCCAACGAGAAGTAGGGAAAGAAAAGACTTTTTTGAACCTCGAGAAAAAATCCGTTGCCTCTTGTCTCCTTTACTTCTTACATTTACTTTTCCTTTTTTTTTATATATATGTGTCTTGTTTAGTTCATGTATCTGGCTATAGAAAAATTTAATCTTGTAGTTAAATTTAAAAGTAAACTGAAAATTTTTTAAATTTGTTTAAGCCCAATTCACCCCCTCCCTTTTGGCCCCTTGGATCCTTTCAGAAAGGTTAGCAGCTTTTGTTTCAAAAGACTGCATGTTCAAGACCAAATTAGACTTGTCGTGCTGCTTGACATGAGCTTTAAAGACAACAACTTGAATCCAAGTATACGGATGTTCGCATAAGACAATTTAGAGCTTGTTGGTGAAGTCATATTCTTCAAGCTAGAGTTTGTAAGAGTTTGTGTTTAATATGTGTATGAATAGAATTACAATTGGACTCTAAGTTGTAATAGGCAGTGTATGTTAAATTTTAAGCTGGAGACTATACCTGAGTCCTATATAAATGGGGTACTACCAATGTAACCCATAACAACAAAAGTAGCAGTATAGGTGCATAAGGGGCCGGATAACCGGTATGCTACGATGTTGAGAATGAGCGCCTATAGTCATACCCATGTTGGCAAGCGTCGAACTGTATTACAAAATATCGTGCCTCCGGTGTTGTTCCCGGATCGCATCTCGTTTAATCCTAATATTATGTAGCACGTTGTTGAAAATATCACCCACAGATATAGGCGAGCGCCGAACCGTGTTACAAAACATCGTGTCTCCGGTATCGTTCCTAAATCACATTCCATTTAATCCTAACATTCTCTAACACGTCGTTAAAATATTACTCAGTAAACGTTTATACAACTAATATAATAACTAGATTTTCATAACAAACACAAATTGTAGAACCGTTGACTATGCAATTTCCTCACCATAATTTTTTAGAAAACATGTACTAGTAGCTAGCTAGGTAATTAGCCATGCAGATGTACCTGCACACCACCCCATTGAGCATTGGTTGACCCCTATCTTTGACCAGCTTCTCTGCGGCCTAGTACTAAGGCCCTGTTTGGCACAGCTCCAGCTCCCAGCTCCACCTCAGAGCTGGAGTTTGTAGGTTAAAATAAAGTGACTTAAGTTTATATTTTTAGTTTAAAATATAAATAAGATGACTCACATACACATCCTCAATGTATCCACAACTCCAGCTCCATGAATTTCTGGTGGAGCTAGGAATAGGGTGCTCCACCAACTCTACCAATTTGGTGGAGCTGGAGCTATGCCAAACAGGACCTAAATTAACTTTTTTTTAGAAACCTAATTAACCAACATGTAGTTAGTACCTAGAGCAGAGTGTGTGATGCATTCTCACGTTACGTTCCACGCATATGCCACACTAATCCATAGTTTCCTCGGCTGCAAACAACGGACTCGCGGAACGGCTCGATCGTCTCTATGGGCGCCTCTTCTTCCCTACCCAGTCGCTGCTGCCTAGTGATCAACCTACGAAGCCTGCTGCAAGCTGATCCCACTCATTAATGTATAGTTTAATCTGATGTTTACTCTACACACGGTGGCACCTGACAAATTCTAATCAACCCGATTTACTTATTAATACCATTATTACGATGGGATCGAAGTTGTACGGAAATTAGATGCACACGGTTGCATGCTTAGCCCCAGCTCTTTTCAGCTTAATCTAGTATGAAAAAGTTGTGCGCCTTTTATATAGGGTTTGGAGAGTCCAAAAAATTATTAAAAAAATAGTTTTAAGAGCTTTAGAAAAACCACTAAAGATATTAAAAAATAGGTACAAAGTGATACAGCGTTTGATTTATAAAAAAAGATAAATTTTTAAATATATCTTTTAATTTTAATTTAAGCCGAAAAGAAATGTATGACGGTCGACAGTATATACATTAACAGACTAACAGTTGAGCCGTACCTCGATACTCTGTATGTCGATCGCCACCGGCCGAAGCCTAGTGGCAACGGCTGCACTGTCAGCCGTCGACATTGAGGTTCCGTCAGCCGTGATGCCTGTAGGGACGATCAATATTGACTGTTTAGGATTGGGCCATGTGCACTATTAATATCCAACGTATGCTTAGTGTCGACGGCTTGGCCATCGCGGAAAACGCTTTTTGTCTGTATTTTCGTTTTCCTCCGTTGATATGAGTTGCACCGTTTGCTTACGCAATTAAAAGAGACATTCACAGCTAGCTGCCTAGCTCCATATTGATTAGGGTGGGTTCTTTTCAGCTTTTCTTATCTACTTATTTGCCTGGATCTCGTCACTTCGAGAATTTTTCGAGGTAGCCTCGAGAGCCGGTTGGCCTTCAATTTTAGGGTTTAGAGAGCTTATAGACACGCCTCTTTGCCCTGTTTCTTTCGGTGTAAACCGGCGGTCGGCCTTTTTACTACAATACCCCTTGATATTTTTATATGATTTTTTTGTGTTATAATTTCCAAAGATTTTTTTCGAACCTTTGATTAGTTCTTCTCAAAGATTTTTAAAAAAATTTTAATTATCTTTTTAGACTCATTAAACTTTTTTCAAAGACTTATAAATTTGCTAAAGTAAACCGCCAACGGCCAGTTTTCGCTGAAAGAAACAGGCCTTAGTTGCACTCAATAATACGTGATGCCCGGAGGTTGGAAGACGATTACGCGCGGAACCGCCGTTTTATTTCCACTGATATTATATGCTAATGCCCCCTGGTTATAATTAACAAGGTTTTGTGTTTTGAGCCTTTTGACTAGATAATGCATTATTCATGCGCTGATGGCCAGATATGCTGTACTTTTATATGTGGTTGACCCCCGCTAAACATTGCTATGATTAATTAAGCCTATAATTGAACATCTAACACGCTGCTTAACTGCGGAACGAACTGTCTTGCGTGTTTATATGGTTAATACAACTCTACCCTCATGAACTGCACAACTATATTTTCTTAAAGGGTAATGCTACCCAATGTTGTACCGTTGGGGCAATCCCAACGGTACAACTAGTGTCACATGGTTTTACGTGGTTTCATCGGGTGGACCCTGCTATTGAGTATAGTATTATGTGGTTTTATCTGGTGAACCTCATAGTTAAAATATTGTTCCATGTGGTTTCATCATGTGGTCTCCACCGTCGAAGTATGGTTTTACATGGTTTTATCATGTGGGCCCACCGTTGAAGTATGGTTTCATGTAGTTTTATATGGTTCATTAGGTCGGCCCTATCGTCGAAATATGGTTCCATGTGCACTACTACATAAATGCTTATTCTTGACACCTCATCACTGGCAGATTTGTCTAGAACCGTCAGTGACGTGGCTCACCCCATTCTGTTTCGCCCAACAGCCCGAAAAAACGCTAGTGATACTGAACCGCCAGTGATAGGAAAACATATCACTGGCGGTTCTATAAGAAAACCATCGGTAAAAATATCACTGACGGTTTAATTCTATAACCGCCAGTGATAGTGAACCTATCGCTCTTGGTTCTATAAGAAAACAGTCAGTAAAAATATCACTGGCGGTTCATAACTTTTTTCATACGAGTTCGGATGAAAATAAATTTTATATGTAAATTGTAGTTCTCGACGAGATCTACAAACTTTGTAGTTGATATGTTTTCCATTTGAAGCAATATAGATGCCTAAATAATCATTACAAATTTAAAAAATTTATAACTTATTCAAATAAAGTCGGATAAAAACAATCTTTACATGAAAACTGTAGCCTTCAACGAGATATACAACTTTGTAGTTGAAAAATTTTCTATTTAATGTCATTTGCATAGCTAAAAAGTTATTAAAAGATTCATAAAATAAGCCTTAAATGATATGCATATCCCATATAGATTGAAAGATGTTAATGGGTGAGATGGTTAGGAGAACTAGATTGGAGGCAAGAGGTCTTAAGGTTATATATAGGTTATGCGCACTTTAAATTTCACATACAAAAAAGATATTAAGGTTATATATGCAGTAGTAGATGGTATAGGGTGCTATCCCAGTCAAAATGATATTTTTAAATCAAATTTTACTTTCTAAAACTGTGTTTTCGAACACCCTCATCTGTGGCCATTCTAAACTAAAACCGCTAGTGATAATACTATCACTGACTAAATAATATTTTTAAATCAAATTTTACTATCTAAAACAGTGTTTTCGCTATCCTAGTCAAAATGATATTTTTAAATCAAATTTTACTTTCTAAAACTGTGTTTTCGAATGCCCTCATCTGTGGCCATTCTAAACTAAAACCGCTAGTGATAATACTATCACTGACTAAATAATATTTTTAAATCAAATTTTACTGTCTAAACAGTGTTTTCGAACACCCTCATCTGTAACGGTTCTAAACTAAAACCGCCAGTGATAATCACTGACGGTTCGAGAACCACTAGTGATAATCTCCTATTATTACTGTTGCTTAATCTGTAGCGGTTCGAGAACCGCCAGTGATGTGATTTTCTGTACTACTGGTGGTTTCATCATGTGGAGCCCGCTATTGAAGATGGTTTCGCCAAGTGGGCCTCGCTTGAGTTGTTTGTCCTCTGCCTGCACAGTTGGAAATCCCCACAATACTATAGCGTTGGCTAGTAATTATGTTTCTTTTACGGACACAACTGCTTTTAAATCGCCAAAGAGGCCAGGTAATTTATCGGAATTTAGAATTTTAATTAGGGGTGTGAGATCGCTGATTTTGCACCTTAGTGGAATATTTTCCTATCAAAGATGAGGAGGGGAGAGAAAACTACACTTCTTCCTTTTAATTATATAGATCAGAGTTGTACAACGGATACATTCATGTGCTGTAATTAATATTTAGTACATCGATCTTGCAATTGTGCAGCCAATTAATCCACTAATTATGAAATAATTTTGTGAATATATAACACTCCTTAGTTAACCAGAAGCCGGCCACACGTAAGTACGGATCGAGCCGGTTTGCCAATTCCAGGAACAAGAAAATCCGATTAACAAAAATAAACACGTAAGCTAAAAAAACAAAAATAAAGGCGTGGGTCCATAATGTCAGAAGCCTCCTGCTCCGCCTTTTTATACGTGGAATCAGTTTGGCTGCAGCGCTAGTCCGCTACCCTCTCGTCTCCTTCCTCAGTCCCCCTCTCCCTCCCACATAGCCAAACTTAGACGTGAAGCGGCCGTCGTCGTGATCGATCTTGATCCGTACGTCGTCATGGAACCGCCCAAGAAGCAGCCCACCGTAGCAGCAACGACGTCGCAGCCGGCGAAGAAGAAGCCGACGACGCTCCTCGACGCGTACGAGGTGGAGTGCATCAGGCGGGAGCTGGAGAGGCTCCTCCTCGAGCAGAACGCCGGCGAGGGCGGCGTGGCGGAGACACCCGGCAGCGGCCACCACCACCACCACCACCACCACCGGCACCGCGTCAGCAGCAGCAAGAAGACGATCGCCAAGAACGCCGGCATGGGCGCCACAGCCAGCAGCGACGCCGTGGCAGAGACGTCCATCAGCTGCCACCACCACCTCCACCGGCACCGCAGCAGCAGCAGCAGGAAGAAGACGAGCGCCAAGAACGGTAACCCCGCGCCGGCGCCGGCGCCTCCGGCCAACAAGAAGGGATCAGGCCGCGGGGTGCGGTTGCTGGGGAGGCACGCGGTCGCGATATGCGGCACCGCCGCGCCCGTGTCATCCGCCGGAGCCCCTAGCCGGAGACGGCGGCGCGAGGGACGGGGCTTCCTGGAGGTGGAGAAGGTGTAGCATAGATGGGTGTTAACGTCTACTTTTTGTCGTGCGTGGTTAGTGGAGTAGCAAGATAAGGGTTGTTAAAGATTCGTTTGTGTAATTTCAGGAGCTATTGTCTCATGGTGTTTCCAATTGCGTTCCTTGCATAATTACGTCTCCACAATGACACCATGCTAGTGCTTTTGAACATTGCAAAGAAGTTCATGATAATTTTTTTCGGTTGCTTTATTTTATACTAGGATTGATACTCCTGTGTGATCCGAGATCATGTTTGGAATGAAGGGATTCATAGAGAAGAGAACTGTTTAAACTAGATGTACTTGAAGGGTTATGTGTGTGTGTTAAAAGAGGGTTAAAAGAGAACTGTTTATATACGTTTTGCTTTTGCTTTTGCTTGTGAAGGATCGTGTGTGCAAACCTGCAATTGTCGGTTTTATTCATCCGCTTTCTCCTCAAGCGGTGCACGTATTGCAGCAACCGATGGCGCGAAGAGAATTTCTCCATTTCGTTAAGACGTTGCCACCAAACATGGAAACAGACATGATATCGCACGACAAGCCCATGCATCGAGATGAGCCATTTCATTCAAGAGGAGAATAAATAGAGAACAGAGAGACAGTTAGACAAGAACAAGGAGGGTGGGTTAGGAGGTATTAGGAACGGCCCCGTCCCCACAGATATTACAAGCTCAGGATGGCGGCGGTCTGTCCCCACAGGCGGACATCTTCTCTAATAGTAGCAGTTAGCTGCGAGGCGGGGATGCTACACTATTGGAACAGGCGACGATTACGCTCTTTTCAGATATTCCAAATGGTGTAGATTACCAGCCCGTTGAAGTCACGCTTCGTTTCCTTAGGCATGGAAGAAACTGTGTTCAGGCACCATTTAGTGAAGCTTAAGCTGCTCTAGAGGGTTGGAAAGGCCTAACTGTAGGATCTTAGGCTCTCCTCCCACACCAAGACAAAGTAGGGGCAGTGGACGCACATGTGGTCGATCGTCTCTGGATTGATTGAGCATAAGGGGCAAGTAGTCTGATGTGGCTAGCCTTTGGCCGCTAGAACGTCAGCAGTGTTCGATTCTTCCATGCATTAGCGTTCACGTGAAGAATTTGCACTTGTTCTCTGTGTTTACCTTTCAGATGGCCACGGATGAATTAATCATGGAATCCAGAACCACGGATTGATCTTGCTCAGCATTTTGCCACGACGCGAGCACAGAAGCAAATGTGGTTAGCAACGTTCCAGGGAGCACTGATTGACTGCTACAAACTTGCAATTAAAGAGGTTGCGTAATTCGTGGCTGGCAGACGTACGTTGATGGTGCCCGGCCTCCAACACCAGCAGTATTTAGTTTCCAATAGATCCTAGCGTGCACGATCAGTCCGGAAGCCCACGAACAAAGCAGATGGTCCTCTTTCCTGCGTCATGACTCATGCGTGACATGCGTCTATTGAGGGGACATTTTTTATTTTTTGAGAGGGTCCTTGAGGGGACTGGTGTGCTGGATAGGGTGGAAACGATCCATGTTCGAGTGAGCTAGGGGTTGGCTTGGCTCAGATCGGCTTGGCTCGATTTATTCATCACCAAGCCGAGTCGAGACGGGGCTCGGTGGAACGACCAAGCTAAAAACTAGGCTTCGCAGGACGTGGAAAGCTTGTGAGCCAGAGATCAAGAGGACGGGGAAGAGGCCTTCACTGTCGCAACCTTGGCCTTGGCCCTTGGTGTTATGCGCCTTGAGCTCGTCGTGGAGCCATAGGGCCAGTTGCAGCTATTGTCAGCTCGTTGTTGTTGACGAAAGGAGCAAGGCCCCTACCGGCACCATGGAGGAGAAGAAGGAGGTCGCCGTAGAGGAAGGGACTGTGCTCATGGCAGCACCCACACGGCGTCGCCTCCGCTCACCGCTTGCGCCGTAGCTCACCACGTCATGGCTTGTGCCGCCGCCGCCGGAAGTGACACCGGAGTTGGAGGGAGAGGGGAAGAGAGAGGAAGGAGAGAGGTAGTTTAAGGAAGAAGGAAGAAGAGGGCAAAATGGTCAAAAAATTGTCATGCCATCATCTAAGTTGAAAACATGCTTTGATATTCGTACAATGGCATGATTAAATTTTACAATGAGTAGTGGTAGATATATAATTTTCGATTAAACAGTGGCAATTCTCGATATAGACAATTGAGCAGTGACATCTATCAATTAACCCTTTAATATATGATCATTTCTAAAAAAAGGTTAACTCGTGCCACCACGAGACATTCTTGGCTTTAGGCGCATTAACAAAGCAGATGTGCTTAGGTTCTTTTTTTCGTGATTTAAGAGTTTTTTTATTTGAGAGAGTACCTGTAGCCGGGCACACTCACGCAACACACCTCGACACATCATACACACGCGTATCTACTGTTACGCAACCTCGCTATCGGGTGTAGTCCGGGGTTGCCTTACAGACCTAAAAACTAAGGAACAGGGAGACACATAGTAGGAAGAACGGCGGCTATTCTTTATTCTCTTCTCTTGTGTACAATGGGTGGAACATCTCCTCCTTTTATAATGCTGCTCTAGGTTTCGGCATGGGCCAATACTGAGCCTTCGTGGACCGGTTTCTTAACACTCTCCCTTTGGCCTTTGCCGCGAGATGCATATGCCTCATTAAAACTCCATAAAAACCCAGTGAGAAAAATTTAGAGAAAGAGTACATAGCATACGCCTTGTGCTGCACAAATTGCCAGGTTAAAAACCTTAGGTAAGAAACTTCTATGAAAACTCACCAAGGGAAAAAAGAGTACAATTCATTCAATTTTCAAATTGTCTTCATGACATTCCTTTTGGTACTTAAACTACATGTCTAAGATTTACTTTGGAGTATGTGAACATTCTCCCCCTGAAATCTGCACTTCTCTAAGTCTTCTCATCCCAATTCCCTTTACTCACATTTCAAAAGTAGATGCCGGAAAAAACTTAGTGAATAAATCAGCAAAATTCTCACATGACTTAGTGTGCAATAACTTGATCTCGTTCATCTTATGCATTTCGTGAGCATAAAATAATTTGGGGTTAATATGCTTCGTAAGGTTGCTTTTCACATAACTCATCTGCATTTGAGCAACACAAGCTGCATTGTCTTCATAGATTATTATGGGGGTTTGCTCAATATTTAGTCCACGTGACTTACTGGATGCAGTGAGCCATTCTTCGAAGCCACGCACATTCTCGAGAGGCTTCATACAGGGTAATTATTTTAGAGTGGTTTGTAAAAGTTGACACAAATGTCTACTTGGACGATCTCCAGGAAATGACCATCCCACCATAAAGAAAAACATATCCGATTTGTAACTTGCCAATATGCGGGTCAGACAGATACCTTGCATCTGCATAGCCAACAAGATTCAATTTTTTATTCCTTCCGTAAAACAAGCCAAGATCTTTGCTTCCTTGAAGGTATCGAAAGATGTCCTTGATCCCCTTCTAATGTCTTTTGGTTGGCTCTGCACTATACTGAGCCAGCAAATTCACGACGAACGCAATGTCCGGCCTAGTGCTGTTCGCAAGGTACATGAGCGCACCAATTGCACTTAAGTATGGGGTTTCAGATCCCAAGACTTCCTCCCCCTCTTCTCTAGGCCTGTATAGGTCTTGGTCTGCTTGTAGTGACCTTTCGACCATTGGGGTTTTCGCACGATATGTCTTTTTAAATCCAAATCTCTCTAACACCTTCTGGGTGTAGGATGATTGGTTTACCAAGATTCCACCTTGGGCATGCTTGTGCTGCAAGTCTAAGCAAAATTTGATTTTTCTCAAGTCTTTCATTTCAAACTCAGACTTTAAGTATGAGCAGGCTTCTTCTATCTCTTTCTTTGTCCGATGATGTTCAAGTCATCTACGTAGACAGAAATTATGTAGAATCCATTCGGGGATCTCTGTATGAATACACAGGGACAATCTTCATTGTTTGTGTAGCCTTTCTCGTAGAGAAATTCACTCAAGCGATTATATCACATTCTTCCTGACTGCTTGAGTCCATACAGTGATTTCTCAAGTTTCACACTGTAGAGATCTTTGTTTGCTCTATCTTGGTTCGGGACAGGGATACCTTCTGGCATTTTTATGTATATGTCTGAATCCAAGTTACCATGCAGTTACAACATCCATCAATTTTATTTCCAACTTCAAGTTAACTGTCATTGAGATCAAGTACCTAAAGGTTATTCCGCCCGTGACTGGGGAGTAGGTTCTTCATAATCAATTCTAGGACGTTGAGTGAAACCTTGTGCAACCAGCCTTGCTTTGTACCTTACAATTTCATTCTTTTCATTCCTCTTTCGAACAAAGACCCATTTATGACATATGGGGTGAATATGGGGAGGTGTGCGGCATACAGGTCCAAACACGTCTCTTTCTTTCTTTCTAGTCCGGCCTTTTCTTGCACTCTGCCAGAGATGCAGGCTCAGGATCGTGGTCGATGATGGTGGCAATTTCCTTTGCAAAATATGCATCCACATTGGCTGTTGCTCTATTCATAGACTCTCCCGTCAATACATAATTTATGGTCATTTCATCATGGGGTGCTTCTTCTTGTACTTCTACTTGCCTTCCTCCGCTATTTCCTATCACGGGGGCAAGTTCCTTTAGCTTTTCTTCGCCTATATGTGTGCACATTTTCACCGGCGACTTCCTTTAGTGGAAGATTCGGATCTTGTACTACCTTTTCCGTGGGCTTCTTTCCAGTGCCAGGTCTCAACTGGCTCCCCTTATTTCTTTGGGGCATTTTTGTGATAGGCTGTGGCAAGTCTTCTTTCCCTTCTTTCCCCGGACGTCTCCAAGTATTTCGGGTTTGAGGAGCCAGAGTTTCCGTTCTTTTGTTTTTGTTTGGAGGCCTCTGAATGGGATCCGGGGTACCTTCTGCTTTCTTTGTTATTTCAACCCTCTCTGGTGCATTTCGAGCAGGTACGTGCGACTTGACCAGGCTCGTCAGATCACAAAAATGATCAAGCAGTATCTTCTGGACTTCTTGATTTGCTTCATTAGTGCAGGGGTCATGTGCGGGGATACCAATAGAATGTCATATGATTTCTCGGTATTTTTTATCCAAAGGTTGATTTCCTCCCCCTAATGACGAGAAATTATCCTTGTCAAAAATACAGTCAGCGAACCGGGCCGTATACAGGTCCCTCGACATAGGTTCCAAATATCGGATTATAGATGCACTTTCAAATCCAACATATATCCCATGTTTACGGAGTGGGCCCATAGCAGTCCACTGTGGAGCCGGTATCGGTACATATACTTTTCATCCAAACTTTCTAAGATAGAAAATTTTCGGTATGACCCCATGTACCAGTTGCATTGGTGAATGCATGTTGTAGGCCGATGGTCAAAAATTGTTGAGCGCTGCTCCTGCAGGACTGTGTGTCCCCAACAAGTGTTGGGCAAGTTACAACTCTATAAGAGCGGCCGGGCAATGAACTTAATTATCTTGATCAAAGCCTCTGCTAGTCCATTCTGCGTGTGGACATGAGGTACGGAGTGCTCAACTGCGATGCCTAATGCCATGCAATAATCATCAAATGCCTTTGAAGTAAATTCTTCAGCATTGTTCATTCTGATGGATTTCATGTGATGATCAGGGAAGGTATTCTTGATTCTAATGATCTGCGATATTAGTTTTGGAAAGGTATGATTTCTAGTGGACAATAAGCAGACGTGCTACCACTTCGAAGACACATCAATGAGCACCATAAAGTACCGAAATGGCCCTGATAAAGGCTAAATTAGGCCACAAATATTCCCCTGGATTCATTCCAGGAATGCAAGGATTTCATCCTTCACTTTCATAATGGATGGCCGAGTTATCAATTTTCCAGTGGCACGCTTGGCACACAAAATCTTCTTGATTTAGGAAATTTTTAACATTCAAGTTATGGCCTTGCAAGTTATTTATTATGTTCCTCATCATTCTAAGACCAGATTGGCCTAGGCGGCAATGCCAAAGAGAAAATAATTCAGAGCTTCTAAATGCAGTCTTCAAAGAAGTATACACTACAGGTGCATTTATTCTTATGTAGTACAACCTAGTTTTATATGAGAAAAATTTCTTTGCTACCATCTTTTCACATCCTGCATGCTTCATGATGCATAGGTATTCTTTGCCATTCCCTTCAGAAGTTTCTACATGAAACCCATTGGCACGAATGTCTTTGAAACTTAAGAGAGTTCTCGTGGATTCCGGGTACAAGTGTGCTTCTTCAATTTCCAGGATAATACCCATAGGTAGTATAATTGTGACTCTTCGGAGCGTATCATACATGAATCACTACCTGCAATTATGGTGATACTCCCAGTGTTCTTCATGATCGATTGGAAGTACTTAGTCTCTCTCAAAATGGTATTTGTCGTGCCACTATCGACAATACAAATCTCCTCCATTGGGCGCTACACAGATTCTAGAAAGATTCAATACAATTCCAATCAAAATAGTGGCATAATACATTCAACATTGCTTGCAAAATGGAATACTAGAAAGGATAAACTGCATGATCAACCATGAGGAAAAATAATAGTTTGCTCTTCTAGAGCCTACAATTCATTATTCAAATGTTCACAAAATGACTACCACCATCCAAAAACAAAAATACTAAGAGTGCCATTCATGCACTAAACTGATTCACTGAAGAGGGCGTCCACTTCTGCCTCTATGTCATCAACAAAGGTCTTCTCCCCTTCAGCCAGGATCTGGGCTGCTTGCCCAATGTCAAGTGGGGATGTGGTAACAGGGACATCCAAATCCAGGGCATCACTATCGTCTGCCATGGCGAAGTGTGCCTCTGCCTGCATTTTGCCCTTCTCCTTCTTCTTAGCCTGATATGCAGCGATAACATCCTTGGGTTCCTGGCAAATCTTCGACCAGTGTCCCCAAGTGCCACAACGGAAGCACGTCTAGTTCTGCCCTCCATACGGCTTGACTGGTGGCTTCTCTTTGCCATTCGACTTCTTCTGGGCATTAGGCCTTTCCTAGGCTATTTTTCCCCTTTTCCTCCCTTTTTGCCCCTCTTCCTTTGAGTGGGCTTCCTTATTTTGTAGCTATTGGCATTGACTTCAGTGCCACTGCCTTTTCCTGGTTGTGAGACAAAGTTCTTGCATCCTGTGATTATGCAACTTGCATCACATCAATCAGTTCACTATACTCCTTCATCTGTGATCCTCTTGCCACAGAGAGTAAGATTGGTACAAATTCTATGCAAAGCAGAGTTGTACTCAGCCACAGTCTTGTAATCTGCAAACCTCAGGCGGTTCCAATCCTGCTGTGCCTAGGGCAGGATAGTGTACTTGAGCTTTTCAAATCTCTTCTGCAGTGCATTCCATAGCTCAAGCGCACTCCCTCAGCCATGTATTCATTCTTCAGAGTGGCCAAGAGGTGGTGCCTAAGAAAGTGCAAGGCCTGATCGTTCTGCTCGGACGTAGGTTTCTCGATCTTCGAGGACCCTAGGCCGATAGCACATCAGAGCTTCTTGCTCCCGAGCACTATCTTCACATTAGATGCCCATGTGAGATAATTCTGGCCATGCGGGGCCAGTTCCTCAAACTCATGGTTCACGATGCCTGTCATCCGCAGGTTCATTAAATTCATTAGATTACTGTGTGTAATCCGGATGGTGGTCATCAAATTTCAAATTTCTCATGGTTTTCCAGTAAACTAAAAGCAATAAATACATGCAATCATGAAAAAAATTCATAAAATAAGCATGAAAGCAGTAAAGGGGCTTCAAATTAAAAAAGGGACAAAAATTCAAAATCCCGAGGCCCTTTTATGCTGGGAAATGTATTTTCTACAATTTTCGGCACTTCCAGGGGCTTTCTTGTAATTTTAGCATTCCGGATAATTACTTCGTGAATTTTCGGGGGATTTTTCTGAAATTTTAGCTTTCCCGGCTAATTCGGCCTAATAGGCCAGTCGGCCTGGCCTGCTTTCCAGCCCCTTCCCTCCCGGTCATGCCTCCTAGGCCCGGCCTATCCCCGGCCTGCTAGGGTTTCCCAGTCGCCGCCGCCATGTGCGTGCCCGGGAATGGCGGGCTCGGCAACGGCGTGCGAGGTGGCACGGGAGCCAGCTGTGGTGTCGGCGGCGGTGCCGCGAATGGCGCGTGGCGGCGCTTCTTGCGCAAGTACGGCAGCGCTTCAAGCACCCGGGGATGGTGGCGCCGGCGTGCCGCTTCGGGCGGCCATGAAGGTGGAGACGGCAGCCGCTTCGGGCGCGAGTGCTGGTGGCAGCGCAACGAGCATGGCATGTGTGTCTGGCGGCGGCGCTTGTTACGCGAGCATGCCGGCGCTTCAAGCGCACGGGGGTGGCGGCATTGACAAGCCGCTTCGAGCGGTGGATCGGGTGACGGCGGCACCGCTGCAGGCGGTGGAGCCGATGGGGATGGGGCCGCTGAGGCGGCGCGACGTCGCTGCGAGACGGCGAGGCGGCGGCGCGGCGGATTCTTTGCGGCGGCGGAGCGATGAGGGAGCCGCTATGGGCGCGCGGTGGCGCTTCTGGCGATGGCGAGGCGGTGGCGTCGTCGTGTGTGCAGCGATGGCGCGGCGTGTCTTTGCGCGTAGGGCGGCGCCCGGCTTTGGCGGCCTTGACTACGAGAGCGCGAAAGGGTCGCGCTATTCTCGAGACGCGCAACGCTTCGGTGTGTGAAGGGGTGCCGCGGTTCCCGAGGCCAACTGCTGCGCGCGTGGCGGCAGTGGGTAACGCGTGCTGCGAGTGGCACGTGGCGGCCGAGGCTGAGGGCGCTACAAGACGTGTGGGCGCAGCGTGGCTGCTGGGGCCAAGGTAGCACGCGACGGCGCTATGTTGCGTGCGCAAGGACCGAGGCTGGGGTTTAGGGTTACGTGTATAGAGCAACTCTTGGTTGCACGTCATCCCATAGTAAATTCTAGATGTGATTTCATAGATTCAATTCAAAGGAAAAGAACGAGTTTTGATCCGTTGACTGATCGATTAGATCGGTGACTTCAAGTCGGCAGCAGTCACAGATTCATCCCGATCGGCTTCGTGCTGGCGACTTCAAGTCAGCGACGGTGATGATCAACTCGTGATTCAATGTAGATTCAAACAATTCACATATGCGATTCAAAATAGATGTGATTCGATTCAGAGATCCTTTATCGATTCTTACCTTGCGATCGTCTTCTTTGTTCGTAGATGATCGTGCTGATAACATGTTACGCAACCTCGCTACCGGATGTAGTCCGGGATTGTCTAATAGATTTAAAAACTCAGGAACAGAGAGACATAGAGTAGGAGGAACGATGGCTATTCTTTATTTTCTTCTCTTGTGTACAATGGGTGGAACCTCTCCACCTTTTATAGTGCTGCTCTAGGGTTTTGGCATGGGCCAATACCAGGCCTTCGTGGGCCGGGTTCTTAACATCTACTACACACTAAGAAAAAAAACGAAGGATCGAATTGCGATGGGCTGTTGGCGCAACGGTGCAGTGGCAGATCTTGTGAGACAAGTGTTTCTTTCCATTGGGCTGTTGGTTTGCCAGCTTTTTCCACGCAGTCTAGTTTGGTAAAGCGACCGGTAAAATCTATCGAAATTCAAAATTTTTGTTACGGCCTTGTTTCGATCAGATTTGCAATGGGTAGCAGGGATGAGATGCAGTTGAGATGAGGGAAGAAGATGGAGTCAGGGTGGAGAAGAGGAAGCAAAGAAGTGTAGAAGGTACTATTCCATTTCATGCCAATACAGGTACGATACAATCCTTTAATACCTCACACACACAAACACACACCGGCCTCAGCCTTCTCAGCCCAACACGGCCCAACCTAGAAGGCTACTCCTCACTACTACCCTCTGTGACACCACCCCCTCCTGGAGAAACTGCTTGCCCCCAAGCAGCAGCATCTGGAAAATGAGCTTGAACCACATCATAGTCTTCCCATGTTGTTGCCTCCCTTGGTACATTGGACCACTGAACTAATACTTGCACATGTGCTGCGTTCCTTTCTTGACCATACGCCTGTCCAAAATTGCTACAGGTTCCACCCCCTGAATATCCAACTCTACTGGTTTAGGCAATGTTGCTGAAACGGGAGTATAATCTGGTATGAAAGGTTTCAATTGGGAAACATGAAACATCGGATGTATCAAGCTTCCTGGTGGTAATTCTAGTTCATATGCCACTGATCCAAATTTCCTCACAATCTTATAAGGGCCATAATACTTGAAAGCTAGTTTAGCTGAAGGGCGATGAACTCTTTTCTTTGGACATGAGGTTGAAGTTTCAGAATCTTGAGTCTCCTACCTGGAAACTTCGGAAACTTCTTCTTTTGTCAGCCAATTTTTTCATTCGATCTTGTGCTTTCTGCAATTGATGCTTCAGAATTGCAGATTGTTGTTGCCTATCCTGTACAAATTCTTGAACAGCCTCATGCTGTGTTTTAGCCAAATCAGGAACAAAGCCATAGTTTGGTTCAGCTCCATAAAGTACCTTGAAGGGTGGATCCTTTAATGCTGAGTGGTAACTTGTGTTGTACCAAAATTCAGCAAGAGGGAGCCATTGGCTCCATTTCTTTGGGTTTTGTTGAACAACACATCTCAAATATAATTCCACACATTGATTAAGCCTTTCAGTCTGACCATCACTTTGTGCATGATAAGCGGATCCCATTTGTAACTTCACTCCCAACAATCTGAACAGTTCTTTCTAGAAATGACTAGTGAACACCTTGTCTCTATCAGATACTATGGAATTAGGTACCCCATGAAATCTGACTATGTTGTGCAAAAATTGCTCAGCTATTTGAGATGCTGTGAAGGATGTTTGATAGCTACAAAATGTCCATACTTAGTGAAACGATCAATGATGACCAGAATAACTGAATATCCTCCAGAACATGGTAACCCTTCTATGAAATCCATGCTAATGTCCTGCCAAGAACCTTGAGGTATTGGTAATGGACTGAGCAATCCAGGTGCTTTGCAGTTTTCATGTTTAGCCTTTTGGCAAATCTCACACTGCTTAACAAAAGATTCTACATCCTGCTTGAGACCATTCCAAGTAAAAAGCTTCTTGAGCCTTTGATAAGTAGCATGAATACCTAAGTGACCACCAATAGGACTGTTGTGAAAGGCTGATATTAGCTTTGTTTGCAGACCAGCATTAGCTCCGATCCATATCTTCCCTTCTTTTCGAATGATGCCATCCCGAAGTGTATAAGTTGAATCCAATGTTTCCCCTGCCGCTAACTGGGATAACAGGTTTTGTGCACTTGGATCCACCGCATAGGAATTGGCTACCTCTTGCAACCAAATGGCTTGGCCTCCTGATATTGCCCATATACTGAATACATGTCCAACCCTAGACAAGGCATCTGCAGCTTTGTTCTCCATGCCTTTCTTGAACTAAAATGTGAACTGAAGACCCACTAACTTTGTCATGGCTTTCTTTTGTAACTCAGATGTCAGTTCCTAATCTTGAATATGTATAAGACTTTTGTGATCTGTCTTAATAACAAAGGGTCCTACTAGTAAGTATGGCCTCCACTTATCTATAGCCATCATAATAGCCAAATATTCTTTTTCATAGATTGAGAGTTTCTGGTTTTGTACCCCCAAGGCTTTGCTGTAATATGCCACCGGATGTCCCTCTTGACTTAGAACCGCTCCAATTCCATTAGCACAGGCGTCTGTCTCAATAGTAAAAGTTTTGTTAAAATCAGGAAGAGCAAGGACTGGTGTTGCACACATAACCCTTTTCAGCTGATCAAATGCTTGTTGAGCCTCCTCTGTCCAAACAAAAGAGTTCTTTAATAGCATGTTCAAGGGTCTCGCCAAAATACTATATCCCTTAACAAACTTTCTGTAGTACCCAGTTAACCCTAGAAATCCTCTTAGCTATGTTGCATTAGTTGGAGTGGGCCAATTCCTCATCACTTCAGTTTTACTTGCATATGTAGATACTCCTCCAACTGTAATTATATGTCCCAAATATTCTAATTGTGTAGCTGCAAATGTACATTTGGATCGTTTGACAAATAGTTGGTGCTTGCTTAGTATTTCACAAACTATCCTCAAATGAGCTATATGTTCCTTGATAGATTTGCTATATACTAATGTGTCGTCCATGAATACTAAAACAAATTTTCTCAGACATGTGGAGAAAATTGAGTTCATAATACATTGAAAGGTGGCAGGAGCATTTGTTAATCCGGAAGGCATAACCCTGAATTGGTAGAGTCCTTGATGTGTTTTGAAGGCTGTTTTCTCTTCATCAGCTTCTACTAATCTTATCTGGTGGTAACCTGATCGCAGGTCTAGCTTAGTAAATACAGCAGCTCCAGCCAATTCATCTAGTAACTCATCCACAATGGGCATAGGAAATTTACTTTTGACTGTTATCCCATTTAATCTTCTATAATCTATGCAAAATCTCCAAGACCCATCTTTTTTCTTTACCAATAACACTGGAGATGCAAAGGGACTAATACTTGGTGATATAATTCCTTTCTCTAACATCTCTTGCACTTGTTTTTCAATTTCATTCTTCTGCTGAGGAGAGTATCTATAAGGCCTAGAATTAACTGGTGTCGCCCCAAGAAGTAATGCTATGGCATGGTCATAGACTCTGTGAGGGGGTAATGTAGTGGGTTCCTGAAATATGTGTTTATAGTCCTGGATTATCTCCTGCACCTCCTCAGGCTCTTGGTCAGTATTATGGTGTTGTCTCTTAGCCAATGGTTCCACCAACGCAGAGGCCCATATTTCATTGCTAATCACCCATTTTTTTAATTCCGAAACAGAAACTTCATTAATGTTTTGAGTGCTGTCCTCCACAATACCCTGCAACTGAACCTCTTCTCCTTTGTAATGGAACTTTAACCATTCTTGCCAATGGCAGACCATTTCACCTCTTTCAGTTAGCCAATCCATACCTAGTATTGCATCATACCCACATAATTCCAGCATTCTCATATCAAAAGTGAATGCTATCCCTTGTACCCACCATGTCACTTTTGGTACCACCAAATTGCAGTGCAAATAGTCTCCTCCGGCCACCTTTACAGCCATGTGCTGTGCAGGCTTTGTAGTTAGCCCAAGAATGTCCACAACCCTCTTATCTATAAAGGAGTGGGAACTTCCTGAATCCACCAAAACTATCATGGATTTGTTTCTAATTTTGACTCTCAATCTTACAGTGTGGGACTCATTGGCTCCTGACAAAGCATGCAAGGATATGTGCATTTTGTCCTCCTCTATCTCTTCTTGCACCACTGCATCTAATACTTCATCAGTGAGCACTTCCACTGCCTGCATTAACTAACTTGAGCTCCTGCTGGAAGTTTGCATTGGTGCTGTGGGGAGTAGGTCTCCCCACACTTGTAGCATAATCCATTGATCCTTCTATATTCCTTCAATTGTTTGGCCTTCCACAACTCTCCTTTATCCAAATTAGTCACACTATTTATCTTTGTCCATGTGTCCTGTTTGCTAGCTGTGGTGTAGTTTCCTTTGACTTGAAACCCTTTTGTTGTACCTTTTTTCCCTCTTTCTATTAGTTGCTCTTGAAATAATGCAATATTTGCAGCTTGTATAACTGAGTTTGGCATCTGAACTTCCACTACAGCGCTTAACTCCTCCTCGAGGCCCAATACAAACTGATTGATCAACATCATTTCATGCACATTTTGGTCATACATCTTGATCTGATAAACTAATGAATCAAATATGCTTTTGTAATCCTCTACTGACCCATTTTGCTTAAGGCACAACAATTCCCTTGTTCTTTCCCGATGAGTATTCCCTTCGAGTTCCTTATATAACTCCTTCACGAATTGATCCCAGGACATGCTTCTCACTTTACCAGCTTGAGATTCATACCAATATGATGCCATGTCACTCATATGTATCACAGCAACTGAAATCTGAAAATCAGTTGGGATCTGGTACATTTCAAAGAACTTCTCACACTTATGCACCCAAATCCTTACATCCCTCCCATCAAATCTTGGGAAATCCATTTTCGGCATCCATCCCCTTTGCTGCACTCCCATCTTAGTGATGTGAACTGTGTTATGTTGTCCCTCATTACTCTCACTGCCATCTCCCAGAGGTGTTTGCGGCACCGTCACCTGTGGTCCAGATGCATTAGGAACTACTCCAACCACTCCTGGTCCTACCGAGTTCAAAGGAATCCTGGGTGGTATATCAATTCTAGGAACAATTAGTGCCCTGCCCGCTTGAGCCCCCCACTCCTTTTGCAATTTCCCTAGAGTACTCATAGAGAGATCTAATTTTACCTTCATCTGCTCCATATCCTCTTTTTGCGCCCCCAATTTCAACTCCATCGCAGCTGAATTTTCCTTTAAACTCCATCTTACTGTCTGAATCTCAGACTGCAGTGATTTCAAGCACTCCATCAGCCGACCTTCCATCCCTTCCATCGCCCCCGTCTTGGATCTTGTTGCTGACACCGTGGTGAACCTTCCCAGATCGCGCAAGCCTGGAGTTTAGGGATTTTACTATCGCTGCTCGTAAGCAGCAACAAACCTTCCTCCAGGAATTTCCTTACTGCCCGATCGAGGAAAATTTTGGTTCAGCCAACGAATCGCAACCTTGCTTTGATACCAAAGTTGTTACGACCTTGTTTCGATCAGATTTGCCATGGGTAGCAGGGATGAGATGCAGTTGAGATGAGGGAAGAAGATGGAGTTGGGGTGGAGAAGAGGAAGCAGAGAAGTGTAGAAGGTACTATTCCATTTCATGCCAATACAGATACGATACAATCCTTTAATACCTTACACACGCACACACCGGCCTCAGCCTTCTCAGCCTAACACGGCCCAACCCAGAAGGCTACTCCTCACTACTGCCCTCGGTGACAATTTTGTAATTCAAATTGAACGTGAACCGAGCGGTTCTTAAGGCCTTCAAACCGCCAATTTTCGGTAGAAACCGAGTTCTTCTTCACGCCTAGCGAAGCGACCAAGAAGCCTCGTTGCAGTGACCTTTACACCAACACTAGAATCTCCTAGACACAGCAGGATGAAACTTTCTGTATTTATTGGATTTGAGAGAGTTCCCCTTCAAAATGCTAAGCCCACGTGTACATAGGACCCAGCCCAGGTAACCATGAGACTTCTTTGCCCTTGGCGCAAGATTAAAAGCGAGGACCAAGAAGTCTTTTGCATGTTCCTATCCAGTAAATACCTCTCTTATCCTCGCTGCTAAGCTAAAGCAGGGGCCAAAAGTCCTTTACCCCTTCGGTGGCTACAACTGATTTTACCGATACGTCTCTTTGATTCACATTTTCCGACACATTGTACTTTGCGCTAGTACATGTTTTTTACGAGGACGGCTTAGCTTCCAAGACAGACAAACTTTGCTTCATTAGGGTTTTTTGATGGTTAACAAAGGCCCCTCGGAGCATGGCAAAGGTTGATGACGACGCACACCCGAAGCTTGGCAAAAGTTGGAGAGGGGCTGAGGGCCACCCAAAGCTTGACAAGGTTAGCAAGAGTCAACCGAATCCTAGAGAAGCTTGTTCTTCTGCATCGTAAGAGATGGGCGTGTCATCCCTACAACACTAATAGGCCAAAGTTCACTAAAAAAATTGACATTTTTCGTCCCTCAATTCAAAATTTAAATACAAGAATCACCACCGCAAAAGTTCCGGTTTTAGAATGCATAACAAAATTTGAAACCCTGCCCATAGCTCCACAGCCTCCACTTCTCACCTATAGCACCACCCCCATAGGTTGCTGGAGGCGAGGGGAAGGACCAAATTTGCCACCTAGCTGACACTGGATCCTGCAAACCTGATCCGGCCATCCCAAAATCTAATTATTATTATTATTAAGCAATGCTAGGCTGTTTGATTTAAAGAGCCACCATATTCTTGGTAGATGGGATCATCTCACAAATTTTAGTGGGATAACATCATTTCTCATTTTGTATTAGATTCTAGATAAGGTGGTGATTTAACAAGTCTATTTCATTTCTCAAACCAAAAAACAAATAAGTGGTCAATTCACCGTCTATTCCTCAAATCAAACAGCCCTACATCGGCACACAGGTGATTCACTTTGACGAGAGATAAAACTGAACTGAAGCACACACTGGCGTTGGCCTCCTGAAACATGTACGAAGCTCAACCCACAGCATTCATAAGCAGCTCAACACAATGATGAACACTTGGAATAGAAACAAAATCTGCACATCATTTCTCCTGCACTAGCAACACAAATACAAGCAAAAAACGACGACACACCGCAAGCAGCAATTCTAATATCAGATAGCACAAGTTACCATTCAAACCCACATAAGCGAGCATAAACAACAAAATTTATGTCATAATTCTTCTCAGTTCAAATGAAGGCCTGCAAAAATAAAGTAGCAGCCTTACAGGGATCGCACGTGCGACAAAATCAGTGCTTCCAACTGGATTCAGTCAACAGGCAACCAGGAAATACTTAAAAGAGCGACAGGATATAAGCCTAGGTATTGATGGCGTGCTAGAAACATATATTGAGCAAAAAGGATATCTGAATAGAAGTAAACCATCTGGACCGAACACATTCACACCTCATCATTCACAAGCTTCTTCCCAGTCATCCACTTCTATGTCTGGCTGCATCTTGCTAACCGAAGGCCCTGTGCTTGGTTCTGCACTGGATCCAGCGTCAGTGCATGGAGCAGGCTTACGTTCATCATCTGGCACAGAGCTCATGGCAGCATCAGATTCCAGAACATTCCATCGGTTCTGAGTACCTATGATCTGAGCAGCAGTATCACCACGTTTCCACACTGAACCTGGAGCATGACCAGCCAGACTTGTCCAGTCTCCAGAAGATGGTTCAGGTTCTGAGGCAGTGCCCTTCTTCCATGGATTGGCACTGCTCTTCGCAGCCAACCCTCCATTCTGTGCTGCAACCCACACATTGCCTGACGAGGAAGATTGAGCGCTGCTGCTTGGCAGAAACATTGCTGCACCCTGGTAAGCAGACCCATAATCCAGCCGTCTCAGTGCTGTTGCTGCTCTAACTGGGTCATGGAAGACAGCCACAGCATTCTTGTCATTCAGCCAGACCAATTCACACTCCCCACCAAACCTCAAGACTAGAGCACTCACATCAGCATCTCGTGGCAGGTCCAGCATTGCCACAACCAGCCTTGGATCCATGTCCACCAGGGGATCAAAGTAAGGATGGGATGAAGTGACAGGGACACCTGGCTTGGAGCCCAAGATGCGAGCAGGCGGCTTTGACTTCGGTGTGACATGGACAGTAATAAAACGCTTGGGCTCCCAACCAGCCGACTGAATAGAAAGCTTCCATCTATCTGCAATGACCTTGATAGCATCTCTCTTATCCTTCATCATGTGACCAAATACGTGGACCTTGAGGTTGCTTGAAGAATTGCCTCTTGTCTTCCCAAGTACTAGGAACTTGCACCTCTCCTCTATGGCCAGCACCCACTTTGGCTCACGTCGGAAAAGGTCAGAGAGCAAATCGGATGCATTTGAATTCTCACCAAAGTGTAATGCATCTAAATTGGGTGTTGTAATGTCAAATGCTTCAGCAAGGACCTTCTTCCTCTCTATTTTTGCACACTCCTCATCACAAGAAAGCTTCCTCTGCCCAAGAGGCACCCTCTTCCCATTCGATTCCACTGGCAGGAGAGGCACTGGCAGCTTCTGTATGATGGAGACTTCAAACAAATTATCACCAGTGCAGGTTCCCCCAGCACCGCAAGGTACAGTTGCAGTGATACGGCCACAAGAACAGGTGATAGTCACAGGGAACTCGCATCTCAAATCTGGGCAAGGTGAAGATGGGTGGCATGGGGCAGTGCAAGTGTGCTTACATTCCCTCCTTGGGACACCACATACCTGTCCACACGATGCTTTGCCCCCAGTGCTTGAGCTAGCATCTTCATTTGCAAGTGGCAGATCACAGGGGGAAGGATGACAAGTCCTGGTACAAGCATGCAGTCCACATTGCCGGTTCTTTCCACATGGTTGGTTGCATCTGATATCTTTTGATCCACAAGGGATGTTCCTCAACACCACATGTCCCCCAATGCATTCTCGCATAACTGGCACAACACAAGGTGGGCAATCCCCAAAATGACATTGATGCGAGGCTGGATGCCCGCAAGGCTGGGGAACCAGGCACTGGTGCGGGCATGATGGAGTTGGCGTGCCACAGGATAGTGGCGGTGGAATAGATGTCCTCCCACAAGCACAACTGAGATCATTGAAAATGGTCTCGTGGCAGCGCGGGCAGTGACCGCTGTGGCAGAGAAGTGGACATCCATGCTGCCCGCACTGGAGCTTCTTGCCACAGGGTATCTGGCAGAAATGGGGATCCCAGTTGCCACCCTCATGCTGAGCAAATGGCTTCGACAGTGGGCAACAGCACTCACTGCACCTGTGTCTCCCGCAGTTCTTCTTACGACCACAAGGTTTGTTGCAACGGAACTCTTCCTTCAATACATTGTAGCACTCCACCATCTGGCTTGATGAGCCACAACGGCACTTCTGCTCAACACGCACCAGACACGGCGGGCACTCTCCCTCATGGCATGTGACCTTGCACCTATGCACCCCGCACGGCAGCTTCTTGTCACATATGTTGTCACAGGTCGGAATTGGGTCCAAGCAGCTTGCCCTCTTCTCCTGCAGCCTAGTCTTGCCGCAATGGCACGTGGTGATCTTCCCTGGCACCAACTCGCACTCCCCGCATGGTCCTGGATGGCAAACATCCTGGCAGGAATGATTCCCACATGCCAGCATGTGGCAGCACACCTCACTGCATGAGAATACTCCGTCCTCCTCTGACAGCGCCCCCTTCAGTATCATCTCTCCACATAACAACGTCTCCGACTTCTTCCTGCAGAAGCATCGTGCAGAGATGAGAACTGCACAGTCCCCGCACGGTCCTGTGTGGCAGACCTGCTCGCAGTGGTGTCTCCCGCAGGGGAGCAGTCGATCACACCGTTGCCCACACGTCACAGGCGTGCTCCGGTCAGCGCACCGTCGCACAATGGTCTTCTTGCCGCAGGGGCACGGCTGGTCTGGTGCAAACGCCTTGCAGGGCGGGCATGGCCCCGGGTGGCACTGCAGGACGCACACGTGCGGGCACCTAGTGACAGCATCTTCAGGGGATGCACTCTTGATGGTGGGATCCGTCTTCTCGAGGGGCTTGGAGCAGGGCTCGCCACAGGAGTGCGGGGTGAGGAAGAGGTCGTTGGGGGGCTCACGACGGCGCCCACAGAAGCAGGTGTAGGCGAGGTCGCGGGCCGGGGTGGTATGCACGGACTGGCACCCGGGGCAGCGCCAGGAGGAGACCGGATCGGTCGCGTCGGCGGCGGAGGCCGGGGAGCGTGCCCACTTGCGGATGCAGGGGAGGTGGAAGATGGAGAAGCAGCTGCCGCAGGACCACACGGGCGCGGACCTCCGCACCATGTCGTAGCAGATCATGCACTCCACTGCCCCCCGCGCCAATTTGTCCTGGATCTCCTGGACCAGCTGCGGCACCGCTCCATCTCCCCCTGCCGCCGCAGGGCTGGGAGCATGCGCCCGCGTCGCAGCCGGCGCAGGCGTATTCGATGCCGCCGACGGAGCCCTCTCATGCGGCGGCGCGCGGCGGTAGCCGCTATTGCTGTGATTCGGGCGTCGAGGCCGGCGGTGGGGCGGGCGGCTTTCGGACGCCGGCGGGGGGAGGGGTAGGAGCGGGGCTGTGGGCTCCGGTACGGCGGCCGAGGGCGGAGGAGGGGCAGCAGAGCGGGGGCGCCACACGGTGCGGGAGGAGGTAGCGACGGGCCCACCGCCGCGCCGGCGATCGGCGGAGGGCTGCATGCGGCGGCGGGGCGGAAGGGGTAGTAACCCTAGGGTTGGAGCGTCCTCCGTTGTGGGGGTGGAGGCGGGGGGAGGGAGCGGTGGAGGCGGGGGACGGAGGCGGGTGGTGGTGAGGAGGAAGGGGATGGGAAGGGGGTATTTGAGGAGGAGAGCCTTGGAGGCAACGGCAAATCGGCGACGGGGTGATTGATGTGTCTGGACTTGGCTGGGGGATTGAGAGCGGCGGAGAGGAAGGAGGGAGGCGGTTGCGGCTGGGTCGATTCAGGTCCGTCGTTTTGGGAAATGGTTCGGACGCGGTTGGGTCGAGTCGGTTTGAGCTCTGACGTCACCACGTGGGCATGCTAACGTTTTTTTTTCGTATACCTAAGAAAATACCTGCTTAAAATCATATTAAAATCTACGGTTTTAAATTTCTCATTTTGTACCAGCCATATGCTATAGTATTTTATAACCATTTTTATAAGACTTTTCATATTATAATCTACTGCAGTTTTTTAGCTGTATCAAACAGATCTATAAATAAACTTTTTTTTCTTTCTTTCTATTTTTTTTTAGTGGGTGTGGATGTTTTTCATTCTAAGACGGAGAGAATATGGCAGATATAAAGTTGTACAAAACCTAAATCATAGTGTCGCGACTGTTGAACGAACAAGCGAATTATCAATTTAGGTACGAAGTTATGAACCACGGAATCCACCTTAATGTTTTCTCTTCTATTCTTTTAGCCTTTTCTTTCGGTTATTCTTCATATTTGCAGCCATGGTAATCCTTTCAGGTACTTATAGATGCAGGGTCAATCGCGAAATCATAGTCCAGCTGCCTTGTAAGGACATCTGATTGCCTTTTTAACTTACTAGGCATGTGCCCCGTGCCTGTTCTCCGCAATGGAAATCTGGCAATCAGAGGGCAATAAACTTGAAATCGAGGACCTGAATGGGAATATGTGAAACTTTGGGAAAAAATACTAAAAATGAGGGTCTTTAAGTATTTTTGAATAAAGCTTGGGGTGAATTGATTAAAATAGAGGGCTTAAATAGGAATCTCAGAAACATCAGGGACTAAAATGCAAAATGCAGCAGTGGATGTCATGCATGAAATTTTGTTGAAGTGCTTCATCCACGGTGAACTCTCCTTCTTAAATTTTATTAGTGGTTTTGTTAGATAGATACCGGATTCTGAGAGCTGATGTTCCCTTTATAAGGGAGAGAAATCCAGTGTCGAACAAATAAGTGTAACTGCGGAGTTATCAAGTGGTGAACTTAATAGAAAAGGGTTCTTTCTTATTTGTTAGGGGAGGGTTGTTCTTATGAACAAACAATTTCCAATGCTTGGCCCAAGCCTAGACAAGACGGTTATGCAAGCTTATTGAAGTTCTGTTCAAAAATCTCATACGAGAACTTGTATAGAGAAGGATTCACCGCGGCACTACAGCTCTTCCATACCAACTTAGCTGCTCGGTGCTTCTATTGGCATAACAACTGATACACCATAGGTTGACCCAACCCAGTCTCTCGTACTAGGGTTGGCTCCTCACAGTTCTCCCTTTAACACCAACGGCAAGTAGGAACTGAAGTGTCTCACGATATTTTAAACCCAGCTCACGTACCATTTTCATCGGTGAACAACCGAACCCTTGGGACCTTCTTCAACCCTAGGGCCTTTTTATAGTTTAGATTAGAGATTCATTAGAATGCTTTTTCACGATGGGTTGTTTCGGCTAGATACCATCAAAAATTCCTGACTATTGCATAAGAATATAATCATGTCAGAATCATTTTTCCTTTTGAATATTTTCCAGTTGGGGATTCTCTCGTTGGTTTTATTGGGCACAACTACGCGAATCCAGGATTTCGGGAGAAACATAATAATGCAGAATATTCCCTGCGTTGTGGACACTCAAGTACTCCACGTTCCTTTCTGTTGATAGGTCAAAAGGATGGAAAGGAAACTTGGGCTCCACGAAGCACAGCACAGCAGCACAGGACTGAACTCAAAGTAATCAATTTTGGTCGCAGGTGGCAGCTGAAACACATGGTAGGACAATGCTGGAGCTGTTTGGAGCAACATAGTCAATTTTGGAGCTGTAGTCAACATGTTAGAGAGTGACTGCACGACTATATGGGATCCAGTCCCAATCAATGTGGGGGTTACAGGAAAGGAAACTACCAAACAGCCAAGATTTTTCTATAACGTGTTTATATATGCAGCAAACTCCAAATTTCTTATGGATGGCACGCATGTACCGGACGGTTATTAAGTAAGGTGCCTGCAAAGAAGCTAACGGTAGTAACAAGGTAGCGAAATCACTCAAATCAGAGCTCTGCTAAGCACAAAGTATGTGTGCTCAACACAAGTGCTGAAGTAGCAAGTTCCGTTGATGAGAAGGTTAGCTTCATACCTTCCACACTTAGGTCTAGTTTATAAACTTCCATTGATCCCAAAATAACTGAATCTTGTATCTTACTATACTATATACAGTACCAATATTATATTCAGCTGATAGCATGATACCAGCCAGACCAATGCATCTTGCAAGCCCAGAAAGCATACCTGCATGCGACTCTCTTTCGATGATCCAAGATCACCCGGAAGAAGAGACAGCTACCAAACATTGGCAAACGGTACTAACTGATCAGATCTCTAAGGGCTCTCCAGCTTTCTTATTCTGTGAATCAGCCTTCGACAGATTGGACATATCTTGTTTTCTTCTTCCAGAATCCTGCAGTAGTAAAGGCAGCAAAACATTCTTCAGCAACATTCAATTTAATTCATCTGAAATTTTGCATATATATGTTAAAGTGCCTTGCTAAGCAACATTCAATTTAGGTAGGCTCTTTCATCAAATGAGTTCGCATGACAAATCTGGAGCTACTTGCTTTATATAGAGCCAAATCAGAACTGTTCAGAGAGAGCTCATCGGGGTTAAGGGTGATGCATCACTAAGATGTAGGACTTCGAGTTCGACAGCTTATGGGCTAGACATTACACGTGCTCTCAGAAGTAGGCTCATGTGCCCTTCATCCCATAGGTTAACCAGACGGAATCAGAACTGCATGCGGATGAGAAACCTACCTCCTTGCACATGTAAAACAGGTAAAACCATGGCCACAGGGTATAAAGAAGCAACTCCGGGCTGCATCATAGCAGATTTTGCACTCCGTCTCGCACAAATCTTCTGCAGAGCACTTGCTTGACTCAGGTTGCCCTTCTGTTGCTCCGTAGCTGAAGATCACCCCTTCCCTTGGCAGAATTGGTTCTGTTTCACTTTGCCTTGCATCTTGATCCGAAACTGTATCATGGTCTGTAACAGAATATTCTGCAAGTTGCTTCAAGAGACAGTAAAACACCACCACTATTACCCCTATGACTGGAACCAAATGGCAATGGAACGAAAATAAAGATCAGAAGTAATAAAAGGATTTGGTCAACGAATTAGCAAGCGAAAAACAGTTGTTGAACAAGGTAAGACCTATTATGGCCAGGTACGGGGCCGATTCGATAGCAAAGGAGACCTCAAAAGTCAAACCCATGAGTTTCATAATCACCTGAAAGATGAATTTCCAACACACTTAGAACTATTCTTAATTTTTTTAGGAGAGGTAGAGAGAGACATGTACCTTTTACTGCTACCAAGTACCAATTATAATTGCTCATATCCTTGATTACTCAAATAAAAGACCCATGAAACTGACAGTAAAGTACTACATACAGTAACATCAAGAATGTGATTTATTATAGTGCTACAGTTGGTAGCAGAAGTGTGGATCATGCATCACTGGTGGAGAAGGCCTTCGTTTGTATGCAGCTATTTGTGAGTAGGAGATAGGTTAAGGCAGGACAAGAGCTACTGGTCTTCTGAGGAACTAGTGAATGGATTAGTTATCTTTCACATACTGGTCTTTTCCTTGGAACTGAAAGTCAATGGCTGACCAGTTGTTGCTGGTAATCAAGGTTGCAAGGATAACTACCATTCTTTCATCCGTCAGGTCATGAGTGAGAAGGGCTAGTGCTTTGAATTACTAGAGGAAACACAACGAAGGCTATAGAACTACAGAACTTGTTCCATATTTGCTCAAGTTGGCTCAAACACAGGGGCTATAGCTAGAACAATCAGCAACAAAACAAAACCAGCAGATTCGTACCAAATCAAATGTGTGGAACAAAATCACAACCTCCTAAGCAGGCAAATGCAAGATATATGCCTAAAAGGATCACGAACTCAGAATCACCGAAAATTGAACCAAGTGACTAGCAAAACTTTGGTGTTGACGATGGATCAAAATTGACCAGAATTATAAGCATGCTTTATGAAATATTTATTCCAAAACTAAGTAGTTCAGGGTCACTAGGTCAGGTAGAATTTTGTCAAATATATAAATTAGCATTAAATTCGCTAATTCAGAATTGATTAAACTGACCAAGACAATTGATCTATAACATAATAACCAGCACCAATACTCCAAATTGACCTTGAGTAAAATGCAGAAGTTGTGGTGTGAAAAATAACTAAAAATCATGGAAGATCAGAAATAGGAGGAACTTATCAGATCAGCTTATATTGGCCATATACGTCTACGGACGTAGAGGCCGGAACATTTCCATTATACAAAATCAGTCCATAGCATCACCTGGGGCTTGGCTCTGTGGTGCTTAGATGCCCACTGAGCTCCCCTACCTCTCTCTTCCCTCCTTCTCGTAACTCCGCCCTTCCTCCCTCTAAATACTTTTTGCTCACTTAATAGAAAAGGCAGTGCTCCTGCCCATTCTCTGAAAAAAAAAGTCTATAGCATGTGAATAAATGAAAAGCGCATCATATTAAATGCAAAGTCCAGTAGTCCTACTTCTGATGCAAAACATCCAAATGGTATAATCAGTAATCATGGGAACACAGAATCACATGTAATCCCACAAAGTGCAGTACTCACCGAATCTGCTCCGGTCAGGCCATCACTAACCATGATCTTGCTGCCAGTGATCTTTCCATCGTTGTTCTAGGCTCCATGCTCATCGGTCCAAATGCAATAGGCAGATGCTCACTGCACCACAATTGTCTTTTACTCCATTGTCTGATCCCAGGTCGTGCAGGACCAGCACGGTGTGCTGAACACGTGCTTCCTCCTTCACAAGAACTTGTAAGACTTGCATGGTTGCACACCTAAATACCCAATGCCAATGGTTCTGCACTCGGGCTCCTTTTGGACAACACTGTCATCCATCACTGACCACAACCTCGCCACTTCCACCCAGTTAGGATGTGCAGTTAATTACCAACAGGTTAACTGATGTTCAATAGGAGGACAAGCATCCTTGAGCTGGAAGATTGGAGAATAACTCATTGCTATGAAGCATGCAGGACGGTCGTCATCCTCTGGACAACAAGATGTATGCTTCTTTCACGAGCCCTGTGGCTGTACGGTCGACCATGCAACTGTAGTGCTTAAAGAAGTAACCAAGAATGGCTGGAAACGCTGAACAACCCAATGAAGGTGGTATGAGTCAGCCTCGGCCAGAGGCCCTGTTCCTGCAACTGCGTCCTCCCAACAGGTAGGGGTCTGGGAGTCTGGCATTTCGTCGAACAGTCTGAGGGCAAAGATGGCGTCCACCGCGAGCCCACACGTGCCAACAAGCGGAGTGGCGATGCAGGGGTCGTCGAGAACGACGAGAAGGCGATCTTGAAGGCGAAGGCGCAAGGGCGAGGAGGGGGCCCTTGAAGAGCATGTCGGAGAGGAGCTCCAGGCGTCGAGGTGGAGAGTGGAGACAGCATGGTGTAGGTGTGGAGCACGGTGGTGGGTTTCGCCGATGAGAAGGAAGGCGATGGCGAGGTCAAACCGGATGGAGGAGCCATCTTACGGATGGATGCTAAAATGGAAGGACCCATGGTGGTCGTCGCCGGCGCGGATCACCACTGCGGCGCCGCCTGGAGCCGGCGAGAGGCATGGCCGGCGGCGAGGGCACGAAGCCATTACCTGGGTACAATTTGTAAATGGTCATGGGGTGTATTATGCAAAAGGCCATCGGTCTCAATATTCCTAAGGAATCATCTGGGCCGCATATTCTTGATCTAAAAACCCAAAACATCCTAGAGCTGTTCGCGAACCTTTTGTCACTCTTACTCAATCATGGCCATTCAATCTCGATCCCACGGCTTCAGAGAGATTTCTCTCCCCTATTTCAAACGGAGATCTCTCCCTCGTCCCTCTGTCGTGACCTCTCCTCTCTCCTCCCTTCCATTCTCCGAAGCCCAGAGTTCTTCGCCATGGACGACCACGGAGGCGTCCATGCCGAAGGCGACGGCGCGACTTCCGCCGTGCCCGCGAAGCCACGAGACGGCGCGGACTCCCCCAAGCGCGCGAACCCCTCCCCCTTCGCCTCCGGTGGCGAGGACCGCCTCAGCTCGCTCCCCGACGTCATCCTCCTCATCCTGATCCGCCACCTCCCGTCCGCCTCCGTAGCACGGACCAGACTCGTATCGCGACGCTGGATGCAGCTCTGGGACGACTTCTCGGAGATCGCTTGCCTCCTCCCCACCGGCACCGACCCCGACCCTCCAGCTCGCGCCGCTAGTCGCCGCCGCCCACGCCACACCAGTCCTCCGCCTCCTCGCCGTTCCGCGCGGCGCAACTCCGGAAGCCACGGGCGCCTTCATCCTCATCCCCGATCTCGCCAGACGCGATCGCAACGGAGCTTTTCTCCGACAACGCGACGCCCCTGACGTACGTACGTTCCCAGCACGATCGATCGGTTTGTGTTCTTAATCCGCTCATGCCTGAATCCTGAAACCTCTCGGTCCCAGAATGAAATGTCCTTGCTCTTGTATCACGTCAAACACTGAATCTAACAAGTAACATCTGAGAACAAGCTAATGGATAGTGATGCAAACTTGCCGGTTGCCATGCATCTGTGTGTTCTTGATCTTATGCAGTTTCATGTTAAATTTCAGTCACTACAGGAATGTGTTACCTTCATAGTGTCCGAAATTCCGAATAACCAACTTAATCCATGCATGTTGCTTAATCAAAAGCGCTTAGGTATGCATGCCAGCATAAGCTCTTGGTTTACATTAGGTTAGCTTGTTCTAATCTTCACGATTTATATATCTGCTTCGCATGAAGAACAGAGCATGTATGTCTGCTAATGCTAGGTGGTTAGCTAAAGTTTATTGTTCTGGTAAGTATGCATGAATCAGAGTTACATACTTACATAGTACAGAACACGCTTGGTTACTATTTGTTTTTTCTTTTGAGAGAAAGCTAGGCTACTATTTTACTCACTGCATGCATGTCATAATCTGCCAACCATTGTTGCCTTGTTGGGCATAATGCTGAAAATTAACTGCAAATGAGTGTCACGTATCAGTTGAGACTGACTTGAGTCCATATATGGTAGCCCTGTGGCTGTCATACAACATACAAGTGATATTTTGCTAAAAAAACAAGTGATAAAAAAACCTCACAAATAATGATAATAAAATTTCTATTTCTTAAGAGCTCTTTGTTTTGAAGTGATATAATAAAGTAGAAATGCATATATCCTCAGAGTTGGTGCATGTGAAGTCTTCATGTCAGCTTGAGTGCAGACCGCTGGTCTGCCTGTTTGTTTACAGAAGCGGACATATATAAATATGTTCCCTGCTACAGTGCAAATATATAAATATGTTCCCTTGTACTGCATATATACACTAATGCACGTTCTCTTTAAAGATGTTTTTTTTGGGTATACATCTGATCTTTATGTACAGCAGTTTTCATGCCTTTCTTTTTTTTTTTCCCTGATGCTGTACGTCTCTCTGTTGCACTTATGGAGCCATAAGGATTTGATATATAAAAGAATCTATGGATAGAGTGAGCATGCATATAAAGGTCACAAAGAAGCAATACCATCACATTAGATAGCAAGCAATTATTATAATTAATTTTGAAATTTGAAAACGATATACCACTCACCAGTCACACACTAGACCCTTTTTAATAATAGAATAACCCTGCTGAATTTAGGGTGCGTTTGGTTTGAGGACAAGGGTAGATGGGACCACCCTATTCATGTGTTTTTGGGATGGGACCATCCGAGCAGCATATTTGGTTAGGTGGATGGAATGAGCCTATTTTTTTTATAGGCTGGATGAGTGCTGGATAGGATGATCCAGGTTTTTGTTTGGTTGGCTGGACAAGGATATTCAGATAGGATACGGTGACAACTTGCACATTTTAGTAAGGTTACCTCTATGGATGGTTGAATATGAGCAATCCATACACACATATAAACGGGCGATGGAGGGCGCCGCCACGGCGAGCCGCCGCTGGGAGGAGAGGGGGAGGGACGAGGGGAACTCACCGGTGTGCTTGGCGGCGAGACCAACGGCGGGAGGGGACGCGCAGGGGAGACAAGCGGCGGCCGGCGGGGAGCAGAATCGTGGGAGGAGGCGCGGGGCTGAGGAGACGCACCAGATCTGGAGTGAGGAGAAGTTGAATGGCTGCGTACATGACTTTTTTGCGTATCCCTCTATCCAGGATCTGAGAAGAATATTCCTGTGCTGGGATGGTTCCATCCACCCTTGTCCCCAAACCAAACAGATAAAAAATGGATGGAATGGTCCCATCCATCCTCATCCACTCAACCAAACAGATCCTTAATTAGTATGCAAAATGCAAATGGAGATGCCTAAACCCCCGTGGCAATACCCTAATTCAAGGTATGGCAACCATGCTATACAAGCACATCTATACCATCGGTATATGATGATAGGTATCCAAAGGTAGCCCACTATGATAATAAAAAAATCTCTCTGCTATTAATATACTATTAGTTGTCATGCTTTCAAATCACTTGGGTAAACAGGCACAATTGAGATCGGCAATCCAAAAACCGAAACAAACAGAAATCAACCACCCCTAAAGAAACTGTGAATAGCTGAAATACCAAATTAACTTGCCATTCCCCCAACTGCTACTCTCCTAGTCCAAGGCCACTACTGCACCACACTCCCCCCAACCCAGTCTTGCAATACCAACACAAGCAAACAACCATGGGCTCAATGCCATACCCACACATCTCAACCCATAGTCCACGCCCTATCCAATTGATCGGTCATAATAGTCTCATTACCACCTTTACCCTCCACCTCGCTGCAAAGTAGGTCTGTTTGGTTGAAAACCAATTTTGCCTAACTTTGCTACTTTTTCTTTCCAAACTTAAGAGTTAGCAAAATATGGCATTTGTTGGCAAGGTTAGTACATCAACCAAACGGGTCACCGCGGAATGAGATGTACCACAGTAGCATGATCTGCAATGCCCTCATATGTTTGAGACTTAGGCTCGGTCTGCGGTATCACTTAGTTTTCTAGAATTTGGTTCATATGAAAATAGATACACACATTGACGCACGTGCACATTTAGTGGGGCTGTGTGCCCGAGTGACGAAGCCTCTAGGCCTATGTTGTCAGGATGGTACACCCACCCCCTGTGACCTAATGATCCCAAGCGAAGCAGAGTCACCTCAACTAGGGGCGAAGGCGAAGCAAAACGTTGCCCGACCTTCGTGCACGGTCCTCTGGAGCACGGGGAGGACGATCAGGGGAGCTAGCCCCACTCATCTAGCAAGAGAGGAAGAGCTATGAAGGAAGAATCAGGCATAGCGACCAAGGAACCCAGGGAACAAACAATAGAGAGATGGGGCCCATAAGGTGTTAGGATAAGTATCAGGAGATCCTTCCATTAGGGGACAGTCTATAACCACCTGGGGGACAGAAATTACGGTGATGCCCCTGTTTTAGTATGATGGTGCGGGGATATCACTGGCCAAAGGTCTCTACAAGGGTTTTCCTTTACATTTTTACCCTTGCTTTAGTTGTTGTACAAGGGTAGCACCGTCATTTAGGGTGGAAGACCAAAATAACCCTCTTTCAGTGGATTTGTTTGGGCACCCTAGTCCATCATGTGTAAAATGTTCTTCCTATAAATGGAGTGGCCTATATACGCGTAAGGGGTTCGAGCCCCTAAGAAAAGAAGAATCAATATACACAGAACATCTCCAAGCACAAGCTAAGTGTCGAGTCTCCTTTGAGGTTATTCCTCCGATGTGTCACACGTTGCTTCGCTGGGTGTGTGAACCGGAGGAGGGACACCCTTGAAAATGTGTGCTGCGGTATGATCCGTCAACAGCCTATGATCTAGGTCTCAGCATGTATCGAACACACATGCATATGTGTGAATGGAAAGCACATCATCTGCTGTAAAGGCATAGGACAGTTCTGCCCATATGAAGAGGAGAGGAGAGAGAATAGAGATGATGTGTTTTAGATTCATGACGTTTGGAGTGGGACTGTCCTATGCTGTAACGCAAAGGATATGCATTCGTGTGAATATGTGTGTGTTGTGTGTAAGGTGTGACTTGTGCACCTCCAAGTTGAGCCTTCGAAAACAAACCTACCTGGTGTCTTCGGGCTCTCCCCTCTTGCCTTTGTCACTTTGACTTTGTTGTCATATTAGCCATATTATCTATCATAATTATTTTTATCTTGCTAACTTTTATATCAAATTGAGCGATTATATCTTGAATGTACCAATGTTTTTATCGATATGCTTACTTTTCTCATGTAACATATGATCCTTTAGGTAAATAACATTGACTCATAAAATATATAACAAAGTCACCAACAAATTTGGAGTCGACATAATTGATAGATCTATCTCTAGTTATAATAGCAATAAAATATCGACTCCCTAGCAGTCGCAAGGTTCGTGCACAGGCAATTCCCGTAACTCCTAGCCCTCTTCCTCCTCCTCTCCTATTCTAGCTGTTCTCTTCTTCTTCCTCCTCTCCGTTGATAGCTCTTTGCTTGTGTGCTGCCATTGCTTTTCTTCTCCTCCTCTCCGGCGAGCACCCCCACCCGCCCTTTTTCCTTATCTCTAGAGGTTTTTGTGGTCAATCCTCCTTCCAACTCCACCCACCGCCCTCTAATGTGCCCGTGGCCGAGGCAGCGCCACTGGCACCACGACGCCATGACCCATCACCGAGCCATCGTCACCCTGGCCTCCCTCTAATCCTAGTGAGCATGGTAAACCCACAGGACTAGAGATCTTGTCATAAAAGACGACGGTGGCGCCCCTCTTGGTCTCTCCATGCAAAAAAAAAGAACCGCCTGTGCAATGAGAGAACTATGCATGCGCAGGCGATGGTCACAAGCAAAACCATGCAATAAACACAGATCAATACTATGCAAGTATGTGAAAATCTACTTAACTATATTTATGTGACGATACATGCTTCATGTGAAAATCTACTTAATCAATTTTATGTGCGCACATGACATACAATTGTTTTACTTATTTCCAACATGAATATTCATGCCGTATCTCGAATTACTGCAAATCCGTAATTGTACTACCAAACTTGCAGAGCTAATTGTATCATACGCATCTCGAACCTGTCCGTCTCCGTGTATAATTTATCAGTTGCTACGCATTTGTGAGCTGCGAATAAACACATTGTATCCAGTGCGTATAGTAGCACACTAATGTCATCTCTTATTTATCAGCCAAATGGCCCAAAACCAAACAAGCAAGATCACAGCATGTCAACATCTGTAACAAATTAATACTCGAATCAAACCATTGTTATTCGTCGCTGTGTCGCTCTTATGATACAAGATTCAAGTGATACATGCAAGACTGAACAAGACTGGTTCGCGTTGACGCTGCAGGAACAGAGTAGCAACTATATATGCTTTTCCTTTGGCACGGTGGATGGGCTCACCATTAGAGCTTGCTGGAGACGATGACGGGCCTGGGCCTGGGCCGGGCCGGCGCGGGCTCCTTCGGCACGACGACGGTGAGCACGCCGTTGTCCACGCTGGCCCGGATGTGGTCCACCTTCACGTTCTCCGGCAGCGCCACCTCCCGCGCGAGCTCCGGCTTCCCGCGCTCCGCGACGTGCCACACCGCCTCCGCCTCCTTGTTGCCGTCCTCCTCCTTCTCCCTCGCGGCGCCCTTGATGCTCAACACGTTGCCGTCCTCGACCTGGATCTTGACGTCGTCCTTGCCCAGGCCGGGGACGTTGATCTTGATGACGTGGGAGGCCGGGGTCTCCACCCAGTCCATGGCGCCCGGCGCCGCCCAGCCGGGGGCGAGGGGGCGGGCGTAGAGGAGGCGCCGGAACGGGCTCCCGAAGAAGATGTCCGCCATGGGAATGGACTATGAAGACAGTCTCGGCGCGTTGGGGAAGAAGACAGGACGGTGGGGGTGTTAAAATCAGGAGCGGATTTGTGGTGGTGTCCACATCGGGGGCGATGGTTCCAGAAACTGGGACGGAGGACTGGAGAATGGTGTAGACAAAAGGAGGAAGCTTCTCGAAGTTCGATATATGATTTCGCCGCATTTTTTTTTTCAAAAGGAGGAGAGTTCCTATTTCCATTATCAAAATGAACGAAACCCACAACGGAATTCACCAGTTTAGCCAAGTAAACAACTAAAACAACAAAAGAAACAACCGACTACCTGGAGATGGGAACACCCTCTAGCAAAGCCCAGTAGTCCTGAAACCAGGGCACCTCAAACTAGAAGACAGAATCACCTCACCAAACAGATAAGCAGGACAAAATAACAAGCCAAGGACAGCCCCGAGCCAAAGCCAAAAGCAAAACACACAGAAACGAGTTGCCACACACGAAGACATGACTAGGAGCCTCCGCCCGAGTCAGAAACACCAGCATTGCTCGGCTTCTGTAGACCTCTAGCAATCTGAAAAATCTCTAGGCTTTTTTGATCCAGATACAGAAATGATCCATATTCATAGGAGTATAACCCATATTAAAGCACTTGGCTAAACATCCCCAAATCACCTTGGACACACTGCACTAGAAGAAGAGATGATCACAAGTTTCAATGTTATCATAGAACTCACAAATGGCATTCCCCACCCAACCTCTTTTCCTTAAATTATATTTAACCAACACAGCTTCCTTAAGAAAAATCAAGGTAAAAATTTTGACCTTCAGGTTTTCCACAGGCATGCAAACCTACAGTTTGGACCCCTGAAGAAAGAATCATACATAGATGACACAGAAAAAATCCCATTTTTCTCAAGGATCCAAATGCACTTATCAGAACCTTCACCAGGAAAGTCCAAATTAGCACCCTCGACAAAACTTCTCCACCTGTTCAATTGATCAGAAGAAAGTCATCTTCTCATACCAGGCATCCAGCTCATATTAGCCACTTGGGCCACTGAAAGTTCAGTGTCCATACAAACCTCAAAAATGTCAGGAAAAACCTGATGCAGAGGAAGCTCACCCACACAATGGTCCAACCAAAAGTTGATTTTCTTACCATCACTGGCACTCATTTTCCTATTGGTCAGGAAGTACCTTTTGATTTTAAGCAAATCATTCCAATTAGCCAAATCAGAGTGTGTGATTAATGCTGCTAATAGGGCGATCCTTCACATATTTATTCTTAACAAAGGTCTGCCACAAGCCTTCCTGGGTTTCCAGCTTCCACCACCACTTCACAAGTAAACTAATATTCAACAGAGCCAAATCTTGAATACCTAAACCCCCCTCAGCTTAGGTTTGATGATGTGTTTCCACTTGACAAGATGGTATTTCTTCTTCTCAGACCCCTCCTCCCCAGAGAAATTGTCTCCTAATTTGGTCAATTTTTTAATAACAGCTGAAGGCAACAAGAACATAGACATAGTGTAAATTGAAATGCTTGAAAGACAAGCATTAATAAGGGTAACTTCCCCACCAAGAGATAGAGATTTACTCTTCCACGCACTCAATATTTTCTGAACCTTTTCAATTAGGAAGTCCCATTCTTTAACTCTAATTCTTCTATGACTAACCAGGACTTCTAGGTATGTCAGCGGGAATTTACCAAGCTTACAAGTGAAACTCAGAGTAGAGACATTCACTTTGAGGGGGTACCATTAACCAACACCAACTCACTTTTTAGAAAATTGATTTTGAGACCAGAAAGTTGCTCAAAAAGGGAAACTAAGAGCTTATCATTATGGATGGTTTCCACATCATCTTTAAGGCAAAGGATAGTGTCATCGGCATACTGCAACACTGTCACACCATAGGGAATAACATCAGAAGCTAGACCATGGACCGGACTAGTCAGTTGAGCTCTCCAGAACATCTTGGCCAGACAGTCAGCCACCACATTAAAAAGGAAAGGAGACAGAGGATCCCCTTGTCTCACACCCTTATGACTAGCAAAATAATTGCCCTTGATCCCATTAACCAAAACAGATAGAGTACCATTGTACAAAATCATTTTAATCCAATCACACTACTTTTGATTGAAACCTCTAATCTGAAGACAGTGAAGAAGAAAGGCCCAATCAACTTTATCATACGCTTTTTCAAAACCCAGCTTCAAAAACACACCAGTTTTCCCATTAGATTTAGTGTGGTGAAAGATCTCATGAAGGGCCAAAACCTCATCCATAATGTTTCTCCCCTGTATAAAGGCATTTTGTGTGTGACTAATCAGTTTCCCTATAACTAAATCCATTCTCCTAGTCAGGGTTTTAGTTATCAGCTTATAAAGGCTATTTAATAAGCAAATAGGCCTAAATTGCTTCATGCTATCTGCATTTTCCATTTTTGGCAACAACACAATAACACCATGGTTGATTCTTTGAACATCTAAGGTGCCATCAAAGAACAACTTAAAAATGCCTATGATATCATGCTTAATCACACTCCAACAGACCTGAAAGAATTTAATGGGGATACAGTCGGGACCAGGAGCTTTATTTTGGGCCATAAAACACAAGTTTAGATAAATATCTTATTCACAAAAAGGTCTAGTGAGGAAGGCATTATCCTCCATTGACACATTATCATTCATATCCCAAAGACTAGGATTCAGATGGAAGCTACTCTTATTATCTTTTTCAAAAAGCTTTTTGTAATAATCAGTAGCATGCTCTACCAAATTTTCGTCGCCCCTGATGAGGCAATCCTCATGCACAAGATGAGAAATCATCTTTTTCCTTCTCTTCCCATTAGCTATTAAATGAAAAAAATTTAGTATTATTATCACCTTTAAGCAGCCAATTTACTTGAGATCTTTGCTTCCACAGGGATTCCTCCTCTATAAAACATCTTTCGAGATTAGCAGTGTGTCGGGACCCCCCTGGCGGAGGGAAGGTCCCACCTGTGCTAGTCCCTGGATCAGTAGCTAGCACACATAGATAACAGAACTTGGATCAAAACCATATCGATTAATTTACATAAATTTATATCAGAGTGCGCCTAGCGGCGTGGTTACAAAAGATTGGCTCGAAGGCCTTACAAAAGCGGAAGTCTTTACAAAGGCAACTAAGGCCTCAAAATACACCCATAGAACCAGATAAAAACCAGAACATTTCCCCACAGGCAAAGCTGGAGGAACGCAGCCCTAGGCGTCGGTATACTCCTCGTCTTGGATTCCATCGGCGAAGACGTCGGTCTCGGGATCTCCATCTTCGGGGTTGCAAGGATACTCGCACTGCTTGGCGTCGAATCTTGACCCATTTCGACAAAAGCGAGGGTGAGTATTAGTAAAAATACTCGCAAGTCAATTGACATATGCTTATGCATGGTTTTGACAAGAGAAAGGTAGGGCTTATTTGCGGAAAGCAAGTTTTGAAATATTTTGCCTAAAATTTTTAAAGCAATTTGGGGAAGAAGTGGAGTAATCAAATTAATTGATAAAACATGTAAATCATCCGGCCCCTACCGACTCATGCCCAAAGGCTGGCTCACGATACAAATCGTGGTTTTAACCCAAAACATTTTCCTTACGGCTAATCCACCGAAGGACCAATAACTCTCGACGGCTAACCACCGTATGCATAATACCACACGTCGGCTAAACCACTGAAGTCATCTCCTCACGGCTAACCACCGTAGGCTCCCAAAACCAAAACATGGCACCTGCCAGTTTTCTTCTTTAAAACACTGAGAAAGAGAGGAGAGAAAACTACCATTGTGGTCAACCCACCGTCGTCTGCCCTTGACCGTGGGCACGGCTTTCTAGAAAGTTTTACGCTCTGCAGAGGTCGCACGCTTTACCCATGAGAGGTGGTTTTTCCTAGGAATCACCCAAAGAAAAATAATCACCACAAGGCCTTTGACAATCTCGCTCCTAGCTTGGCATCCCCTCTAAGGTTTCCACCGCAGCGCTGGTATCTCCAGTTGGCTGAAGCCCCCTCTTGAGCCTGGTAGGTTAGCGGATGCTTCGCGCCTACTCCACCACACGGGATGTCCAAACTAGGAGTTCAAAAGCTACTCAGCCAGGTCCCGCCCATACAGGCACTCATGGTCGCACTGTTGTACTTAGTTTTGACAACCACAAGGTATCGGTCCTTAGGGACTGGGGTGGTTCCCACACTGGACCCGATTCTCGTGCTCACTGCACCAGCCGATCAACCGTCCACCCCAATCAAGTTTTACAAACATTTTCAAAAACCCCCAGGTGACATACCCGCCACCTGGTACTAACAATTTTCCCACAGTAGCACCCTGCTACTGCTAATCAAACAAGCACTTTACAAATAGGGAGATACTTTGAATTAAAACAGATATTAAATCTGGGTAATTTGTTCATCATGTGGTAATTACCTAATGTGGCTAGTAGCATGGCTAAGCAAGGTTTATTAGGCTAACCAAGGGGTGACCAGTAATTATGGGTTAATTAACCTAAGGTTATCAAAATCAGGATTAATGACATAATTAAAGTGTGCTAGGTTCTTAGCTAAATTCCCTACCATTATGATAGTGATTAATCAACATAGCCATGCATATTTAATAAACTTCTAACAAAGCATTTGTAAAACTAGGTTTCAATATGATCAAAGATAATTAGGAGGAAAATGTCAACAATGACTTGCCGTGATTGTAGTCGTACTCCTGCCTGACTCGGTCCTCAGCTCCAGGCATGGATCCGGTCGAATCTAACGGTGGTAAACATCACATATTTAAACAACGAATAAAATAAAATTATGCATGCAAAAATAAATGGTATGCATGAATATAATAAAACCATGCTTTCATTTATTTTCGGATTTTTAGAAGATTGATTTTATTTTTAAGATGGCATACTTGATTAAAGTTGATTGGATAAATTGTTTTCTCATTGAATTTAGAAACATAGAAAACAAATTAATTTTAGGATAAATAAATTAATATTGCTTTTATCTTATTAAAACATTTCCAAAAACCTAAATTCCATTCTAAATAGTCATAATTAATCATTATAGTATTAAAATGTATTATGTTATATTTTAGAAAATCATGTAATTCATATTATTATTCATGAAATTATGCAAAGGATATTATTTTAAATTAAAGTTCACATTTTTATGAGTTTTTATAAATTTATTTGACTGGATTTGGAGTTATATTTTTAAAGATGTAAAATTAACAAAGTTGATCCTGGAATTAATAAAATAAAATGGATAAAAGAAAGGAAAAATGAAAAGGGACTGGCTGGCTTGGGATTTGGTGCCCACTATGGGCTGCCCAATGAGAGGCAAGACGCCCAATACAAGACGAGCCTGAGCCTTTCACCAATACCACTACAACAGAGACGTGTCTTGGCTCGCTCGCTTGGCTGGCGGCGTGCTAGTAAAGACGAGCGGACGGCTTGTCACCGCACCAAAGAGGGAGGTGCGGTGTGCTTGAGCGGAAGCGACGGCGCCGTGAAGGGCCCGCATGAGTGTGGCGGCCGACGGAGGAGCAAGGGTGCCACGGGAGCTCCATGGAGGCGGTGGTGAGGTTAGCGGGGACCGGCGACGAGGCTCATGGCGTGGGGAGCAGTGGGACGACTTGGGAAGGCGGCCGGTGGTGAGGTGGGACCGGGGAGCGGGTCGGCGAGGTCCACCGGGGTATGAGGAGGGAGGGGGAGGTGAGCACGAGTGACGGGGAGAAGCGGAGCGGCGGGGCGACGTGGCCGGCCGTGGAGGAGAACGGGGGCACGGCAGCGGGCTAGCCGGCGGCGGAATCGGCAAAATTGCCCGAGGGGAAAGACTCCTCCTGCTATGGTGATGTTAAAGGAGGAAGGAGGAAGGGAAATTACCGAGCGTTGAAGCCGAATTGGAGTAGAGACCGTGGCGGCGTGGCGGGGAAGAAGACGGCTTCGGCGGCGCAATTTGGCTTCCCCGGCGGCGCGGTGAGCTCGGGATCACTCCTAGGGTCTTGCTGATGCTTCGGCATCGAGTTCCAACTAGGGTCTTCGGCGATTTCGGTGCTCCTCGCGTCTCCCTGCTTTTGGCGGCGACGGCGAGGTAGAAGACTGCTCCGGCGGCGTAGTCCGGCTTTCCCAGTGGCGATGTTTTGGAAGTGAAGGTGGAAATGAGCTGGTGGGGAAGAAAGGAAGAGGGTGCCGGGCGGAGGAGGGCCGGGGAGGGCAATGCTGGCGCCGAGGTGCCACGAGGCGGGTGTGGCAACAATCGGTGGTCACGGGAAGGGGGTGGCGTTGCTAGGACGCCATGCAAGCGCGCGACCGAGAAGACGGCCACGGGGCGGGCTTGAGCAGGCACAGGGCGCCACGCACGCGCGTGTCAGAGGAGGGGTGGGCCGGTGGTGTGAGCAGCGGGTGAGAGAGAGAGGAGAGGTGTAAGTGAGAGAGTGGGAGTGTCAGTGAGAGAGGTGAGGGGAGTGAGAAAGGAGAGTATGCCAGAGGGGCCCACCTGCCATAGAGGGGAAAAAATGGGTAGAGAGAAAATGGAATGGGAGAGAGAGAGAGTAGGTAGGGGTTTAAATAAGAAAATTAACAATTCATTTAATTAACCACTTAATTTATAATTTAACTTTGTATTTGGATTAAATTTTTAATTCGTTGTTTCAAAAATCTAATTTGAAATCACAACGTTTACAAATTAGTATAATAGGTGTTAAGTGAATAATTTACAATTAAACATTGTGAAAGCAAAAACTTTTAATTATGACTTTTATTTGAAATGATGAACTCATTTCTTTATGGGAATTAAAGTATTTTTAAAACTCGAATAAATTATTTAATCTTGATGATTCAATTTATTGAAGGTCTTGCTTTTGCAAAATTTTAAAATCTTATTTAAAAACAAACATCTTTGCAGCTAATTATGTTTTAAAAGCTAGGGTTAAACGCTTAATGATTCTCATTTAAAAACTCTTCTTTTACTACGGAAACCAAATTATTTGTTTTATAACCTCAGAAATTATTGTAACATACCTATTTTCAAAAAGTTTTAAATTTTAGTGAAATTCATTAAAAATGCAATTGCATGATGCATGATGATTTTCAGTTTTTTAAAAATAGGGATGTTACACAGTGATATCCACCACGCGTTCTTTTTCACCAGGATTTAAAACACCCATATCTCCGTTTTCCTCTAACATACACAGCTGCTTGGCTAGAATTCATCTATCCTTAATCTTGTGTCCATAAAGGTGGGCACCCCAACCTTTTAGGACCTTTTTAAGATTTTTCAGCTTACATAAGAAAGTACTAAGAGCATCCAAACGCACATAATTTCTGTTCCAAACAATTTTAACAAGATCAACGAAACCAGGTTCCTTAAGCCAACAAAGCTGAAACCTGAACCCCTAAAGTTTTTGTTGGAATTTTGCCCATCATCCATCAAAATGGGATTATGATCAGACAAGAACCTAGGCAACTTCTGCACCGAACACATAGGAAATAAGGTTTCCCAAGGTTGAGTGATAAAAACTCTATCTAACTTCTCTAGCGTGGGGCAACTTTGGTTATTAGTACGAGTAAATTGATTGCCCATAGGATTGATTTCCTTAAGCTTAAAACAATTCACAAAATGATTGAAGAGACGAGAAACTCTATAATCTCTCCAAGTCTTATTCTTATCCGAAGCAAATCTAAGCATATTGAAATCTCGCCCAATAAGCATGGGATGATGGGAAGATCTACACATATTGGCAAGCTTAGAAATAAAAGAAATCTTGCCATCAAGCTGAGCAGGACCATAAACCACGACCAAATCCAAGCACAGGAAAGAATTTTATCCCAAATGGTCACATTCACATGATGAGAGCTAATAGATTTAGATAGCACATCAAACCTATCATTATTAGTTCCAACTAAAATTCCCCCTGATCTGCCAACAGAGGGTAGATAAGTCCAGAAAAATCTTTGATTAGGATCAATTTTCCTGATAAAGGCATCCGAAAACTAAGGCTTCATGGTCTCAATGAGGCCCAGGAAATCTAATGATAGCCCTTGATCTTATAAGATACAGCTACAAACCCCCCTTTTTCCTAAACCCCTACAATTCCAGAAAATACCTTTCATAAAGGAATTTTTTTGTTTTTATGTTTCTGACCCCTATTCCCCGTCCTAGTCCTCTGGATACGAGTAATATGTGTAGGAATCACCAGTCCTCTAGGTGTGTCCACATAATTCTTTTTATTTCTTTTTCTAGTCCTTTTACTAACAACCGGACTAAAACCTTCATCCTCAGAATCAGAACCAGAGGCAGCATGCCAATCCAAAAACAGAACCTCCGAAGATTCAATATTGTTAATAGTATTGGCATTGATAATTTTTTCTAAAGCCTCTTGCTGCTTTTTAAACAACTTATTTCTAGGTATTTCAAACTCTTTCATAATTTTAATTTGAGGCAACTCAGAATCATTTATGATTACACCCATATTAGCAGCTAGAGTAACAATTTCAGAAGAATCAAGTATAGCAAAAGAATTAGAAGAAGAAGAAAATTTACCATCCAAGTTCCTCTACTTCTGCCTCATGGCCGCTTTTTCAACAATAGAAATAGAAGAACCTGAATTTTGGAGCCTCTTCTAACAGGAACTGTCTTTGCATCGGCTTTTCTATCCCCCAGATGTTTATGAGAAGGTGACCAGCAATATTTGTCCCAACATCTTCACAGACTTTCTCACTATCACTATCTTTCAGGAAAATCCTTTGACTAGCTTCACACTCCGAAGAAGTGGATATCTCCTCAATAACCACACTAGAAGCAGGGGTAAAGAAAGATCCATACTAGTTAAACTTATCAGAAAGCAAAGGCTCAGCAATTTTTGCAGCGCTAAAATTATCTGTTACCTAGAAATTTTTTTTATCACTCTAACCCAGGGGCGGAGCTAGGTCAAGAGAGGGGAATACATAGGAACCTGAGTCCAAAATAAATTTAGTGAAGATCAGTTTATTTTCTATCATGTGTGTACTCCCTAGTTTAAAAAATAGACATCCTACGATCTAAAAGTTATACCTGATAAATCACAGTCCATTTGGTTTTAATTCCGCTCCTGTCTAAATAATGGATTCAAAAACCCAAAACTGATAAGGAAGCTGGATTTAGAAATGTTTATCTTCTATCATCGGGTTATAAAAAATGACGTCAAAAATTAATTGGTCAAAAATAATTAGATAATTTAAGAAATAAACTGGGCAGAACACTCTTGCCTTGCGTCTGCAGCCCGGGCCTGGATAGTACTCCTTCCGCTGGTTGCTAGAGGCTGCTGCGCGTATTTGACCGTTCAACCAATCGATCAATCGCTCAGCACTGCTGTATTGTTTATTTGGTTGACAATACAATATTGAAAGCAAAACTACAGCCTGCAATTGAATTATACATCAGCTTAATATAAGTACTAATTAACTTAATATACCTGTTATGCAACTTTCTAAGTAGTCAATGATACACAAGGATAAAAAAATATTAGGTTTATTAATATTTACTAATTGCAAAGCCTATCTTAATTTATTCGTATTTGGTATGACCCATTTGCCATTTAGCCTGCACCCATGACAAACCCTAATCTTCCCACCCACTTCCCCCGGTCCCATTTCACTCCACAGCCAGCTGCCAGTTCGCCACCCTCATCTCCAGAGCTTCCTCCACAACAACACAACATATCATTAAAGGCAGAAATCAGGGAATTTTTAGTTAAATATATTAGTTAAAAAATAAATTTAATAAAATATACTAGAGAAAAAAAATTTAAGAAAATGGCTGTGGCGGCCGCCGTGCCCCACCATGCCGGCGGCAGCCACATGCCTCGCCCGCAGCAGTGGCTGCCAGTACGTATACTGCTGCCAGTACATATACTGCTCCCAGTACTGCCCTTATACTAACATGTACTGCCCTTTGCAAAATTTTTTAAAAATAACGGAACATCGAATTGTAATAAAACTTGAAAAAATGGAACCGTAGCTTCATAAAAATGGTCCAGAAAAATTTCAGGTTTTTTTTGAAATTTTGACTTTAAACGTACCGTTGCTTTTCTTACAGTACCGTTGATACAGTACAAAGTCAACGCCCTTTTCTTTTAAAGTCCTCCGGAGTGAAATTATCCGGAGGACGTCGGAGACGCATACCGGCCGCTTGAGCCACGCCTACACGGGTAGGATGATCGTCGTCCTCCTCTAGCGGTGGACCAAATGTGTACATAGATCCACCAACAACATATAAAGCCCTACATATTTCAATTTGTATTCCACATTAGTACTCATTTATGCAAACTGTACTAAATTACATCTTATCGCAACCCTATCGAAGGTTATTTTCATCTATATTATAAAACAATTAAATCTAATTTAATACATATGTCCTCCATGCAATTTGCTAATTTTTTTTAAATATCGAGCTTTCTTTAAAGGTGACATAACTACACTGGTTTTGTTACTACAAATGCAACATGAATACAAAAACACCGACAATATAAATACTCCATACTTTATACCACCAATTTTATTATTATAATATACTAGATACTACTAATAACATTTAAACTACATAAATAAATGATATGTCGCTATCATCCGGATAATTAGGGGCAGAAGTTGGGCAAACAGTGCCATACGTCGCTTTCAGCGGGGCCAAATTGCATGGCGGCAGCACTCTCACCACTCCATCGGCAGCAGCACTCAAAATTTTAAAAAAAATTTCAAAAAAAATGAAATTTTTTCTGGACCATTCTTACGAAGCTACGGTTCCATTTTTTTCAAGTTTCGTTGCAATTTGATGTTCCATTATTTTTAAAAAATTTCCCAAAGTTTGCTAGATTTGTGTATGTTTGAGCAGCTGGGACCTGCTAGTTGCTGGGAGCTGCGGCTGCTAGTAGCTGGTCCGGGGCAGCTGGCTGCCGGCGGCCAGGCAGCCTCCACTCGCACCGTGCCACGCTACCTCGCTCCTGCCACGTGTAGCGCGCTGCTTGCTCCTGCTATCCGGCGTGGCGGCAGGATATTTTCTCAATTTTTTTCTCTAGTATAGTTTATTAAATTTAATTTTTAAGTGGTATATTTAACTAAAAATTCCTAATCGGTAAAAAATTGAAACAATGGCACACCTTTTACTGATAACTAGCAGAAGGAGCGCACGATTGCACGCGTTGTTATCTATTGTACCCGGTTTTTTTTCTTGTTTCTTGTGCTGATAATTATGTTCAATATCATCAGTAACAGTCTGCCGCCCAATCTTCTACTTAGAATTATGTTGAATATCATTAGCAAACAGTGCCGGATAAAGCAAGATTCACCCGAGTGCCTATTGGGAAAAATGTTGATAATCGCAAGTAAACAATTTGTCAGCATAACCATCTATCATCAAACGAGTGTCTACTAGAAAAAAAAAATTAAAATCACCGGTAACACAATCTACCTGAAAAAGGGGATGTTGATCTTGTTGCTACCTTACTGAAATTAAAATAAAATGATTAATTTGTCGGCTTGTACAAAAAGATGTATGAAAGCTTATATGTTTGGGTCTACCTCGATTGAATTAATATTGGTGCAAACCAATTATTTGAGTGCTATTCTTTTTGGAAAAAAAAAGTTGTCTAGTCATGGAAAGATAATATTTCCCAGCACACTTTTTGCCGGGAAAAAAGTTTGCCGGCAATTAAATGTCTGTTGGGAATTTAATGTATACCAGTAATAAAATGTCAGTTGAGGAAAATGTGACTAACAAGGACAAAATGTTTGTCTTGAAAACTATGTGAAAAAACAATTGCAGACAATTGGGTGGCAGATGGTGTCAGTCCAACATCTGTTATGAAATTTTTTTGTTGGCAGAACATTTGCCCTTGAAAGTCTTTCCTGCACAAAACGGGTGCCTTTGAAGGTGTGTTATGGTGTAGTGCTCTCCTCTCCTTCCAAGTTCCAACCTGACACCTTTCATGTCTCGTCTCCTACCAGTGGCCCAGTGCCCCCTTCCCTCCTCCTCCCAAGTCCCTCTCATTCCAGCGTCGATGTGACCCCTTTCTCAGTGCTCCTCTTCCTATATACTTCACTCGCTGCCTCCACCTTCCCCTCTTTTCCCGGTACCGCCGCTAGGTTCTCCTCCTCCCTCTCTCCAATGCCACCACTAGCTTGTCCTCCTCCCTATTCCCATCCCCATCATCGCCACCACCCCTCCTTAACTCTGGTGCAAACATCTCCTCCTCCTTATCTCCTAACGCTGCCCCTACTCCCCAATCTCTGGAGTTACCCTACCTCATCTCCTGTCCCTCCTCCTCCTCCTCTAGCAATATCAGTCGGCAATTAGGAGCTCAAAGTAGAGGCGATGCTTTGGATCTACGGGTGCTTGGTAGGAAGATCTTAGGGTAGCAAGTGGCGACTACAAGCTAGGGCAGCGACTAGCTAGGCGATGGCGGTCATGTGACTCATGGCAACGCTCGAGGCTAGGATTGATGACGTCGCACAGGTGGCAGCAACCGAGAGCTCAGGGCACTCAAGGCTAGTGCTAGATAGACACCCATGCTCCAACACTCTACTCCCTTTCTCTTTGTGCCACCTATACACAATCGGAACCATGAATTGCTATGTCCATGAATTGATTTGGACCCTTCAGGAAGAATGGACCATGTTAAACTCCTTTTATCTCTATTACTGAAAGTCCCTTGTGGTGAGTGATGAGTGATGCTACCCTACACTAAAATTACCCACCATGCCATCGGTAGTAACAAATCCATATACTTCACTAAAATTATCCACTATGCTATCCATCATAACAAGCTCATCTTATATGATTCAACCTCTCAAAATTCTCAGTATAGGTACAACCAAAGTATAGTGTGTGTCGGCCTCTGCTATCATCCACACGGTTGCTCATGACACGTCGTAGTGCGTAGCACAAATCGCCTATAGCGATGACAGAAGTGTATGGCCATGCACTGGTTCACGACGCGTCGCACTACGTGGAGGGTAGCACTAATCATTTGAAGGCATATGACCAGCTCGCTCATAGCCTTGATTGTAGAATTTGTATTTTCTCGTAGCAAAGCATGGGCACTTAGCTAGGTAAAGTATAGAGACATCTTTCTACGTATATAGATTGGGTACATAAAATTCATATATGTAGAGTTATCTTTGAAAGTATTTCATAATAGGGAAATTTGGTTATAGGACACTACAATTTAGTGGCTATAACTCCTAGGCACTACCTTTATCACACATTGTAGGGAACTACAATTTAGTGGTTGTTTTCCATATCACACTTTGGCCAATATAATAGTATATCCTGAAGGGAATGTGCCCTAGAGGCAATCATACGATGATTATGTAATGTCTTTGTTCATGTACTTATGATAACATTGCTTATCAATTCCATGAATTAATGTCACGACTTTGTTTATCAAATATGATTTGGTTGTGTGACACATTGTCATTGTGATACTGTTCTAAACGATCCCTGGTCCATATCATTATGAGGAGCAATAATGATTTGATCAGTACATGTATTGATTGATGGTATTGTTTCACATACTGTAGATATGAAGATATCAAATCAATAATGTGGACACATGTTAGAGAACATGGGTGGTTGGATAGACCTACTCCGAGACGCTACTGAGATTGTTATCTATAAAATGCCATCAGCGTGTAGTCTCGAGTGGTATACCTATATGGTCCTTAAACCTGAGATCATCATGGAGACCCAGCTTGTGGAGTCGTATGCTTTGGTGTTATCAAACGCTACACCGTAACATGGTAGTTATAAAGATAACTATTGGGTATGCCACAAAGCATGGCGTAGGGATGTGATTGATGAAGATAAAATTTGCCCCTTCTCGATAACGGAGAGATATCTCTAGGCCCCTCGGTGTGGATGAATAAGAAAAGCGCACAGCCGTACTGATATGATTGAAGAGTTAATCATGATATTTATATCCGTCACATTGATGAGTGAATGATTGAGGTATCACAAGGGTGGCACGTATTTCGCCTTGAGCTTGACTGGTATCGTGTGGTAAAAGGATCGATATGTTAAGTGTATCAAGGTTCAGCCAATGAGATCATTCTGTGCATTTAGAGGGTCAATATGTACTGCTAGGTACCACTATTGATCTGTGGATTGGAAAGGGACTTTCTGGATTCACGGCTGACTTGCGCATGAACCTAACGAGTCACACACTTAATGGGTTGGAACTTATCTAGTGGATTTGATCCATTAGAAGAAGGGTTTACGCATGGATACGATTCGCGCAGGAATTGGAGTTCTAGTGGGTCTCGACTAGAGGCCACTAGTGCATCCATAAAAGGAGAGGCTTGGGACGCCACGCGGGTTACAGACAAGCTCTCACCAAGCACTAGCCGCCGCGCCCCTCCCGCTCGCCCGAAACCCTAGCTGTGTGATGAGGTGCTAGCACACCCTGCATGGTGTTCCTTCCCCCGGACATTGGATACCTTTAGAGGCGCTGCCGCACGTGGACGCGCTAATCGGTGGAATCTCCGACGATGACAACCACGACGACCTCGCGGTGTTTAGCTACGACCACGTGCTGTTCTGCGCTACTCGGGGACGTTTGACGACCGGCGAGGAGAAGGTGTTCGGTGTGTATGACTACTTCCTCGACGCGTGTGACACCCAAGTGAATAAACAAATGAAATAAAGCTTTGCTAATATCTTTTCCAATTAAACCACCTCAATCTTACAGTCATACTATAAAATTAATAATAGAAACTACCTAAAACACTTTAATCTAAAATCATATTTGCTCACACTCCTCATCCATTCTCACACGAAGACATATTAAAAGGAACAACTTAATTCAAAAGTCCATATATTTATTTCTCTGGTTCTCCAAAAACTTATGCTATAAAGAAATTACATTATTTAAAATTTAAAATTCCATTTGCATAGTCTATTAATTTCTCTTAAAATTGATAATACAAGAGAAAAATTCGTGCTTTTCTTTCGTTTCTTTTCTTCTTCCTAGCTCCATCAGTGGCCTGCCATCCGTGGCCGCTTGCAGCCCGACATGGCCACCTCGCCCCTGTCGTGGCCGGCATGCACCGTGCCAACACCGCACGTCGCCGTGGCTTGCATGCACGCAGCCTCGCGGCCTCGCAGCCACGTACGTGTACACGTACGTGTACGTGCCCACGCATGTACCTGCAAAATCCGCCCCCAACCCAGCATCACAGCCAACCCAAACCCTCAAATTCCAACTCCCAGTCGAAGCCACGCAGAGAAGTTGTCGTCGTCGTAGCCGGAGCTGCCTCATCGCCGAAGCTCCATCGAGGTAGCCGCCGCTCTCAGCTCCTCCTCCCAGTACAGCCCGCGCCGCCTCTAGCCCCGGTGCTGGCCGTCAGCCCCGCAGCCGCCTTGCCCCTCTCCTAGCGCCGCCTAGCTCGCCGCCCCTCCCCTCCTCCACCGGCCGAGCCACCGGCCTAGAGCCAGCCTCGTCGTCGGCTTGCTCCCCTGCAAGCCGCCGCCTTCTGTCTTGCCGCCTCGTCGGAGCCCGACCTCGCCGGAGACCGCCTCCCTCGCCGGAGCTCCCGCCACCGCCGGCCAACTCCTCCCCTGGCCGCCCCTCTCCTCCCTCCTCTCTCCTTTCTCTTTTCCTCTCTCTCCTTCTCTCTTTCTTTCTTCCTCTCTCTTTTGCTTTCTCTCTCTCACAAGCCAGGAACGTGTTGCTCTTATCTGTTTGTCAACATGGACTGACCAGTGGGCCTGAGCTACAGTGCTCTTTCCTATTTTCTGGAATTTCCAATAGCTTCAAACTTCAATTGTTTGTACCGAATTCATCCGATCTCTGATTCCGGCGATTCAAGTTTCTAAAAATTTATAAAAATCACACCTATCTTCTGTAATTTTTGTATAATTTCTAAAATTATTTTAGTATATATGTGATTTATTGGTTGTTTTCTTCGTTTTGCGTGCGATAGAACGATCGGACGCCGAAGGAAAATTCCTTGACGCCGCCGACGCACCGCAAGAGTACGACTACTCCGAAGGCAAGTCTTTCCCTAGAATCCCAATTTTATAGTTTTTCCAAAATTGCTATTTTGATAAAAATACCGTATAGTTATATAGTGTTGCCTAATGCATATATCTGTCCGATATATACATCCACCGACAAACCCTTGACCCTAGGTAATTGATGGTATATATATACCCACTGTTTTTAAATACTAGCTGCTTAGCAATGCTCAGATAGATTATCGGGGATCCGATTCCACCCGATACACATGCAATATGAGAGTTGCTATTTTGGTTTATGGTGGGATTTGATTTATTCACCATTAATTAAAATTTGACCAACTAATAAATGGGATCGGGAGCGGATGGATTGTAAGGTGGGTGCATGTGAGCACGAGTATCGGGTTTGTGTTTGTTGCCGCTCCGAGACTAAGGACCGATGATTGTGACACACTTACCTGAGATAAACCCGTGCGACCGTAAGCCCGGTATGGGACGGGCCTAATCTAAAGGAAAAGAAATATCGGGATTACTCACTGTCCTTGCACGGTGGATGTATTGAGAAGTACGAAGTTGAGAATTGAGATTTGAGAATTGAGAAACATCACCGGGGTTTCGCCAGGGACTTGTGCTGAAGCATTTCTCTGGGTACCTGTGTGAAGCAGGTACGACCGTGTTTTAAGCCCGAGATTAATTTTCTGGAAGGTTTTGTTATAATATCCTTCGACGGGAGGATATCGTATCTTACGGGTAAAGCGTACAACCTCTGCAGAGTAAACCCATTTAAATGGCCGAGCTCCCGGTTAAAGAGCGTCTTAGCGGTCTTTCGCAACGTACCATCACCATTTTTAATATGACATGGGTAAGGTTATTCCGGCGTGTGTGCCGTTGCTAGATGAGAATTATGATTTTGCTATATGAGAATTGAGAAATGAGAATTGAGATAATGAGTTGAGAATTATGAATTGAGAACTTGAGACTTCAGAGGATAATTGTTTCAATCTTGTTTCTTTTGAGAATTTCTATTTATTAGTATATGTTTCTCAAATGCTTTTACAAATTCTAAGTGAAATGCTTTTATGCAAATTAACCATCAGCTTTATTAAGGTAAACCTTAACCTGGCCCTTCCTAGGAAGGACTTGCTAGCATTCAATTGCTAACCCTGCATGTTATGCGGGGCTGTTCATTTATTGAACAGGTCAAGAATACGAGGACACGCAGGATAACGTTGAGATCTTCCCGGATGATGCTCCGGACTACTAGCCGTTTCCCTACTCAGCGTGTGCCTGTGGCCGTGATGGGACACTATTTTTGATTGTAACTATTTGCTCCTTTTTAATATGTGTTATATTCCTCCGCTAATGTAATATATAGCTCCGCCGCACTCTGAATTATTTTAATAGCCAATGCAGCTTTATTCTGGTATCATGATTCTGTTTCACTGTGGGTATGAGCACTGATCCTTGGGACTCATACCGGTAACACAGAGGGGTCCGATTTGGTAAAAACCGGGGTCCGGCAACGCGCGTGAGTCTATTTCCGCTACCTCTGCGCATCAAGGGTAACGATCCGTGATCCCCTACTTGCGTGTGATCTTGGGTGTTCGCGGTAGAAAATTTTTTATTTATACTAGCATAGCCTGCCGATTCCCCAACATATCCATTGGTCAAATGCTAGTCAAGGGCACAAAAAGTATCATTTGCCCCTCCCTTCTTCTTCCTTCTTCTTCTTATCTCTCTCATTGCTCACTCACATCAGATCGCAACTCCTCTCCACCTGCCTATCTGCGCACTGCCTACTGACTGAGCCTGATGCTTGCCCGCTGCCCGCCACCATCACTTCTCTCTATCCCCCTTACTTTGATCCTCACAGCCGATGTGCAGCGGAAGATAAGTCTTCTCTTCGTTTAGCATGCACCACCACCATGATGAGGCCCCTTGCTACCACTAGGACAACCTACACCGCTGGGTCTCTTCTCCAACCTTCTCCCTTCCCGAACACACAATCTCTCTCTCAATGATGACATGGCTCCCAATAAATCACCCATTTTAGTGGTGATTGTATGTCTCCTCATGGCGTTCAAACCCCGGCTAGGACCCTTCCCTTCACCTCCTCGCCCAAGGCCAACATGCCCCCTCCCCCCTAATTACGTTCTTCTCCAAGGATGGCGCTGGAGGACGATGTTTCGATGGCATCATGTCAAAGGCTTACAAGGGCTAATCTAGGCGTGAGCGGTGGTAATAGTCGTCTTGGAGATGGTGGGTAGTAGGGCAATGAGAGATGATGGTGGCCTTTCATTGGTAAAGTAACCGGTGGCTTGGATGTGAGGGAGAGATGAGAGAGAGAGGAAGGAGGGAGTGGCAAATGAGACTTTTGGTGCCCTTGACTAGCCTTTGAGCAGTAGATATATTATTTTACTGGGTAGAGTGTGATATGGTAAATTACCACCGTTTTGTAGAGCCATGCGGCACAGGTGTGCAAAAGACATAGATGTGAGAAGACAGTGCATGGGAGATCTTGCCGTCAAATTGCAGTGCCCCCACAACCAAACTTTCCTTTATAATAATATGATTTTAATAGGTATACATAAGTTGCAACAGTAACCATTGCGCAACGGGGCGTATCCCACCTGAACTCGATCGCCGGCCCATCCTACGTCGTGGCCGTGGCCACTGGCCAGTGGCCAGGGTCTGCGCCGCAGCTCAAGCCAGCATGGCGTGCACGCCTGAGAGCGAGAGCGGAACCAACCTATGCTCTCCAACCAAACCCGACGCTTGGACGCTTTACCAAAGACGACGCCTCTTTCCCTACTTTAATTGGAGCCTCCCTCTTGGCCCCTTCTCCTTGGTGCCCTTCCTGTATTCGTCGTGCGTGCATGCATGCAAGCCAGTAGAAATCGTCCTCAATTAATCCTCAATTCCTCATGCAAAAAATACATTTACCGCACGTACGTAATGTACTTTTTTATGAAAAAAATGGTAAGCAAGCACGTAGTAACGTACCTGATCAGCTCATGTGCATGCACTGTAGGATCACATCAGTGCTGGTCCATGGCAATTGGCAAGCACGTGCACGTACGTGCGCAATATACATACGCTACTAAGCAATAACAATGGCGTCTCGCCCAGTGGACTTCCTTGCGCCATGCTCACTCATTAGCAATGATTTTGACAGTACCAAAGAGAGCAATAAGTGCTTAATTACATTTGATGATCCGTCCGATTTTTCTAATGAACCCCTCATGATGGCAGCCCTTGTCGCTCTCATGAAAGCTGAATTATTGAGTTCCTCAACCAACATATTATAAGCCATGGCGGTACGCATGCAAAGGTTAATTGTAGTGATTAAGGTACTATTTGGTTGACGGGTGAAAGATCATGCCAGATAGGATGGTGTGGAGAGTAGGATGGTTAGGGATGCATCCATATTTAACTACACCAACAATCAACAACTTGGACACGGATCACATATTTATGCAGTGTTTCTTGAACAAATATGCAGTGAAGAGCGTGACAATAGTAAAACAACCAATGATTAATGATTTATCGGATATAGATCATATATCTATAGGTCTTGTTACACAAATTAATATATATATATAGCGAGCAGAGTCGGCCACAAATTTAACTTGTTATATATTTTTCGCGTAAATTTCCCGTGGCGGCCGAATGGTACGTAACGTAGCCGCTGGAAATCTTGGCTTCACAACTTCAGCCTAGGTCATTGCAGCATGGTGATCATGGCTTCCCCTTGTTTCGGCCTACAGTGACACCACAAAAGAAACCCTAAAAGATAGAGAAGAGAGATGCAGGGAGACGCACACAGAGAGGGTAGTAAAGCAACGCCGAAGCAAAAGCTAAGCCACCGACCGATCCAACCTTGCCGAACCCTTAGCTTTTGCCTGCATATGGAGGTTCAGATGACACAGGTAGATCCATGAATATGCTGCCATGAACACTAGCAATGGTAGACTGGTATAGAAGAGTGAATGAATGGAATCATATTGAGAGCTAAGCAATTTCTCAGGACAGATTGATCTTACCACCCACACCGCCGGCCCGTCTGACGAAGGAGAGGAAGATGATCACGAGCGCGACGGCCGCCACGAGGCCGATGATGATGGCAATGGTCTTCCCGGATTCATCTGTCGAACAATGCAGCAGAGAGCAGCGAGCTGTCAAAAGCTAATTAAGCTGAACATACTCCTGCTTTGTTAATTTGATATAGAGACAACATATCTAGTGCTAATGTCTAATTGGGTGCTAATGTGATAACTCAAGATAGTAGCCACTGGATTATGTTTGGATGCTTCAGATCAAGGAAAGTGGAAGCCTTTTATTAAACTCTAAGGGGGAAATAAACTCCAAGGAGTTTTCTAAAAAAGGTTTAAGTGGTAAGGTGGGTTTCCACCTCTGCTAATCTCAGCCATACACGATGGATCTAAGCGCTCATACTTAGAGTTAGCATGTTAGCACATAATATCTCATTAGCATTAGATATGTTGCCTTTGATATATACTGCAACCATGCTAGTAGTAGCTTTGTTAATTTGATATATACTACTACCATGCTAGTAGTAGCTTTGTGCAAAGCTAGCCAAGTGAAAGGGCTTAAAGCTACACCAGAAAGCAGAGAAAGGCTGGGCAGTACACTACTGATCGATCACAGTGGGATACCATAGATATTCCCCCTTCCGTTTCAAATTCCAATGATACAAAGCAAAGCAGGATCATTTTTGAATCTGCTTTGAGATATACTGCTCGCTTCAGTGCAAGCTTAGTGGCACCGAGAAAGTGACTCCACATGAAAGTCCACCTATCTAAAGGTTCAGAGAGAGCAAAGGTGAAAGGCAAAAAAGTCCTTTTGGTCTCTTTGATACCTTTGCAGTTTGCACACACCATAATTTGGTTGTAACTAGGACATTTAGCATCATTTACCACAGAATATAGTACTATACTACTAATAAATTAGTAATACACCGGCGTGCATGCGTGAGAGAATACAACAAAAGTTTGGGATGAAGATTCAGCTCGTCAGTAGTCATTACTGCTGGTATACACGTTGTAATGCAGTATAAATTCAGCAGAAATGCTTAAGAAGATCAAAAGCTAAGGACATTTTTGCTATATACATTCAGCTGAAATGCTTAAGAGGCTGTGTGGTTCCATTTCCATGATTGGGGTGTATAAAATTGACGAGGGCCAAGAAGATCAAAAGAATGTTCCATTTGGTGTCCTTAATCATTGCAGCCCTCCTTCCTAGAGGCAATTGTGGCGGCTACTAACGCAGTACTCATGTCATGCCTAATTTCCAAGGAATTTCTGTCCAATTTCCAATGTAGATATGCGCAAAATGCACACAGAAACACCCAATTTTCAGAAAATTTTGCTCAAATAGCATGTGGCAGCATCAGTCAAGTTTTGGATATATCTTTCAGATAGGTTGCATCTTACTGTCCAAGATGCTGTTCTTTCAAAAAAAAAAAAAAACTGTCGCTAAGAGCCTCGGATATAATTTTCTTAAACTGAACCAATCAACTGTGTGCACTGTGAAGTGAACCTGAAGAGGAAACTGTGGAGTGTGGACAGTGCTTAAAAAATATACTACTAATCTAGAAGCCCAGAAGCCCAGAAACAAATGCCCCTGCACTGCAGTTCGTGCAGCCATCGTGACAGGGACAAAAGGGGGTATTGCCCTGTGAGAATACTAATACGAATTCAAATACGAATTCATAAATCTATTTTCAGCCATGGGCGATCTTAACAGCTGAGCCGTACGTACGCCTCTCTCTCGAGGGAGAAGACGCAATGCAGGTGCAGCCAGTGGTCCAGCGCTCCAGCTACGGTCGCTAGATCCAACAATTATTCAGGATTCCGTGGAAAGCAACCACTTCCAGATGTGGCTGGCTCTCGCATCAACATCATTTCTTCAGCATCCGTGCCGATGCGGTGCGCGCGAAACTAGATAACTGTGAGCCCGGGAAGATCCGATTCAATTATGCACTAAAAGGATAAAGATTGCGAAGTGATGATTAAAATTGAGCTGAATTTGAGAAGAAAATCCAAAGCTACGCTTAGAGCATGTTCAGCAGTGACTTTAAAAAAAAATCTTCTCTATATTTAAAATACTCTCAGTCTTTATATCACTTTAGCAAAGTCTCTATATCAGTCCCTAAATTTAAAGATTCTCTCTTCGAATCTTTATATTTACAAATTGTCTCTCCTGTCTTTCTATATTTTCGATGATAATGACTCCGCTGGAGATGATGAAAATATAAGAAATAAACAGTGATTTGGAGAAAAAAAATTATAGAGATTCAAATTTAAAGACACTGCTAGAGATGCGATCGGTAACTAGTAGCAGATATCGAATAGGGCATGATGTTGATGGATGCGTGGCAAGAAGTAGCTGCTTACCGTGGACTTCGCCGTACCCGTACGTGTGCGGCACGAATCCGTAGGAGTATCCGTTGCCTGCGCCGGGGCCCACACCGCCGCCGCTGATGCCTGCTCCGTTGCCGTCGCCGGTGCCGGCATTGGACCAGAAGCGCGCGTAGCACTTGCCGAGGTACACCTCCCCGGCGGAGGCGTAGCCGCAGCCGGCCTTGAGCTGCGAGGCCGCGGCTGAGACGCAGTCGGAGCACGCCTTGGAGCCGAGGTCGCCCACGCACTGCGACATGGCCTGCACGTACCCGGCCGCCCCGGCTCGGTACGAGCTGTCGTCGGTGGCCGCCGAGGAGGCCACGAGCGCGCCGAGCGCCGCGTCGCGCAAGGACGTGACGCTGGCGTCCCCGCCCTCGCCGCCGCACTTCTTGAACAGCACCGTCGTGTCCTGCTTCCCCAGGAACGAGTCGTTCCCGTAGCGCACGAAGCACGCGCGCAGCTGCACCGCGGCGCCGGCGGCGGAGTTGCAGAGGGAGGAGAGCTTGGAGACGGCCGACCTCACGCAGCCGCCGCAGATGGCGGCGGGGAGGTCGGATCGGCACTGGTAGAGCCCGACCAGGTCGCTGGCGGCGGACGGCGAGGTGTAGTTGGCGTAGGCGGTGTACCCGGCGCTGTTGGTCAGGGCAGAGAGCGCGGTGTCGACGTCCGCCGCGTATTGCGACCCCGCGTCGTAGCGCGCCTGCGAGCACCCGGCGTACACGAACGCCGTGTAGTCGTCGGCGCCGCGTGCTTGCTTGCACGCGCACAGGACGAGCAATGAGAGGATAGGGAGCACTGATGTCACAGCAACCTTCGACATGCTCGCTGTTTCTTGCTTCTCTTGTGCTTGATGAGTTCTACCTCGGTTTCTTGAAGCTGAGAAAGCTCCCCTCAGGAAGGAGAGCGAGCTAGCAAGACGCAGGAGAGAGGAAAGGAGTGTGGCTGTGTGGACGAATGGGCTAAAAGATTTATAATTGGGTAATTACCTGGATCAGCTCAGCTATTTACAAAAGTGAGATACCAATGACACTTTGTGGGCTAATTAATCTTCTTGTACTCAATTTTGTTACCGATGTCTATTCAAGTATATCGACCGCATGATATTCATATCATTAGATAAAGTAAAAAGTATTGTTTTGATCATGAACTATGATCCTCAACCGGTTTTGGTCCTTCTTGAAGTCCAAACGGGTTAACTGGGTTCTTGATTAGCAAAACTCTGCTAGTTTGATCCTTGAAGGACACTTTGAACTGGCTTTGGCCGACTTAGCAGTCGATGAAATCACCTACATGGCGCAGGAGAGGCAGCCCACTTGTCACTCTCTTCCTTCACTTTCTCGTAATGTGTCCCATAACTAAATCTAGTTTAAATAACAAAACCATATAAGCACCTTAATAACATAACATGGTTGCATTACATAAAATATACGAATGCCTTATATATAACATGGCAACCCTCTCTTTTCCGAGCACTGATCTAAAAAAGAACATGTATAAGACCCTGTTTGAAAGCAAAGTTTTAAAAAATTATGATTTTGAGATACCATAGTCTGTAAATGTTATATACAAAAATACCTGCCAATCTCCACAAAACCATGGTGTCAGCAAAATCACGGTATTTCTTGAAACTATAAAATATTTGGTTACAAAATTATTTCTCATGAATAGTGATAGCAATGAGCCAAAACTTAGTTTAAAATGGAGTTTCCAAAACTACAAAAATACCATGGTTTTAACAAAGCAATGGTTTTCAAAACAATGTTTTTTACAAAGTTATCAAACACCTCATAGTTTTAAAAACCATAATATTCTCCAAAACCATGATTTTGCCTAGAAGCTACTATAAAAAAATACTTTATTGCCAAACAGAGACTAATTGTGTGTTTGGTTGGTGGGATGTGCAAGGATGGGGCCATCTCATTCTATTTTTTCATGTGTTTGGTTGGTTTATGAGGAGGGATGGGATGGCTCCTATAGAGGAATATTCCTCAAAATGCTGTATGAGTCCATCCCCACAAAAATGATGGAACGCAGCCATCCCACTTGGGACGTGAGGATGACAGTGGGTCCATCCTTAAAAACTGGGATAGAGCCATCCCATTCATAAATAAGCGCGTGTTTGGTTGGTGGGACTATCCCATCCTTAAAAACTAGAATGGAGCCATTCCATTCCACTCCACCTTGCTCTCTAACCAAACACATGCTAAATGCCTTGACGTGAAGGCGCACATGCAGGTACACTACAGGTGTACTGACTAGTCTGCCGCAGCCAGTAAAAGTTTGCATATCAGAGCATTTGGAGCAGGTACTCTATAATACTGTATCTCGGGATAGAATAGCTGGTGTAGAAAAGGAATCTTTTAGAGTGTAGTGTAAAATATGAAGGAAATTTAGAGTATTGGATAGAGGGAGTAATGAATAGTGTTATAGAGTGAGAGAATAGAGTAGCTGATAGAGATGCTCTCACAGGTAAAAAGCCACTTCTCCACGCATCATGGCAAAATATCGAAGTGCCAAACTAAGCTCCATAGTCGACACCCATATTAAGATCAAATATATGCTGTTACTGAATGAAATATTACAAAAGTAAAGCCAAGGACATTTTGCCTGGGTACTATATGTTTCTGCTATGGCCTACAATTCTATAGTAACATCTCCCTCAAAAACGTATAGAAAGAATAAATCAGATCGTGGTCCTCTCATTGTTCAATAAGCACTGAAGTCCCAAAATAGTTCAACAACTTTGCAGTTGTAATTTCAGACTTTCTGATCAACCTCAGATTGTGACGACAGCATGCCATGCTTCTGAGTTTTCTCACTGGGTGCTGAGTAAACCTGCCGCTCTTTGCCTCCCGGTTTGGATGATGCGTTCCCATACCAAATCATGCCAATCACAGCTAAGATCATGCCAAGTGCAACGTGAAAATTAAGGCCTTCTTTTCCAAAGAAAAGAAAGCCCAAGGTCAACACAAGAATTGTCTTCATGTGGCCTAGAACTTGAAATGAGACAGCTGTGAATCTTCCGATGCATATGAACTGACTTAGATTGGTCCCAACAGCAATTATGCACGATAATACAATGAAGAACTGAAATGCGAGTGAAAAGGGGAAATATTAGACCCCAATTTGTCAACCAGGTCAAAATAGCTTGGGTTAAGCAAACATCAAGTAAAAGAGTTGTTATAAACCAAACTTGCATCCTCATATCATGGGATTTTAGCCATAGTTAAAAGAAAACTAAAACTCTGAAAGTAATGTAGAAATCTCCCTGTATGTCCAATAAGTACTGATATGAAATAGAATGCCGCTTTTATCGTCAAGCCTCATTAAAAAAAAATCAAGCGTCTTTACCTCATGTGCTACTGTACTATTTGAAGCAGCTTCCATACTGTAATGGCACATTTTTAATATTCAAATGTCATTTATACTGTAGTTAATAAACTAGGGAAATTTGTTGGTGCCCAGTGTTCCCACACACCCATTTGCGAAAAGAGCATGATGCATTGCTCCAAAAAATACCGACAAAAAAACATAAATGTAGTAGGCATAAACTTATGTAAAACTGCAAAATTTCAATGTCAACCTTATCCCTAGTACCGAGAACTAAAAACGACAAAACTTATAGTACATATGAATAGTGCATGGTTGATTAGTGACTACTCTCTTTTTTTTGGTACTAACATGGACATATTTGATATTGAAATATTATAGGTTCACACAAATTTATGTATACCATTGTCGAAGATTGAGATCTCACTCTCCTGCAGTGCAGATTTGTATGCTTGGCAAGGAAAAGAACGTGGGATCTAGAGGAATCAATGGACCAGCCAATCGATGCAGAGACATAAGAATTTATCCTAGTTCGAGCCGCTGAAGTCGGATAATAGCTCTACTCTAGCCTTTTTTCACTATATGGTGGAGAGAACAAAGATTACAGAGGATTCTGCTTGGAACTAAACTACGCATAGCTCTAAGCTTCTGTGGTTTCGATCGCCTTGGTGTCTGCGAGTAGTCCACGACCTTCTCCCTTGCCCCCACCTTTATATGGTGTCTGGCAACTATCCTTGGAAAGTCTATAGATATGATCTCTTTTCATACGGATCAAGGTCTGTAGTCAACCTCAAGAGGTACTTCTAGAAAGGGTCACCGCTTCTCGCGACCTAAGAAGGCCCATGAAACAGTAGTAGCGAGCCAAGATGATTGGGATAAGTCACCCACGACCCAAGAGGAATACAAGCGACCAAAAACCAAGAGCAACAACCCACGACTCACAGGCCAAGGAACAACAAGCCAGGGGATTACCGAGCCAGGCTGTGATTTCAATTCTCCTAGTGAACCAAAGGGTATTAGCTCCTTCAAATCACTTGGCGTCTTGGGACTAGCATTAATGCTGGGTAATTATGAGATGACCCCCAACAACTATATCTATGATTTTTTTTAGTACGTTTTGCGCAATGTATCATGTGTTTTTTTTGGCAAATGGGGTGCAGGAAACCTTGGGCACCAAAGTAAACTTCTTATAAACTATTAGGTGTGTTGGTCTACTGGGTATCCAAAAAGTAACAATATGCAATTGGTGTTGATGCATTATATATCTTTTTATATATGATCTACCTACAAGAATTGAGAGGAAACAAACATGTAAACAGAGGATGACTACTGTTGAAAGAAACATTGCCGGTATTGAAAACTGGGTGATACTTTGGATAACATGGCTCAAAATCATCTTAAAGATTGCAACAACACTAGTATCAAACATCAATTCTTAAAATATTCATCACTTTCCATCCTAAACTTAAGTTCTTGGGCAGATAAATATGCATAGTTCTAGAGAACAATAATCTCTTAATGATCCTTAGTCCACTAATGGAATCATGAATGACCAACATAAATGTTATAATGCTGAAATAGTTGGACAAGCCGAATGGGTTTTTAATTAAACAAAATTATAAAATAAATACAAAGATAACTGATTTGAATAAGCATCACTCACCGTAACTATTGTTGTATAATTAAAAGTATCAACTCTTTTGTTGGTCAGCCAGAAGTCCACAAATGGCCCAAGTATTAACAACGATGCTGCCTGAGCTGGGGCAGTATGACCCAAAAGGTTGAATGAGCCAAGCGAGTACTTTCTTTGAAGGTGATGAACATACTATACAACACAAAAGAAAAAAAAAAGTTGAATTAAAACAAATGATAATTACATAAAAGATTGTTCTGAAAAGTGAAAAAGGAGCATGAGAACAAAACATGTGTAAGTGGATAAATGAGGAAAGCTCTTTTAGTTATAATCAAACTTTATTTTGAACATGAGTGATCTGACAGCAGTTAAGAGGGACACAAATAAATCTTTTTGCTAAAAAAACTCAAAGACGCAGAGACAAAATGTACAGATTACAAACAGATGAATTCACCTGATGGTTAGAAAAAAAATCCATGGATGGAAAATACTACAAATCTACTATTGTTGGAATTGAACAATACTAACTTAGAAGCCGAGGAATCAAAAGAAGGCTAAATACAAAACAATTCCCATTAGGATTCACACTATTTATAAATGCACAAAGTCTAGTATCCTCAATACCCACATGCTGTTGTAGTGCAGTGCTCCAAACTGCTATCATGGCAGCTATCAAGCCTTGAGAATTCACACTAACATCAGTCACAGTACACACAGCAACACCTACTAGAACAAGCAGTATACTGAGCTTTGTATCTCTGGAGTAGCGGACTTTGTCAAACAGGATTTCCAGAAAGCACAAAACTGGAATGATACACAACTTCGCAATCTGAAACAACAGAACATGCAATTCAGTTTATGCAACCCATTCCAGCCTAGAAACATTGAATATAAAAAGAACTATTTACTATCTTCACCTGATAAAATCCAACAGAGTTCCACATCAAACTAACATTCATCCCAACAATTGATAGGTTTGCAAAAAAGACAAATTTTACTAGTTCTGGCAGTGGTAAATAGGATGGTTGAATATATCCCAACCATTTCATTACTAATGTCATCAAGGTAGTGGTTGCAAAATGCAGTCCAGTCAATGTAGTAGCTGTACAAGGAAATAACATCACAGAGCATTAGCACAAGAAATATGATTGTTCATGCATAATCATGGTTTAGTTATAGATACAAGTGAGAAAAAATGATAAGGCGCTGTTGACCTTTCAAACAGGAACTAAAGATCAAAAGAATTGTCTTACCAAAACTAAAACCATGCGTAGCCATTAAGGCCTTGTTGACCATGATGATACCAACAGACGTCACAACATTGAACATCCATGCCCCAGCATCTAATGCTGCTTTTCTCTCTGCCTTGCTACCTGGTGCCATACTTTGTCGTGTAGAGTCTAGTCCAATTTTCTAAGTATTAGAAAGTCCACCTTCAATACAGATTGCAATTAAGAAATTAGTTTCATAATTAAACTTGTAGTAGTATATATTAACATACATGAAAAAATAGCACCAATGCAAGTCAATACACCAAACTCAATTAAAGCCCCAGATTTTGTTCTGGTAGATTTTATAATATAACGATTTCATAGATTGGTGGGTGTGAAGTGTGCTCAAGAATGGATGCATCTATAGACATTAGACATACAGAAAATACAAAACGGATGTAAATATCAAACGATGAAGGCTGCACAAGACACGCAATTCAAGCATCACAGATATCATAGGAAGCTAAATACATGGGATCAGTACATATTAGGACATGCAATCCATTCAAGATTTCATACTTTATTCCAGCTCAATCCCGAATTTTGTAGCCTAAGATATTTTAAGGAGATGTTAATGATTTTGAGCAGAGATAAAAGTTGAGTAGTGCATAATTAGTTGCACCAAGGACAGAATATACTGGAAGATTGAATGAGGGGCAGCTATGAGCTCAACCGCTGGCAACCTATGCTTCAATGCTCATCACAGGAAAATTCAGGACAAGGGAGTACAGAGTACTTCATAAAAATGATATTTTTCATATGTCTAGTACATCAAATTAATGTAATTTACCTAAAACCTAGTTACTAAAAAAATATGATCTTAACACACATGCTGAACTTCCTTTTCCAAATACCATCTTATTTTCACAGGTTGGATACATTAGGCAAGACACCCCACAAGATCATAAACTTAACTATATGTTATACAAGAAACATGGTAACAATATGATAAAGAATCAAGGTAACAATGGTTTAGCTCAAATTGTTTTGTAGGTCTCCAAGTAAGGCCCCAAAAAACAGCTATACCCAAACATGATCCTAACAAGCAAACAGTATTTAGAACCAGAAATGAAAAACTACATAGATCTGTAATGGCACCACCATAATCAAAATATAATTAATGTAATATCACCCACAAACTTGCCCCTTTCTTTTCTACACTCCATAGTTTAGAATTGAGGAGAATAGCCAAGCCATCCCCTCAAATCAAGATTAAGAACAGCAGCTCCTACCCCCAAACTCCAATCAGTACAGCAGCAAGAATCGCGCAGGGTTTCTCCCTAACGAAACCGCACAGATCCACCAACGTCGCATTGCATTTCTCGTTTAGAACAGGAAGGCGAAGGGAAACAGCCCCAGAAAAGGGGTCATCTCGCTCAACCGCGGATTCAGGGATTAGAAGAGCACCACACCGGAGGAGAGAAGAAGATGAGGATATCTTGCACGGTTCCGATACCTTGCTTCAGAGCTGCGATGGGGGGGCGGGCTCTCCTCCTCAGGCAGACACGCGCACACGCACTACCCTAGTGGCGAGGGAGGAAGGCAAGGTCGCGTCGCATCATGGGGGTAGGCGCACCGAGCGCAGTGGGGCTGTGAGGTGGGCACCTGGGCAGGGACTGCCCATGCCAAATATCCACGAGTTTCTTATGGTTCACATCAACAAAGGAAGAGGAGCCGGCGAGAGGAATAGTTCATACTCGGATCTGGCAGGAAGAGGTGGGTTGGCGCCGTGACGGCGATGGGGACGGCCTGCTGTGCCGTGAGTCGACGAGGATTTGGCGGCGGAGGCGTCAGCGGCGTGGTCCGTCAGGGGAGGAGGCGAGGTAGTCGCGGTGGAGCCGTGGAGATCGCCGCGTCGGGGCTTCGAGCCGGAGGAGAGGGGCGTCGGGGCGGAGGAGGAAGGCGTTGCCGCGAGGAAGCGGAGGCGGAGGATGAGAGGGGCGGCGCAGAGTGGTCAGTGGATGCGTCGCGTGAAGACTCAGGGGCTCAGGGAAGATTTTGGGTTGGGTTCATCGGGTCAGACACAAGGCTGGATGAATTTTTAATTTGGGCCGAAATCGGAGGGTCGGAGGCGGCAGGCCGGCTTCGAAAATTACCGATGTGAAAGCAGAATTTTTTTATTTTTTATTTTCCCGATATAAATAAATAATTTTCTGTTTATTAAAATAAATAAATAGCCTCCCGTCGCCATCCCATTGGGCGAGTACTAAAATCTGCCCTCCAATCAGGCGAGATTTTAAAAACCTGCCCGACGAAAGGACGGGATTTGCTCCCAACGGCCCGCGCTTGGGGGCATGGCAAACTCGCCCGACGGAAGGGCGAGATTTGAAAATCCGCCTGCCCGTCGGGCGGGATTTGAAAGCCGGGAAAACACGTCCGTTTATCGGGCGGGATTTGACCGACCTGATTATCTGGTAATTTTTGAAAGACCAGAAAATTGTTTTTCATATTGAAATTAGTATTGTCTCATAAAATAAAATTAAATAAATAGGATCCCGGCTCCATTTGAAAGAGTGGGTCATAAAAATTCTGCCGTATCGAAGGGCGCCACCCCCACCACTGCCCCGAGTCCCAACCCTCCCCACGGTGACGACGGCCGGCCCCGGGGAAAAATCAATGAAAAATATAATATCTAAATCAAAATGCCAAGTATGTTTGTTTTCCAAAAAGGGATTGACCGATTTATTGATTCTATATTTTAATATGTTTTTTCGGAAATAAGGTGCATCGAATTTGTATGGACCGAAATTGGATTTACGAAGGAAAAAAATTGTCATTTTGTATGAAAGGCACCGATAGTTTAAATTTTCGTCTTTTCTATTATTAGATTGAAAAAGGAAAATTTTTCATCATGTCACAAAGCATTCCTCGTATACTAACAGTTATAGCGTTGAAGGTATAATGCTCTCAAGGAATTTTTATTGTCGGGATTACAAGGAAGCTTCTACTAAGTACAACGGGGATATTTTCCTTTGCTGATAGCATCAGGTCCAGCCTCCTTTGCGCGACGTGCCATCTCGCGTTTTCTCTCCCTTTCAGCCTCTCGCTCCTCTTGTCACTTGTCGTACTCCTCCTGCTAACGCTTGCGCTTCTCCTATTGCTCCTCCTCATACTGGAGCTGCCTGAACCACTCCCTCTTCCAACGAACCTCACGCTCGATGTATTTCTTGTCCTCCTCCGATTGCTCCATGTCTAGTCGCTGCCAGAAATCACAGAGAGTTTGGAGAGACTATTTGTTCAACATAAGTTAGTACAGATCGCATGTTCCATGTAGGTAGATATAATCAGACAGGAGAGTGTGAGCAAGTACCTTTCCACGGTCGCCGAAGGCAACCTTGGATGGATCGTACTCGTAGTTCGCACACATAAAGAACCTCTTTCCATAAGTATATGAAAAATGTTCGTCACATTGCACAAACTTGCAAAGGTCACCACAGAAACACATCGGAATATTGACCCCTTCTGGCACGATGGTGTTAAACTTGCTTCTCGGAGGGCTCTCTGAGCCGGAGGATGCCATTGCTCGTTACAAGGAGACTCGTGAGGTATAGGGGTCAGAGTAATATAAGAGTTTGAGAGGAAGTTGCAGCGTAGAGGATCCGAAGGCAGTAGGGTTTTTACAGCGAAGTTTGTTCAGTACATGGACGGAGTTCATGGAAGCATACGCATCCCTCCCGAGGAGACCGCTGCAGTTGATGTGACCGGACGGTGAATTGTGGTATTGTTAGTCAGCAGTACGGTGAAATGTTTGATGGATTGATGTGACCGGACGGTGAATAGCAGTACTATTGGTCAGCAGTGAGGCGAAATAGAGATAGGACATGTCGTCGGGTTAATGTCGAAAAAAGGAACGAAGAGGAATGCGCACTTGCGTAGTAGATGGCACATCGGTACAATCTGCGACTGGTAGACCCCTCGGTGTGCAGTGACACGTCACATCAAATAAGTAATGAATGGTCACTGGTCACTGCTAGACGTCTGTTTGATGCAGTGTGAACTGAACACGAAAGGGACTGGGCATTGAGTTAACTGTTGACGATAGGAATGGGACACTGCGCAGTGAGTAGTTGATGTCAGTACGTTTGTGCAACAATCATGGCACTTAGGCCCGTAGAGCCTATTGGGCAGGGGGTCGGTTGGTTCCAAAAATTTCTTAAAAAATTACCCCGTGTGCACCAACTGATGGTCTACGATATTCGCAAAGCAACCTAGGGCTTTCGGGCATAGCATGATAGATGGCAAAATTGAGAAAAGCTTTCAAGCCGAAAATAAAAAATGGTGAAAATGTTCATGCAAGTACTGAATATAGAAAACAAGAGTACAGAGAAGACACAAAGTTCCATGTATAGAACAGAAACTACTGTCGGCCCCGCTTGGGATTCACCCTGCAGATTGATCCCTCTCGTTGTGCCTTGTGGCCACGCCCTAGCTGTGTGCTAGGAAAGGTGTAGCGGTTTGGCGGGTGAACGTCCCGGCGAGGACGATCCTCTGCTGCAGGCATCGCGAACTCAGCCTGTGACAGCTGCATCGATGGAGGGGGCGCTCCTGACAATTGTGAGCCTCCGACCTCGTCGTGGAGGACGAAGTGCTGCTCCACGTCGAAGTCGACTGCGCCCTAATCGTCTACTACGTGACTCACCGAACTATGCCACTCTGTTGAGATAGGACCTAAACTATGCAATGTCAACATTAGTGAAGGACATATGATGGAAAAATAAAATAATAGTGTTTGACCACAAAGTGACTAGCACCTGTAAGAGGAAGGCGCGGTGCCTATGGTGCATGTTGCGACCCTAGTGGTGGTGCCCTCTAAGCACCGTGGGCTGTGGATGGCGCGGCGACAGTAGAAGACGGTGTGGTGGCAGTGGAAGACGTCCCAGCCTCGGCAAACTTCTGCCTCCACGCTCCCTGTGGATGGCCACTGGGAGTATGTACCAAGGCCTCTTGACGATGGCCTCCATGAGGCCTGGGGTGGCCCCTGGGACGATGGCCTCCACGAGGCCTGGGGTGGCCCCTCGGCAGAATTGTAATGAAGATAGACAACGGTAATAAAGTTCAAACCTGTCGTGGCAGTCGAAGGGTGCTTCCGAGCCATGTATTGATCTCTCTATGCGGGCTGTAGGGCGTCCGAAAGGCTGCAACAAGTGAGGCGTAAAGCTCGCGTTATCTTCTCGTAGATCCTCTGGAAGGTCGACAGTATCTCTCCTCCGGTCGTCAGAATGCCGTGCTGCATGCGCTCGACAACCGTGCGCGCATCGACGTTGCACTCACGGAGAATGTCGATCTATAAATTGCAACTATGCCATAATGCGATATATGCAAATAAAAGTAGAAAATGAAAGAAGGGCTAAAGAGATCAATACCGCCTGGTATGTGGCCAGCGCGCGGTGCAGCAGGTACATATCGGTGACTCGTGCGATGTGGACGATCTCGGTTCTAGGGGTGTAACCCACCCGAGTCCTCGTAGACACACTATACCACCGTAGGTACGCCGGGTATGACCTCGCGTCATACGAACATCCTCCTCGACACGTTCATCTAGAGCGTTCTCCCACTGTGCTACCCAAGACTCCATCACAGGAGCCCACAGATAGCCAGCTGTGTGGCCACGTCTAGTGGACCTGCAACACACACCGTGTATGAGACTTACAATTGTAATGATAGAAATCGAAGTTACAACTGAATGGAGAAGGTCGTACTGGTGAGCCTAAGGCGGGACAGTGTGGGCAATTGGTAGAGGGAACTCCTGGAGCAGGCCGAACTGCCACATCACTTGGTGCGGTGAGTACTCCTCAACGAAGATGTCGAAGAGCAACGGCCTAGTTGTAAGCCAGTACAACTCATTCCGCTCGCAAAGCAACGACAACCCGTGAGGTAGGCGAGCAAGCACTCGGTCCCGAGTGTAAGGTGTCCAAATGATGTCCCCCTGCTGTACCTCGTCCAACTGCCGCACGTACTCAGGGTAGTCCTTATGCTCCTGAACATGCGCCCACATAGGTTGTAAAAGGAGAAAGCAACTGTAGTTAGTCCCATGTAATGAACGTAATGTACAAGTCATGATTTAACAGTACGTAGCTTCTGGCGAAACCAAAGGAAGCCCATGGTTGGCCTATCCTCTGGTGTGTCGTGGTAGTACGCCACCTCGTAAGGACTGTGATCCATGAGAGGATGCCCAATGGCAATCCACTCATATGACCACAGCTATAGCAGAAGGGGGCAACCGCCGAGGACTGGCTGCGCATCTGTCTTCAGGATGGCGTTGCACAGAGGTCTGTACATCCCTGCAAGGACAGCTGTTGCCTAACTGTACTGGGAGACCTGGTCGAGGGCGGGGTCAGCGATCTCCCTGGCGTGCCCGAGGAGGTGCTTGTCGATGCAATGGCCATCCGTGCTGGTGAACATCACCTAGCCGAACAACCAAAGCAGGTAGGCCTCAAGGTGTCGGGACACAATAGCCTCATCTGCCTGATGGTGAATGTGCTCTGCCTATGCAAGTTCGCAAGTACCAATGTTAGCAGGTAATTTAAGAAGGACAAGTCTGCTCGTGAGTTCTTACCATGAATTGCAGAAGCCACCTCTTTGGTGGGCCACATGTCTCGGACTGTGGGAAAGGCCGGTATACTCTTGCATCTGGTGCACGCACTATCCCGGCGAACTGGCCAAGTAGGTCGACATGCCAGGTGGGTGAGATGTCCACCACCACGACCGGTGCACTGGCGTAAGGAAGCCCTAGAAGGAAGGAGACATCCTGCAGAGTCGGAGCGATCACCCTGCACGGGAGGTGAAAAGTGTGTCTCGGGCCTCCATCGGTCGACAAGTGCTGCAAGGAGAGACCTGTCAAACCCAAAACGCCTTTAACGATCTGCTGGACACAGGTCTCCAAGGAACGCATGGGCCATAGCCTTGATCATCTGGCACATCGGGAGGAGGCCGGAGAGGCGCAACCTGCATAGAATGAAGCATTAAATCCATAAGTAAAGCTAAATTGTACAAAATGAACCAAAGGAAGGTATGTGTTATATGATGTACCTGTCAACCCAACGTGCGTCCAGAGTGAGCAACTCGGCAGGTGTCCTAGTCCAAAACACACCCAAAGAACCTACCCCCCTTGCTGACCGAGGTACGACCGTGGTGCGTGGTCAAGGGAGGGTCGGCGGCGCCCTCTGTTTATTCTTGTGGCGGCAGATCCTGATGGCCGACCTCGTCCGCCATCGTTGTGTGACCCTGCGAGATATGCAACTAAGGGTTAATTATTTTGATTAAAGCAGTAATAATTCAAAAAGCAAAATGCATACATACAAGAAGAAAATGTGATCATCAATACATATCGTCATAACATAACATATTACATTGACACAAATAAGTCAACAAATTACATTGCCACTAGTAAGTTAGAATATTACATTGCCCCGGATATTATTTATGTCACTTACAAAAAAGTAGCATACATAACCCTACTAGGACATACCATATTACATAGCCACAATTAGTTTTACAAAGGTAAATTACACATGTGAAGTAGTTCGATTAAGGTATCATAGATACTTTTTCAACCGAACGTCCGACGTCCATCCGCATCCGAACCAGACGGCCTAGCATCTAAATCGTAGGACTTGGAGGCACTAGGCTTGTCACAGTTCACGTAAGTGTGACCGTACTCATTGAACCTGCTGCATCTCTTCTCGACGCCCATAGCCTCCGACTGATCCATGTCGTTCCAAACGCGACGGTGTTGCTGGCGCCCAACATCACACTTCAGCAATTCCCTAGCAGGTACGTGATGGCTATTCGGACCAAATGGATCCGTAAATGTATCGAAAATGGCATACCCATATATCTCTGCATGCAATGTATTTAGGATTGTTTTCTTTCTAAAATATTCAGACACAAATGAGAAAGTATGGTGATTTATCATTGAAGCTGCTGCAAGTATATGAGAGCATGGCTTGTGAAGAAGCTTCGACTTGCGGTTCGACTTGCGGCATGATCATGTGCATGTATGATCATGCAACATGCACTCATGCGTAACGCGCCCACGTTTACCGCCACGACGCCATCTATCCCTGCAGATTATGTGGTACCTTAGGTGATCTATCCCCATCGCCATCACGACATGTCTTTCGGTCTTAGCTATCTTCTCGGTCATGTACTTCACAATAGCAGTGGAGTATACCAGGCGACTGTCAGCCATATCAGCAGACGCGGCACGATAACGATCCATGAAGTACTTGCATGTGCCGTGAAGAATTCCCTCCACAATTGCAACCAGAGGCAATGCCCTCATCCTCCGCATGACCCAATTGTACATCTCTGCCAAGTTTGTCATCATTATTCCGTATCTAGCCCCTTCAGTATCGTACAGGAGAGCCCACTTCTCTTTTGGATTATTCTTAATCCAATCTAAGAAGTATCTCATGGCCGAAGATCGTGTGGCCCTTCCTGCCATGTCTCTAGTTTAGAACTCTGCTTTGTGGTCATCTCATCAAGTGTCTTCCATAATTTGTTAAATTTCCTTTACTGATTCTGCTTGCACAACCTTTTGAATAGGTTCATGTAGTGTATACTTTTGAAGTGCCTGAAAAAATTTGCTCCCATATGCCTTATGCACCACCTGCTTTACATATCACTCCACTGGGCACCCCTCGATTGTTGAAGACATTTTTAATCTCATCAATTGCACGCAGTAATCCTGCATGTCTACCATGAATCACACAGACATTTAGCCTTCCTGAGACAACAACATGTTTCACACGCTCCAGGAACCAGTACCAGCTATCTGTATTCTCTCCTCGACAAATGCAAATGCCACCGGTAGAATCTGATTGTTGCCATCCACGACAATTGCTGTCAATATTTGTCCCTTATACTTGCCAGTGAGGAAGGTTCCATCTACACTTAGCATAGGTGGACAATATGTGAAGGCTCCGATGCATGGACCCAATGCAAAGAATACCCGTTGCAGAACCCACTTGCCAGTGTGAACGCCGAAAGCAGGATACTCCTTAATGTCATAGTACGTTCCAGGATTTTTTTCTACTAATCGTCAAAACCTTCTGTTTTACTCTCCAGGCTATGGGATACTTTATCGTGTACTGGAATTGTTTCTCAATGGCTCGTAAAATGGACCGAGGCTCATATCTTATGTTATCAACAATTTGTGATTACATTACAACTGCAACAAATGTTGATGTTAGATTTATGTGCCTTTGTTAGACATTTTTCAATTGACAGTTGTGCTCCTTCACAATTGAACACACCGAGTAATCCACCCACTTTTCTTTGAATGCATGAACACGTCACGGGCAACAAGGAACAATACACATCACATCGCACACGCTTTTACTCGACTTCACTACCCCAAACTCCCTCCTCAGAGATAATGACCAATACTTCACGGTATCCAATACAGCTTCCTCAGTCGGCTACATGGCTCCCTGAGTCACCTCGTTCTCATGATAATCCCATGGTGTGTGCGTGTCTTCATGTACAGACAAATCTTGGAAGTTGTAAGTGTTCCACTCTGCAGGCACTGGTCAATCACGACAACTTCTCTCATCGTCTGACATATCCTCATCAGGGACTTCCTCATGTTCTGCATTCTCTGCTTCCATTTCAGCAACTATTGATTCGATTCATTCCTCTTTATTGGCCGCCCTGGTCGCCTCTTCAATTGTTTCATTCCCTTCTTCCCCCATCTCTCTCTCCGCAGGCACTTCTCCCATGTTCTCTGCCACCTCTGTGTTCCCTACACCTTCCACCTCTTCCACTCTAGCACCACTAGTCTCCACTGGCTCTTCACCGCCTTTATCACCTCTGCCAAAATGTTGCTTGTACTCGGCCTGGACTAAGAGAACTAGAGAAAGGCCGCGTTCGGTTGCAATCTCAATGTAGCGTCTCCAATTCCGAGTACCCGATATAGGTATCAATTCCCAAAAAAAACCTTCAGTAGCACCGCTCAACAACGATGAACTGTCATCACATGTTCTTCTTCGTTGAGTTGAAACGTCCGTGATAACCAATTTTGTAGTCCATTAAATGTTCATTCAGTGGGCCTTAATATCCCTAATGTACATGATTGGAACATTGATAGATCTACCCGTAAGGACCATGCACAACCCCTCCTTCCCCATAATGGATCTGAAATTTACCTTGTCTGTCATTTATCCTACCCAACAAATTTCGAACACGGATTATTATACGTCAATCTCCTTTTCTACAGCCATTTTTTACAATATTAGTACGACCAAAATGTCGGGCAACATCTTGTTCAATATCTCTACAAATAATGTACTCTACAAAATCTAATAAATTAATATCTCGTTTTCTTATCGGTACAAATATAACTAACAACTATTATACACATATCTGGAAAAACAAACTTCATGCCACATCTGCCATCTACAAATATGTGGTTATGACAATCTACATGCCATTACGTGCGCTAACCATATAATCGTACAATTTATTTACTACACAATTTATTTACTACACGATTTTCAATTTAAACTCTAAATATTACCATGCTATTTCTAGCCTAAACCCTAACCCTAACCTAGTTGACACATATCACATAATCGTGCAATTAATTTATTTATTATACTATTTTCAATATAAACTCTAAATATTACCCCTGCTATTTCTAGCATAAACCTTAACTCTAATATGGTCGACACATAACACTGCATGCACTAAATTCATATGGCTATCCTACCAAGTTTTGTCAAAATAATTTAGTACTAGATAACGAAATTACCTGCGAAATTGAAGAGTCCCTCGCCGTTCCTCTCCTCTCCCCACTCTCTCTCTCTCTCGTTTTCTCCCTCTCCTCTCCTCAGTCTTGTTGTCTTAAATGGGAACAGTGCTAGCGCTGGCTAGCCATGCGGCTTTAAAATGGTCAAATCCCGCCCAACGAGCGAGCGGATTTTCCCCATGCTTCAAATCCCGCCCGACGGGCGGGCGGATTTTTCGCTCCCCTCAAATGTCGCCCTTCCGTCGAGCGAGTTTAGGCTCCCTGCGTGCGGGCCGTTGGATTTTTAAAATCTCGCCCGACCAGAGGATGGGTTATAGTTCTCGCCCAATGGAGTGATGACAGGAGGCTATTTATTTTTTTAACGAAAAATCATTTATTATATCAAAAAATAAAAATATAAAATATAAAAAACCTTTGTGAAAGCATGTATGGTCATGTCAATGGTCTGTACCTTTGTCAGATAGGATTTTCACTATAGATGGAAGAGTGTGAGGAATGAGAAAGACGTTGTTTATAATGATCTGGTCGCATGTAGTACAAGAAATAAGGAGGCACAGACTATAAAAGTGTGTTGTATTAGAGACATATCTACTGTGCATAGGATTCACACGTGGACGACCACGTTTGTGGAAACTGCCACATGTCACATCAGACAATAAAATTGCTAAGTTAGCGAAAATCATCTAGAATCAGTCAACCTAGCGAAGGAACCATTGGTGTCTTGTTTTACCAATTAAAGGGCCGAGGTATTTTACAGAAACTCTATTTCTAAAAGTTAAATAAACAATATTTTGCAGCTCCGGATAGAAATGCTGTAAACCCAAACAACTGTAGTGATCCTCGTTCCTCAAATTCTTTAGCTTCCCCTGAAACCAAAAAGCTTACTCTGATAAAAATTTGTTTTTTACGTAGATAGCTACTCAAGGCATCTTCAGCAAAATTCTAAAATCGGGTCTCTATATACCTCTCTAAATCACTATTTGCTCTCTATATTTCCATCGTCTGTAGCAGAGTCTTTATCCCGAAAAACTATAGAGGTTGATATAGAGAGTCTCTAAATTTAGAAGCTAGGAAAGAGACGGTAAATTTAGAGACTGAGATAGAGACTTTGTTGGCCGACGAGAGACTCTAAATATAGAGAAGATTCTGTTTTAGAGACTCTGCTAGAGATGCTCTCAAAGGTAGGCAAAATTCCTTTCACATAATCCTTGTTACTCTGTCAGACTCCTTCGCTCGTTGCGGCGCTGAATCGGCATTAGCCCGCTGGACTTCGCTCAAGCTCAACCACCGAAGGCGACATAACGCAAGATAGTGATATATTAGTTGGAGGAGCCAGCTATAGCGTTTCCCTACAACGCTAATTCCCCTGATCAAGCTCTCTGCTTTGGAACCTGCCATACAATTCGTTTTTCTTTTAATTTCAGATATTGTATTTGTGCAGCACAGTTTTTTTTTATTGTAATTGGTGCAGCACAGTTACAGGACACATACATGTGCCCTCAACTCAAGAGAGGACAACATGTAGGGATGTGATCGGATCGGATACGGTCGGATATCGTTCTATTCGTATCCATATCCGTATTTTTTTATCGAATACAGAATCGAATACGAATAGTACCGAATACAGAATCGAATACGAATTATACCGGATAATATCGGTTACGAATACGGATCAAATACGGATCGGAATCGACATGGATACGAATAATATTAGTCGGATAATTTAAAATCCAATTTCAGTTTTTTTTCTAAGATCGGTCCAAATTTAAATTCAAAATTAGGAATTTTGAACATAAGAAAATGTCAAAAATTAAAAAATTTGTGCACGAATATTATTAAATCAGTATAAATTCAAAATTTCTAAATTTAATTTGAAAATTAGGAGAAAGATCAATCAAAATTTTGAGAATTTCATTTAAATTCCGACTGGTATTTAAAAATAAATTACAAACAAGAAAAATCAAGTGGACAGTGGTTGTGCCCAGCGTCTATGGCCTAGCCTCTCCGCCAGTCCGCCTCTGATATGTGTTATTCGGATAATATCCGTATGTCATATTCGGATATTATCCAAACAAAAACTCGGATATTCCGTATCCATCGGATAATCAGTGTTCCGTATCTGTATCCGTATCCATACAAATTATCTATATCCATATCCTTATCCAAGAAATCAACTGGATATCTGTGAAACTATCCAAATCATCATCCAAATCAATTCGGTCGGTCGGTCGGTCGAAAAATATCCGTACCAGTTCCATCCCTAACAACATGTGGGGGAACCAACTCCCAAAAGAATTAAAGATTAGGAAACATGCTAGTACAATAAATATGTTCCTCCACAAAAATTACAATAGTTTAGGTATGTGTGTGTACTCAACAGTTGCACAATATACATGGTATATATGCATAGTAGTATTTTACCGGCTCTTTGCACACTATATTCCACAAACACTTTCATACATAATTAAAAGCATCTAAATGCTATATTACTATGACATTTCACTTCGAGAAGAGGTCCTCTCTTCCTCCAACTTGACAAACACGCTTCCATCGTATATACCTCGCACACTGTCCTTGTGAAGAAACCCATGCTCATCACTTGCGAGTTTGTATATTAGGCCCCACTCTTTGACAGGTGCTGCCCTATATTTATAAGAAAGACGGAAGCTTAGGTTTTTTACATTTTTATCGCTTTCCTTGACTATACGCTATTTACAAGGAAACAATTTTGTTAAATTGATACAAGAACCTATGTAAGATAACGATATTATATTGCACATTCTCCTTAACTCTTTGTACAAAGTTAAAATGAGCTCAATAATGTTTTTTTTATCAATGAGCGGGGAACCTTGAATATTACCATGACTGAGGATTTAATGGATCTCGATTTGCTATGATCATCTCCTCGACCTCCGAGGATGTCAATGCATCAGGCCTAACTTTTGCATGCTTTATGAATATCTCCTCAAACTTTTGGGGAACAAACCTACGTCTTGACATGTTTAGTATATGGATCCAAAACAAAATAAAAACATCACACACACACACAAGCATATCTCACAGGAGAAAATGAAGGAAATAAAGACAAATTGTGTTGCCTAGTAGTAAAAGCTAACTCAAGTATTATCTTAGGTCCGAAGGAAAGCAAAATGTGTTTCCATGTTCAATATATTACGATGTAACATTCAGTATAGTATGCCTGTGTCTGATATATTGGAAGATATATATGGCGCGTTTTGCCCCTCTCCTCTTTTCTCTCATACCACCATGCAAATAGACTAAAAAATATCTCTTTTAGGGTACATTATTGACAGATAGTACATTTAGATATGCAACCATTCAATCATCAGAAAATTATACTACCCATGCTATTCAGGTGTAGTATATTTAAATAATGAATGAATGAATGAATATTGCTAAATAATAATCGTTGGATCTTGATGAATGAATGGCCCACACTCAATGTAATGTACCATAAAATAGCTAAAAACATCCTATACATTTGATTAATTGGATGGGTAATGAGATGCTCGACCATTCTACAAACTATTTCAGCACTTACCTCAAAATACATTAGGAGAAACAATAGTGACAATTATTTTAATTTGATTGAGTTGTACCCTTTTTTGTCCTTTTATTTTGGATCTAGTTTTCAGCACGCATGATGGGGTGCACAAAGCATATATGCTCTTGATATGCACTTTTTTTAGGATCCCTGATATGTAAGCAGGTGATTTGCATTACCTTCCTTTCGCATCTAAAGCACCTGTATCACTTCCATGCATTGCCCTGTGAATATTCTCTATGTATATTGCTAAGTGTGGCAATGGTGCGTCAACCTGAATTGAACAAAAAAATATGTAACATATCAAGTAAGTTATCTTAGCGAGCGAGCGAGCAAGAGAGAGAGAGAGAGAGAGAGTACAGGGCTTGTTATAGGACCAACGGCAGCATGCACGGAGGAGGCAAAATCCCTGGAGAATGCAACATCGAAACCAATTGCAACAAATCCTACGCCAAGTCATAAGTTTCATATGTGAGAATAATAACAAAAAAGTGGAACGTATAGCAAGTTTTTTTTTACTACGATAATGCCTATGTACGATTAAAACACCAACTGAGCTTACATTTTTCTCATCAAACTGTAGAGACATGATCTAAGAAAAGAGTAAGAACAAAAAAGAGCTCCAGATATTCTGATTCTCAAGTATTTGCCGATCGACAAGATCCAAATTTTGCATAATTTTGCTACATAACCAACAAAGCAATTCAGTCACCTTCAAATGACTCCGAAGGGGTAATAATGCCATCCTGGTTACGGTCGAAAAACGAGACATGTTTTTGGAGCGCCGTCATGTTAGCAAAATCAGTCTCCGCCGTCACACGTCCCCCTTACAGACAATCAGGCAAAGAAATTAGCGTTATGCATGTGAGAAAAATCTGTGCAAACATCAATGTTTTTGCTGAAAAGGCTCACGCCAATATTAGTCTCTGAAAGTTTTCCTAATTCTATGAGAGAAAGAAAATGGAAAACTGCAGCATGGATCAGGGATTTACAGCTGAAGACCCACAGAAACAGAAGAGCAGTCGCCGGCGAAAGCTGCAGAGGAGCTGCCGCAGACAGTCGCCGCCGACTCGCCATCGCCGCCGCCGGAGATTACTGCTGCAGTTCTTCTACCGTTCTGCGGCCGTGTGGCTGTGAACCTGCACCTCACAAACAGCATGGCCTGGCCCGGTTTAAATGGCTCGGGGAAGAGCTACACCACACATGAAGAAGACGTCCTTGGCACATTTATAATTGATGTGCCATGGGTGTTTACTGTTTAATGATCAGTTTTTTTTTGGGTGCAGATTTGTTGTGTATCGCAAACATGACAGAACACGTTGGAACACCTGCTGGTGACTGGTGAGCTTTGTGACGGTCCCCGTGTTTGCTTGGCAGAAATTAAACCACATTTTAATAGGAATCAAGCTTTAGAAAAATATAACGAAACTCAGAAAAACATTTGGGGAATAACAAAATTGAAGAACAGTCTATTTGTAATTCTTTTGGGGCTGCCTAGTCAGTTGAAATCAAGAGGAGATTTCAGTCAATTTTCTGAACCTTTTGATCTTAATCTAACGATCTTGAATCCCCTCCCCCTCTCCTACATGCCACATATGTCATCCCAACCCTAATCCCCTCAACTCGCAAACTCCCACTCGATGCAGCTGTTAGGTGCTCCTTCGCGCATCACCTATAGGGTGTGTTTGGTTCGTGGCCCTGGATGACCATACCAATTCAATGGTCATGCCAATCCAGGGCACGCCAATTCGTTGGTAAAAAACTTGGTGTTTGGTTCGTAGCTAAATAAAAATAACCAATAAAAATTAAAAATCTAAAAATTAAAAAAAATCAAAATTATTTAAAATGGATTGCTTATGATTTTAGATGAATTATAAATTTTGTTTCATATAATTTGGATACTGTATGAATTTTATACAAAATTTTGAAGTTTGAAAAGAACATGCACAACAGAGCAGCTAGCAGTGACTGCCCGCTGGTCACTGGGCCCCTGGCTCCATGGAGGACTTGCTGGCTGCTGGGCCCCCGCGTTGGCTTGTGTTGGCACGGCGCGGGCGACTGATTTGCTCGCCCGCGCTGGTGCTTGCTCGCACGTAGAAATTTTTTGGCGCGCCAACGAATTGGTAGGGCGAGCCAACAAATAGCTGCCAACCAAACGGACGCTAAATATGATGGCATGGCAAGCCACGGCCATGAATCAAACATGCCCATAATCTTGCCTCCTCCGCTACTGGTGATCCTCCTCCTCCGCCGATTCTTCTCCTCTATCGTACCATAGGACTGAGTAGGCAACTAGGAGAGGTGAATAGGAGCCAAATTAATTTTGATTCTTTTTTCCAACGCACCTCTAAATAACTTTGTATGTTTAACCTTATCTCAATTAACTATGGAAACTACTAAGAATCAAGGTGAACTAAAGATCAAACCAAGAACCAAAATGATCAAAACAACTAAATTCTCAGTGAACATGTACGGTAGACTGTCTCCCATGAACGGCGGACTGTCCGCGGTCACAGTGGACAAGCCTGTAGCAACACGATTTCAAAAGCAAAATTTTATGTAATTCTTAATTGGAATGTCGGATCGACCCCAAATTCGAAACAAAACTACCTTAAGATGTATAGCACCTATTTCAACCAAGAATTAAAGTTATGGTGCTTAAATACTCAACCTTTTTGAGTTATATCTATTCTAGGTCACAAACCGACGCAAAAACCAAAACTTCAATTCATGATAAAAAAAAAAATCTGTGAGAAACTTGTATGTGATGAACCTAGATGTGTTCCTACACATTTTATAACACTAAAGCACAGGGGAAACTCGACTAAAATGAAAGAAACAAAATTTTCTAGGATTCAAACCAAGAACACCTCAAGAATAAAGCCAAAAATAAACTAGATGAAAAGAGCACAAATTCAAACCATAGGTTGTAGCTTGCGTGATGATTAAAGAAAAAAAGATTACAACGGAATGATTGAGAAGATCAACACAAACACATCTCCAATCACATCATGAGTGATTTAGCTAAACCTACCTCGCTCAAACCTCTACAAAAGCCTCTCAAATCCCTAACCTTATCTCTTAGTCATGAAGCCCTTATATAGGAGGCTCAACCAACTATCCTCTTAAGGTTTCACCAGTTATCCCCTTTAGGGTTTCATCTCTCATTATATGTAATGGGCTCACCCTAAACCCAATAAGACACTGGGTTTTCCCTCTCTCTCATAGGACGCATTTAAAATGAGTTCATACATGATGATATGCTAACCCGTTTTGATCCACCTTGCTCTCCAGGATGAACATGACCAGAACCACTTCCTCTTCCCACTGTAATTTCTCCAAAACCATCGTTCTTCACTTTCTTGACCACCATATTCGCTGATGAAACGCACGAGGCTGCCCGATCTTGCAATGAGGGGATAACTTTGATTTGACATAGTATCATTTTGATGATCCGACTACGAACCACGCAAGGATAAGCACCCGCAATCGCTAAACTATACTCCTAATTGTTATCAACCATGCTAAGACACGGATGATCTGAACACGAAGTTCAATTCTTGCAAGAAATCAAAAAATTAGCAAGAATAATGATAAAACACACACATAAGTTGAGGTTTTGAACTTGTTTACTGCTGCTCTAGCCGAGTCGGGAGAACAAGAATGAAGTTCCACACATGGGCAATTAATGTAAACAAAACCTGAAGAGAATCTAAGGGGACACATCCTCATATAGGAGAGGAGGTGTTGTTCACATTATTAGGCTTACATGGGACCTCAGCCCGAAATAATGGTGGCGCAACACTTGAAGAGTTGGAGACAGTTTTTGGACTCCGAAAGTTTTTGACTCTTGCGGCCAGCTCAAAATGAATTCGATTGTGAGGTCAGATCCGTTGGGAAGTATACGAGATAAGCTTTCTAGCAAGTGCTCGCATGCCCCAAACGGAGTTCATTTGCATTCTCCATGACCATTTAATGTCAGACCGGTCATTGGAGGCCGAGTTGAGTCCTTTCGCATTCCCATAGAATCTCATCGTATTCACATCTTGAATAGTCCTTCCTTGCTCGTCCATGCTATCCCTCCTATGTTCAAGAATATTATTAAATAGTATTTTATCCTTCATTGTATATTTATTGAACCCGAGAAACGAGTTTACCTGATAATTCAACTGTCGCGCACATGCTCCACTGATTTGATCCTCTATGATTATCGTTGTGTGACCTTGCAAGTTTGTTGTAGGTCCCGTGGGTGTATCCGAAGGAGTGATGTCCTCATTATTCGCCATGCGTCCAACTCCACTTGGACCTCTTCCGCTTGTACCCCCGAAGTATTCATCACCAATCACGTACATCCACATGCTTAGACCGAGTCGAATGAACTCGCGCGAACTCTTCATCAACTGGACCATGGATCACTCATTCAAACCTTGATCCCCTTTATGGATGTCGATCCACTCCGATCACTTATGCACACTAGACGAGTAAACCATTTTTTTTGAAAACAAGTATATCTCAACTTGATCCACATTAATCCATAAACACTTACTCCACAAAAAACCACCATGAAATCAACATTAGCCACCATGAAACCAAAGCAATTTACCAACCTTACACAATTAAGCCTTTGTAACATCACTTTCAGGACATCAATCCACAAAAACTATTTTTATAAATTCATACATTGCTCAGATGAAAAACTTGCCAAAACAAAAAAAGATGTGTCTCAAAATTCTCTACAACATTCATGTAGAACACATTGTCATCCGAGTATAGTAAGGTTGCTAAAGACACAAATTATAAAGATCTGTGCACGATGGACACCACCTAGCGGACTGTCTGCCGGAATTGTCCACGGGGAGGCTCTCGCGGACAGCCACTCACTGTTGCATTGTCTACAGCGAGCATGTTTACAGTGGACCATCCACTGGAACTGTCCGCGGTGAGCATGTTCATTGCGGACCATCTGTCTGCGATAGGTCTCCCGCGAAGTACCGGAGCTTACTGCTCTGCAATCCACGACACGTGGGTCTTGGCAGACAGGTCCGATCCGTGGCTTCCTTCTCACAACACTCTGCACTCCAAGCCTGAAATCAATTTTGCAAAGTAGAGACAACACACACCAAGCACAAACATAGATCATGTCAATTCCTTGTCACATGGTCTCTCAAGTACCCTTATTCCTCTGTCCACGCCATTGTCTTCTCTCCCACCACCTTCTTTTTTTTTCTCCCTGGCAATGTGACCTTGCACCGTCCTTGTTCCTCGTCTATGATGGCTTCCATTGTCAGATCCACCTCTACCTCCCACCACCTCCGAATGACCCAACGTCTCATCGTCGATCCACCGGACGACCCCGTTCTCCGTTGATCATGCGGGTGAGGCAGTGACACCACTGCCTCACCACCTCGCCACTGCCAACCGACCCTTCCCTCCATCGACCCTGCAGCCGAGATGGCAACGCGGTTGCCTTGTCACCTCACTACTGTTGTGCCTTCACCGCCCTAACTCCCTCTAAGTTGTGAACCTCACCAACCGGAGACATCCCCGGATCCTAGATAAGGAATCAACTAAAATCTACGTCAAATTTCAGACAAACCGATGGATAGTAATCTTGATTAAATAAATCAAAATTTTGAGCCGCTAGATCTCAATCTAATGGATCCAACTCTTCCTCATTTCTATAATCATAACCAACTCATCTCCTCCCTTGGGATTCCAACTCCCCCACCATCCACTGCAATCCTCCCCTGCCCTACATCTATCTAAGCTTAGGGCTCTAGTGAACCCTAAACCCTAACATGTGAACCCTGACTGTAAACATGTGATCGTGGGAGATGACGGCATCAACAGAGAAGATGACCTTGCTGGCAGGAGCACAAAACTCCAAGCAAATCACAAGGCCAAAAATTCTAATGATTCTGTGCAAAAAATTTGTGTATGTCTAATTCTACTAGATGTTGTGTTCCTAAAAATGTGTACTGGCTGCTGAACAAACTAGGAGCCGATGGACTTATGAACATGAAAACAATGAAATGAATCAAAAAGGCGTTTGAGTCATCATGCCAGCTGTTCATGAGTTCAAAAACTAAGCAGCGTCCCCCTCCAACTCGCTAACAACATTTGGAAGGTGCGTGCAAAGATAAGTGCAAATTTTTCGCATGAACCGTAGGACATAGTAGAATTCATACCACTGACGTCCTGACTATGGAAGGTTGGCCGCATCACTCGCTTTGCTCCTATGTGGAATGGTCTAGAGACGATTGACCACCTCTTCTTGCACTATCCATACTCCTAAGTAATTTGGAAGGCAATCCTCCGCCCTTTTGTGACAGTATCCCTCGTCACCTCGCAACCATAAGGTTTTGCTATTGGTGGGCTTAGGTAACTTCTAGAACCACCAAAGTGGATGGGCCAGAGTGGAATGACTTAATAATCTACATGATTTGGAACATCTAGAAGGAAAAGAACCGTCATATCTTCTAGCAAAATAGGCTTTCAATCTCACAAATTGTTGTACTGATTGGCGAGGATATCCCGTGTCTAGAGCTGTGCCCACCCCACTAACGCGTAGATCTACATAGCCCCTAATCCAATCCTCCCCCTCCCCCTCTCTCTCTCTGCTCCTCTCGTATATTGTAGAGTTCAATTCTATCTTTCATGAAAGCGTACCTTTAATGAATGAAATGACATTGCTCATGTCTGTTCGCTAAAAAGAACAAGGTAAGATAAGCAATAATATGTTTAAAGGACATATGAACTGAAAACACTGGAGGCTGTCACATTTACCGACTCAATGACACACCGCAATTTGCAAACAGGTGCAATATCTGTACAAACAGGCTCAAATTTCATTACAGAAAAGATGAATCAACTAGCACACAGAATCAAAGTACAATGATAATTTACTGATACACACCCACCATAATTTACATATACTTGCACATGATCATAAATTAAGACGGTTCAGGATGTTCTTATCATTTCTTCTTAGCAGTCTTCTTTGCGTGCTCTCTCTCTTCCTCCAACTTCACAAACAGGCTGCCATCATAAACTGCCCTGACTGTATCCTTGTGAAGAAGCCCTTCCTCATCTTTGCAGAGCATGTACAGCACTTTCCACTCTGTGAAGGCACCCAACCTGCAAATTTCCACCATAAATGAGCTCAAAAGAGCACAAACTACATTTTCCACTATTCATAACTCCACATGAAAACCTACCATCCTGGCAAATCCTTAGGCTCCCTGTTTCCTTGAAGCAACTCCTGCAGCTCTTTGCCTGTTAGGGCATCAGGCCTAGTGTGGGCATGCTTCTTAAATATCTCCTCAAACTTTTCAGGAACAAACCTGCAAGTTGACAGATTGCAAATTTAGCAAATCTGCAGCCATGTTAGTCTATTGCATTATTTTTGTAGCTCTAGATAAGGCACGTGCTGTTATTTTTGTCTTGCTGAAACAATCAACAGGGACAGTAAGTGCCTTGGAGAGTTACTGTCTTCCTTTTTAAAATTATTTATCAATTAGACTTCCTTATCATAGCATCACTCTAATGCACTGGTCCTATCCTCTAAAAGTATAAAATGTAGTTGTTGATGCAACTTAGAACTTAAAATGTAGTACTTCAACTCCGAAACAGCAAAGTGTTTTTGAGAGAAGGGCAGGAGAGCTGCCGTCTATTAATTATCAAGGGCGAAAAAATAGGCGGGATAATTCCCGCCAGGTTACAAGGTACTAGTTAATTACAAAACGGGCCCCTGCAGCCACCCAGAGGCACAGGTCATACAACAGCAGGTTAATAAAAACTGACAAGGGCCTCTCGCAAGAGCGAAAAACACGATTGTTACGCTCTAGCCAGAGGTGCCAGAGAGTTCCTAGGATGACAGAGTTGGTCCCAGGAGCCACAATTGAGCTTGATCTCGTCGCATCATGAATCCACCAGTTGCGAACGGAGTCCTAGTGAGTCCAGCTGGCTGGGTTTAGACTAGGTAAGCCGAGCAGAGAAGCGAGACGCGTCCACACTTGCACACTATACTCGCACTCGAGAAACAGGTGTTGGAGTGTTTCTAGGTTGCGGCAACAAAGGATGCAGATGTAGTTGTTCGGTAACCCTCGACGAAGCAGAGCGTCGGCTGTCATGATGTGGCCGTGCAAGAGTAGCCAAGCAAAGAACTTGCATTTGGAGGGTGCCCATTGGCGCCAAATGCAGGAACTGACAGGCAAAAGGGTTCTACCGACAAACTGTAGTTTGTAAGCAGACCTGACTGAGAAAAGACCATCTCTCGAGAAGCGCCAAGTTATCTGGTCATCGCCTGCAACTAAAATGACCTGAGAGAGGAGCTGGCAGATCTAGACCAGCTCAGGACCAAAATTTGGCGCGAAGCGATTACGAAGGTCGAATCCGTTAGGTTGTCGTGGAGTGCTTCAAGAACCAAACGGTTCTTTCGATAGAAACAAATAAGAGTCGTAGTGCGGTGTCTATAAACGGGCGATCCCCAAGCCAACGGTCCTCCCAAAAAGATATGTTGCGCCCATTGCCTACCGTGAGCACGGTGGCGGCTTGAAAGAGTTGAATGTCTGTAGGGTCAGATACGGCCCGATGAAGAGAAGACAGACGCATGGGTGCGTCTGAAACCGCGAGTTAGAATAAACTAATACAAATCCCTGGTCCTAAACAAATTGATAGATGTAAGAGTAGTGCAAGACCATTCACAGTACACATTTCACATAAAGCTTTAATTTCTTGGATCCGGTACGTTCTCGGTCCTACTCAACGAGAACTCTGGGCCCAAATTCAGGCACAGTCGTGGCGTCCAGCATGGCAATCCAATTTCCCCTATGCTTTTCATCATTGCCTTGGAGCCAATCCAGTGCCTGCTTCAGCGTACCACGTCAACTGATAGGGTGTTGATCTTGACGAGGCCCTAGCTTCCTTCCCGGGTCACCGAGACACCTTCCCATGCAACTACCTAGGACTCCCCCTCCACACTTGTATACTCAAGAGAATGCACTTCCTTCCCCTTATCGAGAAGCTGTACGCAAGATTCCTTGCATGGAAAAGGAACCTCCTGTCCAAAACCGGCCGCCTAACTCTAGTCAATTCAATTCTCTTGGCTCTACCAACTTACTTCATCTATGATTTCCAGCTACCCAAGTGGGTAGTAAAAAAGATGGACAAGATAAGATGCTCCTTCCTTTGGCGTGGGATGGACGAAGCTCACGGAGGGCACTCCATGGTCAATTGGGATGTAGTTTGCAGCCTCAAGTGCCTAGGAGGTCTGGGAGTCCCCAACTTGCCGAAGTTTGGTAGGACGCTGTGACTCTGTTGGCTTTGGCACGAGTGGAAATCAACGTCAAAACGTTGGGTCGAGACCCCAACGCCATGCGATGACACAGATAAGGATCTTTTTGAGCGGCAACGTCAATCCACATTGGCAATGGGAAGAAGGTGGGACTTTTGGCACAATAACTGGCTACTTGGATCGGCCCCATGTCACCTCACCCCCAACCTATACCGGATTGCTAGAGGTAAGCACCACACTATCGCCGACCACCTACAAGACAACAATTGGATTACCTTGGTGCGTCATCTCAATGACTTGACTCAGCTTCGTGAATACCTGTTCCTATGGCAGCTTATCAATCAGGTCACTCTCCAGTCGAACATCAATGATGACATCACCTGGAACTTCTCTTCCTTAGGTCCTACTCAACCAAATTGGCTTACAACTTGCAATTCTTAGGCAACATGTCCTAAGCCCTCGCCCGACCATCTGGAAGGCGTGCACAGAAAACAAGTAAAATTCTTCTCCTAGAGCTTGGGGCATGACAAGATAATCATTACAAACGTCCTTGCTAAGAAAGGATGGCCACACCAGCTCTTGTGCCCTCTTTGTGGTGTAGCTCCAAAAACGATAGACCATCTTTGCACTCATTGCCCGTACTCTGCTACCATATGGGCAGAAAATCGTACAAACTCCCACTCAGAACTCCACTCACTGCAATAGCACATGCTTTCGGAACTAGTGGATCCAAGTGGCCTTGACGTTCTCCAAAGATGCCAAACGTACCTTCAATGGCCTGGTCATTTACATCGTCTAAAACATCTGAAAGGAGAGGGACAGACATATTTTTTAGCAAGGTAGCCTCCATCATACGCAGCTCGTCGCTAGGATCTAGGAGGACGTCCCCTTTAGGGACATCAGGTTGAGCTAGATCACACCATGTAGCTAACCCGTAACCCCCCTCTTCCCCCTTCTCTTGTACGGTGCTTTTCTTTTTAATGAAATGGTAGAGCCCCCGCCACTTTTGCTAAAAAAAACATAAAGCTTTAATCGATGCCAAAGCCACATACTGGCAATGATTTTTATATCCTGCAAATCAAATTGAGTAATAATTAATCCTTGAGTGTGTGGCAATATAGCACCACTTGTCACATTGAGTACTAGTAGCTAATTCTTCACTGTGTGGCACTATGGCATCACCTGCTTCAGAGTTTGGACAAAGGGGAAAAGAACAAAGACAACATAGCAGGCACTCCCAGCTGCTTCCTCAAACATTCTGTTCATATCAAGAAATGGTTTGATAATCGTGCATCCATCCCACATGATAAAAGTGGCACAATTCTTTTGTATTGTTTAGCAATTCAGACCCCCTCTCTTCGCATTACTTTACGGTTGGTGAACATGTTTAGGTTACTTTATCTTACGTGAAGTACACGCAAAAGTGAGTAGCGCTAATACAAAAATGTAGCTTGTTGCGTCAGCATGGCATGATCTGTCCAAACTCCAGAAGTTTCTCACAACAAGGATGGTGATGGGTACAGATAGCTTACATTCCATGGGCGTCGTACACGCCTGAATCGCTTCCATGCTTGCCTTTGTGGATGTTCTTTACGTAGATGGGGAACTTAAAAGCTGGAGCCTTCTCGTTCTCCTGTAGTAGGACAAGAATCAATGGAACACAAGTCAGCATCAGCGTTCAGCAATGATCGATTTTTACACCTCAATAGCTGAATCAGTCCCCATTGGAAAGAGATCGACCGAAAGCTTCTCTCCCCTTTGTTCAGTGTTCACAAACCACAAAGTCCACAATAGAAATGCAGTAGGATGTAGCACTTGTATAATGTATATATACCATAACACAGGCCTAGCTTTGATTGATGCTTTGTGACTGCTTTTCTTATCTTTTTCTGAAGAAAATTTTGGCCCATGAGAAAACTCAACACATGTTTCCTTTCCCTTCAACACAGGTGCAAGAACACAACTGGGTTTCGCTCAAAAAAGAACACAGCTGAGAAATAAACATGGAATTAGTAACCGGAGACGAACACGCACAAAAGAGTATATATTTGTGCAGGAGTGCTATTCTCTGTATTTATCTTCACTGAAAAAGCCGTACAAAGAGATAACAACGTTAATAGTAAAGGCTGTTTTTGGGTTAGATTATCTGGATAGCTAATCTCAACCTAGCTAGATTAGCTTAACCTAAGTTTTGTGTATTTGGTTGGGTTAGTTGGATTAGTAGAGAGAGGTAACTTATCCTATACTTTTGCTAGGTTTTTATGTGATTAGTAGAGGGGGATAACTTATCCAATCTTTTTGGTGGGTTAGCTATATTATGACGGATTAATTCAATCGCACTTGGGGTGTTCTTTTGGGCTTATCTTAAAGTCTAATCTGATTTATCTCATAACTTCGAGAATTTTTCGAGGTGGCCTCGAGAGTCGGATGGCCTTGATTTTTAGGATTTAGGGAGCTTTTAGACACGCCTACGAGATATAAAAAAAACAGATTCAAAAGTAATAAAAAAAGTCAGATAAATCAATATTAGTGACTAATATTGACTTATCTGACTTTTTTTCTTACTTTTTGAATCTTTTTTTTTATCTCATAGACGTGTCTAAAAACTCCCTAAATCCTAAAAATCAAGGCTATCCGATTCTTGAGGCCACCTCGAAAAATTCTCGAAGTTACGAGATAAGTCAGATTAGACTTTTAGATAAACCCAAAAAACAGTTCGGCCGAAAAGACTATGGGATCCGCATGATCCGATTTTTTTTAACCACGGCATGATCCGATTATTACATGCCAGCGACGCATAACTCACACGTCAGTACGTCACACGCGGTACCGTGCATACATGTAGTGAGCCATTCAGGTACACATTAACTTACTAATTAATTCACTAAATTCAACCAGCTAACACAACGTGCAACTAGTGACTCCATCGTGCATACAAACATGCATGAACTCAAGGGGCCATCTTCCAAGTTGTCCTGCGTGTGGCATGCATCTACATCTTCTCAGATATGGAGTTTTTCGTCCAATAGTTGTCTAACCATATGGCATTGTTTAAGAAAAACTACTCTGAAGCAAGTTTATTGCAGCATTATCTTTTACGACGATGTACGCTAGCTACAGAAAGCCTGATTTTCCTATCATCTCAAGGCTTTCGTCCTCGCACCGTCGAGAAATGCTACCCTGGCTAGGATTTTTGTTAATTACCAAACAGTCACAGCTACCAAGTTGCCCATGTTCGACCCGATAGAGACCGTTTACAATATATTGAAATGAATATGGACCATCAGTTATGAAAGAATAATGATAAATGAATGGTGAAACGCCTTGAAATGTTTCTTATTTATGCGTGAGAGCAGATTTTCCACACTCGCTTTTGGCTCCATATTTAGGTCATGGCCATTGGATCTTACTCCAAGATCTGCACGCTTCCCCCACCCGCTCTCTTATGCACATTTGCAAACAAAGCCCTCTGAAGATTTCGAATTATCGCGGTGGTCGGACCCGGTGGCCGGCGTGACGGCCCAAGGGGCGGAACCGCCGCCGCCTTGGTTGTCGCCGAGGCCCCCACAGGGAGGAGCCAGCTTAGCAGGCCGGATGAGAGAGATAGGGAGGAGGAGGACCGTGCTCAACAATTCGAAATCTTTAGAGTGCTTTTTTACAAATGTGCATGCTAGAACAGATGGGGGCAGCGCGCGGATCCAACGGCCACCTCCTTGTATGGAAGTGAACGCGAGTGTGGAGAGGAATTTCCCTTTGTACTCGCTGTGGGCCTAGTGAAATCTTGTGAGCCAATCGAGCGACTGTATCCAAAATTCCAAATTGGCTCAAACAGCTCTGAAGAGTCAGCAAACAAGTAGGCAAAACCGCAAAAAGCAATTCAAGTTTTGGCGCGCACCAAGAAGAGTAGACTGTAGAACACTGTATATGTTTCTATATATAGGCTCTGTTCTTTTCAGCGGACTGCTGGCCGCCGGCGGTCCGCTATAGTAAAAAAAAATTTTAGATTTTTTTTGCTCATTTAAAATTTTTTTTCAAAAACTTATAAATTTGTTACAGTAAAACTGCCGACCACCAGAAACCGCCGAAAGAAACAAAGTCATAGAGAGAGGGGAACAGTTTACACATACGTACCGGCTTCGTCTTGGGTCCCAGGAAGCCGTTGATGAAGACGGCGGCGGCCGACGACAGCGCGACTCCGCACCCGATGGCGCGGAACCCTGCAAGGCAACAATGCACAAGCAACCAAACACTCAGACTCAGTACGGTCAGTCATCAGCAGGGTCACGGACAAAAATTTGCAGCCTCTCATCCAAGAAAATTTGGCCCTACGCACGTAATGTCGCAGCAGTACGAGCGTACCAGGAAACCAAATGTGGGCACGCAGGGTCAGAGTCTCAGAGATGAACAGAGCCCGCAATTAGTAAGCACAGCTCGAAAGGGCTAATCAACTAATCAATCAAGCGGCGTGTGGGAAAGCAGAAAGAAAAAAGTTCTTGAGAATCATGAACGAATTCTTCGGTTTCTTGCAGGATTTCTCCTGCTGCGGCGCAAGCAAATCGCAAGAGTTAGTTAGGATCGACATGACGGCCTCACTCTCACTCACCTTCGTAGGTCTCGGAGGGGTAGATGAGGCCGTCCTTGTTCCTGTCGAAGAAGGCGACGTGCCGCTGCAGCGGCGTCAGCTCGGAGCTGTACACATCCGCCATGGACGACTCGCCGCCGCCGCCGCTTCCTATTCGCAAGACTTGAGTAAGCACGGAGGCGAGAGCCACAAGCACGAGAGATCTGCCGCAGAGCGCTCGCAAAGGCAAAGCCATGCTGCGCGAGCCCTCTCTCTCTACGCTTCCTGGAGGGGAGGGGACTCACCTGCAGCATCCGCGGATGTGGAGGCCATGGAGACCGGCTGGCGAGGAGAGAGAAAAAGCTGCAGAGACTCAGATAGAGAGAGAGGTGGCAGAGAGGGAAAGAAGAGACAAGAGAGAGAGAGAGAGACAGGTGTGATGGCCGATGGCTTGTGGGTGGCGCACTGGTATCTGGCGCATGCCGGGTGGGGTATATGTACTTGGCGCGGTCGCGTTCTCTTGGCTTTCTGCGCTGCATTTCGCGCTTTTTTTTTTTTTTTTTTTTGCTTTCTTCGCTAAGGCAAGCGATTTCCCGCGGTGTCGACCGCTGTCAACACGAGCTTTTATATTTAAAAAATTTCAAAAAAAGGCTTCTCCGGCTTGTCGCCGGGCGCCGGCTTGCCGCGCCTTCACTTCGCGTGTTTCCATGGAAGTTTCTTTCAGTTGCATGTGGACTTGTGGCGTAAGCGATCGACATATATCTCTTTTCGCTGCTTGTTAACGTGAGGTGAACCGTACCGCATGTTGGCCACGCAAGCAAGGAAAGAACCATGCTCGCGCCATGGCATCACGTACGGCTCACGCCAGCCATACCGCATAGGATCAGCATACATTGTATGATGTGTATCATGCTAACGTGGGTAAGGTGGACACTGTCTTTGTGGGGGCAGGGAGCCAGGGAAGCACACGCTTATATCAGCTTTACTCCAGGACTCCGACGGAGTCTCGTCGGGTGCACATTTCCGTGGTAAAGAGAATTTCATTGTCTTCAACATTTCAATAGATTTACTTTACCATTCCCTTTTAAAAGAGATTCTCTTTTCCACTTCTTTCAGAAAAAGGAATTCTCTCTCGTTTCTCTATATCATTTTCTTTGAATAGATACTGTTGAAAATAGTAGAAAAGGAAGAGAAAGGAAATGAGGAAGGGAACAAAATGAAGATGATCGTAAAAAGATACTTTTGGCTTGGAGAGACGACTGTCACTGAAAAAAAAAACATAGCTATGCTCTGCCGCTCCTTCAACAATTGCGACTGTAACCGTCCAGCCCAAGCCTTCCGCTGTTGCACCCTACATATGGGTAATTCCATGTCCAACAAAACCCTTGTCATCTAAGAGCATCCGTAACATATACTTTATAACACTGTTTATCTAGATAGAGTAGCTGCTATAGGGAAGAAATCTTTTGAAGTGTAGTGTAAAGTGTGGAGGAATTTTAGAGGAATGGATAGAGTGTGTAGTGAATAGTGTTATAGAGTAGAAATTTGAAGTAGCTGGTGGAGATGCTCTAAGGGCATTCCCGGTGATCCTACGTGGACCGTTTCTGCTGTGACAGTCACGTCGGACGATCCTACCTGCAGGAGAGATTAGAGAAAGAGCGAGGGAGGTTGAAACTAGACAGCTCGATCGGGCACCAGCCAACACGAAGAAACAAGCAAATTAAACATGCATTGAGGAGAGGGGTTGTAGTTATCCAAGTACTAATCTAACTACATTTTCTCAACGATAATCATCCCATGCAGGATTTACACGCGTGAAAGGCGCGCCGTTGCAACTTGCTATGAGATTCCTGCACGCTCCTACTCCCTTTCACAAGCCAATTTCATAGGTCATAGCAGCATGCGTCCAATAGTGCTCAAAAGTACATGTAAATATATGTGTATGCATGAAATGTGTGCACTCTTTTCTTAATGATGTTCTCTGAATATTAGTGCAACATATAAAGAGTTTTTTTACGGTTCTTGAGAAGATACTAGGAGGTATCCGGTACCTATAAATTATGGTGCCAGAACAATTTATAGGTATCGGAATTACCTATAAATTGTGGTACCTTTCGATACCTTCTCAGTATTAAGGTACCAAAAGGTATCATAAATTAACACTAGTAATTGTGGTAACTTTCAGTATCTTTTTAAGAACCGTAAAAAATCTCACATATAAAACATTGGTGGCTCCTCGCGAGCCTCCTCTATTGGTTGGTTTCTGATCCTGCTTGCAACATCGCCTGACATGGTACCCCAGTGCGGAAATATCTTTGGGACGGATTGATCCTCAGGGAGTGGAGGAGGGAGAGCACCACCAGTTTAGAAAATATTTGTCAAGCGTCCTCAAAAGGAAAGAATTCTTAAGCATTTATACGGCCTTAATTTTTAGTTTCAACTATCTAAAAAAATCAGTTTTTGATTAATCAAGGTTAGCGTCAGCGTCTAAACGATCACTTACGGGTTTCGAATACAAACCACGACAAGTTAGACTATCTTTGAGCCAAAAGAATTTTTAAAGAAAATAAGTGATCCAATTCAAAGAAAAAAAACCTATAGAGGTATTCGATATGAAGGATTGCATCTAAGGATTACTTTTGTAGGATTGAAAAATTTTCTCTAAATTTAGGAGGATTCCAAGTATGAGATCTACCATCTTTTTACATTCTTTTGAGAATTTCAATGCAACTTTCTCTCTTTTCGTCTTCATTATCTATCGACTCAATTAGTATTTAATAATAAAATTCCTACATTTTTCCTGGTATATTCAAACAACATGCTTAATATATAATTCCTGTGGATTTCAACCATGCGGGATTTGACATGCCAAGACATCTCAATCATACGTTTTTTCTATTTCTGTGTCTTCAAATTAAATCGAATCAGAAAGGACCTTAAAGGATCAAAAAAGTAATTTTCAAATATGGTTTGCAAAGTCTCGATTTTTGCTACAACTTTTAAAGGCTATAACGTACTTTACTCAAACTTAAAAAATTTTGACCTTGCCTCGTATAGGCTTGGTAAATTAGGCCTTTATAAGCAATAATCAGTGCTTTGAGTAGGGCTGAAGAAAAAAATCAAAGTTGACCTGTCAAACTGGCGGGCGCCATCCATCCGATCAGAGTATCTCCAATAGAGCCTCTAAAATAGAATCTTCTTTATATTTAGAGTCTCTCATTCTGCAGCGAAGTCACTATCTCAATCTCTAAATTTAGAGTTTCTCTCTCCCAGTCTCTAAATTTGGAGGCTCTCTATGTTAGCCTCTATAGTTTCTCTGGATAAAGATTCTGCTGAAGAGGATTGAAATATAGAGAACGAATAGTGATTTAAAGGGATATATAAAGGTCTGATTTTAGAGTATCTGCTGGAGATACTCTCACGAGTACTTGGTTATGCTGATTGTTTTTCACGACCCCGCAAGGCCGCAACTCCCCGTACATATAAAAAGGATGAGACTGCCGGACGGTATAAGGTCGGAAGCCAATTCTACGGTATAGGATACACACAAGAAAACCAGGTACGACATAGACAAAAAAAAAAACAACGTAGCTCCCCTTCCACCTCGTTGCTGCTCCAAACCAGCATACATAGCTCCCCTTCCATCGCGCAGCAGCGTGAAAAGCCCCACGGATTGGCTCCGCTTCCTTTCTTGCGAGCTCGATGGGTCGACCTTGAGCCCTCCTTCCACCGTGGGGTAGCGCAAAAAAGTCCCACGGATTGGTTTCGTTTTCTTCCACACAAAGCTTGTCGCGTCGACCTCAAAGTTGAGCTCCCTTGCACCTTGCATGCGGGAACATGCACACCATTTTCCTTTCCAAAAATACTAGATGACATTGTAGCGTTGATTGGTTGGGTCTTCAACGGTGTAGCTAGAAGACAAAAAACTCAAGTAGGGCCTACCTAATGAAACTACATGAAACCATACTTTAACGGTGAAGTGCGAGGCCTATCTGATTAAACCATATGATACCATACTCGATGGTAGGGCCCACCTGATGATACCATATGAAACTATGCAATCTTTTTTGTTTTATTGCTATCTCGTTAGTTAGATTGCCAATAGTGAGCGTTGGCTAGGATTGTCCCCCTTGTGTTGTCGTCTTCCGCCTTGCCATCTTCAAGTATCATCAAGTATCGGTATCGTCGAGCATTAGATAGTGGTATTGTTAGACTAGGTATCATCGAGCATAGAGTATGAGTGAGTATCGAGTATCATGACATTGTCAAGAATGAGCATAGCCAAGTATGAGGTCTCATTAAGCATTGACATCATTGAGCATCAGGTATCATCAAGTATCAAGTGTTGTCAAGTATCAGGTATCGTCGAGTATCAGATTTCACTGAGTATCAGGTAGGTATCGTTGAGTGCTGAGGTATCATCGAGTTATCATGAATCATTGAGTATAAAAGAATCATTACTTATCATTTATTATCGAGTTTCAAGTATTATCGAGTATTAGTAGTGTCGGCGGCTGGGAGGCGAGCCTCCGCAGGCCGATGAGCAAGAGGAAGGTGGGTGCGAGGCCCAATGGGCGACCCTGTCCCCTGGACCGAGGCCCGGCCGCTGGCCGGGTGCTACCGAGGGAAGGAGGTCGACGCGTTGGACGCGCGAACTAGCGTGACGCGGGGATTTTTATCCTGGTTCAGGCCTCCACTCTCGGATTACAGTCCTACGTCCAGTCTTCGTTCAATGCCAAGCTTAAACGAGTACAGGAGGGTGAGGCCGGGCTTCGGAAAGCCCGGAACCGAGTACAATAAATGCTCAAGGCACTATATGTGTGTTCCTACTATATCTGGATGCAAAGAACTATCGTCTGGAACTAGAGCTCCTACGTGAGTACGAGTGCTCCTGTTCTAGGCCTAGTGCTCTTCTCTGTTGTTCTATCCCTCTATTCGGTGCCCTGGTCATGGCCTGTGCGTCCCCTTTTATAGGCGGCCTCTGGCCAATGTAGTCTGATCTTGGTCTGTTGTGATGTGCCGAATTATCCTTCGGTTACTAGCCGTCTTCTTCTGTTTTGCCATGCTGGGACGTGGCGGACGTGCAAGGCCTGTGCCGATATTCGGGTGGATCTCCTCATCCTGCCCAAATCGCCGTTCGGACCGCTACCAGGCAATACGTGTCTTTCTCTATGGGGGCGGATGGTAAGCTGACCACTGACGCGACCCGCCACCAACTTGCCGGTGGCTTGTGTCAGGCGCACCTTGGAATTGCGGTCACCCTTAACTCGCGGTGACTGTGGGTTCAGCCTTGTTGCGTTGCTTTCGGCCGCAGCAATTGATCCTTGGGTTTGAGCCCTAGGCGGAAGCTTCGGAGGAGGCGGCGACTTCGTGCTCAAGTGGGAAAGCTCGGACGCGAGCTTGCCAAGCTCGGGCGTAAGCTTACCAAGCTCGGGCGTACTTCCCGCGGGGCCGGGGGTAAGTTAGTGGGCCGTATCTTCATGGGCCACGTACTTTCCCCAACAGCTAGCCCCTGAGCCTCGAGCGGGATGAAAAAGCGTGCCGCTCGGAGGTCTCTTCTCCGGAGGGAATAGAGGGCTTTAGTAGGTGCTGCACGAGCACCCCCGCCGGGACGGTTTCTTGTGAGGAGCCAAGCTTCGTGAGCTTATCGGCCAGGTTATTAGCCAGTCTAGGGACATAACACACTTCGAAGTTCATGAAGTGTTTCTCCTGCTTTCTCACTTCTGCCAAGTATCGCGCCATTGAGTCGTCGCAACACTGAAACTCCTTATTTACCTGTTAGACGACCAACTGCGAATCCCCTTTCGCTGTTAGCCGTTTTATGCTAAGCACAGTGCATGCTCGTAGGCCGGCTAGGAGGCCTTCAGTACGCAAAGATTGTTCGTTCTTGGGAAAATGAAGTCAGACTATATCTTGAATTTGATCTCCTTAGGGGAAATGAGAACAAACCCGCAACCTGATCACTCGAATTGGCGTCACCCATCAAAGAACATGGTCTAGTGCGCTTCTTGGCTTGCGAGCTAGGACGAGCCTCTAGAAGGGTCGGCCGGCCCGGTCCATTCAGCCAAGAAGTCGGCCACAACTTGGGACTTGATCGCTGTTCGTGGTACGAACTTGATGTCGAATTCACCAAGCTCGACTGCCCATTTTACGACCCGCCCGTTCGCATCGGGGTTTCTAATGATGTCCCTTAGCGGGAAACTTGTTGGAACCGTGACTGGATGGGCTTGGAAATAGTGACGCAACTTTCGTGAGGCCATAAGCAAGGTATATAAGAGTTTCTGAACCTCGGGGTACCGCTCCTTAGGCCCATGCAATACCTCGCTTATGTAGTATACGGGTTGTTGTTTTCCCTCGCGTTCGACTGCTAGTACAGCACTCACAGCCTGCGAGGCGACCACCAAGTAGAGGAGTAGAGCTTCCCCGAGCTTTGGCGTGGCTAGGACGGGAGGCGTGGACAAATAGCGCTTTAGCTCGCTGAAAGCGGCCTCAGCTTCTTCTGTCCATTCGAAACCATCGTGCTTGCGCAGGATCTTACAGAAAGTTGCACTGCGCTCGCTGAGACGAGATATGAATCTGCTGAGAGCCGCCATCCGCCCGGTGAGGGCTTGTACCTCCTTGGAACAGGTTGGCGACCTCATATTCTCGATGGCTTCGATTTTTTCGGGGTTAGCCCCTATGCTCGCCTTTCCTATCACGTAACCAAGCAACATCCTAGACCGGACACCGAAAACGCATTTTTCAGGATTCAATTTGACTTGATGTTTTCTGAGATTAGCAAATGTTTCCTGAAGGTCGGTCACATGGTCCCGTGGGACCTTGCTTTTTACAACGATGTCATCTACGTAAACCTCTACGTTGCGCCCTATCTGATCAGGGACCGTCTTCTGCATCAACCGCTGGAACGTGGCTCCTACGTTCTTTAGACCGAACGACATGGTCGTGTAGCAGAAGGTACCAAAAGGTGTCACGAAGGCTGTCTTCTCTTCGTCTTCCCTTACCAGCGCGATCTGGTGATAGCCTGAGTAGACGTCCAGGAAGCTCATGAGTGCCGAGTCCACTGTTGTGTCAACCAGGTGGTCTATGCGGGGCAGGGGGAAATTGTCCTTGGGACAGGCGGCGTTAAGGTCGCGATGGTCGACGCACATTCTCCATTTTCCACCCTTCTTCTTGACGACGACTGGGTTGGCGAGCCAGTCGGAATGCTCAACTTCTCGGATGAAGCCGGCTTGGAGGAGCTTGCCGAGTTGCTCCTGAATGATATCGGCTTTCCACTTGAAAAAGCGTCGTAAGGCCTGTCTGACAGGCTTTTTATCAGGCTGAACGGCTAGCCTGTGCTCGATAACCTCCCTTAGGACTCCGGGCATGTCGGGCGGTTTCTACGTGAACACGTCTGCGTTAGCTCGGAGGAAGGCAATGAGCTCGGGTTCCTATTTGGACTCAAGGTTAGCCCCTACGTGTACGACCTTAGCCGGGTCATCCTCGGAGAGGGGGACTGTCTTGGTGGGCTCCTGCGGCTGTAGGGCCACCTTAGGGCGGACTGGAGGCCGATCGGGCCTAGCTGGGCCGCGCTCTGGGAGCTGTCCGACCATCGCTAGGGCGCTCTCATCACAGGCCATAGCGGCCTTATGGCTGCCCTTGATTGTGATGACCCCGTGAGGGGCCGGCATCTTCAGGCAGTGGTACCCGTGGTGGGTGGCCGCCATGAACTTGGACAACACGGGGCGTCCCAAGATGGCGTTGTACGGAAACTCGGAGTCCACCACCTCGAAGGTGACATACTCTGTCCGAAAATTCTGGAGGGTCCCGAAAGTTACGGGCAGTACGATCTGCCTGATCGGTTGCAGGGACGACCCCGGGACAATGCCATGGAAAGGAATGGCTATGTCCTATATCTTGGACCGCGAGACCTACATCTGCTCCAGAACCTAAGCTGTGATGATGTCCAGGGAGCTTCCGCCGTCCACCAGCACGCGATCGACTCGCGTGTTGCTGATGGTAGGACAGAGCACCAGCGGCAGGTACTGAGGCCTTGTCATTCCCGGGGGACAGTCATCCCCGGAGAAGATGATCGATTGGTGAGACCACCGCATGGGTGCGTCTCCGGGCTTACCCCTTTCAAGGTGGTAAACCTCTCGGGCAGCGGTCTTAAGCTCGCGTCGCGAGCTGTAGGCGGACGCACCGCTAAATATCACGGCGACATGCGCGCGAGCCTCCTGGAAGGCATCGCCGTGGCCGCCCTGGGGCGCCCGATCATCCGGCACTCCGTTATTGGGGAGCTCGGGCATAGGCCCGCGTCCGGCGTAGAAGTCCTCCAACCGCGCCGCCCACGTCCTGCAATTACGCAGGTCGTGGCCATACTGCCAATGGAGAAGGCAGTAGCGGTTGTTCGGAGGGTTCGCCCCTGGGCCGATCGAGTCCGGGGCTGGGGAGCTGGCCCCTGCCCTTGACTCATGCCCGGCCGTTTCCACCACCTGCCGGGCGGGCCGGCCGGGGAGGCGGCCGCTCAGGGGGGGCGGGCCTCTCGGGCTCTACCGCTGCGACGTAGTTCGGGACGGCGGGCTCCTTCTTCTTCTTTTTCTTCTTCTTCTCGGCGTCGTCCTTCTTGGCATCTGTGCCAGTCTGGGCCGCCGTCTTCTCCTTCGTTCTGCCTCTCTTGCGCTCCACCGCCTCGGAGGCGTTGATGTATCCGTCTGTAGCGCGAAATAAATCAGCCGTGGTGTGGACCGAATGGAGCTGAAGGTCCTCGGCAAAACGGGTATTCTGCACCCCTCCTTGAAGGCCTCGACGATGGCCTCGTCAGAGATCGACGGAATGATGTTGCGCACTTGGACGAACTTGCGGACGTAGTCCTACAGGTCTTCCCCCGCCCTCTGAACCACGAGCTTGAGGTCCTGGGGCTTTCCAGGGCGCGTGTAGCAGCCCTGGAAGTTCGTCCGGAGTGCTTCCTGCAGCTATTTCTAGCTGCGTATAGAACCTCGGCGCTGGTTGAAGAGTCAGGTTCGGGCCATTCCCTCCAAGATGGTAGGGAAGTAGTTGACCATGACAGCCTCATTACCACCTGCGGTCAAGATGGCGGTAGTATAGACGGCGAGATATTCGTCGGGATTCTTGCTTCGTCGAACTTCTCGATGTTCCCGGGTTTGAACTTAAAAGGCCAAGGAGCCTCGTGCAAAGCTCGAGAGAAGGCCGGACATCCTGGGGCGGCCCTGTTGTTTCCAACGAGGGGCCTTCCGCCCGGAAGCGGCCCGAGGCGGGAAAACACTCCGCCCGGGGTGCGCTGGGGAGCACCATCCGCTGTGGACGTGGATGCCTGCCGACGCGACAGAACGCTCTGGCCGCGCCGTCTCGAGGTGCCGCTGGTGTGTGACTGGGCTTGAAAGTGCTCGCCGAGATTCCCGGCGAGCTCTTCTAGGCCGTCCGCAACTGCAGCGCCTAGGTCGGTCATGGTGAATCCACGCGGATCCTTCTCTAGGTCACGCATGACCTGGGCAATTGTCCTAACCCGTTGCTGGCTGCGCAGAACCGGGTTGGTGACAGTGGTGGCGGGCAGCACGCACGTGCGGCGTGAGTGGTAGGCGTCGGACTGATAGGCTTACGACGGATGTCCGCCAAAGTCCGCCCGACCGACCCAGCGAAGATGCTCCGAGCGGCCTCACGCCGCTAGTGCTCTTCTCCTAGGTCCGCGTGTGTCTGGCTCGGGGTCCTTTCGCCTGATGCTGCGAAGACATGGCGTGAGGCGGTTTCCCGCGAAGGGGACATGTCGGTGTCACTCACGGAGGTGGTGCCGTCGGCACCCTCGACCACCATGGGCACACCCTGGTCCGTTGCCTGCCCTGACGGGCCAGGGCGCTAGTTACGCGTGCTGGACCGATCCTCCTCTTCGGACAGGACCACGAATGTGCATGATCTGTCTGGCTGTGGCACTAGCGGCGGTGCCTCCAATCCCTCCATGAGGGTTTCGCTGATGTGAGTCAGCGAAGTGCCGCCCAGGCCGGGGAATGCTAGGAGGCGAACAGCTGCTCCCGAGGTAGGTGATGCCTCCACCTCCATCTCGTCAGCCTGGGCTTCGGTGAGGAAACCAGCTTGCCATCTTTCGTATGACTCGTCGACGTCATCGAGATCGTTGCAGTCGTCAAAGTTGAGGTCTAAGCTGTCGTCGTCATCGTATGACAACAAGGCCATCCTCGACTCGATCGAGGGGAGAAGGCCGCAGTCGGGCCCCACGGTGGGCGCCTGCTGTCGGCGGCTGGGAGGCGAGCTTCCGCAGGCCGATGAGCAAGAAGAAGGTGGGTGCGAGGCCCGAGGGCGACCCTGTCCCCTGGACCGAGGCCCGGCCGCTGGCCAGGCGCCGCCGAGGGAAGGAGGTCGACGTGTTGGACGCGCGAGCTAGCGTGACACGGGGATTTTTATCCTAGTTCAGGCCTCCACTGTTGGATAACTGTCCTACGTCCAGTCTTCGTTCAATGCCAAGCTTAAACGAGTACAGGAGGGTGAGGCCGGGCTTCGGAAAGCCCGGACTTGAGTACAATAAGTGTTCAAGGCACTATGTGTGTGTTTCTACTGTACCTGGATGCTAAGAACTACCGCCTGGAACTAGAGCTCTTACGTGAGTGCGAGTGCTCCTGTTCTAGGCCTAGTGCTCTTCTTTGTTGTTCTATCCCTCTATTCGGTGCCCTGGTCGTGGCCTGTGCGCCCTCTTTTATAGGCGGCCTCTGGCCATTGTAGTCTGACCTTGGTCTGTTGTGATGTGCCGAATTATCCTTCGGTTACTAGCCGTCTTCTTCTGTTTTGCCGTGCTGGGACGTGGCGGACGTGCAAGGCCCGCCGGATATTCGGGTGCATCTCCTCATCTTGCCCAAATCGCCGTTTGGACCGCTGCCCGGCAATACGTGTCTTACTCTATGGGGCGGATGGTAAGCTGGCCGCTGACGCGAACCGCCACCAACTTGCCGGTGGCTTGTGTCAGCGCGCTTTGAATCATGGGTCACATTTAACTCATGGTGACTGTGGGGCCCTGGCGTGCACATCGTGGGACGCAGTCCCATTTGGGTTTGAGCCGGGCCCGGAAGCTCGGGGAGGCGGCGACTCGTGCTCCGAAGTGGGAAGGCTCGGGCGCGAGCTTGCCAAACTCAGGCGTGAACTTACCAAGCTCGGGCGTACTTCCCGTGGGGCTGGGGGTAAGTTAGTGGGCCATATCTTCATGGGCCACGTACTTTCCCCAACAAGTAGGTATTAGGTAGGTGTCATAGAGTATCATGTAGGTATCGTCAAGTTTCAAGTATGTCAAGCTTCATGTATCACCAAGCATTAGGTATCAACTGGTATTAGACATCCTCAAATATCATGGTATCGTCGTGCATCGGGTATTGTCAAGTATCAAGTATCATTAGCACGTATCATCAAGTATTGGGTTATGCATCATTGGCTATATGGGTTCAACAAGTATCGAACATCATGAGTAGGTATCATAGGTATCATCCAGTATCATGGTGGTATTGTGGAGTATCAGGTTATGTATCATCAAGTATCAGGTCCGGTATGGTCAGATATTGCATATTGTGAAGTATTGGGCATCATGAGAAGGGTATCATAAGTATAATTGAGTATCATGGAGGTATCGTTGAGTATCGAGTCAAGTATTGTCGAGTATCAGGAGTCGTTGAGTATCGTGTCGAATATGATGAAGTATCGAGCATCATGAGCAGGTATCATAAAGTTATCGTCGAATATCATGGGGTATGATGGGTTGAATATCATTGAATATTAGGCATCAACGAGTATCATGGGGTATCATTGAATATAGGAGGTATCGTTAAGCATTAGGCCTTGGCGAGTCAAGTATCGTCGAGTTGTACGATAACACAAATAAGGAACATAATAACAATTTAAATAAAAAATTAAATAAAAATATTATATGATAGTGTTTGATTTCAGATAAATTTAGAATTTTAAATTACATAATTCAAAGATCAGATGATTTAACTAGATATCTTGAAAGTTTAATTGCTAAGCGAAAATTAACATGACAACAATCGTCCATGCTGGTGTGAGTTGTGCACCACCAATAAACATATAGAGCAATGAGCACATCAAGTCATTAGTTGTATCAAGACATGGGGAAATTTGCGCTAGCACATTTTAAATTTCATGCCATTTGTTATAGGACATTAGTGGGCCCACATATCATTGACACAATTAGTGTTCTAAAACAATATATGAAATTTGGAGTGTCCCATAGCAAGTTTTTCCCAACACATTAGGGGCATCACTGAGGTCTTCATGACTCCGAAGCATTCCGACGAACACATGGCGAACAACAATAAAAGCAGTCGGAGTCGTGCCGCACCGCGTGGCGGCTGGGGTGCTTACTCTTTCTCCCCACGAGCTATGAAGAGCATATCAAGCGCTTGATCTCGTAAAAGGTACCATTGTTAAATCATCTGATCTTAGAATTTATCAAGCGCCCTTCCTCATCGGATTCAGCGTGTGCCTGAAAGATCGCCACCAGGGCCTCTGCCATGCCCTTCGTCACCACTACCATCGGTAGCCGCTGCAACTCACCCACCACCGTGCTAATCTCTCCCCTCGCAGCCTTGCGCTTCCAGTTTGATGCGTCGTTGGGGGCACACGGTAGCCGTGGGCGTGATGATGCGGAGGAAGATGAAGACTGGGGTGGAGAGGAAGTGAAGGAGGACGATGCATCCGACGGTAGATAAACTATTCCATTGGAAGGCTAGGTCAGCTCCAAAGAGTAGCATTCTAAAATTTTCTGCTCCAAAAGGTGGAATCTATTGTTAATATGGTATGATCTGGCTGGCTAATATGGTAGGATAGGAGTTGTTAGGATTGATTGATCGTAATCTCTCCGATATGATTCTATCTTTATCTCTAGGATCGTTTGTGATCCAAGCACCATGTCTCCTACATAAACGTCCATGAGGCTCAATACAAATGCATTATCCCTTGCAACATATTCATCTTTTTACATGGTATCAGAGCAGCGTTGTTCCTGAACCGCCGCCCACAAAGCTTCTATTGTGCTGTCTTTGGGAGAAGATCCCATCTCCATCATCTCTCCTGAGAGCCACGCAACCTGTAGTTAGACTCATCGATCATTATATCGGTTCCAACTAGAGTTTCTACCAGTGATCTTCAGATCGGTTTTTTCTACAATCGCAAGATCAATTTTTTCGATCAGCGATCAGTTTGTGTCACCCTGCCAACTCATTGTGTAGATGCCCTGCTCGGGCTCCACCGAATAATTTCTACACTAGTCCCTGGATCGGTACACTAGTGTCACCATTGCATAGGCGGATCAAAAAGAATAAACGATAAAGTAACTACATATTACAGAATGTATCGCCTTATGGCGAACAGTTACAGTACAGTCATACAAGGTCAAAAGTTACAATCCAACAAAAGAAATGTTTAGAGTCATGCAGAAGTCTTCAACAAAATTAAGATCTAGCGGCTATGTATCTCTGTAAGAGGCTGGGGAGAACGCCCTAAACTTCTCTGCCTTCAAATCCTTACTCTTGGTCTTCGAAGCAAGCGTACGGGTCTTCCAGGCAATCTCCATCTAAATTGAGTGAGTGCGATGGTAAATACGTAATCAAACAGTACTTACGAGTTAACACCTTCGTAATGCAATTAATGCTAAGGCTGCCAAGGAAGGCTGAGGTTTGTTTATTTGCGAAAATCCATTCTTAAAATAATATTAGTAAGATTCCTATGACTTAGCAAGTTTTAACAGAAAAGGAAGTGTTATAAGAAAGAATTGATCTCCAAGCTATTAACTTAACCCTATACCATCCCATGGTACAACTAGGACCATTCCTACTAGAACAACCGTTCCTAGTCTTCCTCCGAACACCCGCCATCTTATTTCGGAATTCGAGAATTCCGTTGTGGATCATCTTTCTTGGATTGCCGGTGTGACGGACCAAATTTCCAGTAAAAATTTACCAGAAAATGTCCAGAATGCTAACTGTCTAGAATTTTAGTTGCATTCAGAAATAGTACAGCTTGGTTAATTAATTACATGTTACAAAATATTTTACAGCGGAAATGAAAATTTAATCTGGTAATAAAAAGAAAATTACATGCCCATATGCCACAGGCGGAGCCTGAGCATAAGGTAAACCTTAGAAATTGATCCTATGCGAATTCCTGTCTTCTTCATGAATGTCCATTTTTAAGTATAAAGTGGATCCTGTCAAAAGAAATAAATTGCCCACAAAATGCGGGTAAGTACAAATTGTACTTGCAGGTTTCTTAATAAAATGATACTAATATTATATGAAAACAGGGTTCAAGAAATAGCAAAGCTTTATGTGGATATGCAATTCTGAGTTATTTAAAAGTCCTATTATATTTCTAAATTTTTTTAATAATAATATTACAAATTCTATCATCTTTCTCCATCCTTACTTATCTGCTAACCAGACAATAATTTTTGTAAAACAAATTCATGAGTTTTGACATATAAGAGAGGCATCACCCATTTGACATAACTTCATATACCCGAAGTAGGGTCCATCGATGTATTTGTTTTCACTCTGCGAAACCGCCTTGACTTTTTACCCATAGATTCATGACTTCCATGGATGGGCGGTAAATTATGTCATTCTTAAATATTTTAAACTCAAGTTTTTATAGAAGCAAACGATTTCTAGATATCCTCTTATCACAGAGCAAATATCTAGTGCCCTTGAGTGTTTCCACTAGCTATACATGCTGTGACCCTGGCCTAAGACAGCAAAAATAACGATATTTCCGAATCTGCTTCTATAGTTTATAGAGCAATGATTTCAGGGAGTTCACACCCTCGCCCACCTGTGTCCTTGAGTATGTACCTTCTACCCTCAAGGTACCTGGCTCAAGCCGACAACTCCTTTTTCCAAATTGCTCTATATGAGAAATCATTTTATCTCCCAAACTACAATCCTTTCCATATCAAATAAGTTATCCAACCCAACTTATTTATACGGACCAATTCTCTTATTCTTTCATGAGATAATCAAAATTTTGTATTTTGGCCTATACTAGGGTTTTATGAAGGATTGATTATTTTTAGATGGCTTTTTAAGGTATTGGGGCTTGGATAAAAAATTGTACTTGGAATGTATAAATAACTAGAAAATATATGCAGTAAATAATAAGTAAAGGAAATGTAGGTGTATGAAAATGCATCAAGGATAAGAAAACCTGCCTTAATTGAAGATTGATCACACTTATTGTATCATTTGGATATTCTTTCCGGAGGACGTATCTTGTTGTCTATACGTTGTAAAAAGAGAGAAACTCCAATAAATATTCAAATAAGAAATGACAAAATGAAATAAAAAGGGTCTGGGGTAAAAGGGGTGATGGGCTATACAATTTTCTAAAAGTTTGAAATATTTTCTAAAAGAAAAAGGGGTAGGAGTTTTTACATAAAATAGGTAATTTGGGCAGCATAAAGTTATGGTCGAAGTTATTGGAATATTTCTAATTGACCTTATAGTGATAATAATTTAAAAGATTAATTTTTGGAATTATAATTTTATATGGAAATGTTTAAATGGGTTAAATGAATTATATGAAATTTACTAATAAGTTCTTATATTAATTTCATATTTAAAGAAAATTTTAATTAGATTAAAGAAAGGGTTTAAATTTCAATTTGAATTTCTATAGGTTTTAATAAATGTACTGATATTACTTTTAGGTATAAAACATTATTTTTAGTAATCTTTATATTGAAAGTTTTTATTAATTCTTCTTTTATATTTTTCAATTAAATGTTTTAATATTTAAGAAGGAGAGAGTAAAAGGATTTATCTAAGTTATTTTATTTAATAAATATGATATTTTATATTTTTATATATTTCTTTATTACATTTTGGATTTATGTGAATTTTTGTAGAATTTATAAAAGAGATTTGATATTTTAAATAAAATTGAAACATCATAAAAAAAATTGGAAAATAGAAAAGACTTTGAAAATTCTTACTGGGCTACAAGCCCAATTAAGCGTGTAGGCTGGGCTGATATACGGGACCCGAAAGGTAGTGAATGCCGTTTTGGCCGAGTGGCTGACCAATGGGACCGGTGTGGCAGTGGCAGTGAAGGAAAGAAAAATGGGGAACGGCGGAGGTGATCGTCGGCGATGGCGGAGGAGGACCGGCGGTGAGGAATTAAGTGGGGAATCATGAAATTGGGGTTGAGTGATAGCTTTTGGTGGTCTTGGAAGGGTTCGGGGTGGCCAGGGTTGGTATGGCGGCGAGGTTGGGCCGGCGGCGGAACGGGGTAACGGCGAGGAGGGGTCTCCGGTGGAAGGTAGGGTTAATTGATGGTCTAGATAGGTTCGTGGTAGGTAGTGGAAGGTTTTATATGTAGGAGTCGAGGGCTGATAAAGATTGGAGCGGCAAGGAGGGGTGTCGCCGGAGTTGAAGAAGGTGGCTGCGGTATTGGTAATGCTGGGCGGCATAGGGGAGATTGAGGGAGAAAGAGTGGTCGAGAAGCGTTGCTTGGGGTATTGCGGTGCCGAAGGTAGGCTTTTATAGGCGATGGATGGAGTAGCGGGCACGGCGAGCTAAGAAATGGCGGCGGCGGCGGCGCGACGTGGTTGCATGTGGGCGGTTGATTTAAAAATGAACGGTTAGGGATGAATCAGTATGGTGGTATGTTCAGTGATCCGTTGGATCTTGATCCAATGGTCACGGTTACTTAATGGTTTAAGTGGAAGCGCAATTTTGTAAAAGGAAAGTGTATTCCTCGGGCTTGCCTAAAAAGGAAGGTATTGGATTTAAATAGAAAGGGATTTTTCAGAATATATTTATAGTTTTAAAATTTCATAGAGAGCTGTAGGAAGCTCAGAAAAATATCAAATAAATTTCTAAAATTCATAAAAATGAGTAGAATTCAAATATAAAAAAAATATGTATTATTTTATGGGATTTTTATTTTTAGAAGAAGAGAGATAGGGTATCTTCTTTTAGAGAATAAATAGGAGTTTAGTTTAGAAAATTATTTAAAAATTAAGAATGGTTACAAGAATATATTTATGACTTTTGAGAAAAATTTTATGCTGAATTTGAAATTTTGGGTATGTTACAGCCGGTCCAGCGAACGCATGACCTAGACCTGTGGTGGTGGTGCCCTACCACGATTACCTCAGATTGATGCTTCAGTAAGAGCCTCTGCAGAGCGCTATCCTGGCCCTTCAACCCGCACTACCGCGTGATGGCTACGAGTTGTGTCGGACGCATCCAATACTAGCTTAACAAGGGACCTCTTCTGATCTCGCTTCACAGTTCTCCTTTCACACACCCACCATCTTTTTCTAGAATTTGGCAATCTCGTTATGAATCATACCTCCTCGGATTTCGACCCAGTGAGCGTATGATCTAGACTACCCTCTGGTGCTAGCGCCCAGCCGCGCTTACCTCAGGTTGTAGTTCCTGCCAGGGCCTCCACAGAACGCTCTCCTAGGCCTCCACACTTACACTACCATGTGATGGCCACGCGTTGTGTCAGACGCATCCAACACTCAAATCATAATCAAGGGATCCTTCCGATACCACTGCACATGGCCCAAGAGCCGAAGGTCCAACCTTTGCTCAATGCCCAACTCAATAGGTCTACGACCATCCCGTCTAGATCCACTCTAGACCACAAACTAACCTTGGGTCTCAACCCAACTCAACCATAGGCACAAACACACATCTCGAGACCGACTGACATAGCCTAAACTCATACCAACATCTAATTCATAATAATAGAGGTAATAATTATAGTGGTAAGCTAATGTTCACCACTATGGGGTGTTGTGCCCCGAAAACAGGCATTTAGAGTTAGGCATGTCTAAACAAGTTTTACCCAAGGACTGAGAGTCCAAATGATTTCTTGTTTTAGTAGTTTACAAAGGATAAGACTATGAAGATAGTCTTGGCATGATATTCTAGACAATCATGGCATGGTAATAGAAAGTGTCAAGGGTCATAGCATATGTATAACATGATTAACAATCTAGGTAAGAAGTTTATATTGCATGCAATCTTCACAACTGATTCAATATAGATTTTAATAAAACTAGGTAAGATATGAACTAAAGATGTTAACTCATCTTGTCCTGAGACTTAGAGGTCACCTTCAGTGTCCTAGAACCTTTCTTCAGTATCCTCGACGTCTAATCGAATATAAAAGCCAACATAAATATGCAATTCAAAATGGTGCATGAATGCACAAAGAATAATCTATATCGAAGCAAGGGTTTACGAGTCATTAACTAAACATGAATGAGTATTCCTTAGTTTCCCAAAATTATTGTTTTCCTTACTAGAAAAATTGATTTGGAAATTAATTATATCATTTAGAATATTAACAAAAGGCATTTAGGGTTCTTAATTCATAATACAAACCGTATTAAGGGTTCACAAGAGTTTAATATTTTAATAAATTGTTTTTGAGCTAAAAACGTTTCTACAAAATTTTGAAAAATTTTAGAGTCCATAAGGTATTTTTAATAATTCAGTTTAATTATCTGCCATTAATTTTATTATGGAAAAAGGTTTTAAAGTTCACAATTAAATGAACAGTGAACAGTGGTGATGGTATATGAGTTCAAATAATTTTTAGTAAATCCTAATTTACCTCTTCCGTGTTTTGCAATTTTACCATGATTTATGGACATCATTTAATGATTTAAAAAATTAGAAAGGTTATTTCATAAATAGACAAATAAGGCTTTTGGATTAATACAGAAAGCAAGAATGATTTACTATTCAAGATTATAATTTTATTATGTCCAGTATGTTCTTAAGTATTTTTCATAATTTTTTCATTTTTTTAGGAGTTGAAATTATAATTTTAGAAATTCATAAACACATACTGGATTAATTAAAATAGGAAATCAGCCGAAATTCCTGAAAAAACAGTAATGGACGAGCCCATTATTGTGTGGTTCGCAACCACGCGAAGCGGCCCAGGATGGCCTGCTAAGCCTCGGGTTCGAGGCGCTTTCTAGAAGGCGCAAACGTTCAGTCAGGACCCAAATTGAGAATCCGGTGCCTCTTATGCGTCACTAGTACAGGGTCAATTCTAGTGAATATAAGTAACTTCATCAGCAGATATCAAATCTATATCACTAATACTGACCAGTGCGGTCACGACCCTACCTGTCAGTGACTATTAGTGATAAAACATGCAAGATTTAAACTTAATGAACTGTCAGCGTGGCCCCACCTATTAGCTAGGGATGGCGGCGAGGCAGGCGATGACCTGCGAGGCTCTTTTGCCGATCTCCGGCGAGGCCTCAGCGATTGATCGGCAGCGCTATGGTGCACTATCCTAGTGGTTCATTGCCTAAACGGGTTCGGCTAGGGAAGGCCTAGGATGTCCTCGCCGGACTTCGCTGGCGGCGAGCCAGGACGACGACGCCATGGGCGCGTGCGTAGAGAGGCTTTGGGATCAAGCTTCTTCGATGAGGAAGGGAGTGGACGGCCAATTCGCCGGCATGGGAAGCATCTAGGGGCTATCAAAGAGCTACCTGGGGTGGTGGCGAGCTCGAGAAAGGACTGGATCGAGCTGGCACCGAGGGGGTGGCGACGGTCGAGACAGGAGTGTCGTCGCTAGGAAGCTCTGGGTTCCCTGCCCAAAATTGAGGGGAAATGAGGGGCGACCCATGGCGAGGCTAGGGGCGCGGGGAATTGATCGACGGCTTACTGAGTCGCCGGTGAGAAGAAAGGGGTGATTCAGGGAACGACGGTGGCAATGGCGAAGGGCGCAAAATTGGGCCGAGCCTTGGGGTTAAATAGGGGCTGTGAGCTGCGGGAGGGAGAGAGGGGAAGGTTCTTGCGGCGGTGGGCTCAAGGACGCGACACAAAGCGCGGTGATGCCGAGTGCGGCAGAGTAGCGGCCGCGGCAGAGGGTGAACACAGGGCGTGAGGGCATGGAGCGAGAGAGGGAGGAAGAGAGGGAAAAAGGTGCTGCCAGTGCGGTCAGGGGGTGACGGCGCGGCGATAGCACGCGAGGGTGAGCGGCAGCCGCGGTGCCGGCGGTGTGGCAGCACTGCCAGCAGCGTGAACAACGCGTGCAGAGCGGGCGACTTGTGGATAGGACACGCGCGGCGCTTCTGCCACGGGCAGATGGAGAAAGGAAGAGGGAAGGGAGAGAGAAAGAAAGAGAGAGAACTCGGGCTGGATGGGCCTAGGGCTCAAATGGGTTGGGTTGGGCTTAGGAAGCCTAGGGAAACTTCAGAAAAAGATTTTGAAACTTTCAAAATTGAAAAATTGAATTTTTGAGTAATTATGGATTAAAAGAGGATATTTTATACAATTAAACTTGTTTTAATTGGAATTTGGAAAAATTAAATTGAAGTATGAATTTCCAAATTTTTATTAAGTTAAAGTTGAGTTTACAATATGAAATTGTAATTTCTCCCAAAGATTAATAATTTAGCAATTGTTTTGAAATAAGGCAACTTAGAAGTTTTCTAAATTAATTTTTTAATGAAATCTTAGATAAGAAAATCAAGATTAGATTTGATTTAACAAAGACCTATGATCTTGATTCGATGCAATTTGGGTTTTTAGAGATGAATTGCCCTTCCAATAGAATTCTGATTTGAAGAGTTGGAAATTTGGAATGGGAAAAAGGCCATTATAAGAAATGCACTCAAGATTTTGAATTTAAGTAAAAGTTTTAAAAAGGGACCAAAAATGAGCTATTACACATTGATAGCTCCTTGGCTCTGGATTTCACTCGCCTGGCACCTCTTTGATGATGTGCAATGATATGGCACACTCATCTTATCGATGCGGCCCCTCCTTCTCGGCCATCCGAGCGTCTGTCTACCCCTCGTCATCACGTCAGATCATTGTTGTCGATCTTGTCATCTATAAGCATGAGTTGTCGCACCACTGAGAATCAGGTTGCTGTTGCGTCGCCTTCACAGGTGGCAGCACTGGCATCCATGGCCGTGCCACCAAGATCGGATCTTCTTCGCCTACATCGAGCATGCCCATCGCCGCCTTTCTAGCCTTCGTCCAATGTTTTTTTTGTCTTGTCCACCACAGTTATGCCGCCAGTGTCGTAATTTATTTTATTTGCATGCTCACATCCATTTTTCCATCCCTTTTTCATCTACTCTGAGCGGTTGTGCTGTTTTGCGTGCCCTTCTTATGTCGTGCACCACCACCATCGTTAAATCACTATTTGCTATTGCTACTACACTCCTCATGACACCAGTGGTTGTTTTGTGTTGGTCCCTTTTCTTGGCGCACCCAATTCTGGCACAACTGGCGTGTCCATTTGTCCTTGTTGCACACTCACTGTTGGGACCACCGTATGGCACTATGTCTACGATGGCTTTGACTACATCGCCCTTGACACAGTTCTCCCCCTTGATGACTGCCTAATCACGTCACTGTCTTTTCTTGGTGCATATTTGCACCCATGGCTCCATCTACAGCTATCTCGACATTGGTTACCCTGACATGGCTCCCTCTATGGCTACACCCATAGACACCTCGCCCTCGGCTACCCCACCATTGGCACAACAAACTGGTCGGCTTCTGCTCTAGTCTGAGCATGTGTGCTACTCACGCTACAATTGCAGAGGTTGTTAGAGTATATGATATGATTTGGAAGGATTCGGCTAATATGGTTGGATAGGATTTGTTAGAATTGATTAATAGTAATCTCTCTAGTATGATTTCATCTTTATCTCTAGGATTGCTTGTGATCTAAGCCACCATGTACCCTATATAAACAATCATGAGGGTCAATACAATTGCATTATCCCTTAGCTTCCAACATATTCATCTTTTTACATCTATGATTTGCCACTCTAAATATCAAAAGACCAAAATGTCCTCACGCTAGATGGGGAGGCTATGACTGGCCGAAGCTAGGGGAGAGGGAGGAGAGAAGAGAGAGCATTTGTAACAATGGCCACGAGGAGGCTGCTACCTACTCATTGCCACCTAGCAGTAACTAAAGAGAGCAGCAACGACTCCTCCCCTTGCTACCATGTGCGGACTAGGGATGTGCTAAAGTTCATTGGTAGCATATCGCCTCCTTGTCATTCTACCCTGTAGCTCACCCTGCTGCTCCTCCCTACTTGCCTTCATGAGCATTCCCAGCCTCAATTAGGGTGTCATTGTTTGTGCTCGTCTTTGTGGTGTTTACCCACGAAAACTACCGCTAGGGCCCACTGTGAGATCCTTCAATTTCATTCTTAAATTCATTTTCAATTTCAAGTTGAGTACTGCCAATGAGATCAAATATCTAAAAGTAATTCCACCCATAATTAGGGAATAGGTTTGTTGCATGAGTAAAACCTTGAGTGACCAGCCATGCTTTGTATCTTATCATTTCATATCCATTTGTTTTGTTCTGAGGTAATTGTCTTCCTCCATTCTTCCCAATCTTGCCTTTTCTTGCACTCTGCAAGAGATGCAAGCTCTAGGTCAAGTTCAACAATGATGGCAATTTTCTCTATAAAATTTATATCGACAATGATTGCTACTCTATTCATAAATTCCCATGCTAATACATAATTTATGACTATTTCTTCATGGGGGTGCTTCTTGCACTTCTATCTACTCTTCACCGCTATTTTTCATCACTGGAGCAAATTCCTTTAGCTTATTACCGATGTGTGCGCACATATTTTCACCGGCGTCTCCCAGTAATGGAAGATTCAAATCCGGGAGTACCTCTCTAGCAGGCTGCTCTCCAGTGGCTCCCTTTGTTCTATTGGACATTTCTGTGATCGGCCGTGAGAAACTCTCTTATCCCTTTTTCATCAGATGTCTTCGGATACTTTGTGATTTGAGAAGGCAGATTTCCTGTTTTTTTCTCTAAAGTCCCTGAACAGTACAAGGCTACCTTCTATGGTATTGCAATCCTCTCTGGTATATTACTACGGGTAATGCGATTTGATCACGCTCTTCAAATAATACAAATGATTAAGCAGTTTATTTGCTAATTTCTTCATTTCTTTAGATGTCTTCTAGACTTCTTCATTTGCTTTTACTAGTACGGAGTCATGCGTGGCGATCCTTGTAGCTTTCCATGTGATTCCTCAGCATTATTCTTTTAGGGGTTCTATTTCTCTCCCTAATGATGGGAATTAATCCTTGGTTATTTTTAAATTCATTGCAAGTTTGGTATAGGTACATAAACCATGCATTCAAATGTAATTTTTTTTTCTTATGAACCCTAGCACTAATTGGATGTTGTAGGATTGTGTCCCCTTCGCTAATTGATGAGGGCTGCTTGTAGGACTTCTTGTCCTTTATTTATTAAATTACAATTCTACAAGAGCAGTCAAATATTTCTAGTCAATTTCTAATACATTTTGCATGTGGACATGAGGTACTTAGTGCTCTACTTTAATTTTTAATACAACAATGATCATCAAATGCTTTTGAAGTTAATTTTCCAGCATTGTCCTATTCTGATGGAATTCGCGCGTTGATTAGAGAATGTATATTAATTCTTATGATCTACGAGATTAGCTTCGCAAATACATGGTTTCTCATAGAGAGTAAGTATACATTTGACCACTTCTAAAAAATATGAGTGAGCAACATATTGTATTTAAATGCCTCTGACAAGGGCTGCATACGGCCGCAAACATCTCCTAGATTCATTTGAGGGTAGAAGGATTCTCAACTTTCACTTTAATAGGAGAGTTTCTAATTATTAGTTTCCTGGTAGCATAGAGAGTGCACATGAAAATCTTTATAATTCGGTAAATTTTCAAGAGTAAAACTATGGCCATGTGAGTTCATTATTTTTCTCCTCATCATTCTAACACTAGGATAACAATTCTAAAATGCCATAGAGAAAAGAGTTCAGAGCTTCTAAATATATTCTTTAGGGAAATGTACACTTCGGATGCATGGATTCTAGTGTAGTATAACCCAGATTCGAATGGAGAGAATTTTCTAATATAGCTTTCACATATCCGTCATTTTTTTCAATGCATAATTATTCTTTTTCTATTCTATTCTCTTCATTAGTTTCTGCGTGAAACCGATTGGCATGGATGTCATTGAAACATATGAGAGTTTGAGTGGATTCTAGGTACGACAATGCATCTTCAAGTGCTAATCTAGTACCCATAGACAATATAATTATAGCTCTTTCTAAGCCTGCTATGCAAGAATTACTACTTGCGATTTTTCTAATACTACTAGCATTATTCATGATCGAGCGTTCTTCATGATCGACTCAAGTATCTGGCCTCTTAAAATGCTATTTGTTGTTCTACTACCAATAGTTCATATCTTTATAAGGCGCAACACTAGTTCTAGGTAATTGCAATCAAGTAATGGCAAGATTCATCATATAATTCAAATATTGACTGCAATGCTTCTTAATATTCAAATATACTGGAATAAGGGATAAATGCAAAATCAATTATGAGAATTAAGATTTGCTCTTGTAGACATTCAATTCTTTGTTTAAATAGTTTGCTCTTCTAGATCTTCTAATTCTTCATGTTAAAATTCAAAAAATGTCAGCTAGCAACCACAATCTAAGAGGAAAAGTTCTAAAAATGCTATACATTCACTAAGTACATTATGTAAAGAGTGCATTCATTCTAGCTTCGGTGCTATTTGTTGGGATCTTCTCTTCTTTATCCACTTCAAGGGAGCGAGTTAGAGGATGTCTCTGCCTGACTGTCCTCTTCCATGAGGTTGTTCTTGCCTGCCATGGCGAGGTGAGACTCTACTATTGCTTTGTCATTTCTTTTGGGCTGATAAGCCATATACACATGATTAAGTTTATGGTGAATCTTCGACCAATGCCCTAAATGCCATACTTAGCCATATGGCGCGTGTTTGTGGCTTCTCCTTGGTGCTTTGCTTCTATTAGGCAGTGAACTTCCTTTTCTATGCTGATTTCTTTTCATTTTCCCCTCCTTTTCCTTCTTTCAATGAATGTGCTTTTCTTCCCTAGTAGCTGCTCTATGAGTCAGCAACATTAATCAGTTCACTGTACTCCGTGTAAGTGTCATGACATTAATTGCGAGCACTTGAATTGCACTGAGGTGAAAAGTGGGAAGTGTTATCTCCTCGTATGTGATCCTCCTGCCACAGATAGAGGGTCAGTACAAAACCTATGCAAAGTGGCCAATCTTATTGTGCTGTGGCAGAATAGTGTACTTGAGCTTTTCGAACCGCTTCTGAAGTGTAGCTCATAGCTCCATCACACTCCTCCTCAACCATATATAGATTCTTCAGACTAGCAGGAGAGGTGGTGCCTGAGAGAGTATAGTGCTTGATCGTTTCTAATACAAGTAAGCCCTTTATCCTTTGAGGATCCTAGCTCGATAGTATCCCAGAGCTTCTTGCTGCCAAGTATGATATTAATTTTCGATACCCAAGTGAGATAGTTCTGGCCATGCGATGCTAGTTCCAATAATCATGACTAATGATGCCCGCCATTTTCATATATCAAATTCTTTTATAGTATTACTATGTGTAATCTAGTACTGAGTGGTGCTAGAAAGACTATCATTCATAAATTCTCGTGTATATCCAATATTCCTACATATCATTACTAGTTCATAATATAAAAATAATAAATAGGCATAAACTGATAATTACAACAACAAATTTATGACATAATTGCATAGAAGTAATTAACAACAACTAAATAAGCTTTAAATTCAAAGACGGGATCAAAATTCAAAATCTCAAGGGGCTTTTATGCCTGAATATATGTTTCTGCAATTTTAAAGGCCTTCACGGAATTTTCGGTGTTTTGAAATGCTTCATGCAATTTCACAAACTTCTAGGGGGGTCTCCACAAAATTCAATATTCAGGAAAAACATCATGTAATTTCCAAATTTTTCAAGGGTTCTATGCAATTTTCTTAAATTTATGAAATACTTCATGTGATTTCCAAAATTCGAGGGCTTTTTTCTGCAAAATTCAATGTTCTGAAATAAAACTTTGTGCTATTTTTCAGAATGCCAAGGGCTTCTTGGTAAAAATCTGCCCAGCCTCCCATTTTCTTGTTTCCCTTTTTTCTTTTCTATTTCTCATTTTTCTTCTTTTCCTTCCCCTGTTCCCTTTCTGCCTAGCCTAGCCCCACCTTCGTGCTCCTTTTTCTTTTTCTTCTTTCCTTTTCTTTTCTTACCCTCTTCTAGCCCACAACTTTGCTTGGGCCGTTTAAGGCCTAGTTAATCAGTCCATCACTTTCTTTTCTATTCTTTTTCTTCCTCCTAGCAGCCCAGCCTACTTAGCCACCACCGACCAACCCTACTAGGCTATTTAGTGGCCCATCTGGCCCCTTCGACGCATACCGGCTGTGAGACTATGTGGAGATCCTCATGTTATGATGAGTCTATGTGACTTGATTTGGTTGAAGGTTTATGTTTGAGACTTAATTTGAGCCGGTTCGGCTATTTATGGTAGCCTACAGTATTTCATGCGTTTAGAGGTCTTTCCGAGCTCAAATGGAGAAAAATAGTGTACATAAAAGTTGTAGATAATTTCAAGACAAAGGTTTTTCGTTTTGGACAGGAAGTCATTTGATGCACGGATTAATTGATATAATTTTTGCAAGTTGCTGTGTATTTGTGGTGCAGTTTTAGCTAGTTGTGATTAGTGCTTATTTCGTGTTAATTAGGGCTAGTGCATGGTTATAAATGATAATATGCTGACTTGTGGGGAGGTAAGTGAGATTTTTGTGGAGATTGTGTTGGTCCATTTGAGTGCAGATTTGGAGGCAGCTATGGTCTTTGGCGGATACCGGGACTACGTTAGGGGAACCGAGGTCCAGAACGGTCGAGAATGGTAGCGGGATGGTTGGGCTCAAATCAAGCTCACATGTGGATGTCATGAAGATGGACTTGAGGTAGTTCAAGATTTTCGGATCGGATTGGAGGTCCGAAGGCGTGGAAATGGAGCGGTCAAGTCAAGGGATGAAGGCTCATTGCATCGGTTTGACCGGTTTTTGTGTAAAGCTCGTGTATGCCCTATGTGGCCATGTAAAGCCCATATTTGTGGCTGCTTAGAGAGTGAGTGGAGTGAGTGAATCCTAACTATTGATAGAATAGTTTAGGTTGTAATCAACTCATCAAGGGTGGAGATTCACCCGGTAGGCCTATATAAGGAGGGGTGGAGGGATGCCTCCTCCATGTCTTGGCTAGGGTTTTACATGGTTGTATCCTGCTCATTGAGAGCTTTGTCTAACTAGGTGTGGCTATGAGAAAACCCACCAAGCAATAAAGATTGAGTTCCTCAAACTTTTTACCTTGTTCTTACTTTGTTCTATGGTTTAATCTAGTTCTTTTTGGTTGTTTTGTTTGCACCATGTTTTTTTGCTTTCCCTCCTTCTGTTTGCTGAAAACTTATTAATCAAGGAGGTGTTGTGGTTGCTCATATCATCTATATTATCTTGCAACTCACGAAGAACACATAGATCAAGATTTGCTCTCTTTGCTCGTTTTGGCAGATTTAGTTTCTCTGCGTAGCAGTTCTTATTTATTATGTAGAAAATTTATCCAATATGATTTTAGGGTGATTTTGTTGAAAAGGTTGCGTGACTTCCATATCTACCATCTTCTTCATGTGGTATTGGAAAAGGAGTCACGGTTTGTGAGAAACAAAGGTTTTACTGAGCCCTATATGTTCTGTCCAGATTTCCTGAGCTGCTGAGCCTGTTATTTTTGCCATATTTTTTCTACTCTCGATCTTGAGGTGGCCTTTGGCGTGTAGTTGCTTGGCTCTCTGTGCTTTCCAAAGGAAAAATCGAAAAATATTAGTTGAGTCATAAAATGGGAGAAACCACCTCTTGATCAAGATGTTTCTCTAAATCTACTTTTGCTTTTCAGTGAACAGTTGAGCTTGTTTGACTTTTTTCTCTTTATCTAAAGTAGATTTTGAATTGATTCTTTTTTTTGTTGCATTCTCAACAACCAAGAGCACCCAAGAAAAATCTCTATAACCATATGATCCATGAATTTTTATTCGTGTAATTTTTACTGGAGGTATATGATGCTATCCCAAGAAAGAAATATGGGTGATCTTGTTTGTTGTGAGCCCTTTTTCTTGTGTTCATTCTTCTCTTAATCTTTGAGACCTTTATGCTCTTTGTATTGGTGATCTAAACCTTTCATTGTTGTTTTATTCTTCTTGCCATGACAAGTAGGATAACCCTTATAGTCATCTTGACATCTTAAATCCCATGAACAAGCGATGGAACAAGTTCTTGCCTCTCGTCATGTAGGCTTGTGTTATATTTCAATCTCGAGAGCTCTTGAGTGAAAGGATGCATTAAAAATTAGAGAAAATTATTATGGTTTCTATTTATCTCTCCTCTAGTTGCCTAGCTTGGTCTTTCCCCGGCTCAACAAACTCTAGCCACCACTATGGTGATGGCGTTGGTGGCAAACGTACATGGAGCGGTGGCGGCGCTTGCATGGGGCTTGACGGCGGAGATCAGGATGGCGACGCTTCGGGCGCCGACAGCCAGGGCGGAGTAGCCCGGCGACGGATCGGAGCGCGACCGAGCGCGGATGGCGGCATGTACATGATGCAAATGCCCGGTCGGGGCGGCGCATGGCTAGGTCGGCGCAGAGGGAGCGACGGGGTAGTGGGGGCGGTGCGCGGACGCTGTTGTTGGCGTGGTGCTGGCGCTGCGCGTGACTTGGCACACTGCGTGCACGGCCAGGGCACAACCTTCGTGACCGGGGACGGCGTGTCCGGCGAGGGACGCGCCAAGCGACGGCGCGATCCCAACGGTGCGGTCCACGTGACTGGTGAGGCGCTGCGGGCGTCGGGGTAGCAGAGCGCGACTACGGGTGCGGACAGCGACGATGGCAGCGGTTCGTGCGAAGGCCAAGGCTGCCGGTTATGGCGTGTTGCGTGGCTGCGTGCGGCCTGTGCGCGGCACCTTCACGCCGGTGGAGTTCCATAGTAGATTGGAATACACGATACAAGATTGATGCAAGGAATTATTGGTGCGATTCAATTCCCGATCCAGTCTATTCATAATTCAGACATAGGAATAGGAACCGATCTAGTATCTTCCGAGCGTGCATAGATTGTTCGAGCTTCATGCTAAAGATTCGAAGCCTGTCTCGTAGAACAGTTCGGCTAGGCCATAGGACTTACCAGTTTGATGACAGCTCGATGCTGATTACGAGGTTCGTCCGGTTCCCGACCTCCTGCTTTCGTCGCTTACGGATCGTCCTCTTGGTTAGATCTCTTTGTGGTTCGTCTTCGCGTTCGTCATCCGCATGAGTCTCTCGTGCTGATAACTTGTTGAGGAACGCTTACTACCGGGTGTACTCCAGGGGTTTTCCGATACGCTCAGGGTTGCAAACATGAACAAGAAGAATATGAACACAAAGATAGAGGGGGACGATGTTTTATTATTCTCATCAGATCTTTTGCAATAGGGTATCCCTCTCTTTATTTAGTGTTTTGCTTAGAGTTTTGGCTAGAGTCCATCTTGGGTCCTTCATAGACTGAGTTTTCTAACATGTCAATTCTTCCTAACACTACTAGAGAAATGACCTTCCATACCGGTACATCAGTCCCGATTGACCACAAACGGAGACTGATGTAGCAATAGTTCCGGTTCGTGGCTACGGGGCTAAAAGCACGATTAGTATCGATTCGTGGCTCACATTAGTCCCGGTTCGTAACACGAATCGGTATTAAAGGTGGCTTTGGCAAGCGGGTACATGCTAGCTGGCACAGACACAAATTAGTCTCGGTTCGTGTTACGAACCGGTACTAAAGGTAGGCCTTTGGTCCCCGTTCGTGTTACGAACCGGTATTAAAGGCTCATTTCAGCATACTTCAAAAGGAATGTATATCCTAGTCTATTAAATACGCGTGGGTGGGTGGGTTGGTCAGAAGAGTGAGTGGAGAGTCATGTGGTGGCATGAGGTCCCAGTTTCGAGTCTTAGGTTCGTCTTATTTTTTAGATATTTTCTACGCTTTAGTACCGGTTAGGAAAACCAGGACTAAAGGCATGTGACCTTTAATCCCGGATGGCCTGTCCCGGTTTGGAAACTGAGACTAAAGCCCGTTTCTAACCGGGACTAAAGCCCGTTTTTCTAGCAGTGTAATATGATCAGATTTTCTAGCACGGCTTCACTACCGCCATTGGATTTGATGTAATCAACGACTCTCATAAGTGGTATGAAGAATGCTAAAATATCTCTTTTTGGAAATAAACAAAGTTCGAGCTTGGAGCTCGATGTTGATTCATCTAGAGAGCTGGAGCCGAACTTGGAACATCCCTAGAAGGCTAGAACTAGCCAGCCGGCATGAGCAGCTCACTGATTGCCACGCATTGGACACGCGTGCGTCCACATCGATGGACCGCATCGCACTCGCGCATTTGCGCCTGATGTGAAACGGTGAAATAGTTCCCAAGCGAGACAACGCACCGCACCCAGGATAAGAGCAAGACCATGTCGGAAGGATGCCTTCGTCTATATGTGAAAACGAACGGATATAATGCTAGAGGTGAAAACGGAACTGATAATATCTGTTTCGTATTCGTACTCCATATCTAGTACATAAAATAGAAGCTATAATATTTTAATATATGACGGATATAGATACGGATAGTACTTATACCCTTTTTTCTTTGCAGATAAGGTAGGATATGGAATAGCTAATACCCGATATTTCGCAACGGATACGGATAGGATACGGCTACCTGATAAATTAATTAAAACGTGTACTCGGTTTCACCACCGTCCTATACTCAGCCCCCTAGGAATGGTGCATGCACCTCATTTTATAGCTGCCCAGATACTCACCTCGTGCTTGAAACTAGCCGACTAAATACATGGTTGTGTGATATTGTGATGATGGCTATGTGTGTTATTTGGACTTTGAGTGTGTTAAACATTGCTATGTTGAGAATATGAGCTGCAGCTTATGCTTATGTTATATTATTTTCACCAAAGTTATGATTCCATGTAATTCACATACTATCAACTAAATACGCATTATCTGTATTCTATCCATCCGTAAATACCCGTTATCTGTTTTCTACCGGTTCATCTTGTATGTGTATCTATACCTTACCCGATTTTCACACTACCCGTAGCCGTACCTGTATCCGAGAAAATAATAGAATAGGATACGAAATAACCTATTCTCCAACCGTATCCGACCTAATTTTACCCATACTTCGTCTTGCGCCTCTACGCAGACACACGCACAGTACATATATATCTGCCTGTTCATAAATAGTTATCGCTTTAATATTGACATGGTTCCAACTTCCAAAATACGACATTAGTAACTAATTATTATTAATTGTTATAGTTGGTTTATAAAACTTACTAAAATTATAATATTACAATATACTTTTCAAGACAATATATACATGACTTTCATATACCAACCTAAATATATAAAAAGATATCATAACTAATCTTCGAAACTTTGACTTGCACTGTGACAAGCTAAATATATTTTGTGATAAAGAGGGAACATCAAACATGCCACGCTAGCAAACATATGCCACATCGATGGGATGCTCGAAAAGAAGCGGTTGCTTTCAAAAAAAGGGAAAGAAAAGATGCTGTTTAATTACAGAGTTGAACCTATCGCACAACCGTGGTCACATGTGTCACCTCTCCAAATTAGCAAGATCGTGTAGTTCGGCGTAGGGAACGGATCATCGTGTATGGTTAAGATCAAACCCAATGGCTTTGTACGAGCCCGACTAATTTTCTGTCGCCTCTTGTTGTTTTTCTTTTTCTTTCTTTTGTTTCAGATTAGGTTTTGTATATATCTTTTAAGCAATATTAATATATGACTGTGGGAAGCTACTGTACTCTCTTTCTAAAAAAACCTTGCTTCATGCCAAATCTTCGAGCTTTTTCTTTTTAGCCTTGCAAGCCAATCTCCCAAGTCCCAAGTTGGACAACACTACTAGAGAAATGACCTTCCATACCGGTACATCAGTTCTGATTGGCCACAAACCGGGACTGATGTAGCAATAGTCCCGGTTCGTGGCTACGGGGCTAAAAGTACGATTAGTACCGGTTCGTGGTTCACATTAGTCCCAGTTCGTAATACGAACCGGTATTAAATGTGGCTTTGGTAAGCGGGTATATGTTAGCTGCACAGACACAAATTAGTCCCGGTTCGTGTTACGAACCGGTATTAAAGGCTTATTATTCCAGCATACTTCAAAAGGAATGCATATCCTAGTCTATTAAATACGCGTGGGTGGGTGGGTTGGTTAGAAGAGTGAGTGGAGAGTCACGTGGTGGCATGAGGTCCTAGGTTTGAGTGGTGGCATAAGGTCCCAGGTTTGAGTCTTGGATTCACCTTATTTTTTAGATATTTTCTATGATTTAATACCGATTAGGGGAACCGGGACTAAAGGTATGTGACCTTTAGTCCCAGATGGCCCGTCCTGGTTCGGAAAACGGGATTAAAGTCCGTTTCCAACCGGGACTAAAGCCTGTTTTTCTAATAGTGCAAATTCCCCGGATGCACTCCACTCGAGATCGCACGCTGCATACTGCACAGCGCTAGTGCTTCCGAGCCTTGAAAAGCTAGCTGCTTCTTGCTCTTGTTCAGATCAGAAGACGGCAATTTATTATCTTCTCTAGTTGCTCAAGCAAGTTAAAGCAGCCAATCAGGCGCACATGCATGTATATATGCCTGCAAATACAATCCAACGTGCATATATCATAATAGGTGCATCTCACGTGGAGATCAGAATTTTTTCTATTATATATATATATAAACATACTTAGCCCAATCTTTGGAGAGGAGGAAAAGGCTCTTGTGATTATACGAGTAATATTTGCTGCGCTTGGTGCCACTGAGATAACTCACCGTATGGCGCTAACTAATGTAATTATGTATGTTTTTAGTGACAACCACGTATGCCCCACGTTTAATTAGCAGCTTCACACAATTGGCTAGCTAACTTCTTGTGCATGGATGGTCTCCCTGACCAAAGACTGACGTCCACATGACCACATTAGTTGAACATTTTCTATGCTCGGAAATGTTGCCGTTCTTGATTTTGATTATTACCACAACTGAATGCTAATTCTTCAATGGTTACTACTTAATAGAGTTCGACGTGTAATTCAAAGAGAAACGCAGTTCGCGACTAATCATTGTTTAATCACGCCACTCCAAGTAGTTAAGAAGAAAAAAAAAATCTAAATATTTTGCCTTGCTAGTGTCTCTAACTCTCCGTGAGCCCTAAGCTGCTCCCATGGTGACTCAGGGGACGACCTATCCCGCCACCAAGCCACCCACTCACTATTAGAGAACTGGCCTTTAATACCGGCTCATCAGTCCCGGTTAGGCATGAACCGTGACTGACATTCACAACAGTCCCGGTTGAACGTTAATTGGGGCATGGGTCGGGATCAGTCCCGGTTGAAAACACCAACCAGGACTGATGTTGCACCATCAATCCCGGTTTGTGTTATGAATCGGGATTGATGGTCCTGCAACGGCCTGCGGGCGTGAAAGGAAGCACAATACCGGTCTAGGTACCCAACCGAGATTAGTATGCCATATTTGAACTCCTATTGCAGGTGGGAAGGCGGACACAATACCGGTCTTTGTGCCCAACCGGGATTAGTATGCCATATTTGAACTCCTGTTGCAGGCGGGAAGGCGGGTGCAATACCCGTCTGTGTCTCCAACCAATATTAGTATGCCATATTTGTTCCCCTTTCTTCCTCCCGACTCTGCTCGACCAAGAACAGTACCGCTGGCGGCCAAGAGCTTCAAGAAAGGGGAGGTGCTGCCAAAATTTCAAACTTTTGGTCATTTTACTTCAAGCCAAGTTAATTAAGATTAGTGCATCATTCCTCACTACATTGGATGTTCAATGGAGCTTCTTCTTTGCTTGAAAAATGAGAAAAATTTAATCTTTTGCCATGATCATTGAAAGATTATGAATGTAAAGGTCTAGCTCAATCTTTTGTTGGATTTTTTGTGGGATTATAATGTATCTCGCATTGGAGGTGTAATCTAGGTTTTTGTCCGTCGATGGATGAAGAATTTTGTCTCTAGACTTCGATATACATCAATTCATAGATCAATTCTTTTATGTAGGTTGCAATAACTTATCAAGTATAAATACCGGAGCAAATAATCATTTTATAGAAAAATTGTATGAAAATATAGTTCTTTACAAAATATGTAATGAAATAAATTTATTTTAAGTTTATAGTTGGCTTTAAAATAAGAATTGTTATGAAAAATATTTGATGCAATTTGCCCTAGGTAGGAATAAATTTAGCCACATAAAATTTTAAATAGTTTTTCAATATCGGTCATTTTATAGAAAAATATATTCAATGGAGCTTCTTCTTTGCTTTAAAAATAAAGAAAATTTGGTCTTTTGCCATGATCATTGAAAGATTATGAATGAAAGATCTAGCTCAATCTTTTGTGGTATTTTTTGTGGGATTATGACGTATCTCGCATTGAAGGTGTAATCTAGGTTTTGTCCCATCGATGGATGAAGAATTTTGAATCTAGACTTCGATACATCGATTCATAGATCAATTCTTTTATGTAGGTTGCAATACTAGAGCAAATAATCATTTTATAGAATTTAGTTTTCTGGAATTTGGAAAATGTTCAATAATTAATTTTTGAAGAATGAGCTAACAATTATCTTGATGTAACATAATGTAGATGGACCGACGATGGATGTACATAGACCGACGCCCCCCGGAGTTGTTGTAGGGTTTGCAAGCGTTTCTTCATGCAGCCGATGCATACACGATGTCAGGCTACATATGTTGTCCATGCATAGACTGCAGCAATGAGAAGGAGTGGCCAAACACCAGTCACCTTCACTTCCATTTGCTCTCAAGAGGTTTCATGCCAAACTATACCTCTTGGACCAAGCACAGTGAAGAAGAGATTATACGGAAAGATGGTGAAGAAGAAGAAGAAGAGGTGGACAACAATATCCCGGACGATGGCCAACACGGTGCTTTCAAAGATACAATGGGTGATTTTAGCGATGATGACCTAGAGCAGATGCTGCTTGATGGAGAGTGAGAATACACCGATGAAAGGCATTATGAAAAGTTCCAGCGCTTGTGGGAGGACCATGGGACACTGTTGTACCCAAACTGCCGACAGGGCCACAAAAAGCTGCGTACTACACTAGAACTGATGCAATGGAAGGCGACCAATGGTTTGTCTGATAAAGGATTCGATGAGTTGTTATGCTTGATAAAGAAATTGCTTCCAGAGGGTAACACGTTGCCTGAAACTAAGTACGACGCCAAGCAAGTTGTCTGTCCATTGGGGTTGGAGGTACAGAAGATACATGCATGTCGTAATGATTGTATCCTTTATCGCAATGAGTACAAGAACTTGGAAGCTTGTCCGATGTGCAAAACTTCTCGGTTTAAAACTAGGCGTGATGACACAAGTGAGGTAGAGGGGCAGCGTAAGAAGAAGAGACCCCCCCCGCTAAGGTGGTGTGGTATTTTCCTATAATCCCCTGGTTGAAGCGTTTATTTGCGAGCAAAGCGCATGCCCAGATGATGTGCTGGCATAAAGAAGATCGTAAGGACGACGGAAGGCTAAGGCACCTTGCTGACGGCTCGCAATGGAGGAAAGTAGATAGAAAATACCCGGACTTTGCTGAGGATCCGAGGAACATAAGGTTTGGGTTGAGTACTGATGGGATGAACCCGTTCGGTGAGATGAGCAGCAGTCACAACACTTGGCCCGTGACTCTATGTATCTACAACCTTCCTCCTTGGTTGTGTCAGAAGCGAAAATACATTATGATGCCGTTGCTTATCCAAGGCCCGAAGCAACCTAGAAACGACATCGACGTGTACCTCAAACCGTTGGTTGATGATTTGCTAACTCTGTGGAACGATGGTGTACGTGTATGGGATGAGTACAAAAGAGATTATTTCACCCTCCGTGCATTGCTACTCGTAACCATCAATAACTGGCCTGCACTTGATAACCTGTCAGGCCTATCTATCAAGGGATATAAAGCCTGCATCGAGTGCTTAGAGGATACGGATAGCAAGTACCTACCAAATTCTTGAAAGGTTGTGTACATGGGCCACCATAGGTTCCTCAATCCGAAGCAGCCGTTATAGAGTAACCATGTTAATTTTGATAGGATAGAAGAAAAACGTAAGAAGCCCAAGCATCATAGTGGGACAGATGTATTTTCTATGGTAAAGGATCTGGAAGTAGTTTTTGGAAAGGGTCCTGGTAGCAAACCTGTCCCGCCACTCCCAAATGAAGATGCTAAGAAGAAGCCAATCTGGAAGAAGTCAATATTTTAGGACTTGCCTTACTGGAAAGATTTAGAAGTACGTCACTTATTGGACATCATGCATATCACGAAGAATGTCTACGTGAGTCTACTAGGCTTCCTGGATATGTACGGCAAATCGAAAGATATACTTCAAGCACGAAAGGACCTACAACTATTAGGACTCAGGGAAGACCTACATCCACAACAGAGAGAGAAAGGGCATTACCTCCATCCGCGAGCTACACTCTAAGTAAGGAAGAGAAAAAAAACATAATTAAGTTGTTGACTGGTGTGAAGGTCCTTGAGTCTTGCTTTCGAACATAAGAAGACTGATAAACACAAAAAAAATAAAATCGTAAACCTGAAATCCCATGATTGTTATGTGTTGATGACACAATTGCTCCCAGTGACGGTGGGAGGCATTCTGCCGGACATGGTATGAGGGACAATCATAAAGGTGTGTTCGTATTTCAACGCGATATCACAGAAGGTCATAGATCTGAATAAGTTATCTAATCTGCAAGATTATATTGTCTCTGCTTTGGTTAACCTCGAGATAATCTTTCCTCCATCCTTCTTTGATATGATGGTATATCTCATGGTTCACATGGTCAAACAGATACAAATTCTCGGACCCGTGTTCTTGCATAGTATGTTCCCTTTCGAGAGGTACATGGGTGTCCTGAAGAAGTATGTTCGTAATCGGTCACGTCCAGTAAGCTGCATTGCCTAGGGTGTTGGCACAGAGGAGGTTATTGAGTTTTGCGTCGACTACATTAATGATCTGAATCCGATTGACGTCCCTGTATCACGCTACGAGGGGAGGCTACGGGAAAAGGTACTCTAGGGAGAAAAAAATCCTCTTGCCAGGATGTACTTTCATTTAGACAAGCACATTTCACGGTGTTGAAACAAGCAACTTTAGTGGCTCAGTATGTTCGTGATCATGAGAAGATTCTACGCGACCAATACCCAGGGAAGTCAGATAAGTGGATCACAGACAAGCAAGTGAAGAGTTTCTGTGGGTGGTTAGAAAATCAATTGTTGGGCAAGGAGGGAGTCCATGAGAAGTTGCAACTATTGGCTCGGGACCATCCATAACAATCATATCTTGGCAAGGGTATGAGATAAATGGGTACACCTTTTACACGAAAGCCTAAGATAACAAGAGCACCAACCAAAATAGTGGCGTCCATATAGATGCCTTGGACAAAAATAGAAAGATGGACACCTACTATGGTTTCACAGAGGAGATTTGGGAGCTCGAGTACGGATCTTTGAAAGTCCCTCTGTTTCAGTGCCAATGGGTCAAACTGACATCCGTGGAGATCGATGAGTACGGTATGACAACCGTGCACCTGAAGAAAGTGGCCTACAGGGACGAACCATTCGTGCTCGCCAATGATATCACACAGGTATTCTATGTGATGGACATGGGCAGCAAACTGAAAAAGTAGAAGGGCAAGCCTACTAAAAGCAAGACAAGGTCTACAAAAAAAAAACGGCAGAAGGAGAAGAGTAGCGGTAGCGATCAGCGAAGGCTCCACGTGGTTCTTCCAGTAAAAGAAGGATTGTCGGAGTTGAGGGCGTCACAGACAAAGAAGAGTATAATCAGTTCGACGAGCTGCCGTCTATCTCGGTTAATGTAGATATTAGTGCCCTCAATGATGAGGAGGAAGCTCCCTATGTACGTCACGATCAAAATGAAGGATCACTTGTAAAAACAAAATAGTTGTTATTTTGGAATTTCAAACCATTTTATTATGACAACAGCATTAGTGTTTTAATAAATAGATAACATTTTATATTTTAAAAAGTTTATAGAATTTTGAGTAAATCTTTGATAATTTTACATTTTGTAGTAAATCTTTGATAATTTCACATTTATCAAAGAAATGCAGAAAAATTAATAAGAAATTACAAGGCTCCTCAATTTTTCACATTTTTATGATTTTTGTGATATTTTTATTTAATTTGTATAGGTTCCCAATAATTTTCTATAATTTTCGAGTAATTTATGGCAAATTACTACCACTGACATATGGGACCCACAAGAGATGGGCCCACATGTCCGTGACTACAATTTTGGGAGAAACAATCCCGGTTGGTGTTTCCAACCGGGACTATGTGGCCATCAATCCTGGTTGGTATATCCAACCAGGACTATGTGCGCCATTAAACCCTAGTTGGTGTATCCAGCCGGGACTAGATGTGCCATTAATCCCGGTTGGTGTATCCAACTGGTGCCATTGGGAATCCAAACGACGCAATATTGGCGCGAACCGATGAGCCGCCTTTGCCTCTTTGTCTTCCTCTACCTTTTCTTTAAAACCGACGAGCTTCCGCTGCCTCTTTGTCCTCCTCTGCCACGTGCCTCTGCCTCATCCTCTGCGTATCGATCCATGGCTTCCCCCGCCTCTTCCCCCACCGCCGCCTCTGCCTCCACTGCCGCCCCACCACCACCGATGCCTGCCCCGCCTGCGGGTGTGCCTCCATCGCCACCACCGCCGTTTCATCCACCGCTGCGACCGTCTTCCGATGAGGCTACTCCCCCTCGGAAGCGCATCATGCATCGCAACCCGAGGAAGGAGTCCGTCTTCTACCCGACGGAGTTCTCTATGTCGGACGAACTGTCCGACGACGATGAGGACGAGGACAACTTCGACGAGGAGGACGTCGCCGAGGAGGAGGAGGAGGAGGATGAGGACGAGGACGAGGAGGAGGACGATGACGACCATGACAATTCGTGGGAGGAGGAGGACCACGACGACGACGACGTTGACGCCTCCGACGATGGCGCCAACGCCGATGATGTGGAGGAGGAGGAGGACGACGACGCTGCTGCCTAAATTAATTAGTTAATTAGAAATTATCTTTTGTGGTAACCCTATGGGATATGTATAGGGTACCATTATTGTAAATTATATATGTACATTTTCTATAATGTATATATATTTGGACCCATAAGATTTGTCCTCATATTTTTGAGCCTTGTACTATTTTGTATAAACCGTACAAATCTTAATACATTTATTCACAAATACATTCATAGAAAATTGTTGGGAAACCATACAAATTAAATAAAAATATCACAAAATTCATTAAAAAAAAGAAAAATTGACATATATAAGAAAATATGATCTTTTTAGAAACTTATAGACTTCAAATTATTTTAGTGGGTATTTAGAAAGGGGGCAATTTGGGACATGTGCGACCCACTGACATGTGGGACCCACAAGAGATGGGCCCACATGTCCGTGACCTCATCCCTTTCTCGCAGGAAGGGTACATAAAATATTCGCGCCCGGTCAGGTCAACATAACTCTCTTCTCTCCCCTGGCTAGAGGGCTCCTCGTGTGGTCGAGGGGTTCAAGCCACGCTCGCGCCGCTGCTTTCTTTTATTTTGGCGGAAGCAATCCCGGTTGGTGTTTCCAACCGGGACTATTTGTGCCATCAATCCCGGTTGCTATCTCCAACCGGGCCTATGTGGACCATCAATCCCGGTTGGTGTTGCCAACTAGGACTATGTGAGCAGTCCGGCCGTTGGTCTTCTTCCTCATGGCCGATACAAAACTTTGCCTGCTTCAGTGCATTTCATGGTTTCATGGTTTTCTTGCTTGATATATTGATTTCATATCTGCTTCAGTGTATTTATTGATTTCACATCATTAACTTCATCTCCATGACTTTTGAGCTGACTACATTGGAAGTTGGACAGTTGACTGCACTGTTCTTCTACATTGGTCGTGCCCTTCGATCTTCCGCATGAGCTCCCCTATATATGTCCCTCCAGACACTCACTTGTTCTCTCACAGCCATACACCATGCGACGCCGCCTCAAAACCTGTCGAATGGGGTCTCAGCCACGACCACGGCCACCTCTGCCGCTGCCCCCGCCACCTCCGCCGCTACCTCCGCCACCACCGCCTCCGCCTTCGCCTCCGCCACCACCACCGCCGCCTCCTCCGTCTCTGCCTCTGCCCTAGTCCTAGGCAGAGCTGGAGGCAATGCTGCCGTCACGATCGCCATCCCAGGTGTGCTGTTGAATTGATTTCTTCCAAAATGTTGTATTGATTTCTTCCGTGGTTGATTGATTTATGGTTTTTGCAAAATTTTTAGGAGCCCGCCTGGGCTAGGGACCTCCCGATGTTGGAGTACCTCCCCTCCTCCGACTTCCTTAACGGCGAGGACTGCCGGTGCCCCTTGGCTAGAGCACCAAGGCATAGATTAGGGTGAGGATGACGGCTAGCTAGGCTCTTCAACGGTGACATGTTATGTAAATTAAAGCATGTTATGTAAATTAAATCATGTTATGTAATGCGGTTATGTAAATTAAAACATGTTATGGAATGAATAATATACGTGATTTTGCTATTTGCGTGCGTTTCTTTCTTTCTTCTTGGTAAATTAAATAAATGTTATGGAAGAGAGGATGAGGATGACGGCTAGCATACATGTTATGTAATGCGACATTGTAAATTAAAGCATGTTATGTAATTCTGCCGTTGGTCTTTTGGAATAAATAATATAAATCTTTTGCCAAATGTTATGCATCTTTAGTGGATATAAGTTATTTCAACATGTTGGTCTTTTAAATTGCTTTGAATACAATGTGATATTATAGAAATCACCAATATATAATAAGAGAAATTAATGGTCAACGTTTTGTCTTGGAAGACTTTTTTCAAGTCAAAATACGCCCTATTTTTTGGAATGGATGGAGTATTTAGAAAGGGGCAATTTCTAGAGGCGGTTGCCAGTGAAAATTATTTTGGGGGAATCAATCCCGGTTGGTGTATCCAACCTGGACTACCTGAGCACTCTGGCGGCGGGGAGACCCATCAATCTCGGTTGGTGTCTCCAACCGAGATTGACTGCATACCCTTTATACATGTTTCGCGCGGAGATTTGGAGACAACTCTCAAATCCTCTCTCGCGCGGGCTTCGAACCCTAAATAGACGCCGCCGCCATCGTCGCCTCCGATGCCGCCGCCCGTGAGGACGCCGTCTACAACCTCTCGCGCGTGCTCCAAACCCTACATTGACGCGCCACCGTCTCCACACCGCCGCCTCCACGCCGCTCGTCTCCAACGCCGCGTCCACGCCTCTCCTCTCCAACGCCGCTGCCTCCATGCCGCTCGTCTCCAACGCCGCTCGTCTCCAACGCCGACTCCACGCCGCCGCCTCCACGCCGCTCCTCTCCAACGCCCCTCGTCTCCAACGCCGCCTCCACGCCACTCCTCTCCAACACCGGTCGTCTCGAACGCCGCCTACACGCCGCCTCCACGCTGGTAAGCCCAATATTACTGGAAAAGACTTATTTTGTTGTTAGAATGTTAATATGCAAGCTTATAAGCAATGTTAATTTTCGTGGTTTGTTTTCCAGGTCTGTTTCCCATTGACATATGCATATTATTTGCCAACGATAAGTGTACAGAAAGTATTGCAAAAAGCAGTTGATAATGTTTACGATTGATATGTTTCGTGCTCGCCAATGATATGTTTCATCACATTTATGTGAATTTGTGTGTATACCTCTTATGTGAATTTCATCACATTTCTGTGTATTTTTACTGTTTATGGCACAGGCTGCCCGTTTGGCCACCTATTTGATTGTTGCTAGTGCAGGTCACTTCTTTAAAATTTATAGAACTTAAGCATAATCATTGCTTAATGGATTTGGGTATGGTGTGAATGTTGGATTCTTGTTTAGTTAGGTATTTAAGGTGGTGACAATTTGAGAAAGGAGTGAAATAAAAATACTTATACATGTAGATGATTGAAAAGAAAAAATAGAGGTATATGAGAAAACACCTCATTAAAATAGCATACATACCTTATATTTATACGCAAGATAATTTTGTTATGATAGCAGTATTATTTTTTATTAAATTTTAGTGCCTTTTTCTGTTACGATGGCGAGTGGAGGGTATCATGACGACGACATAATGAGTGACATAATTGCACAAGGTTATTTTCCGGCAGACGACCTCAGGGATCAACCTGGGGCAGCCGGTGAGGGCCCCCAAACCGCCAATGCTGCTGAGGACATCGAGGCCGCCGTGACCGAGGACACTGAGACCAGTCAATCTACCAGACAATCACGTCAACGAGGTGACAACAAGATGTCGAGAGCAAGACACATAATCACTGAAGTCGGCAAGGACGGCGAGCCTATGAAGCCAGACAAGACGATTGGGCCGTTCATATTAACATTTGGCGTGATTGTCAAGGACCACGTGCCCATTAGCATTGCGAAATGGGACGACGTACCTGCAGACCTGAAGAACATGCTATGGACGGATATGAAGGAGATATTCACCTTCTCCGAAGGGACCGAACATAAGGTGAAGAGTTACACATTGAAAAGGATGGCACTGGCATTTCAGACGTTCAAAAAGAAGCTAAACAATGCGTATGTTCAGAAGAATCTAACCCCCGACTTCAATAAGTTCCCAAAGCTTCAAGATCACTGGGATGAATTCGTGAGGTACGAGAATTCGGAACAAGATCAGAGTTTAACTGAAAAGAACAAGCAGAATGCAGCAAAGAAGCAATACCACCACCGTCTCGGCCCTAGTGGTTACCGCAAGGCGATAACCAAATGGGACAAGAGGGAACATGACTTGCTGGTGAAGGGTGTTGAACCCATAACAATGCGATGGTCAAACAGATCAAGAAATTGGTTCTTTGGTCATGACGGCGGCCTTGATGACGACGGTAGGGTGGTGTTTGTTGACAAGACCAGAGAAGTCGCCAGAAGGCTTGAAGGGGCCAACAATGAGTCAGCCCACGGCACCTTCATGCCAGACAGAGAGAACGATGAGCTAACAAGGGTCCTACGGAACCCTGAGCACCCTGGACGTACACGAGGCATTGGTATCGTCCCGTGGAAGGTGGGTTTTGCTCAGGACGCCGATACTTACAGGAGTCGGGCGAGAGGCAAGGCCCGACAGGCACAACAGCTTCGTGACCTGCAAGATGTCCTAAGAGCAATACAGGCGAGCATACAAGAAACGGTCCGAAGAGAGGTGCAGCTAGCCTTGAGCCAACAGCGGGAGGAGGGCCTTCCACAACTTCCCGATAATCCTGGCGTCATCAGCTCTCCCGCGACGGAGCAACAAGGCTTCCGTTGGGCTGCCCGAAGAGGACTTGGGACGCTATCCTGTGGACGACATCACGCAGCGGACACCTTGTGAGCTGCACGTCGAAGCACGGAACCTGTCCTTCAAGGCGGCTAAAGGCATGGCTTACCCGGTAGAGTCAGGACAGTTCATCCATGGCCAACCGATATCGTCGGGCTACACCAAGGTCTCGGTGGACGAGGTATGCCCAGGGTACGGGGACCTTGACCTCGAGTTCGAAGGAGGTGACGGGAGTACGAAGCTAGGAGATGCAGTGCACAGTTTTATCGTGTGGCGCAAGCGGTTCATAATTTTGCGAGATAACATGGGCATGTCCTCTCCACGGTCTCCAGCGTTAATTCCACAACCTCTTGCACCGTCTCCTGAACGAAGCCAGTCTCCTCAACGAAGCCCGTCTCCTCAACGAAGCCCAAGTGGAACTCCAACTCCAACATCGTTTCCCAAGCAGGTGTGGGCCAGGTCAAGCAACTCGGCTGGGAGGCCAGCACTTCTCAAGAAGGCAGGGTCCACCAAATCCAAAAAAAAATCACCTCCGAAGCTGGCGTACCATATGACCGATGAGGAGAACGAGTGGGTAGTAAGAGCCGAGGTCACCGCACATTTCGCTAAGAAAGCATCTCCACCGAGGGTCCAGCCTGGTACGGATGAATGGCACAGAGGCAAGAAGTGTCTGAAAACATTGAAAGATAGCATACGAAAACCAGAAAGGCCGGCTGTATCAGACTATGAGCGCATCTTGCGGAAGGAATCTGATAAGGAGATGCCATAGGAGCGCAGTGCAGAAGAGGTCGCGCAGGAGATGAAGAATTTCTACGATGAAACTGGACTTGATCCAGATCAGGTATTGGGCCACAAGGACATCCCAACAGCAGAGGTAGTATGGAGATTTGTGCCGGGTGCATCATTGGTCAGGCGTGAGGAGATTCCTCAGCTAACAACGAAAATGTGGCAACTCCACCAATGGTACTTGCACGCGGCCAAACATGGACTAGAAATGATCTCCGTCCGGATCAAGCAACAACACTTTTTCCGCGGGGAGTCTGAGTTCTTGATCCAATGGGAGCCTCTGTACGAGCTATACCAGGCAAGGGCCCTTGACGTGAGCATGTTGGGTTGCTGGACTCTGTAAGTGTCTCGTTTCTAAATTCCAGCGTGCGCCCCCTTACACTATACTAACTTGCAAGCCTAACTAATTTCTTCTTGTGTAGAATGGAAATACAAAGATGCCAAAGGGAGCACATTTACAGCATTGGCTTCCTTGACCCAGTAGTTATCAACGAGCGAACAGTTAGGGACCACCCAAAAGATACAGAGGAGAACATATACAATGCGCTAATGGGCCAAAGATTCAAGTCACAGATACTTCTAGCCTATGAATTCGAGTATGTGTTTTTGTACCACCTCGTTCTAATCCTTTTTCTTAACAGGGTGTTACAACAAATGCTAACATATATATATATGTGCAGCTTTTACTGGGCCCTTTTTATTATTGAGCTAGATAGAAGCCAGATCATGTTTATGGACTCTCTACGGAAACCCCCTGAAAAGTACAAAGACTTCATCGCCATGCTCAACCGGTACATTCTTGTTCCTTTCATTATTGTGCTAGTTCTATTCTTTTCATTCGAAACAAACTCTAATAATATATAAATCATAATCACATGTGTAGTGTCTTCGCAAGTTTCCATGACAAAAATGTTGGGGAATTCAAGAAGAATTTTGAGTTGCGCCTCGCTAAATATGTATGTATATCTTAATACTAGCTTTTTAGTTAATTTAATTTTCATGCATCCATTTCACGCTTCCAACATTTTTACCATAGGTCTTGCATCAGCCGCTGGGAAACAATTTATGCGGCTTCTATGTATGCGAGATGCACAACTTTGTCGGAGGCACTGCTGACTACACGAGAAAAGGTGAACAGTTTGGGATAAGTATATGTAATTAGTACCTTACTAATGCCTAGCTATTTCAGACATCGATCTTCTATAAATTCAAGAATTAATTAATTAATTTTCTAATTAAAAATAGGTTCCCGTAAAATTGGCGAAAAAAGGTTTGGACAAAGGCCCGGAACTCTCGTCGGTGCGTGTTAAAGCAATACAAGAGCAACTCGCCGGCTTCATTTTTAATGAGGTCGTAAGTCCTACGGGCGAGCATACCACCATATTTTTAATCATGTTGCGGAGTCGGAGCCCGCCAAAGAGACCGGTCAACTGTCGGGGTCGACATCTACTGCTACCAAGAGCAATGCACGTAAAAGATCCCGATAAACAAAAATATGTAATATTTTAATGAATGTCCTTTGATCTAATTATCAGCTAATTGTGCATGATTAATTATATGGGTTTTAATTAATTGTGATTTAACACATGCATAAATAAATAAAATAAATATAATAGCTAGGGGCCACAGATAATAAAATAAATATAATAGCTAGGGGCGTGGCAGCTGTGTGATATCATGATCACAGTCCAGATTGGAGACACCAACCGGGACTGCTAGGCTCCCCCGCCAACACATTTGGGCCTTAGTCTCGCCTCGTTGGAACCGGGAAAGCCCGTTCCGAACCGGGACTGAAGCCCGATTCCCCAGTAGTGACTCCATCCGCGTCAAGGAAATAGGGTGTATTTGGTTTATAGCCCTGGGTGGCCATGCCAATGCATTGGTTATGGCCAATCCAGGGCATGACCTTTGATTGGCCAAAGTTGAGGTGTTTGGTTTGTAACCTTCAAAAGGTGATCAATAAAAAAGAAAGAAAATTTTAAAAAATTAAAAAAATTTAAAATGGGTTGCTTATGATTTTAGATGAATTATAAAATTTGTTTCATGCAATTTGAACACTATATGAAATATATACAAAAATGAGAAGTTTAATTGCAAAAAAAGAAAAACCTGCAAACTAGTTCGAACTAGTTACTTAGCTTGTGGGGCCCTGTGGTCAGACGGCCTAGCTTGGCCTTGACCAGCGTCGGCGCTTGCGTGCTGCGTGGCGAAGAAATAGGCCGCCCATGCCCACGCGCGCGGTGTAGTGTAAAAAATTTGGCAAGCCAATTTTTTTCGTGGGCACGCCAATCTCCAGCTACAAACCAAACGCTGACCAAATAGCAAAGATACGACCAAAATTTGGTAAGGCAACCGAGTGCTACAAACCAAACACGCCATAGCTCTGGTGCCCGTGATATCTAGAAATTTGAGAGAGTACTCCTCGCTTTAACAAGTCAAATGTATTAACACTTTGTACCCTTTTTTATGATCTAAGTATTTCTTCTTAGAGCATCTCCAGCAAGCCTTTAAAACAGAATCTTCTCTATATTCAGAATCTCTCATCCTCCAGTAGAATCTCTATCCCAACCTCTAAATTTAGAGTTTCTCTCTCCAGCCTCTAAATTTGGAGTATCTTTATATCAATCTCTATAGTTTCTCTGGATAGAGGTTTTACTGGAGAGAATGGAAATATATAGAGCGAATAGTGATTTAGAGGGAGTGTATAGAAACCCGATTTTAAAGCATATGCTGGAGATGCTCTCAAAGCTTTTAAAATCATTTTAACAAATTTTTGGCCTCTCTAAACCCTTATCGAAGGCCCACAACTTAATTAGATTATAATATACAACAAGTTTCCAACTAAAAAAAATAAGGCCTCGGCCACTCGGGCACCCATACCACATTGACGATGCTTCCTCAAAAGGGAAACAACAAGAAGAAGTCTAAAATAAATGGCAATTCAATTAGAAACGATTTATTATATATCTCAATACCTCATCTCGGCGTCTAGCTACAAAATTATTTCTGAAATCTTCTCTCATTTCATGTGTAGATTTGATGAATTACAAGAAATAGCATCTGCAATCTCCGGCCATTTTGGATTACATGTAAAAGTTACGAATAGCTGTGGACAGCCATAGACCCGACAAATGGCCAAAGCATCCTGACAATTTTGGGTCATATAACGGTTTCCACCAGTGAAACTTGCGGGTAAGATAACCCTGATACCTACGTCTCTTCCAGTTGTACTGCCTCTTCCAACAGCATCAGAAATGCCTTGATAGGTTTCTAACCTCAACTTGTCTTGATTGAAGTAGAAGTAAGATAACCTATTTGCTTCAACACAAGAATAGGCATCAACAATGATCTGTTCAGATAATTTTCCACAGCAGGTATATTGATTAGGTTGGCCGCGGCGATAATGAGCCGCATATCGATAATATTCCAGCATGGTTAGATTTTGTCGGCTAACGGAAGAAGATCCATTCACATTTCTTAATTTTATGCCCAGGTGGAAACCAATGTCTCCGTATGGAAAGAGAAGCGGATACTGCAACGCCATTAAACTGGGATGTGTTGGAGAAACATGTTGGAAACTACCATCGCGAGCTTGCACAATAATATCGTACTGAGAATTATAAGAAGTCATGTCACCGACAATAAGAGCAGCAAGTTCGGAGGCCGCAGGCAAAGAGTATGTGCGGCGGCCTTCCCTGACCGAGCCGGTCAGCTTTATAGCAATTTCAGGTGCATGCTCCGATAATAAACGCTCACGTGCTAGCCTAAATTTCTGGACAATAGGATTATGAGTATCCAACATGGACAACAATTCACTAAGTAAGATTGGATCTAGCTGTGCAGAGACACCGTCCTCTCCGCGGAAAATAGCCATTCTATTATCAATCTCATGGGAGGTATCATAAACATATAATTGAGCGAATTCTGGACGACGGCCAGGAGGCGGCAAAAGCGAACCAATGACATGGTGGACAACTCCATTGATCCTAAAAACACAGGGCCCTGAACCAACATTAATGCTCCTATCAACATTAACCCCTTTAGATGTGAACGCCAAGAGAGAATTATATTGCCTACTAAGAGGCATGAAAACAGCAGCACGTGTGGATGGCTGGAAAGTCATGAGTGCATCCAACGGAGGAGGAAAAGGGTGTTGCGGTGGGATGCTAACCCTACCATCATGACAGCAAAGACCGTAGAAAAAATGCTCCTGGGAGGCTGCACCTGCTCTGGTAACCCTCTCGGCAGACCAAAACAGAGCACCGCAATGTTGACATTCGTTGGAGGGGGGACCATAATATGATCGGTCAGGAAAAGAAGCTGCAACGAAACAATAAAGCGGATGTTAAACGCATTACAAATAGTGACGGGCGTAGGATTTTAAAATTGGGTGCATATAAACGAAAAAATTATAACCATGGCAGCACTGAGGCAGGCCATCATCGCAGCAAGGCAACACCGGAGGTCCAGAGCCTGGGCACGACCCCGGAGCAGGGGCCAGATCGGCAAGGCAGCACCGGAGTCTGGGGCGTCGGTGCGGTGCCGCAGCGGCGCGGCCAGGCGGCCGCGAGGGACGGGGGCCGGCCCCCGGTGGCAGGGATTGGGGCGTTTGGACCTTCGAGGGATGGAAGCAGGAAGCACGGAGACGGGAGGGCGGAGGGTCGGAGGACGGTGGCGGCCTCGTGGCAGGGCGGCGGAGTAGGGCCGCGGACAGGGGAGGGCCGAGGGCGCCGTGCCAGGGGTCGACCGGAGGGGCCGCGCCGGGGCGGAGCGCCGGGGAGCCGGGGCACGGGGGTCCAGGGGGCTCGGGCCGGGGCGCGGGGCGTCGCGGCGCCGGTGGCGAATGGCGGAGAGGAGGAGAGGTCGGTGTGGGACGGCGGGAGACCGGGAGGACGTGAAGACCGGAGAAGGTGGCGAGGCCGGCCGACGCTCGCCAGGCTCATTGGCTCAGTCCAGATCTGGACTTTTGGAGTGGAGATGCCAAGGGACCGAGGGAGTGAGGGGTGATTGATTTTTCATTTGGCTGTACACGGTTGACTCCAAGTGGCCCCGTCTCTAATTAGAAGTCAATTACATTGAGTGTAATGAAAACAGCTTGAACAAAACAACGAATGTATGAGAAAGAACAAACCTTTTAACAGCTGGACGTCGTACCGTGGAAGACCGGACAAAGAGGAAGAAGCTGAAATACGCTGCACCGCAGACGATCGTGAAGAAACAGGTACGGGACGTAGGGGCACTGGCAATAAACCGATGAAGAAACGGACAAACGTATTAGGGAAAAGCTGTTAAACAAAAAATAGGCACAAAAGGAAAGTAAGAAGACAACAGAGAAAAAACATAGGAAGTAAAGTGTATACCAGAAGGCAATATGACAGAGGTAGAGGACGTCTCGGCGGCAGCAACTACGCTGGAAACTGAAGAAAGCTGATGACCCAAATAAGTAGGACCTGAAACATAGACAATAAGAAAATGATGCATCAGCGGAAACGGTAGGCAGCAAAGATGGGAAAACCAAGAATACGTGACAGGAGTTACGTCTGCGCGCAGCCCTGTTAAGGAGATACGCTCGCCTATACGCACGGTTGGCCGCGGACTGAGAAGGCGTAACACGCGAAACGTGGGCTACAAAAAAGGAAGACAACAACAATAACAAACATACTAACAAACAGAGGACCCAGAAGGATATTAGAAGGATAAACAAAGGAAGAGAAGACAATACCAGGGATAGAAGACGGCACGGAAGAAGACCCAGCACGTGGTCGGCCCCGAGGACGGCGTGAGGCAGACGGCAAGGAAGACAGCAACGATGCAACGGGATGCAGCCCATCACCAGGAGCAGAAAACGCGGCAGAGGGAGAATCAGCAAGGGGCCATCACCAGGGGCAAAAGAGAGAGCAGATGGGCAAGCAGCCACTTGGCAGTGTCGCCGATGGTGTGAGGCCGACGACAAGGGAGGAGTGAACGGCGAGACACCACGCGGCACATGAGAACGGCGAGAGCAGCAGCGAAGCTCGCCGGAACGGCGGGGACGGCGAGGCATAGCACGATGTGCGAAACCGAAACGGCAGGAAAGAACGAACAGAGCAAGCACAGTGTGCACGAAAGCGACGTGGAAGAAAACGGGGCACCAAAAGGCGACGTGGCGAGCGGCAAGCTCCAAACGGGAGGCAAGAACGAAGCAGGTACAAACAGCGGACGTGGCACAACAGGAGGAATGTCACGGCCAAAACCAAAAAACGGACGTGGAACTGGGGAAAATGGTGGGAAAGGCAGGAATCGAACCCTGCCCACCGAGCTGAGTCTAAACGCAGATGACCAACTGGGCAATTGGCCCACCTCGCTGAAAGTTACAGCCGGGATTGCTTGTATATATAACCTTTAAATGGACGGCCGGATCTTACCTCAACCGACGATCGGACGGGCAGCATCTTGGGGCCGACGTGGCTACGAGGAGGAAGCGAAGAAATAAGATGCGCTACGCGCTTTATATAGAGTTGGTACTTTAGTCTTTAATGGTACCTTCTGCCTTCTTTACATCTTTCTATGCTTTACAATATTATTTTTATTTTCTTTAGCATCATATACCCTTATTAGTGTATAGATTGCTTTACATAAAATTTTTGTGTAACACTATCTAATCCATATATACCGTAGACTTCACATTCCATAATTTTATTCTATCCTTCACCATTGACTGGTGTCCCTCACCACCGCCACCCCCTCCCTTCTTCTCCCTCCTACTTTCTACTTCTCCCTTTTCTATTCTTATTCTCTTTGCCTTTCCTCGCTGTCTTGCGTGGGTGGAACATATCGGATCATGCAGCTTGGAGAAGGGCAGCATCGCTAGATCCAACCGGTTTGGCATAGTGGGGACTGGGTTTGCTGGCGGAGGTGACCTGGCTAGATGGCCAGGTTCCCTAGAGCCTGGTAGGGCCTAGATCTAGTGTGGTGGCCGCCGATTCCGGGTACCAGCCCTAGTGTGGGGTGACCTCAACGATGTCTTGGTGCGGAGTGGTCAGCACAATGGCAACGATTGAGATCATATGAAGGCAAGCCCTCAGATCCGCTCACCCATGCACTATACAACGAACAACATATTCGCACAAGGAGGGGTGTACGACGGTGGCTGCTAGCATGATGCGAAAGCCCCTATGGATCCATGGATGGATGGTGTACGACGGCATCAACATTGAGATGGATGGTGGCTCGCTGTCAAGGTACCGATTGGTTGGCGGTTCGGCAGTGAGGTCAGTGACAGCTAGCATCTCGGTCGAGCAACCAGCATGATGATGGCGGCATGGTCGGTCGAGCATCTCGCAAGGCGTTGGCGACTGGTGTCTCAGCTAAGCATCTTGCTGGTGGTCAACTGTGCAATCCCACGCAGTGGTGGCAATGTAGTTAGTCGTGCATCCCATGTTGTGGTTGCGGCATGATCGGTCGTGCATCCCACGCGACAGTGGCGGCTGGCGTCTTAAATGAGCTTCCCGTGCAGCAGTGACGGCTAGTGCCTCGGCCGTGCATCTCGCACGGCGGTGCAGCTGACACATCACCACCGAGCATACCGTGTGACGGTGGCGGCTGACTCCTAGTCCAACCATCTTGCGTGGTAGTGACGGCTAACATCTTTGTCGTGCATTGCATGCCCTGCAACGTGATCAACATTAGTGGTGGCTGGCGTCTCGATCGATTATCCACACAGCGGTAATGACTGACGCCATTCTCTTTCTAACATCTCGGTCGAGCATCCTGTGGTGGTGGTGGCTGATAACTAGGCCGAGCATTGCATGCCCGCAACGCAGTCGGCTGGTTTCGATTGAGCATCTCTCGTGCCCGTGTGTTGGTGGAGGTTGGAGTCTCGGCTATGCGCCTGGTGGGGCGGTCGGTGGCGGTTGTGGCTGACAGGATTAGAGGAGTGCTAGGCCTTCAATCGTGCTGGGTGTTGGTGTTCTGTATATGTCGTTTGGTGAGGTCACATTTTTCCCTCCTCTCTCTCCCTGTACCCTTCTCTCTTTCCTTATCCTCCTTTCTCTCCCTGTATCCTCTCTCTCTCTCCCTCCCCCTTATCTTCCTCTCTCCCCCTATGTATATTGTATAGTTCTCCTCTTAAATGAAATGACAAAACTCCTGCTTTTTGCATTAAAAAAAGTAGTTAAGAAAACGATGTATTGCAATGATAACAATGTGCAAAAGCAAAAGGGTCTTGTTGGAAAGTACCATTGAACTAACTACAATCGTATTCTCTTTTTCTCTGTGTAGTTTGATCACACACGCATCAAAACCAACACACCATAAACGGAAGACCTGTCCGTGTCTACATGTCTCCTATCAGCTTTTGGGACGATGCCTTCACAATTCAATTCAGCTCCTTGATCGTTGATTTTGTTCGGAGAATTCGCCATCATTGCATTTTGTCGATCTAGATACTCAAGCAAAAATGGCCAATGAAAGCGTACATCAGCATCAACTTTTTGAAATTCATTGTCCTATAGAATGAAAAGAGGAAAGAAGAACTACCATAAAACATGAGACGACTCAACCATATATGGGTCTTCAATCTTCATCGAGGATTCCCTTGTTCAGTACAATTCAAAAGAACGACTTTTTTTTAATCTATAGGACATATCGAAGCTCTACCATTTCATTAAAAATTAAGATAATATAATGTACACCTAGGGATGGCAATTATAGGGCTATATTCCCTAATCCCTGGTAGGGAATTCCTCCATTACGGGGTGAGGATGGGAAGAAATAGCTCTCCCTGGGGATGGTGACGAGAAAGTATTTCCCATGGGGACCTGTATGGGGACATGAGTTTTTGTCCCAACGCCACATACCTAGTGGCAAGCCCACCCCAGACAACCCATCCCAACCAGTAACCCAGCCCCCTAGGCTTGACCTAAACTAACCCTCCCCTTCTCTCTCACTCAGACTCTCACCTCTCACCCCTGCTCCCACATCCCACTACGACACACCCTAGCCACTGCCCATCAACCCCTCCCGATTGCTAGTGGCAGTGCTCTCCTCTTCCCTCCTTTCCAAGGTCATGGTGACGCTTGCCTCCCCTCAAAGCTTGTGATATCATGGACGTGTGGTGGCCCAGATCAGCATGAGGGGACCTCATGGCGGCATGACAGCGACGGAGAAGATTACATGGTGGCCTTGATTGGCAGCAACGGAGCTCATGGCGACACTCACATCCCTCCCATCCAAACTCTTGATTGCATGGTGGCCTTGATTGGTAGCGACGGAGTTCATGGTGGCGCTCTCCTCCAAGCTTGTGGCGATGTGGTGGTCTGGATCAACAGCGAGGGAGCTCGGTGGCACTCTGCTTCCTCCTCTCCATGCTTGGGGCAGCCTCCAGTAGTTGGCGACCACGACGGCACGAGGACCTCTTCCCCGAGGGTATGTGTCCCATACACGAGTGGCGACGATGGATAGGGATGGGTCCCCGTCACCCAAATGGGGATGGGGAGAAGACATCCTCAACACTAGGGATGCGGATGGAGAATGAGAAGAACCCGTGTCGTGGGGATGTGGCTGAGGGGACTCTCTGCCAGAGAATACCCCATTGCCATCCCTATGGGCACCAAAAGAAATGACCCTCTAACTAACTTGAAAGATCTCAACCACAGTATCTAAAAACACCACACGCAACCATGGTGCTACACTCCTATCCAGCTATTTTTATAATAACTGATGGAGCAACCATTTATGTCAAGATCGCCTCACCAAAGCCGGTGATTTGAGCGCACCATCACCTCACCAAGAGCCAGGACGGCCAGAAAAGTTCATGACTCCGTGCTTGGCTTCATTGCTCGCTTGCCAACCAGGCGCCTCTACACCCACGCTATCGATGGCCACCATGTCCCCTCCTGCGCCTCATCAGGGCACCGGGCACTTCCTCATGGCGCTTCGCCTAAAAACTGAGCTGGCCATCGCCTCCTACATGTAGTCAATGCCATCTTGCTGCCTCTTTGCCCCGTCTTGCCGGCCAATCCCTTGCCAACAGTCCGTAGTTTGCGCCCCCACCCCCCAGCGGCAACACCGGCCATGACTCGCGCCCTCTGCCACACTGCGCCTACGAGGGGTGCAAATGGAACGGATATTTTTTGACCGACCGACCGACTGAATCGATTTGGATAGTTTTTATGGATATCCGGCTATTTTTGCAGATACGGATACAGATAATATCCAAAAATATGGACTATCCGAATCATAGGCATGCAACACTACTCTACACCGGACAATACTCAATTGAATTGAACATATTATATTGATGATTTTTTAAGTATGCATTTTTACATATTATCTAGTAATATCTATTTCGAACTATAACCGACAATATCGATATTATATGATCCGAATTTGTATTTGACGTTATCCGTGTTTGTATCCGACAATATCTGTGTCCGTATTGATGTTACACATTTTGTGTTCGTACCCATATCTGACAAAAAAAAATATAGATTCGTATCTGTATGTGACACTATGGGACCGCATCCGATCCGTTTACACCCCTAGAGCCTACCAACCACAACTATCCCGTGTTGAATTTTTTATTTAATATTTATTTGAAATCTTTTTTTGGAAATACTCATAGAAAAATTTATTTTACAAAAATAGGTGCCAGTTGCTCTTTAGCCGAGCGATCACCTGAAACACGGGCGATAGGTCACCACATCGTTAGCCGAGTAATGGCCCGGGAGGTAGCTGTTACCTCTATGGGAGCCGTTGGAGGCGGGGCCCACATATCGCTTGAATATGGGGTGATCGCCCTTTATAAGGGCGGTGCGTATTTAAGCCCATAGGCCTCCCCCCTTCCTCATTCCCACCGAGCGAGACCAAGAGGTAGAGCGCGAGACCAAGAATAGAGGCAGAGCCGAGAGGAAGAAGAGAAGAGAAAAGAAAAGAGAGGAGAGGAAAAAAGGGAGAAAAAAAGGAGAGGAAGAGAAGAAGAGAAGGAAATAGATCTGTTATTTTCGTGGAGGTAAGTTCGGAAAATTTGTTCTCGTAAATAATGTATTATAGAATGCTTAGAAATGCAATGTAGTAGGAATATTAAGTAGTGAAATTTAAGTATTATTATAAAACATGGTAGGATAGCCATATATAAAACATGGTAGGATAGCCATATGTTGTGCGGGTAAAGACTCGATAAATGCAATGTAGAAATTAAACGAAGTACGATATATCATGTAGATCTGCAGTTATAATGGTTAGGAGAAAAATTAATAATTTGTAGCAGTAATGCCGTATGGAAAAAATATGAGTAGTTTTATTATGGCATATGATATTTTAACAATAAGAGGGAAAAACTATTTTTTTTGTCAGACGTTGTAGGCAACATGTCAAAAAAAGTGTATTTTAAAATATTTTATGGAGATGGGGAGATAGCACAGGAGTTTGATGGAGTGGATTTATCTGGATTTTCTTCAGTCACACGAGGCATATCAAGACCGAGCGATAGGACCTATAGGTGGTTAATAGAATAGTTGTTTCGGTTGTTCAATTTGAATGCCCAGACTTATCGGTTGTGGGTTAGAGCCGCAGTAAGTCGTGTGGAAGAAGGTTTTTTTTGGAGAGTTGGTTCCTATAAATACAACATCAACATAGAGGAGCTATGTTGGAATTGCTTTAGAGCGCGGTTGTCCTCTCACGTTACTGGTACAATGCTACAAATTAACTCCAACCATGCCGGAAGTGTGTGATGATGACGTAGATGTAATGGAGGAGGAGGAGAGAAACTTGGAAACATACGCTGTTGGAGGTGGTGAGGAGATTGAGGGCAGGGGGCTGAGATTGGCGGTGACGAGGAGACAGGCGTAGAGGCGAGAGGGGTGGCTGATGAAGGCGAGGGAGTAGAGAACATAGTTGAGATGATGAAGACGGAGGACCGTGAAGACGATGAAGTCCCAGAGGGTGAACAATCGGACGAAGAGGACAATACTCCCGATGTGCCTGTCCCCGGTGCACGGAGTATCTATAATTTCGAGGACTTAGCAATGAATGAAGGGAGCCGTGATGCATGGGAGTATTATGAGAACGAGGTCACGGAGGGAGCCATATATAAAGACAAGAAAGCTGTTATGGATGCTGTAAAGTACTGGGCAATGTCTCTTCGGCAGCAATTCAAGGTAGTGAAGTCAAGCAAGAAGGAGTACGACGTGAAGTGTGCCATAGATTCGTGCCCATGGCGGGTGCATGCATACAAGGGGAAGTGGAAGGATTATTAGAAAATACACCATAGTGAGGAAGCATAACTGTGAACTGGAGCAAGCGGAGCGAGAGCACCGTAATTTATCGTCCACCTAGGTGGTAAATGTGTTGTACGGTTAGATTGTGGACAACCCGCATCTGCAGTCTCGATTTATTATTAGAACTGTGAAGGAGAGATTTTAATACAAGATTAGTTATGCGAAGGCATGAAGGGCAAAGAGAAAAGTATTAGAGATAAGGTTCGAGACGTACGAGGCATCGTACGAGAATATTCCATACTTGCTGAGGACAATAGCACATAGGAACCCTGATACATATTTTGACATTGTGTAGTAACTCGCAGACGGTGTGCATGTGGGTAAGTGGGTGCTGCAGAGGGCGTTTTTTGTGCTCGGTGCTTGCATAAATGCCTTTCGACACTACTGACCGGTCATTTGCATGGACGACACTTTCCTCACTGGCAAATACGAGGGGCAGATATTTATTGCAATCGCTGTGGATGCAAACAATCGGATTCTACCGATCGCGTTGACCTTTGTGGAGGGGAAAAACACGCAGAGCTGGTATTGGTTCCTCAAAAGAGTGAAGCATGCAGTGGTATAAGATAGGCCAAATGTGTGTGTCATACATGACCGACATGCTGGACTGCTGAAGGCGCTTGTGTACATGCAACAAGGGTCGGACGTTGTTAGAGTAGCAAAGTGGCCGGACGTGAAGAGTAGGCGGTGCATGAGGCACATGGCTGCCAATTTTTACCGTCAGTTCAAGAACAAGGAGTTGATAAACATGTTCAAGAGGTTGTGCAAACATACTAGCAGAACAAGTTCGAGGCACTTTGAAAGACACTTGATGAGATGACGAAGAAGCAGACATCACAACCTAGGGATACGGCTAGTTCGTCGAAGAATCCTATAGTCCATCACGAGCAAGGAGATGACCCCACAGCCTTGTGTGCCCTCCCGACTGACATGCCAAACATTCGGCGAAGACCAGGGACACACATAAGGAGTTTCACCAACTGGATACGCCACGAGCCCTTTGAGAAATAGGCTCAGCTACATGACGAGGGTGGCGCAAGCTACTAAATAATGACCACTAACTTAGTGAATGTGTACAATTGGGTCATGAAAGGTACGAGATGTCTCCCTTTGGTGGGTATAGTCTAATCCTGCTTGGTAAATAAAAATATTTTATTGATCGACAAAGGAAGTCGGCTGCATGTATGTCGGATAATCGACTGTACTATTTGGCGGTTATAACTGCGTACATGGACAAAAAACCAGAAAGGTACAGACAGACACACCGTGTCACCCTGGAGAGTGGCATAGAGCGGAGATACCATGTACACTGCGGTGACCGAGGTCGTAGATGTGCCCACATTGAGAGACCACATCTGTGTATATTCCGAGCCAGTGAATGTGAGTACTCCTGCCAGAAGTCAAGGCTGCTGCACCTGTCATGCTCCCATGTGATTGTCACTGCCAACAAGACATATCAATCATGTCGTCCGTTCGTCTCTGCGTATTATCTCAAGCGAAGTGTTTTCAACACATGGAATCATGAGGTTTACGGGTACTGAGTCAATGGGTCATTCACGGAAGCACCACTTGCTGGCCATCAATGGGCAGCAGACCTGCATAAGTTGAAGCAGACGGTCAGCCGCCGAAGGACCCGCTGTATACACAATGATATGGACGAGTCGGAAGCGTATTGTCGAACGCAAAGATCTACGGATCCGAAGGCTAGGTCGTCCATATCTCGTCGAGGCACACATTTAGTATGCTTGTCATTTTTAATTGTCTATGTGAATCCAATGCGAATGTGTATAATGCAATTTACATTGAAATATGTACCATGTAATTGTAGTTGTGTCCAAAACATGAATGTGTACCATGTAATTTATATAGTAATATGTACCATGTTATGTCTTTTTTAATGCGTACCATGTGTTTATAATGAGTTTCATGTAATTTTTTTTCTAGTATGTACCATGCAACTTATGCTATTATGCATACCATGTAATCTATATTGTAATTTGTACTAAATGTTAATGTTTATTTGTACCATGCAAGGATAGGCAGCCATGGTGGCAGGTGGATGTGGTGCTACCGAGTTGCCAGAGCTGCTTGACCGAACCATCAATACGATGCACCAGTCTAGATTGTCCACAATGGAGAACAGGCAGTTCGGTACGTTGCGACCGCATGTGCCGAATGAGCTCCTTCGCATCGACCCTCGTTGGGTTCCATGGTACTTGTCCTGCAACATTTATGATTATGTATATACTGTTCTCTTCGCCTGACAGCATTATGTATTGATTGCAGGTTGAGAGTGGTAGGTTTACTTCCACTGTGTAGGATGATCGAGGTCGTCACTACACCCAACGAGGGCTGACACATGGCACGGTTTTGGTACGATCGGTCCTTATTGACTGCACTCCTGGACCGCTGGAAGCCGGAGACCCACACCTTTCACCTCCGCTGTGGAGAGATGGTGCCCACGCTGCAGCACGTCGCGTACCTACTAGGACTGATGTGTGCTGGTCCTGTAGTTGTGCCGGGGGATGCCACCATTGCGTGGCACGCTAAGCTATCCACGCACTTCGTTGGGGTGCACAGGCACCCCAGGGCTGCCCCCTACGTACCTCTTAGGCAGCGAGAGAGTCACAGGCCGACGAAGTAATGGCTGCCTTTGTTCACGGTGGGTGTGTTTCGTTATGCAATTTGATGGTCTCACGCATAGGTGATGAAATATATGTCGAATTTTGTAGGCAAATCTAATGCCCGCACGCCGATGAGGATGCGGTAGCAAGGCACCTGGAGGTGTACCTATTGTTGGTGTTCGGTTAGGTCTTATTCCTGTCGTCGCACGAGAACATGGTGAACTGACACCTGATCTAGTTCGCGTAGTACATAGCGGACACACCGGAGGACAAGGAAAATGGGACCAACATCAATCATGTGGTCGTTTCTTATTTCGTTTCTAACATTTATGTTATTACTAGATGCAGCAACTGTCGTAGGCCTCGGCGGTGATTACGGCCACGTACAGAGGGTTGTGCGATGTTGTGTCGTGGGCCGACTAGGACGCGACCATGTCTGGGTGCGTTCTGCTGCTACAGCTATGGTCGTGGGAGCACTTCTCGATCGGGAGGCCGGTGGTTGATCCTGCGCCCTACCCCGCCAACTTGTACAGCGGCCCTCCGACGGACTGGCTCACCATGGGCTACTTCTGGGTCCGATGACAGGTGCAATATCTCACCTCTTACTCGCACCTTACACGTACACATAACAATAAGCATTGTTTCCTGCTACGCAGCGCTTGTTTGCTCACCGTCAGGTGCGGAGTTCCTATCCCAAGCTCGTTCGGGAGTTTGACTACCTCCAGAATGAGGACGTGCACTGGACACCCTACAGTGCACCTGACATCACTGCCTGAGCATAGTTCGGGCTGTCCTTCTTCTGTACACATGACCAGGCATATTGGTTTACACGGAAGGTCCTTGTGTTTGACCTCTTCGTGGAGGAGTACTCGCCCTAACGGGTGATGCGGCAGTTCGACCTATTTCAGACTTTCCCCTTGCCGCCGCACCACGTTGTTTCACGTGGCGTGCGCAGGTATAACGCATAACTTCGTCATGTACGCTTTTAATTCAATCAATTTTTCCTTTTATGTACTAGCCCTTTCGTTTCAGGATGTCCCGGATGGGGGCTGCGGCAAGCACGTCCTTCGCCCACCGCATGACGCCCTGGTCACATCAGTGGCAGGACGTGTTGGAGGACCAGGTGACAGAGTATCACCTGTATGCACCAAACATATATGATGAGTACATGGACTAGTTCGCGCCACCTTTCGGCGAGGTGGGGTACACTCGACCCGTACATCTAGCGAGAGTCCTCGATCTCAAGGCCTACCTTGCAGCGAGTCCAGAGAGTCAGTCTTGCGGTTCGTTTCACCTTGAATTTTCATCCATAGCACTGTTCGTGGACATTGGTTTCTCACCTCACGTTATATGTGCGCAGTCCGAGCTTTCCAAGGACATCCACCTTGAGGCGTTGTCCATGGTGTAACGGCTGTGGTAGGGACTCAAGGTCACCGCCGTCAAGGCCAGGATAGAGTGGCAGCAAGTCTTAGCCAAGACGATGTAGCTATGTCGCATGACGTCCTGCAGGGGGCGCGGAGACACAGTCGCATGTGGTTGACCCCCTCCCTGTGGGCCAGCACCGCCACGGGGAGGTGGCCCAGCTCCTCCGCGGCCTAGGGACGGCTTTGCCCGCGCCGGGGCCCCTTCCGTGGCTAGGCCGCCACCCGTGCAGCAGACGTGGGGAGAGTGGGCTGATGCTGGGGCCTCTTCGCCCGTGTAGCTTGCCCTACACGATACCTATGACGACATCGACTACGATGACTTGGACGTCCCGGGAGAGGGTGCCTTCAACATTGCGGATTTCTTGACGCAGTAGGAGGTTTTCAGGCCGTCGCATTTGACAGGAGAGCCCTACGATCAGACACCGCCTGGGCCACCTGATGTGTCTATCCCTGTAGACCAGGGCACGCCTAGGAGGGATGTCCTACCTCCTGATGCGCTGACGTATTCAGAGCATCATTGTAGGAAGCGGCGGCATAGGGGGCATGACGGCCGTGGGGGCGTGGGTGAGGTGTAGTCTTACTTTTTAATTTGTTGTACTCTACTTGTCATGTCATTCATGTTACATTATTGTGGACATTCTATATTAATTAAGCTCTATGTTATTTAGTTTTCATACACTATTTGTCATACATTTTATCTACTTCCATTCGAATTTAAGCGTTGGTGTTCAGGCGGTTCATTCGTTACTTCATCACCTCCATCTATTTTCATGGCGAGCTAGGGAGCTTCTTCACGGCCATATGTGACTGATGCATGGTGGGAATCTTTTGGCCTTGGAGAGCATGCTTGCCCTCCTACAGAGGACATGCGGGTCATATAATATGGAGAGTGGAGAGATGGGCCCCTTTTGCTACGAGACCGTCACTTTCCCTCTGTCTTTGACTAGCTGATGTACGGCTGTGGCAACCCTGTTGTTGTGCAGTGGTTTAACCATGTGCATGAGAGGTTCACTGGTCGCAGGTTCTACCGATGCCCTGATTATCACGTACATTTGCTCACATTTGTTTTACGCTGTCACGATTATTATTTACTTCTCAATTATTCTACCTCCAGTTACCAGACGTTACGTGTGGATAGACTCGGTGGATGAATGAGCCATACCCAGCAGCAGCATACACCTACATAACATACCTGCATGGAAGAATCAACCGCTTGCAGGCTAGATTGGATGCCACAGGAGGGCCGGCGCAACCAACAGGTCAGCAGAGGTCCGCACGGCCTCCTAGGCCCCCCAGGCAATCCATGCAGGCATGTCAAGCGCATAACCAGCCGGTCCTTAACCAATACTATCAACCGAATCGTTCCTGTCAAGACCCAGCATGTCTTTACGGATGCCACTACCCCGGCACACCCAGCGCCGAAGTACTCCGCCGAAGAGCCATCATACAAGAGGCCTTCCCCGTGTACTACAACACAGAGTGGGAAGCCACTACTCGATGTTCGGCCACTTGCTGGCTGCTGGCCGCATGGGCTATTGGGCTCTTTCCTAAGCATGTTCCTATGCATCAGGCCATCAGGGCATGTATGCTACGGGCTTCATCTTGGGGCCTGCCGGCCTGGGCCATAGACCACGACGCTTGCTGGCTCGCTGAGGCCTACGGGCTACGGCAAAATACGACGAGAAGACGAGAAGTCACGTATCGTCGTATCGATCTGTTCGACGTCTTCCTCTGTTCCTCAGTTCGTTGGTTCGTGGCTTCGTGCGACTCGACTGCCGCCGCGGCGCCGCCGTCCACGATCCACCGGCCGCCAAGATGCAACCCCAAAAGAAGGGAAAAACCAAATGTAATTTAATTAAAATCTAATTGTTCTAATCTCATTTAGTCCCTTCTCTTCATCTGATTCTAATGATAAAATTATTTATTTACTTTTTATGTAGATTTGACAAAGTATTTTAGCAAGGTAAACTCAAATCAAAGTACTCGTACAAGTGAACTTGAGGAGGTAGATGAACCAAGAGAAGAGGCTCAAGACGAACCTAGGGAAGAGGCCCAAGAGAATGTTTTTGTTGAGATTAGAGCGAGATGAACATGTTCAAGCAACAATGGCCGATCATCAAGGTAATAGCGAGTTTAATCCGGATCAAATTATCGGTGATCCGGTCTTCGTGTTCCAATCGATGACTTTCACCCCAATATTAGAGATAATGTTAGAAGGGCTTATATGGTGAATGGTCCAACTCAACCAATTGGTCATAATTATCCACACGATTCAAGTGGAAGGAGTTTCTCTGAGCATGGTATAAAACATATAACTGGTTGGAATATAGCGTGGAGAAGGATCTGACTTATTGCTTTTATTGCTTTTTGTTTAAACATGATCATTTGGATGAAAAATTTGGTCATGATACATTTACAAAAAAAGGATTTAGTACTTGGAAGAATGCATATAGACTACTTCCACGTCATGTTGGTAGTGCTAATAGTGTCCACAATCAATCAAGGATAGCTTATGAAGATTTTAAAAATCAAAGGGCAAGCGTGACACATAAGGTTACAACTTATAGTAAAGAATCACTTCTCAAGTATGAAACTCGTTTGGAAGCATCTTTAGGTATTGCAAGTTATCTCTTAATGCAAGGGGAACCATTTCGTGGACATGATGAATCTTCTTCTTCATTAAATAAGGGTAATTTTTTAGAGTTACTTGATTGGTATAAAGAAAGGAATGAGGAAGTAAGGCTTGCATTTGATGAGCTATGTCCAAAAAATGCTCGTATGACTTCTCCAACAATTCAAAAAGAAATTGCGAAATGTTGTGCGGAAGAGATCACCAAAGCAATAAAGCAAGAGATTGGGAATAGTCTTTTTTCCGTTCTTATTGATGAATCACGTGATATATCAATCAAAAAACAAATGGCTGTGGTTGTGAGGTAAATGCTTGATTACATATTTCATTTGGCATATCCATTTGTTTGACTTATACTTTACTAAAGGATTTTATCTTCTAGGTTTGTGAATAATAAAGGGCAGGTTATTGAAAGATTTTTGGGTATCAAACATGTTACAGAGACAACATCGGAAGCATTGAGAAACGCATTGGTTGAGATGCTTGGTGGGTATGGTTTACCGATAGCTAGACTACGAGGACAAGGTTATGATGGGGCTTCTAACATGAGAGGAGAATTTAATGGCCTTCAGAAGTTAATTCGTGATGAGAACCCATATGCCTTCTATGTCCATTGCTTTGCTCACCAATTGCAGTTGGTAGTTGTTGCTGTCTCAAGATGTTGTTCGTCTATTGAGGATTTCTTTGAATATGTGGCTTTGATTGTGAGTACCACCAGCGCGTCTTGCAAGAGGAAAGATGTATTGCTTGATAAACATCGTAAAATTATTTTGGGTAAGTTGGAGAGTGGTGATATTTCTTCAGGAAGAGGGAAGCATCAAGAAACTTCTTTGGCTAGACCTGGAGATACTAGATGGGGCTCTCATTATGAAACCTTGCTCCGTATTGAATCAATATGGGATTCAGTTGTGCAAGTGCTAGAGATTGTGCAAACAGATGCACGCAATCCATCTACAGCGGGAGGGTTGGTGCATACAATGGAGTCTTTCAGTTTTGTGTTCATTATAAAGATGATGTTGAAAATCCTTCGTATTACTAATGAGCTATCTCTTGTCTTGCAAAGGAAGGATCAAAATGTTGTTCAGGCCATGTCATTGCTTATTGATGTTAAATCACGTTTGAGTGACTTGAGGAATAATGGTTGGGAACCATTATTTGAAGAAGCCAAAACATTTTGCAATACAAATGAGATTCCATTGTCAAATATGGATGAACCAGTCCCAAGATGGAATTCGATCAAGAAAAGGAGGGAGAAACATAATTAGTCAAGAATATCATTTTCGCATTGATACTTTCTATGCCGCTATAGATGCTATTACCACGAGTTGGATCATCGCTTTAATGAGGTATCATCGAGTTGCTTACATGTTTTCTTGTCTTGACCCCGAGACAAGTTCTCCAAATTCAATGTGGATAGGCTTGCTCGAGTTACGTAAATCTATGATAAAGATTTTTCTTTTCTCGATCGTGCGGTTATAAAGGATCAACTTGACCTTTTCATTCGTCATGTGCGAAGACTTGATGATTTTATTGTGTGCCATGATCTTGCAAGTCTAGCTACAAAGATGGTTGAGCTTGAGCGACATATTGTATTTCCATTGGTCTATCGTCTTATTGAGTTGGCATTGCTACTACCGGTGGCTCTGACATCTGTTGAAAGAGTCTTCTCAGCTATGAAGATTATTAAGACCGATTTAAGGAACAAGATATCTGATGATTGGCTTAATGATCTAATGGTGTGCTACATCGAGCGAGACATATTTAAAGGACTTCATCTTAATGGAATAAAGAAGCATTTTCAGAATATGAAAACTCGGCAAATGCAATTGCCCCAATCTCCTAAACAGAATTAGTATCTCAATGGTACGTCTTTGGTCTTTTTGCATTATTTATGTTTTATGATATTATCATTGTTCTATTTAATTTTTGTGATATACTCTTATTAGTACATGGATTCTTATTATTACAAAGGTTGTTTTGATATTGTGAGACTATTTAATACCTACTATAATATTCTCCATACCATAATTTTATTCTGTCCTCCGCCACTGGGTACAGATGACTTATTATCTGTGCCAGTTGATGTCTAGAACCGGAACAAATATATTTTAAAATAGTTTTTAAAATAACTAGCCTAGATAGCACCACCATGCTAGATAGGCTAGCTACCAGCTAACTATGTCTGTACAATACTCTATAGCTATCCTATAGCTACATCCACTAGTTGTCGCCATCATCGACGACGTCTAGTCGTCACAGCCTCCCCTCATCACTTCGAGGTAGTCGGGGTTAGAGAAGTTGTTGTCTCCAGATAGGATGGGGCTGTCTGGGGGATCGAAGGAGGTGTCCCTATCGTCGGACGGCCATTGGGCTCATCCGACTACCTCTTCCTCTTCGTTGTCGTCGTCATTGCCGTCCTCCTTCTCCTCCTCCTTTGTGTCCTCCTTGGGCGATGTATCCCGCTGCCGTTTGGGCGACGGCTCCTCATCATGGGGCTCCTCGTCGATGGGCTCCACCTTGTGGGGTGCCAGATCGCTGACCCGCCATGGTGTCAATGGTGAGGCAGGCCGCGGCGACGAGGTGGGTAGAGACGACATCGGTGGTGAGGCAGGCTCCTCCTCGCATGGCATCGAATCACCAGCAAGCCATGGTGACCATGGCGAGGCCAGCTGCAGCGACGACATGGGTGGACAAGACATTGGCAGCGAGGTGGGTGGAGAGGCCTTTGGCGGCGAGTTGGGTGGAGAGGGCTGTGGCGGCGAGGCTCGTGGAGAGGGCAGCGACGGTGAGGCTAGTAGAGAGGGCAGCATTAACAAGGGTGAAGAAGGTGATTGGGCCATGGCGGAGTGGAAAGAGGCAGAGATCTAGGAGTATGTGAAGTGGTGGAGAGATCGATTGAAATGTGGGGGGATTGATCGATCGGATATAAAATTATATAGATGTGTATGGAAAAAAAATTCCCGTGAAACGCCTTAGGATACGAAACGTTGTTTTTTCTGGTTGCAATAACGAACTGGCACATATAAAAATAAAGCGACACACCTCTTTAGTTGGCGTACGGGAAAATCTTTATATGTATTGGCAAGAGTTGATCACGTCTGCATGCGTCACTAAATCGTATGCATGGTTGCTTCAGCTACTGAGTAATCCTAGGCCACCCCGAGCCCGAATTAAACTATGGCTTCCTTGCTACCACGTTGCCCATTGTTAGCATAACCATGGGCAAAACTAAAGTAGATCAAGAATAGGTGACATCAATTTTACATGAAAAGCCTTATTGGAAAAAATCACGGGTGCCGAACGACGAAGCTTTCACTATATCTGGAAAGTTATACAGAGATTTACAATGTGACTTATCTTCCGATATGGCTTACAAAGAACTTTATATATGGTGACAACTTAGAGTCCAATATGGAAACAAATCCATACAACGATTCGTATTGCATCTGCCATGAAAATTACTAGGCGAAATTACCATTACTGCGAGCTTCATCCATTCCCAACCTCTTGACTACCTGCCTCCCCCACCAGCTCTATAGGCCTCCCCAGCCTTCCCCATCTAACTTGTTAGAGCTACCCCCTTCCTCCCGCCCCACACACACACTCCACTGCATCCCTGTCGCCTCTTACCACACTGTCTCACCCTGATGTGCCTCCTCCACTATATAAAAAACACTTATATCTACGGGCATATATCTGTGCCAGTTGAATTAGAACTACACAGATAATCACATTAGTACCGGTCCTAAAGCATGGACACGAAAAAAGTTACAGTGCTAGCTCAAATTTAAAACCAGCAGAGATAATCGATTACCGACACATATATATCTATGCCAGTGGCACATATATTATTGTTATTTGTGCCGGTTGGAAGAGAGAACCGACGCTGACGAGAAAAGTTTGGTGAGACAATAAAAAAGGTTGTGTGATGTGTTGCTTTCCCCTCCGCTCCCTTCTCTATTTATTTTCTTCTCCCATCAGATTTGCCCCATCCATCTCCGTCCCTCCACCCTCTCTCCCTTCTACTCTCTTCACTAGTCGGCCTTTGCCTAACTTCGGGGCCTTCCCCTCTTCCCTCTACTCTCTCCGCCGGCCTCTCCCTATATCTTCCCTATACTCTCTCCACCGACCAAACTCCCCCACTCTAGCGTCAGCCTCCACCTAGCTTTCCCCTTGCTCTCTCCATGGCTGGCCTCCCCTACTCCAGCGCCAGCCTCTACCTATCCCGGTGCATCCCTAAGTTCTACCCTCTAGTACCCTCTCCACCGATTGGCTTCCCCCACTCCGGCACCAGCCTCAACCTGCCCTGGCGCCTCCCCCTAGCTCTCCCCTCTACTTTCTCGAATTCACAGGCCGGCCTCTCCCACTCTAGCAACGGCCTCCCCCTACCCCGGTGCCTCTCCCCTCTCCACTTTGCTATCGCCACCGTTCGGACTCACCCACTCTAGTGCCAACCCCTACCTCGACGCCTCCCCCTCTCCTCTCTACTAGATCCGGCGGGACGATGCACTACTACAGAGAGGACAGTTGGATTCTATGGCCATGAGACTTGACAATGGCGAGTAGTGAGGGCACGGCTCCAGCTGTAGGTCAATTTTTTTTTATTATCAGTGCCTGTTTTAAATTGGAATAGGCATCAATGCTCTTTTTCTGTGCTGGTTCTACAACCAGCACGGATAACTCACACATTAGGAACTATTATTTAGTGCTGGTTCAAAAACCAACACTGATAGAGGTTTAAAACTAACACTGACGGCCTGTTCATTCTAGTACTTGTCCCAAGCATAGTGGGGCTACTGCTGGCACCGGCTTGGTTTCCACATTACTAATTAGGGATGGATTCGAGTCAATCCTGAGCAAGCCTAGGTGTCCTAGGCTTGAGCTCGACTCTAGCTCGAACCAGAAAGGGTTTGAGCCTAGGGATGGGCTCAAACTCGAGATTGAGCAGAGCTTGATACAACTCGAGCTCGGCTCGGTTGAGCTCATTGCACTACAGGAAACGCGTGATTTCTCGATGGCTGATACTGTCGAGAAAAGTAGCTGAATCGTCGATATTCACATTTCTCGACGGCCGACCATCGAGAAATGGCTGTCAGGCCAGCTTGGTCGAGAGAGATGCATTGTATCGACGGCTCAGCCGTCGAGAGAAGTTTTCTCGACGGCTGGGCAACGTGCCGTTGAGTGTGTAGGATGGAGGGCCGTTTGGCTAGTTCATGGCTCCGACTCCACCTTTCTCGACGGCTACGTGGCCGTCAACAGAGGTGACGTCCAGATATGGGTGACGTGGCCGTCTTGTCATATGTCGACGGCTACTAGACCATCGAGAGAGGGCCTCTAGGCCACGTGGCCCTCTTGATATCTATCGACGGCTATAGGTAGCCGTCGAGAGTGCTTGTGTCCTGAGGGATTCCTGGAACCCCTCTTTCTCATTTTCCTAGGTGTAAGCCGTCGAGAGTACTTGACTTCCAACAAAAAAAATAGCCAGGCAACTGACTTTCAAAAAAAATCCAATTTAGCAACTGCTACTGCCCTAGCTGCAGTAGCTGCACCTTTATACCCAAAACACCTCGCCTATATATAATTATCCCCATATCTCACACAAATGCATCCACAATGGCAATTTCAAACTAAAATAATATAATATATACCATTCACAGTTTCAAAACTAAAAACACAATTTGAACTAAAATCATGTAATATATTACACAAGTCTCATATGTCACATCTACGGTACCACTCAAGGATAGGGCAGCGGGTCAGAGTGAAACAAACGTGACACTAGGTCTATCGGCCGGCTCCCAGACTCGTCTTTGTCATCCTGGGCATCATTGCACTGAGCCGGAACTAGAGCCACCGATCCAGAACCAGCAGGCGGAGGAGAGGGGGGACGACCCCTGTACCTGCTCGACGAGGCCTATACATTCGCGACGCATTAGTTAAAGACATATAGATTTGAAAGAAAGAAAATGAGGTGGATATTGTCTTACCTCGCCAAGTCTCGTTGTTGCCTCCAACACTAGGAGCCTAGCATGGAACTCCTCACGCTCCTGCCACCAGTCCTCCTCCATAGACTTGAGGCTCGCTTGGAACGCCTCCATCATCTGCTGGCATTCCCTCCTCTCCAGCTCCCTCTCCTCCTCCCTCTGCCTCCTCTCTTGCTCCCTCTCCCTGAGGATGCGGGCCTCGAACTCGCGCCGACTCTCAGTGGCGCTCTGAGAGGCCCGGACCTCGGGCATGTAGGACTCTGACCTACAATTAAGGATCGTGGTTAGTTCATAAAATCAATGTTTTCAAAAAAATTGACATTGTACATAGTAATTAGCTCACCTGAGGTGGTCCCCTCCAATCGCCAGCCTACCGTGTGCCTTGCCCCCCATGTGCTGGTTGATCACTACTGGGTCGAGGAGGGCGTCCTCCTGGGTCGAGGGGGGTGTCCTCCTGGAAGCTGTCCGGGCCATGCACCTGAGTGTAGGCCTTTCGGTAGTGATCCTGCGTTATTTCGAGTTAGGATAAACAAAACTACAAATCTATAAAAGATAAAAGTATTGTTTAGCACTTACCATCTTCTCTTGCGCGAGGCGGTCCATCTCGGGCTGGGTGTCGGGCCTGGCCTTCGGTGTGTGGGCCCGCTTCCACAGCTCAAACACGTAGGGGCGGGTCCCTGTCTTTAGCTTCTACAAGAAGGGAAAGACAAGATAGCTAGCCAAAAATATTAAAAGTAAAGGACATATCAGAGCTTACCAGCTTCTGGGCCAGCTGGGGAATGGACCACTTCCCCGTACTCTTCTTGTAGTCCTTGGAGGCCTGGTTGTTCTTGGCCTTCGCGGACTTGTCCCAACTCCTGGCTAGCCCACTTGTCGCCAAGAGCCCTCCATGCCTCCGGGTGGTTCGTGGCCCACTCAGGAGGCACCTCGGCGTAGTCGGCTACGTCGAGGTAGATCCCACGGGCTTCGGAGGTGGTAATCCGCTCTTTGTGCTCTCTCCTGAAATGTAGGAATAGTTCAATGTTGTAGAAATAGTAAATACCATTTTACATGGATTATAGGGATGGTTGCTTACCTGTGGTACTCCTCGACCGCCGTGACACGAGTGCAGGACATTAGGTCCTAGACTTTCTGCTTCACGTTCCTATCCAGGACGGGGTCAAAATCTACCTCTGTCAACCCCGCCTGGGGACGGTACCTGAGCTGAGATTTTACAAACCAAGGGGATTAGCGCCATGATCATAAATTCAAAAAGCAAACCATGCTAGATAGACTTACCTAGAACTCTCGAACGCACTGGGCGGTGGCGATCGAGTCCCCTTGAGGGGCAAGCTTGTAGTTGTCCCAGCTATACGCTGGTCTGGTGACGTCGCCCACATTCACCATGCCAGGGTAAAACTGGCGGACAAGCCCCACCAGCATGTAGCCCGGCTGCGTCCTTAGCGAAGCATCCACCATGGACATATTGCTAAAGAGATTGAAGGAAAGTTAGCAGGCTTACATTGGAAAAATTAAAAAATATGAGGTTGAAGCAAAGCAATAGAACATACCTGTCCCCATTGATCTGGATGGGGATCCTCGAGCTAGCGTCCATGGGTGTCTTGGGGACCTTGTTTTGGCCCCCTCTTCTTCCTAAGGGTCGAGACCCACTCGCCTGGTTAGCCCTGGACCCCTGAGTAGGCACTAACTCCTGGCCAGAATCCTCCTGGGTGCTGCCCTATCCAGAACCCTATGACTCCTCCTCCATCTCGTCGATCTCCTCCTCCTAGCAGGGGCCGATGAAGCGGCGTCGAGTCATCCTGCACCTTGATGGAAAGTTAGTAATACATTCAAATAATTCAAGCAGTTATATAAATAAATTTATGGGCAAATGTACCATGCACTAGAAGTAATTTGAATCGACGTCGAGAGGATTGTCAATTGATGGTTCGATGTCATCAGGTTCAGTCTAACCATCGTTTTCCTCTTTGACAACGTTATCCACTATGGCTTGTAGTTCGTCCAGTCCTAGGCCTATGTTGAATACAAATCCAACGTGTTCTTTCATCGGCCAATCGTAGTCGTCGGCCCTCGGTACTACCAATCTTCCAAGACGGGGCAGACGTCAATTTATTTTAATTTCTACAAACTTCTACTAATTACGACTATTTTCTTTTAATTTGTACTAATTACTACTAGTTTCTAGTAATTACTAAAATTTTCTAAAAAATTTCTACTAATTGCTATTAATTTCTACTAATTACTACTAATTCTTACTAATTGAACTAATTACTACTATTTTCTAAAAATTTCTACTAATTACTACTATTTTCTAAAAATTTCTACTAATTACTATTAATTTCTTCTAATTACAACTATTTTATTTTAATTTGTGCTAATTACTATTGTTTTGTACTAACTATTGATAATTTGTACTAATTACTACTATTTTTATTTTAATTTCTACTAATTACAATTATTTTATACTAACTATTGCTAATTTCCCCTAATTACTGCTACTTCATTTTTATTTCTACTAATTACTATTATCTTTTACTAATTATACTCCTAATCCTAAATCTAATCCAAACCCTACATCTCGACGGTGTGCCGTTCGTCGAGACTATGACATAAATTTAAAAAAAATAAGAAAATACCATGAGTCTTTGTTGGTGCTTGCAAGGCAGGCTGGGCGGGCAAAGCCGAGAGGCAGGGCAACGGCGGCGCGGAGGCAGGAGGCGGCAGCCGCAGGCGACATCGGTCGAGTCGAGGCGGCGCCGAGAGGAGGGCCATGAGGCCGAAACCACGGCAAGGGCTATCGAGCGACACCGAGGTCGGGCGGCGCGGAGCAGACCTGACCAGCGACAAAGCGGGCCATCGAGTCGATCTTGGTGAGGGATGGTGGCGGCGGAGTGGGCGGCGATGGGGCGATGGTCGAGGCGGCGGCAATGATCGGATCGGACGGCGCCGGGGTAAGTCTTGGCCGGGCGGCGAGGTGGGCGTTAGCGCCCGGACGGGCCGAGGGGGACGGTGGCAGTGTAGGCGGCGGGGGCGGCGACGGTGGCGAGACAGGCAAGGGTGGGCGATGGTGGCTCGGGCTCCGGAGTTGGGGAAAATGCCCAAGTCCCGAGCTCCCGCGGGTCAAAAGAACTTGTCTCTCTCGACGGCTAGAATTAGGCCGTCGAGAGAGGTCTCTCTAGGGCACGGCCAACGGCCTACCTCTCTTGATGGCCTGACTAAGCCGTAGAGAGAGGCCACTCTAGGGCCACAGCCAATGGTCCACTTCTCTTGACGGCCTGACATAAGCCGTAGAGAGTGGACCTCTAGGGCACAGCCAACGAGCATCCTCTCTCGATGGCCTAGGGCACGGCCAATGGTCCACCTCTCTCGATGGTCTGACATAAGCCGTAGAGAGAGGCCTCTCTAGGACATAGCCAACGGTGCACCTTTATCGACGGCTTGACATAAGCCGTCAAGATAGGCCTCTCTGGGCAATGCCACAATGGGCCTTTCTCGATGGCCACGGCTTATACCGTCGAGAGAAGACATTTATTCTCCTGAGGGCATTTTTTCCCTTGGCCGTCAAGAGACATTTATCTTGACGGCAATCATTGAAAACCGTCGAGAGAGGCATCTTTGTTTCAACGGTTTATTGCTAAACCGTCGAGAAAGATATCTTACTCGACGGCACCCCTTTCTTAGGCAAACAGTGGTCAACCCCGGCTCTTTTAATTTTTGTAAAAAATTGTACTGGTGATATTGACTGTAACATTCGATTATATTGCACCATATGTGACTTAGCATGCTCAAAAAAAAGTTTTAGAAAATGTTGATATTCTGACCTACGGGTTCCTATGTAATCGTCCTAATCGAGTTACAGATACGCTTTACTGTATAGAGATGTTCGAAGATAATGATTGCTAGTTATGTCGGTTCTATCCTACCGCTACACTATACATGGGATCAAAATCTACGCGGTGATGTATTTGATACTTTTATTTTTCTTTAAATTTTCCATAATCTAAACATTTATTATTAATATAAAACGATGTCCATCATTAGATAATATATTTAAATTAGTTTTTAGTACTCACAGGTTGGGAAAATTGAGAAATTGATTGCAAACTGTAAGAACTAATTTCATAAACATTGCAATGACAAATTTCATGATTGTAATTCATATTACCATATGTATGCATTTGGCAAAATTTAGAAAAATAGAAAAAACTAGAGGTACTCGACGGCTTGTGTCTGGTCGTCGAGATAATTAAAGGTACTCGACGGCTTATGCCTGGCCGTCAAGAGAGATCCCTAGCGCGCCATTGACCCGGCCCAAATTTCGTTTTCGCGCTCAAATATTCTCGACGGCTAAAGGTAAGTCATCGAAAGAGGTTGACGCCATCTTCGTACGGCTTAATTTCAAGCCGTCGATAGAGATACGTGTACTCGATGGGTTCTTTGTGGCCGTCGGGAGAGTCAAATGTACTTGGCAGCCATTTTGTGGCCGTCGAGAGAGGTTGGCGTGGTCGGTTTTCCGCACGATTCCTGTAGTGTTAGTTGTGGCTAACAGGGAGAACGAGGAGGCCACTTATCGGGGAGACGCTCGGAGGCCATGACCTTGGAGATGCTTGATGATGTGGGCTGGTGTTAAGGACGAGGAGGCCAGAGAGGTGCTCAGGGACGGTGCCGTCGTGGAGGAGGTGGTCGAGGAGGCGCTTGGGACTCCTCCGGTAGGTAGATGGCGAGGACGAGGACATGGCCTGCGCAATCTCATGGTGGTAACGGTGACACGACCACACGAGAAATCACCGCATGACAGGAGGGAAGGAGAAAAGAGGGCCGACACAAGGAGGGAGGAAGGTAAGCAGTGAGGTGTGGTGGCACTCGGGAGGGTCCAGGAAAGAGGTGGCAGCCGTCAGGTCACTTGTGGGATTTGGGTATTGTAGGCCTATGGAGAATATAGGGTTGTGCCTGTGCTGGACATCGGGAGCACATGATGTTAACTGTGGTTGGTAAGGGGTGCGCGCTTGATGGTGGCCAAAAGGCCCAGCAAGGAGGACAGATGGGCTGGGCGGTGGCTAAACGTGGTGAGCTCCATGGGCTTGTCGAGCAGCTCGAGCTCGACTCGAGCTCAGCTCGAACCGTACTTTAGCTCAGGCTTGGGCTCAAGTTTGGCTCTTTTTCCTTCAAGCTTGATCTCATCTTGTTCTGAACTCGATTCGATCCCGAGTAGCTCGTCGAGCTCAATCTTTTGATCCAGCCCTATTGTTAATAATCAATGTCATGGGGTAGTTTGCTAGAGGGCTGGGCACGTGGGTCGACCCAGCATGGCATGAACAATGAACAATGTGGCTTCCACATGTACCAGTAACTCCATATATATGCATATACATGTGGAAAATTAATCCTCAATTGATATATGTGGAGTCTTTTTCTCAGCACAGCTATATGAGCCAACGTTCCAACCCTACGTGGAGTTCTCTCCAGGGCTCAGTCCACTGCCATCTTCTTCCTGGTTAATTTGTCCCTCTATGGACGCCAAGAGCTGACCACGTCCGCGTGTGTCGCTGACTGTATGCTTCCTTGCTTCAACTACTGAGTGGTTCTCCTAGGCCACACCGAGCCCGAATAAACTCCGGCATCCTTGCTACTACGTTTTTTTTAGTAAACAAAAATTTCATTATATTATAGACCAAAGGCTTACAACCAAATAGAAAACCATTACAATACAACTCCGCAATATATCATGCATCTCTCGCCTCTGTCAAGAACTTGTTGCATGCGTGGTACAGTGTTTGCACTGGAAAACATGTACATACTAGGAATTTTATGCACTCCATGAGGAGCATGCTTTTTCCTTTCCAAAGATAATGCACGAATACTCAAAACCAGCTTCTCCACCATTCTTCTCAGATCTGCTATCATCAACCATGCCTAGCCACATTGCAGTTCATGAGCGGCCCTTCGAAGACCACTACGATGACCATCAGCTCCAGGATCGCTGACCCAAAGGCGGAATCGGCTCCAGATCGGAACAAAACTCCCACCACAGAGGGAGAAGAACCCACTAGGCCATGAACAGATCGGGGGCTAAAGTTACCAACCCTATCCAAGGCTCCATTAAGGAGGACGCCGAGGCCAAGCACTACGCCGGAAAATCTTAGAATAGAGCTTATTACCATACCTCGTTGTGCCACCATTGACGCCACCACTGGCGATGAAATGACTAGCAAACCCTAACTCTAGAAAACTATATCTAAACACTAAACAACAAGAGCAAGACGACAAGAAGGATCCTCCTCACCCTCCCACCTCCGCCAAGGATAACGGAGTTGAGAGGGCAAAGGGGGTTGGGAGGATTTGTCCGGACTAGCGAGGAGCGGTGGGGCTATGGAGAGGGGTGGTGGCCTATGTTGGAAAATAATCTTGATTAGTTATAAGAGAAGCGAAGCTAGGCAGTAATTTGCATGCATGTGCGTATTAGAGATAGGTTAGTCAGGTTGTTAGTTTTGAATCTTTATCTCTTTGTAATCATTATCTTGTTAGCCTATATAATAAGAAGAAAAAGTTAAAATGGTACAAGCATTGCAACATAAAAAATAAATCTATACTTTGTTTTCGCATGAGCTAACAGCCTAGTCGTGTTTGCCCTTCCTTTGTACCACGTTGACCATGAAAATTACTAGGCCAAACTACTCCATTTCCGTGAATTTTCATCCATCCGCAACCGCCCGACTCCCCGACCGGCGCCTCAGCCCCTTCCCTGTCTCACTCGTCGGCACTACCCCTGGCTCCACTGCATCCCCGATCGAAGCGCTATGCCTCGCCGGCTCCCCTAATGCATCCTCGTCCCTAGCGTGCCACTGCCACTGCCGCCGCCGCCCCTTTCCTCGCTGGCGACGGTCCATTTTCGCATTCCTAATCATCAGGCTGAAACTGAAGCCTTCCGTGCCATGCCATGGGCACGTGGGTCGACCCGGCACGGCATGAATAGTGAACTGTGCAGCATAATCAGGCTGTGTATACGTGTTTGCCTGAACTGTGCAGCACAATCAGGTTGTGGATGTTAGAGTAGTATTGTATAGGGTGTTATTTGCATTTTTTTCTTTCCCTGTACTTGTGTATATCTAGCCCATTTTGGGTCCATTGAATATGAGCTGCATCTCTAACATGAAATCAAGCTAGTGTTACATCCTCTCCTAGCAGCCGCCTGCAGCTTCTGCTGGCTCGTCGCCGGCGAGTGGCGGCATCGTTGCCGGTGACCTTCACCGATGGCGCCATCTCTCCCTCTCTGCTTTCCCCGCTACTCCCTCGTTCCCCAACTCACCACCGCCCCGGTTTCGCCACCGCCTCGGTCGCCGCCGCCTCAGATCCGCCACCGCCTCTTCGATTTCGGCCGAATCTAGGCGGACTCGCCTCAGCCCGCCTCCGTCGTGCCCCTCTCCAAGCCGGGCCGGCACCGCCCGGTCCCTTCCCGACCCAGGCCGGCGTTGCCTGGCCCGATCCGCCGCCGTCTGCCTCCTCCCGATCCAGCCCCGGCTAGTTCTGGTGCCGCTAGTCTTCTCCCAGCCTCAGCCGCCCTCCTAAGCCTCGGCCAGCGCCGCCCTGGTCTGATCCGGCGTCGCTGGAATCCGACCCGACCCGGTCCTCCGCCGCCAGCCTTATCCCAGCCCTCCCCAAGCCTCGATCGGCGCCGCCTCGGCCAGATCCGATGCCGGCCGCCCCTCCCGGACAGCACTGGTCCACTCCAGGCCATCTACGGCGCTGCCTGGTCTGCTAGGGCCTCGGCCGTTCCATGATGGCAGCTCTCCATCGCTCGACTGGTCCAATGGAGCGGCGGCGGCCCCAGCGCGGCGGCCTGGCGCGAGCATGTCTAGCCGAGGGGCGCGCGGCGCTGAACGGCCAGCGGCGGCGGCGCAGCAGAGGCGTGGGCACGACGCGGCGGCTGGTGTGCTGGCTCGGCGTGGCGTAAGCGACAAGAGGGCCCGTATGGCGGTGACAAAAGCGGGGAGAGCGGCGGCACGCACGGAAGCGGCGATGGCGGCGCTCCGCGAGGTCGGCGGCGGAGTGGCGGCGATGGGAGACAGCGGACAGATGGTCCGCCGGTGGGTCGGCGAGAGGAGACGGCGGCGAAGCGACACACGCGGCGGCGGCAATGCGGCCAATGGCCTTGGCGACCGGCGGCGGGGAGGGCGGTGGCGCGAGGGAGCGCCGCGGCGGCACGGGGAAGGTGTGGGTGGCGGCGGCGGGGCACGGCATCGCCCGGTAGGGCCTGGCGGCGGGGCCAGCCGAGGAGAGAGAGGAGGCGCACGGTGGTGTCCGTCTCCGGCGAAGCCCCAGCCAAATTGGCCATGGGGATAAGTTCTAGGACACCTGGGATGAAGAAGAAGACATGGGGATGGTAGGGGAGGCGATAGAGAAGAGTCTCACCACTCGAAACCGAAGTTTTCGATGAACAGGCGCTACTGCAAATTCCGGCGGTGTCTTTGGCAATCGAATTCGTCGCGCTCGGTCAACGATTCTACGAGCGCTTTGTTGGGATGGATTCGCGGTGAAGATAACCAGGACGTCCTCGGAAGGTTTGATGAAATTTGCATCGAGGCAGAGCTGAGGCGAGGAAGAATACGGGTGGCCAAGAATTGGGTGGCCGAGCTTCGACGCTAGATTGCCGGAGCTACAGACCTTGGATCACTGAGTTCCTAGGTTGCAGCAGAAGAAAAACGAAAGGAGGAATAATTAGCTCGCGAGAGGTGTTTATATAGGAGATAGAGAAGAAGATTAGGAAAGAAGGGAATTGATTTGGGCAGTAGAGGATTTCCTTGATCCTGGAAATCATCCTCATTAAAGATATGATGAATTAGGGGGGTTTCAAAGAGAGAGAGAGAGAGGGGGGGGGGGAAGTTTCTCACTTAAGAACAAAGGGGAGGAGGGTCCCACTAGTAAGAGAGATAAGAGAGAAAAAGAATAGCTTTTGGCCAAAAATACCAAAATAATATATTAGGGAAATAATTTGATTTTCTTCTCGTTGCATTAGATAAATAATATAACTATAGTTTTTACAACAAAACTGGATAATTGAACTATTTATTTCAAAATCAAAATGTTACTTAATTATTAAGTAACATACTCATTTCGAAAATCATTTTCTTAAATAATACATTATGGAAATAAATAAATTTTCCCTTTGTAATATAATCAAAATAAAATATTTGCTTTATAAAAATAATTGAACACGATTCTGAATTTCAAATATGATTAATAAAATAAATTATTTTTTTCAAAAGAATATTATCCACAAATATTTTGTTTTGCTTTAATAAAGATTTCAAATAGAAAACTCAATTTAGAAGTCAAATTATGAAATATTTACAAGGAACATTCTCATTTTCAAATATTTTTATATTTTCAAAATTTTCATGCCATGCAATGCATATGATTTTGGTTTTTGAAAATGAGGATGTTACAAATCTACCGCTCTTAAACAGAATCTTGACTCCGAGATTTGGAAGAGCTTGAAGAAGGAAGGAATAGAAGGATGAAAGTTTTGTCGTTTATTTTCTCGAATAATTGGTCATCTTGATCCATAATGATTCACCAAATTTGCCGTTGGGGAAGAGACTCTTGATCTCTTGGTGTTATTCGACGCTCCTCGGATTTTCTCTCTTTGACAATCTTCTTGATCCCAGACTGTTAGAATAGTAGATAAGTGGGAATAGCATTGAAACATTGGTAGAAGAGAGCAATGAGTGAAAAGATCAGAGTAGAATAAGAGAGAAAACTTCATCTCCGCCACTTGTAGATTAGTGCACTGCTTCTTTCTTGTGATTGCATTTCTTCCAGCTATCAAGAAGGTGTAAATCTCACAGTCTGATTTCTTTGAAGCCTTGAAAACTCTTTGGATGGATAAATGATATAGTATTCAAAAACTCACAGTATCTTTTCTGATGCCGATGTTTTAACCTTATCAAATCCAATTTCTATTGCATTTTACTCCCCTATAGTTTCCAATCCACCGAGTAATACGATATTCACAAAACTCTATGCATCACTTGAAATCCATATTTATATTATCCCTCTAATTACCCATTATTCATCATGATCTCAAATCATATCCACTCAAAATTTATTACTATTAATTGATATACCACCGAAATATAAAGCTTGACAATCAATATCATTTATCCACATATAAGCTCTTTGAACGTTAAAATTTTGTCATCCAAATTTTACTTCTCCACTTATTTCCATGTATCTAATCAAATCTCTATCTATATCCTCTAGGGCAATTGACTTCTTTCAGTAAAATATCTGTAATCAATAATCAAGTGACCTGACTGTAATCCAACAATTTGACTACCCCCCTTAAACAAATTGTCCACCAACATAAGAATAATTCTCAAGCAATAATTTTACATATCATTCTACCAGGTTTGCTTCAATCATATATCCAAAGTGATAACTCGTATACCATCATTGATTCCACTAATACAATTCATATTTTGAAACCACTTCTAAATATTTCTACATTATCATTCCATAGTAGTGATCATAACATTCTATACTTTTATCCACCAAACTATGGTTAATAACTCCAACATTTCAACTAAATGTGGTCTCTTTCTCCAATCCATTAACCATTAAATCCCATTGTAAAATCCACTATCACAGTCCTCTCATAATCCAATGACTTTTGTCAAATTTTCAACGGGTCAAATCACTCCAAGTATTAGAAAAACCAACTCCTTCAAACATTTATAAATCCACCAAATAGAATCCACTTTAATTTGATCATTTACAATTTATTTCAAATCACCAACTTATCAAACCCTTAATCATTAAATTAAATCCTCCAACATTGGGTTGATACACTTCCTATATGATCCACCAATTCACTTTTCATAAATAAGCAATGTCTAATATAGATTCAATCCAGATCCAACAAATTTTCTCCAAAATTTTTCATGCACACTCATTAATTCTAGATATCCATCAATTCAATTTGATCATATCCTTTGACTACAATCCAATTATTCCACCAAGTTTAAGATACAAAACAATCAAGGATCTCTTCAACCTCCTTATATTTGTGCACCACCAAATTGATTACTATGGATCATCAAGCACTTTCAATATAGTATTACTGAAAATTAATCCTTAGAATCCATTGATGACATCATTCACTTATACCAATATGAATTCCTCTTTTACTACACACATCCACCCACCATATCATCCATTATCGGGCTTCTTCCTTTTGGCTGAAACATCCAATACTCTTGATAGGAGTCTTAGCAAAGAAGTAAGAGGGAATAAGCATGGCATAAGATTGAAGAGATGGGAGGAGACTAATCTATCTACCCAAATCACAACAATGCAACAACAACTTTTATGCGACTACGAGGTGTACCTAGAGGCGACCAGGCAGCGCATTGATGTCTAACTGTAAACAGCAAGTGAACAAATGAAGATAAGGCAGGAAGGTTTTATACCACATAGAATCTGAGGAATGAATAATGCTTAATTTTGAAGTAAAGGAAAATCGAAATGATCATTTTGAATAGGTTGAGTAACTGATTGTTTTTTCAAAACTTTTGTTTGTAATCAAATGGGTTTTGAAGAAAACCATTTTTTTTCTAAGAGATTTCTTCAAAACAAATAATTGCTAAAGGAGTAGGAAATGCGGATGAAAAGTTAACCTTGCCAAAACATTTGTATTTTTAAGCTTAAAACAAAGAGTTCTAAAAAATTTAGGGAGTATGGTTGAAAAGATATCCTTTTTAGAACACTTTCCGTTTTAGACCAATGGAAAATCACAATTTGAATTAGATGGTTTTATGAAAAGGATGCTTTTACAATAGGCTTATGAATTCAATACACTCCCCATTTTGAATGAAATACTCCTTTGTATAAACTTTTAAAATCATTCTTGTAGTTGAGGGTTTTAAATTATTTGAAGAAAAATTCGAAAAGATAGCCTTCAGAAATCAAATCAAAGTAAAACGAAATATCCAACCAGTTTTATATTAGGGAAAAATGAACTTCTTGCAAAAATATTTTCTTTACACCAGTTTTTTTTACAACTTAGTTTTCAAAGGAATTTCTAAAACAATTGAAGAAAAATTGTAAAACAAAGTGTTTTCTTCTGCAATTGCAAATGTATTTTTTAAAAAAACCACATTCTCAAAACCAGCTAAAATAAAATTTTGATTTTGAGAATGTTACGTATTTTGTTCAAAACACCTTTATGAAAAGTATTTGATTGCACAAAAACTTTAAAACTCTGATTTTTTTATTTTTGGAAATATTTAACACATTTGAACGATTTTAACCTTTGGAAACAAACCTTTTTGAAACGAAAGCTTTTGAAAGAGGGAGTAGGTCTGAATAATGCTTTTCGAAAAAAATATTTTCTTTTGGATAGATAACCTTTGGTAAACATCTTGGTTGAAGGTTTGTGCAAATCAGAATTAAATGTTGCGAAGGCAACCCTCTTGTTTGAAAAGCATTTATGAAAGTTTTTTTTATTTTGTAAAAATGTAACATTTAGCAAGGGATTAAAGAGGATGCAAAACTTTTACAAAAATGAAACGTTTCGGACTAAGTGATTTTAAGACAACATTCAGAGATAAAGAATTGAACCATTTTTAGACTTTAGTTTTTTGTAAAAAATTGTGTAGGGATTTTGTTTAACACAAAAATAAGATATGAAAAAATTTTCTTTTTGTAACACTACTCTCTTTTAGGGCAGATGTAAATATTCTTTGCAAAAATAGGGAAATCAAGATTGTTAGGAAAAAAAGAAAAAAATGTTATTTCAAAACAAACTTTGAAGACACGTTTCTTTTGAGAAGAAGATTCAGTAAAGTGTACTTTGCTTCTCTCCCTTTTTTTTAACGAAATCTTTTGGCAAATTTTAAGAAAGACCATCTCATAAAAGAATTTTTGAAAATCATGGAAACATATTTTGTAAGATTTTTCTCTTTGAAATTGTAGGCCCCGGTCACCGGGAACCTCGGTGCACCTGTGCTAGCCCAGGATCTTGTCTTGCTAGCACGGCACCTTTTACAAAATGCCGGAATCATCTAATACCTGCGATAAAAATTATCAATATTATAGAGTTTAACTACAACATGGCTCGTTTTTCAGGCCGAAAAGGCCAAATCTACAAAACAAAATGAACTCTTACCAGAGTATAGCAAAGCGAAAACAGAAAGAAGAGTAGGGTCTCAAGGCTGTGCCCAACCCAATCAGGCAAGCGACTGGAGTCCCACCTAACCCTCGGCCTTTACGTCATTCTTCCGGCTCTTCTTCTCCTTGTTGATGTCGTCCAGGCCAAGTCCCTCCTCGACGCCACCTAAAAAGGTGAGTAGGTGCGAGTGTGAGCGCGCAATCAAACCGCGCTCGCGAACCGATACCTCATCTATTGCTAAACAATGATGCAAGATTTTATGGTGGAGGTTGGGTTCACAAGTTTGCTTAAATCAAATATATTTATTTTTAAGTTAAGAACTCAAGACTTAGCCTTTTCATAAACCAAAGACGCACTGGGCTATATATGCCGATTCTTTATAACACAGGGGTTTCATAGTGGCGACACCATAACCTTAGCCAAGGAATACGTGTCCCACGTGGCAGATCCATACCATAGCCATGGTCATGGTCTCCACAAATGGCAGACTAGCTCCCATCGCCATGGCGACCTATCTCCAACAATATGGCGAACCCGTGCACAACTGGCGCACATTTCCCATCTTCTGGCGAACCCGTGCCCATACTACAACTGGCGCATGTTTCCCAGGCTCTGGCGAACCCGTACCCATACTACAACTAGCGCATGTTCCCCAGGTAAGTGGCGGTAGACTCACCCTTTTAGCCAAGAGGCGTGATCCCCTTGAGCTCAACAAAGGCCAGGATCCACAGATCCTAATCAACAGAATTCTCAGATTTAATGACTTTATTCACACTCAGGTTTTGCAGGTACCCAAGTGTACGGACTATTTCTTTAGCATGTCGAGTGCGAGGAATACTCGGGAACGGGGCACAACACATTTCCATAATTATGTACTCGAGATATTCTCAATGATTAGACTGTCCAACAAGGGAGCCATTCAGATGCTACAATTTTGTAGTCTTGTTCAAAGGAATTATGACTCCGTCGTGATACACATCATGGAGATAATGGGACCGTACCATAGAGGTACCTGCTCCACATACGGTGTTTGTCGGGGTCAAGTAGTACCGTTGATAGCGTGCTATGCCATTGCACTAGCACCGTTGATAGCGGGCTATACCGTTGCTTTCGCACCGTTGATAGCGGGCTATGTTGTTACATAAACTGACCCGCGCGTCATCCTAGAACCGTATCGTTGACAGCTAAGAATTAACCCACGGACTCTAGACTTAAGCGGGTCTAAGCCATATCAAAGACTTACTAGTCAAAGAATTTAATCTCTAAACCTTAGGTTATCAATGAACAGGATAGGAAAATGTCAAGGAGAGGATTGTGTTCATTAACACTGCTCTATTAGCTTTTAATACAAACATATAATACTTGAGAACCTAACATTTGCATGCAATCTATCAATTGAAATCAACATATTTCAGGCAATATTAGGTAAAGGGGAATGGTCAAGAGATTTTGGCTCGCCTGCACCGAACGTGTCGAGGTCTTGCGCCTGGTCTTCCAGCTTTTCTTCCAAGCTGTCCGATTCTATCGCATAAAAGCAAATAGCATCGATAAAGACACAAAAGATGAAATATGCATAATGCATATGGTTGAGGGTGACATGCACTATTCCTCGGGGATATAGTGTGATCTTCTTTTAGTTGCGTTTCTAGCTTAAGGTGGAATTCTTGTATTTTTAATATTGTATTTTTCTACTATACATCATGGTTTAATATTTTTACTAGGTTCTATACAACATTTCATATTTATATAAAAAGTTTCATAATTTTTAGATATCATTTACTATTTTAATTAAATTCTAGAAGGGATCTTTTCCACATGAAATAACGATTTCGGGGTTTTACCTAAATCCATTCTCTTGGGCTGCCTTTGGGTCGAATCGCCCTGCCGTGGCATCTGCGGGCCATTTTCAGGCGTCGCCGATGTCTTCCCGTGCTTTCCGGCCGAGCTGATGCACCCTACATCGGCCGCGTCGCCTGCCTCGCCACAGCTTCACCAAGCTGTCACCTCCAGGCCGCTGTTCACCACATGGCTTCTCGGCTAGTCGTCGCGCAACAGGGAGCCACGGCCCTAACCGCCCCTCAGCCAGCTAGTACCTCCTCGGTGCACAGCGACGTTGGCCGCCGCTCGGGACCCCTTCTTTTTTCGGTCGAGCTGAGCCGCCTTGTCGCGTGCTGTCGCCTTATTATAGCCTACTCTGCCGTGGACCGCCCTAGTCCTTCTTCACTCCTCTCATAAAAGCCGCGTGCGCGCTGCCGCCGCTTTGCTCGACGCCTGCTGTGCGTGCCGCAGCGTCACCTCGCCGCGCGCGACGACGCGTTAGCACACACGCCACCGTGCTCACCGAGCTGCCGCCGCGCCCGCGCCAGCCGCCGAGCCGCCGTCTAGCACGCTTCGCCGTGTGGGCGCCGCCGCCGCTTGTCGCCAAGGCCACCGCCCGCCCGCCATTGCGCTTCGCTGGCTCGTCTAGCTAGCTCGCCGCCGATGCCGCGCCATCCCGCTTATCGCCGACGCGACGCCGCAGCAAAGACTAGCTACTGTCGCCAAGCTCTTTTGCTGCGAAGCGGGGGGCTCATGCGAACGTCGCGTTCGCTTCATGCGCCGCCAGCCAGGCACGACGCCGCCGACTTCAAGACACGCCAAAAAGCCGTTGTTGGCCCTTTCGTCCGCCGCCGAAGCATACCCGCCGCCTTCCCTCCCTCTTTCTCTCTTCCTCCCCCTTTCTCTCTCTCTCTCTTCTTATCTCCCTCTCTACCCGTGCTTCTCTGTTTCTGCTTGTGCTGAGTGTTGGCTCTAGAAGCCACACGAAGAAGCAGATAAGAATGGGAAAAGGGAGAAGATATTTAGGTAATTTTGCATTTTAGTCCCCTAGGTTTCTTGTAATTTCATGATGCTGTTATGGGTCTTCAGAAAATATGATAAAAATATATTTGAACTCATAAAATAATGAAGGTTCCATTTTTATAATTAGTTTTGAGATTTCATGAGTATTTAGTTTCTAATATTTCTAAATCATTTTATTATGTTTTCATTAGTCGCGAATAGTTTTAATTATCAGAAAATTATATCGTGGGCAGGTTACTTAGCTACGAAGTAACCTAGCCGGTTTGGATTTTCTTTGCCATAAAGCAAATTAGGATTAAGATAAGGGCTAGAGTGATATTTTTGGGACTTTTTACATTTTAGCCCCTAAAGCTTTATGCAAATTTATAAAGTTATTTAGAGGTCTTTGAATATTCAGGAGAATGTAATAAAAATTATATTTGGGTTGTTAAAATAATAGTATTTCGTTTATTTGATTTATTTTGATGTCTTATAAATATCTATTTTATGCAAACATTAAATATCATTTAATGCTCCTTATAATTATCGTAACATACGATTTAATTACAAATAGGTCCATTGTTACAATTTAGTTAATATATGGACATGATTTTACTTTATGTTAATACATAATTTCTTTGAATTATTCAAATTTTATTTCAATTAGAGTTTTGACTGGTGGTTTATTATTATTTTTATCGCAAGCAAAAATGGGGTGTTACAGAAATATAATTCTTTAAATATTTGGTGATGACAAAAGCCCTAGTTAGCAAAATAATTTTATAATAAATTTCTCTTTTTTCACAAACGATGTATAAAGATTGTTTTATACTTTGGAAGCAAGGTTTAGTTGTAAGAACCTTTTATGTAAATCAAGAAAAGTTTTCCCCTGAAATACACCGAAAAATTTTCTTGAAAGATTCTTGTTAAATAGTTATTTGAAAACAATTTAGTTTTGAAAGTTTTTCTTTGAAACGAAACTTTTCTCAAAAACTACACAAACCCATAGAAACCACAACTCAAACATCTTAAGAAGCAATAAAAAAAATAATGGTTCGAAAACATAAAAGCGATAGTTGCATGTTTAGACCGATGCAAACCATCTCAAACTCAAATAAGAAGATCGCATAACGCCTAATACGGTTATATATATAGTGTTCCTACGGACTTAAGCAACTTTCTTGCTTTTCAATAAGTCTTCTCGCTCTTTGATGCTTCTCTACCTTTTAAAGTTGCCTTGCTCGTCGGTGCTCTCCTTTAACTTGCTATAGTCGTCCACGACTTGTAGCTTCAAAATCTCCAAAGAGAGGGAGGGTGTTGGCTAAATTTTTGAATCAGAGAAGAATTTTAAACAATGTCTTGTTGAAGAAACAAAAGGGACAACACAAAATGCGAGAGCAAGATGCAAGAACAAGATGCGAGAACAAGATCCGAGGGGAGAAGATAAGACAAAAGATGAGAATATCAGGTAAGAGGGGAGAAAAGAGAAGAGATTGCGACATTTTCAAAGTAGATTTGCATAATAAAAAAAGATCCTTAAGGCTATATCAGTCTACCTAGGTTGTGTCCTACAGCCTAGGCTTTGATACCAACTCTGTAGGGACCCGCAAAACAGCATCAAGTCCCTTCTATGCTTTACCTATACTAGTCCCTGGATTAAGTAGATAGTACACATAGATTCCAGATCTTTGGATCATTGCCATTACAATTCGAACAAATATTACATCAGAGTGCGTTACAAGACACTAAATCCGAGTACAAAAATCAGGCACGTAGGCCTTACACAGCGGAAGTCTAAGGTAGCGTTTTTTTCAGCGTTTGCATTTACGTTTGCTTATAAGCTAAAAATTTATTATTTTTGTACAAGTCAAACGCTTTGACGTTTGGTACCCAATTTTTGTATGTCTTACTATTTCTTCTCAAAACTCTCAAAACCATTTTTTCTATAATTTTTTGATCCCTCGGATGTCCTTGCCGAGGAGCTACAAATTTTCAGCTTAAACGCAACCACAACCGCAACCGCCGAAAGAAACAATACCTAACATGCAGCGGAAATCTTAACAGTCTTTCATAACTCCCAATGGAATAGGCAAAATACAACAATCAATCCTACAGACGAGCTATAGTAGCATCCTAGGCGTCAGAGAAATATTCGTCTTGAACTCCAGAAGTGAAATCTTCATCTTGTTACATCTCCTCCTCGGGATACCATTGTTGATCACAACCTGCTCGTTGGAATGAGCAGTCCCGCATAAAAGGCAAGGGTGAGTATACTTTATACTCAACAAGCAAGGCTGACTAAATGCAACTAAGGCTAACAAAGGAAGGCTAAGGGTTCTTTTGCATAAAGCCAATTTTGCAAGTTTTTCCTAAGATTTTACAAAATGATTTAAAATGTGTTTGAGGCAAACAAATATTTGAATTATTTTCTTTGAAACTCCGGCCTCAACCGGTTTTGCCCAAACCTGGCTACTCATGGCACCCACCGTGCAAACACCCTCATCGCTCACAGCATCTACTTTAAGGAGAAAAACCAAAACACACGACTGCAATCGTAGTTTTCTTTAAAATACCATTTTGAAAACAAAAGATAAGAAGTACCAATGAGGTAGCTCCCCGTCGTCCGTCCTTGACCGTGGACATGGCTATCATGATATGTTTACACTCTGTAGAGATTGCACGCTTTACCCACGAGAGGTGATCTCCCCTAGGAATTACCCAAAGAAAAAGAACACCACAAGGTCTTTGACCAACGTTCCCCTAGCCTAGCACTCCCTCTAAGGATTCCGCCGCAGCGCTAGTTACTCTAGTTGGCTGAAGCCCCCTCTTGAGCCTGCAGAACAACACCAATTGCCTACTCTACCGTCTGGAATGCCAAAACTAGGAGTCCGAAGGGTACTCAACCAGGGCTTGTCCACACAAGCACTCAATGGCCGCACTGTTGTACTTAGCTCGTCTACCTCAAGGAATCGGTCCTTAGGGATCAGGGTGGGTCCCGCACTGGACCCGAATCTCGTGCACGCAGCACCATCCTTGCAACCATCCACCCCAATCAGGTTTTGCAAAACATTTTCCCGATAGCACCCACTATCAACTAGCCCAAATACAACCAAATGACAACACCAATTGTCCTTTTAAAAGATCACAAAGTAAAATGGTGATTAATGTTAACAAGCAATTAGTCAGGTGGTTTACTATGAGCATTACTAAGCAGATGCAAAACCTAATCAAGGGTGTGGTAATATTTTAACAATTTTTAATAATCTATGGCATCAAGTAATATTTTATATGAATTATTTATTGATGGGAATTTAACTAAGCAACTAGGTAATTGATGTTTAACTTTTAACATACGTGCTAATTGTTAAATTCTAGTAAAACATGTTTGCAAAACATGGGTTCAAGGGTTCAGCACTTGCCTTGATCAACGAAGTAAGAAGGGTCCTCCGCTATGTCGGCAACATCACTCTAGTCGCCCGAGTCTAGCGTACAAGAGAATACGACCATAAATACAATTCAAAAAATTTAATATGTGCAAATGCATATGAAATATCATAGAACAGTAGTTTTTTATTTTATAAACATTTTAAAATTTATTTCATAATTTTTGGAGTTGTATAATTAAAGATATGAAAATAACAAGTATCATTGTTTAATAAATTAGAAAATTAAATTCGGCCTAGGCCGATGGATATGGCCCATGGAGAAACAGCCCGATCCCATGCAAAGGCTGCTGGGCAAGGCCCATGGTCAAGATCGCTCGGCTTCTTGGGAGGCGGCCACGGCCAAAGCCAGTGGTGGTGGCCCAAGCGCGGTGGCTTGGCCCGAGCACGGCGGAAACGACCCAGTGGGGCAGAGGCGGCCCAACCGGAGGCGTGGGCATGTCACGGCCCAGCAGAGTGGTGGTGGCCCAAACGTGGTGGCTTGGCCCGAGCACGGCGGAAACGACCCAGTGGGGCAGAGGCGGCCCAGCCGGAGGCGTGGGCGCGGTGCGCGGTGGCCTGGCTCAACGTGGCGCAGCTGACAAGGGAGGCCTGCATGGCGGTGACAGAGAGTAGGGGAGCGGGCGGCGGCACGCACGGGAAGCGGCGGCGTCGGTGCTCCTGGCGAGTTCGGCGGAGAAAGGAGAGGGAGACAGGGCGGTCCCCCTGTAGGGTCGGCCAGAGAGGGGAGACCGGCGGCGGCGGCGTGACACACGCGACGGCGGCGGCGAGGCAAGAATATGGCAAGACAACCGGCGGTGGTGGAGGCCGGCGGCATGGCGGAGCGCCACGGCGGCACAGGAAGGTGTGGTTGGCAGCGGCGGGGCACGGCGTCGGCCGATAGGGCTGGGGCAAGGGCCACCGAGGAGAGAGGAGAAGGCGACAGTTGCGGCGGTCTCCATGTGGCCCCGTCCAAATTAGCCATGGGGATAAGTTCTTGGACACCTAGGGATGAAGAAGACATATGGATGGTAGGGATGCGATGGAGAAGAGTCTCACCACTCGAAACCGAAGTTTTCGATGAACAGGCGCTGCTGCAGATTCCGGCGATGTCTTCGGCGATCGAATTCGTCGCCCTCGGTCCACAATTCTACGAGCGCTTTGTTGGGATGGATTCGCAATGAAGATAGCCAGGACGTCCTCGGACGGTTTGATGAAATTCGCATCGAGGCAGAGCTGAGGCGAGGAAGAATACGGGCTGCCAAGAATTGGGTGGCCGAGCTTCGGCGTTAGATTGCTGGTGAGTTCCTAGGTCGCAGCAGAAGAAAAACGAAAGGAGGAGGAATTAGCTCGCGAGAGGTGTTTATATAGGAGATATAGAAGAAGATTAGGAAAGAAGGGAATTGATTTGGGCAGTAAAGGATTTCCTTGATCCTGGAAATCATCCTCATTAAGGATATGAGGAATTAGGGAGGTTTCCAAAAGAGAGAGAAGGAAGTTTCCTACGCAGGAACAAAGGGAGGAGGGTCCCAGTAGTAAGAGAGATAAGAGAGAAAAAGAATAGCTTTAGGCCAAAAATACCAAAATAATATATTAGGGAAATAATTTGATTTTTTTTCTCGTTGCATTAGATAAATAATATGACTATAGTTTTTACAACAAAACTGGATAATTAAACACTTTATTTCAAAATCAAAATGTTACTTAAATATTAAGTAACATACTCATTTCGAAAATCATTTTCTTAAATAATACATTAAGGAAATAAATAAATTTTCTCCTTTGTAATATAACCAAAATAAAATATTTGCTTTATAAAAATAATTGAACAGATTCTCAATTTCAAACATGATTAATAAAAGAAATCATTTTGTTTTTCAAAAGAATATTATCCACAAATATTTTTTTTGCTTTAATAATGATTTCAAATAGAAAACTCAATTTAGAAATCAAATTATGAAATATTTACAAGGAACATTCTCATTTTCAAATATTTTTATATTTTAAAATTTTCATGCCATGCAATGCATATGATTCCGGTTTTTGAAAATGAGGATGTTACAGCTTCGTGCGCTTGCCTCTGTGACGGCTGAGGTGACTTGGCTACGGTAGCTCCTAGCAGACCTTGGTGTTCCACATTCTGCTCCTTCGACCGTCTACTCCCACAGTCCTGGTGCCATAAGCATTGCTCGTGATCCGGTGAAGCATGAGCTTACCAAACACATCGGCATCGATGCTTTTTATGTTCGGTCTCAGGTGCAGGATCAAGCGACTACTATCAGTTATGTGCCTTCGGATCATCAGATTGCCGACTTCTTCACCAAAGTACAGACCAGAGTGCAGCATGATTGTCATCTCTCCAAACTCAGTGTTGTAGATCCACCATGAGTTTGAGGGGGTGTTAGAGTAGTATTGTATAGGGTGTTATTTGTATTTTTCCCTTTCCTTGTACTTGTTGAAAGGATCAATATGTCGCCTAGAGGGGGGTGAATAGGTAATAAAAATAAAACAGAGTTAAATTTGCGGAAGCAATACCGGATTATCCGGGGTGTTATACCGGATAGTCCAAAACACACCGAACAGTCCGGTATTCTTTACCGGATAGTCCGGTGCCTGCTGAAACAACCTGGAGTGACAGCACAAGAAACTCTTCACAAGCTGAGATATCACCTCACGAGGTAGATTAACTAGCACCGTAAGCTTAGAGGCAGTTATCAAATTCTCAAGACAAAAACTTTTCAAAAGATATCTTAAGATTTAAGAGTTTAGGGTTAGAGAGAGCAAACCGAAGACGAGAAGAAATTTATCCCGAAGTTCAGATCCTTGAAGGGATCCTACGTCTCCGTTGAGGCAGCTTAGTCACACTCAAGCCGGGGTCATTTTCAACCCCCTCCTCACCGGTGTTGCACAAAGCACTCACTGGGTTTACTCCTTGATTCCTTTCCGTGAGAAGGTGGAATCCAACCTACACAAACTCCAAGGGCCCACCACACGAAGATTTGGGATCTCCTCGGTGACCCCTAGCCGTCTAGGAGTCCTCATCCTCCAAGAGTAACAAATCCGGCGAGAAATTAAACTTGAAGGTGGCCCTAGTGCTCAGAAGATGAGACCAACTCAGATCTAACACCAGATCCTAGCTCCTCAACCCTCTAAGCTCAAGAATCACTCAGATCTAGAGAGGGGGGGTGCTTGGAAGCAAGAACAAGTGTGAGAGAGAGTGTGTGTGTATGAGCAGGTGTTCCAACGGGCAAATGAAGCTAGGGAGGTAGTGAATGGGTATATATAGGTCCTCACAACCCGAGCTACGATTTTTAGAATGAAGATACCGGATAGTCCGGTAGGAAAGACCGGATAGTCCGGATAACTTAGAATCTGAGGTTCATTGGTTGAGTAAGTCCGGATAATCCGGTATGGAACACCGGATAGTCCGTTTAATTATTTCTCAACCAGGGAGCTGGAGTGGTTACCAAGATCGGACATTTCGGTTCACACCGGATAGTCCAGTCTAAGCTATCGGATAGTCCGGTTAAATAATTTTTGAGCAGAAGCTTCTAGTGGACAAGAGAATCGAACATTCCGATGGCGACCGGATAATCCAGACTGAACTACCGGATAATCCGGTTAAATAGGAATTGACTCCAGAGAACATGGGTGGTGAAATAGAGCGGATAGTCCGGAGTACACCGGATAGTCCGGACTGATACACCGGATAGTCCGGTGTGTATGATCAGTAAAACACCTGGAAATTTTGTGGGAGGGACCTGGTGTCTATGGGTTAGTGTGAAACTTATCTAATGAGCACTTTAGACACCTAGAGTCAATTTCTTGTCGAATCCCTCTTAATAGTACGGCAAAAATTCCTTACGACTCAAAATCAAAAAATTACATGGTATTATCAACCTTGGGTCATAGAGACGAAATAGGAACTTCTAGAAATCAATGCTCAACATATCTTGTAATCTGCAATTTTCTCTCAGGCATACATTAGATCTTTAATTGATCATCATAAATCACCAAAATAATCTTAGTGGCCTAGATGCACTTACAATCTCTCCCTTTTTGGTGATTGATGACAACACAATTAAAGCTTCAACAAAAATTTACAATATGCATAAAAAGAGCTCCCCCTAAATTCTTGCATAGCATGAATATAGTAAAGACATACATAGCATTCAGTTAAGGCACATAGTTCAAACATAAACAGTAGCATTCAAACATAAATAGTAGCACATAAACAGTGGAACATACACAGAAGCACATAAACAGTGGCACATACGCCATACTCATAGATAAAGCATAAAGCTAGAAATGCGAAGAATTGCTACGGAACTCCCAACTCCTAGAAGCTTTTCTACTCTTCTCCCCCTTTGGCATTAAACACCAAAAAGGAGAAGCTTAGCGGAGGTCTACTCGTCACAGTCGTCATCGCCATCGTCGCCAGAGCCCGAGCCTTCATAATCTTCGGAAGAGCCCTCCTCCTAAGCAGCTGGAGGAGCAAAGAGGGCGTCCTCGGTGGCGTAGTCGCTATCTTCCACCTCAGAGCCGTCGGGAGAGCAAGGAAGGTCAAGTTGGCGCTGAATCATCTTCAGGTGCCGAGTGTTCTTCTTGACACGCCGGGCTTGTTTCGTCCCCATACAAAAGAGAGCGCGAAGCATGTCACCCAATGAGGAAGAACTAGAGGCTATGGCAACTGAAGGAGAAGGAGCTGACTCCACTGCAGGTTTAGCTGGAGCTCACCGAGACTTGGTGGTGATCATTCTTATTTTCAAGCTTTGATGCTTCACCTCCTTGTGAAAGGTCAGTCCAGAGACTGTTTCAATCATCTTCATAATGTAAGGGGCATAAGCACATCCCCTTAGAGGAGTGATAGCAACCAGGCGTATCTCCTGCCAGATGAAATCAAAAACATCGAAAGGTCTTGTGTTCTCTCTTATTCTGTGCAACAGATTCCTTATCAGAGAGAGTACACTACTGGCATCTCTCATCTTGGGAGTCAGAGTCTTCATGAACAGGCGACAGAGATAGTTGTAGAAAGGTAGCATTCCTTCAGTAGACCCTAGCTTGAACTTTGACTCTTCATCATAGAGGAACAGCAGGGCTTCTGGATTCATACTTTGTTCATTTTGGATCTTTTGGGTCCCTTGCCTGTCAGCTGCAATGAAGCCTAAGATCTCAACGAATCTAGTTTTTCTTATTGAATAAGTCTGCCCATTAGTCATCCAGATCATAGTTTGAGCCACATCATTGTCTACATATAAGGTGGCATAGAACTGGGCTATCACCTCCTCACACCAGTCATATTGGAGCCCCATTATATCCTTGATCTTTGTTCTTTCACAGGCAGCTATGACCTCATCAAAGACACTGTCCTTTGCATCCTCCATATAAGTCCAATCTACCCACTGCATTGGTAGAATAGGATGCTTCCTGTCGAAGATGACAGTAGCATAGAAGTCCTCCTGGAATTCATTCCAAAACCTAGGATCAAAGGTACTTTTGTTGTACTTTCTTGGGTCTAGCATCATTTGATCCCTTAATTCAGTTGCTCTTTTCTTGTAATTCCTATGCCTTCTGGCATAGTCCCTCCCTGCCACTGGCAATTTGATCCTCAAAGGTCCAATGACCTGCTTCTGTCTTTGCTCAGAGCCTTGACCACTTGTGAAGACACCTTGACGCTTATGAACTTTAGAGGCAACTCTTTTAATAACTCCCTTTCTTTTTCCTTTAGGGTCCGGAGCGTCAGGGGTAATCTCTTCCACAGGTTCCTCCTCTATCTCATCTGCCCCTTTTTCTTGTACAGACGGATCTGCCCTCTGTTTTGTTCTTCTCTCACGCTGCTGATTGGCACTGCCGGAAGTGAAGTCCATTTCACTGGAGACAATGAAATGAAGTCAAGGAGTTAGATGGATAGCCCATGGATGGACAATCATGACTTAGAAAAGTCGAAGCTACGCTATCCATACCGGATAGTCCGATGTTCAGGTCCGGACTATCCGATCCTCATCAGATAATCCGGTGTGAATTCCGGATTGTCCGATGTGGACATATTTGCTTCGAAGTCTCTAGGTCACGATTTTCCTACGGATCTAGTGGCTATCACAATTCTACTTGAGTACGAAAGTACTCCTAAGGGATTTCTCGAGGCATTTCTCTAGAATTGCAAGTTTTTGAACTAAATTAGGGCAAAGGATGTGGGAAGCCCTAGTTTAAGAAACTTGCAAAGATTCAACAAAACACGTACCTTAAAATCTTGGTGAAGAGGTGGAGAACCACTCCCCCTTGATCCAAGGCCTTCTTGGAGCTTTTCCTAGGTCAGATCTTCCAGAGAAGAGGTGAGAGAGGTGAGGGCGCCCGTGGGAAGAGAAAGAGCTCGGGTGCGGGTGAGAGAGAAAGAAAGGGGGAAAGAGGGAAGTCGTTCGCTATAAGAAGTCATGGATATACCGGACTATCCGGACTCATGCACCGGATTGTCCGATGTGACACCGGACTATCCGGACAAGAGTGCCGGATTATCCGGTTAATTCACAAAAATGGAGAACGACCGGGTGGCTGATTGGATCAGATTATCCAGTAATATCCGGACTATCCGGTACGAAGCATCGGATTATCCGGTCCAGTCAGTAACAAATTGGTTGAGAATATTGATTTTGATCTAGAGAGCAAGTTAGAGCTAGTCGAGTGAAAGAGAGAGAGTGTTGCCTAATGTTGTGACTAGTACACATCAATAATCAAACTATAGTCATAATATAGTGCAAGCTCATTAAATCCAAACCAAACAAGGTCCTTAGAACTATAAAATATATATAGATAGGCTTGGCTAGATTCAAAGCAATTTTTGCATTACATCAAGCAAAGGGGTGCAAAGACTCAAGCCACATTCCTTGAATCAAGAATATTTAGTTCACTTCTAATTTCACAAAAACGCTTTTCGTCTAGTGGTTTGGTAAATATATCGGCTAATTGTTTCTCGGTTCTCACATGGGATATATCGATATCACCCTTGGTGGAATGGTCTCTAAGGAAGTGGTGGCGTATATCGATATGTTTAGTTCTTGAGTGTTGGATGGGGTTGTTGGCAATTTTAATGACGCTCTCATTGTCACACAAAAGTGGGACATGGTTTAGGTTAACCCCATAGTTTCTCAAGGTTTGCCTCATCCAAAGTAATTGAGCGCAACAATGTCCCGCCGCAATATACTCAGCCTCGGCGGTGGATAGGGCTACGAAGTGTTGTTTCTTTGATGCCTAAGAAACTATAAACCTACCTAGAAATTGACAAGTACCGGAGGTACTCTTCCTATCCACCTTACAACCGGCATAATCCGCATCTGAATAGCCGATTAGGTCAAAGTTTGACCCTTTAGGATACCAAAGACCAAAATTTGGAGTGTGAACTAAATATCTCAATATTCTTTTGACCGCCACTAGATGGCCCTCTTTAGGTGCGGCTTGGAATCTTGCACACATGCACACACTAAGCATTATGTCAAGCCTAGATGAACATAGATAAAACAAGGAGCCAATTATGGAACGGTATACCTTTTGGTCGACGTCCTTACCGTTTACATCCAGGTCCAAATGTCCATTTGCTTGCATTGGTGTCTTTATGGGCTTTGCTTGATCCAGGTCGAATTTCTTGATCATGTCCTTCACGTACTTAGCTTGGCTAATGAACGTTCCTTCCTTTAGTTGTTTCACTTGTAAACCAAGGAAGAACTTCAATTCGCCCATCATGGACATCTCAAACCGTTTAGTCATTAATTGACTAAACTCCTCGCAAAACAGCTCATTAGTAGATCCAAAGATAATATCATCTACATATACTTGACATACAAAGATATCTCCATCTATCATTTTAGTGAATAGAGTGGGATCTGATTTACCCATTTCGAAGCCCTTTCTTACCAAGAACTCTTTGAGACACTCATACCACGCACGAGATGCTTGCTTTAGTCCATATAGTGCCTTGTGGAGCTTGTAGACGTGGTTAGGATACTTGGGGTCTTTGAAACCCGGAGGTTGCTCAACATAGACAAGCTTGGAAAGCGGCCCATTGAGAAATGTGCTCTTTACATCCATTTGCTTAACCTTAAAACCATGGTGAGTAGAAAAGACAATTAATATTCTAATGGCATCTACTCTAGCTACTGGAGCATACGTCTCACTGCAATCCAAACCTTCGATTTGGGTGAAGCCTTGGGCAACCAACCATGCTTTGTTCTTGATCACCACACCGTGCTCATCTTGTTTGTTGTGAATGACCCACTTGGTTCCTATCACATTTTGCTTGGGTCATTCTACCAATTCTCATACCTTATTTCTTGTGAAGTTATTGAGCTCCTCTTGCATGGCCACTATCCAATCGGGGTCTTCAAGAGCTTGCTCTACCTTGGTTGGTTCAAGATGAGAGATAAAGGAATAAAATTCACAGAAATTTGAAAGTCGGGATCTAGTAGATACTCCCTTGTTAATGTCACCCAAGATGTTGTCGATGGGGTGATCTCTTTGCACGCTTTGGTGAACTCTTGGGTGTGACATTGGTGGTGGTTGATTATTGCTATCATCTTGATCTTCCTTTTCTTGATCTTCCTCTTGTGTGGATGTGGGCGACTCCGGTTGAGTTGATGATGGCTCATCCTTGTTCATCGTCCCTTCCTGTGGCCAAACATCTCCAATGGCCATCCTCCTTATTGCCTCACAAGGAGGTTCTTCGCTATCTATCACATGTGGATCAACTTGCTCCTTTTGGGAGCCGTTTGTCTCATCAAATGTTACATCACGCGAGATCTCAACGGCACCGGTGGTGTTGTTGAAAACTCGGTATGCATAGGCATTTGATCCGTAACCAAGTAAAAATCCTTCATCTACTTTAGGTGCAAACTTAGAAGATTTAGATTTCTTATTTAAAATAAAGCACTTATTTTCAAAGACCCTAAAGTAAGAAATGTTGGGTTTGTTACCGGTTAGTAGCTCGTAGGAGGGCTTCTTTAGCAACTTGTGAAGGTATAACCGGTTGGTGGCATGGCAAGCGGTGTTGATGGCTTCTGCCCAGAAGATGTCTGAGACTTTGTACTCATCAAGCATCGTTCTTGCCATCTCAATGAGGGTTCTATTCTTCCTGTCGACAACCCCATTCTGTTGGGGAGAATAGGGTGCCGAGAATTCGTGCTTGATTCCTTCCTCATCAAGATATTCTTCCAAACTGGCATTCTTCAATTCTGTCCCATTGTCACTTCCTATTTTCTTAATCTTGACATCAAACTCATTTTGAGCCCTTTCTCATGAACTTTTTTAACTCCCCTTGAGTTTCTATCTTATCATGAAGGAAAAATACCCAAGTGAAGCGAGAGTAATCATCTACAACTACTAGACCGTATTTGTTACCTCCTATGCTTATATAAGCGATGGGTCCAAAGAGATCCACGTGTAAAAGTTATAGAGGTCTTGTGGTGATTATCATGTTCTTGGCAGGGTGAGGTGCCCCTTTTTGTTTCCCAGTCTGGCAGGCACTACATACCCTGTCTTTCTCAAACTTCACATTTGTTAGTCCGATGATGTGATTGCCTTTGATGAGTTTGTGAAGGTTTCTCATACCAACATGGGCTAGTCGGCGATGTCAAAGCCAACCCATGCTAGATTTAGCCATTAGACATATCCGAGAGTTGGGTTTATCTATGGAGAAATCCACAAGATGAAGCCTACCTTTAAGACGTCCCCTAAAGGATATTAAACCATCACTCCTCCTAACGACTTTCACACCAACGAAAGAAAAGATGCAATCATACCCTGTAGCACAAAACTGTGGTACGGACAAAAGGTTGTATTTCAAAAAATCAACAAGAAATATGTTCGAAGGTAAAGGTTGTCGGAAATTGCAATCTTATCCAAACCAAGAATCTCACCTTTACCGTTGTCTCCAAACACGATGCTCTCATGAAGATGGTCATAGGCATCAAGTTGAGAGAACATCATCTTTTCTCTCCGGTCATATGGTGGGTGCACCCACTATCAAGCACCCAACTTGGTCCACCGTAGAGATACTCCAACAAGATCATGTTTTTGTTTTAGGTACCCAAGTTTGGTTGGGTCCTCTCAAGTTAGTAACAAGGGCCTTTGGAACCCAAATGGATCTCACCAAAGGCATATTTCTACCTCTAGGTCTAACATGATAAGCTAGCACCCTACCAACATTGTTCTTTTTAAGGATATTGGATGCATTAAAAGTTGAGTGTGTCATATGGCTAGTAGCTCCTTTTTCCCTAACAAAGTGAATTGGCCTTGATGCCGGGGTTACCACAATGTGGCCCTTATTACCCTTTGGAGGTTTATACCTAAGCCCGGCTTTCTTGTAGTTTCCTTTTTTTTCTCCCAAGAACTCTTCAAGGCCTTTGCTTGCCTTGTAGGACTTTTGTAGTCTGTCTTGAAGAAAGCTCTTAAGTTTCTCATTTTCACTTGCTAGGTCCTTCATTGTAGCAAGGTTAGCGACACAAGCATTTATATCAATATTGTAGCATTTTGCACAACCATTGCTCATGGAAGGAATTGAGTGTCAAGTTGCAATAGAAGAGGTTGAGGAGCTCCTCAAGAGATCATTAAACTTTACTACAAGAGTCTCATGGGCTTCCCTTGCCCCAATGAGGTCCTCTTTGAGTGAAGCATTGTTGATCTCTAGAGAGACTACCTTGTATTTGACTTTGGCAAGCTCATTTGCCAATTCCTCCACACTTAGCTTCTCTTTTGCTAGATCCTCCTCGAGTTGGAGGTTTCTCTCCTTTTCTAGGATGAGCAAATCTTCTCCTTTCTCAAGTAGTTCTTCCTGTTGCTTAATTCGTTCCATAAGCTCTTTCATTTTACCCATGTCAAATCTTCTAAACATTCTTAGCATACTACTATGGCTCATATCAAATTCACTATCACTATCTTCATTACATGGATCAATGGTAGTGGGTTTGGAGAATACCTTACGGCCCTTGGACATGAAGCAATGTGGAGTATCCTCATCATCTTCATCACTTAAGTCACCAAAAAGTGACTTATGTGATGGTGGGGTAGTAGTTGTGGTAGAAGCAAGTCCAAGGCATGCAATGCCTTCTTCCTCGGAGTCGAAGTCGGAGTTGGAGTCGGAGTTGGAATTTGAATCCCATTCTTCTTCGATATGAGCGTGTCCCTTAGAATACTTCTTATGACCTTTGCTCTTCTCCTTCTCCTTATCCTTCTTGCTATACTTGTCCTTCTTCTTTTCTTCCTTGTCTTTGTTCTTCTTGTGCGGGCACTCGGGAATGAAGTGACTGGTTTCACCGCACTCATAGCAAGATCTTCTAGAGTGTCTTCCTCTTGATTTTGACCCTTTCTTGCTCTTGTCTCCCTTGTAGCCGCTCCTTTTGAGGAATTTGTTGAATCTCCTCACAAAAAGCGACATCTCTTCCAAGCTCATGGGTCCTTCTTCCCCATCATCACTTGAGCTCTCCTCTTGCTCCTTGATTTCCTTGCCAGCCTTTAAGGCGATATTCTTTTTCTTGCTTAACCGGGCAAGCTCTTCAATGTCCTTTGCCTCTTTGACCATCATCTCATCACTCAACAATCTACCAAGAACATCATGTGGAGTGAGTGAGTAATAGTTGTCCCTTTCTCGAATCAATTGGACCAAATGATGATTGGTCGGTGTGATGGCTCGAAAAAGAATTTTGACAACGGCATGATCGGTAAGGTCCTTGCATCCAAGTCCCTTAGCTTCGTTCACTAAGACCATGAGCCGGTCAAACATATCCTTATAGCTTTCCCCATCTTCCAAGATGAATCTTCCCAACTTCCCGTAGATGAGCTCAATTTTTGTCTCATTAACGCTTCAGGTTCCCTCATGTGCAATCTTGAGGGTGTCCCAAATCTTCTTGGCATCCCCAAGCCTGTCAACTCGGTTGAATTCACTCGGGCTAAGTACCCTAAGCAAAGCATTGACGGCTTGATAGTTGCGGTAAAAGTTTTGCTCATCGGCGGGTGTAAGGTTTTCCGGATCACTTGGATTGTAACCTGTTTCTACAATTTTCCAAATGGAGAGATGAAGAGATATCAAATACATCTTCATCTTATGTCACCATTGAGGATAATATGTGCTATCGAATTGAGGAGCACGCCCCGTTGGAATGGTGACATGAGATGAAGAGGTGGGATTAGGATAGCAAAAAGGAATTTGTGCTCCTCCAGCATTACGAGGGTTCTCTTCGAGTTCACCCGTAATGCCTCTTTGATTCTCTGTCGACATATTAATTCTCCAAGCGGTTAAGCTAAATCAGGATATTAGGCTCTAATACCAATTGAAAGGATCAATATGTCGTCTAGAGGGGGGTGAATAGGCAGTAAAAATAAAACAGAGTTAAATTTGCGGAAGCAATACCGAATTATCCGGGGTGTTATACCGGATAGTCCGAAACACACCGGACAGTCCGGTATTCTTTACCGGATAGTCCGGTGCCTGCTGAAACAACCTGGAGTGACAGCACAAGCAACTCTTCACAAGCTGAGATATCACCTCACGAGGTAGATTAACTAGCATCGTAAGCTTAGAGGCAGTTATTAAATTCTCAAGACAAAAATTATCAACCTTGGGTCATAGAGACGAAATAGGAACTTCTAGATATCAATGCTCAACATATCTTGTAATCTGTAATTTTCTCTTAGGCATACATTAGATCTTTAATTGATCGTCATAAATCACCAAAATAATCTTAGTGGCCTAGATATACTTACACTAGTGTATATGTAGCCCATTTTGGTCCATTGAATATGAGCTGCATCTCTAACAGTGGACACGTGTTTGCCTGTAGGTGGGTTTGTAGCCTAGTGATAGGAGTGAATTCTTTATTTCTACCAACTCAAATTCGATTTTAGAATCAAGTGTTGTACATTTAAAATAGTGTGTGTCTCACGACGTAGAGACCGAAGTTTTGTTTCATTTCGAAAATTAAAAAAAATGCATGTCTGGTCCTGCTGCCGGACGACCCATATGGTCAGGTCTGGTACCATGGAAAAGGATGAATAACCAATCACTACTACAGAAATGCTCATCCCTGACCCTTTATCACTGGCGGATTCATCTAAAATCGCCAGTGATATGATTTGCCCCGCTCTGTCTCGTCTAGTAACCGAAAAAACCGCTAGTGGTAATGAATCTATCACTGGCGGTTCTATAAGAAAACCGCCAGTAAAAGTATCACTGGCGGTTCAATCCTAGAACCGCTAGTGATAGTGAATCACTGGCGGTTCTAGGATTGAACCGCCTAGAACCACCAGTGATAGTGAAAGTATTACTGACGGTTTTTTAATTGAACCGCTGGTGATATAAGTTCAGAACCGCTAGTGATGACGTACTCTGCACTAGTGAATACTACATATCAATTCCATTCAAAAGAAATACATAGCCCATACTATGTAGCTAATAATCTAGTATAGAAACCAGCTAGGACGGTGAGGAAGTGGAGTGCACGGAACTAATAAAATAAGAAAATCAAATCGAATAGCTTAGAGCCCGATCGTTCACCAATGATATTGTTGAGTAGTCAGCACGTATTAAGATGATGTTATTTTTTAATCCATTGCAAAGCACACGAGTAAACTCTTGGTTATACACTAATATCGATCTGGGTTAGACTGCTTAATTTCTTCAACATTACGGTGGATATACATGCAAGCTAGGCAGCTAGCTCCAACAGGTTCCATTGGCTTGGCTGGCTACAAAGAGCACCCTCGTTTCATGGTACGGCCGAGCGCCAATTTCTCTGCATCCATCTGAACATTTCGATCGCTTCCTCCTTTCCATCTGCATATAATCGAGCGGTACCTAGCACGTATATACAGTATGGCTAAGGGTTTTTTAGAACATGAGTTTGATTTATCATGCCTTATCTCAACGAGAATTTTCGAGATTTTCGAGAGTCGGTTGGCTGAAATTTAGGATTTAGGGAGCTTTTAGACTCGTTTACGAGATAAAAATAAAACGGATTCAAAAAGTAATAAAAAAAGTGAGATGAGTCAATATTAGTTAGATAAGTCACAAAATTTTCGTGATTTATCTGTCTAATATTGACTCATCTGACTTTTTTTATTACTTTTTGAATCCGTTTTATTTTTATCTCGTAGGCGAGTCTAAAAGCTCCCTAGATCCTAAATTTCAAGGCCATCCGACTCTCGAGGCCATCTCGAGAAATTCTCAAAATTAGAAATAAGACAGATAAGTCAGATTAGATAAGCCTAAAAAAACAGGTACTAAGATGGCAGCCATCGTCGTGTGCATCGTCATCGTGGTGTCGTCCATGGCGCAGCCGCCGGTGGCGATGGCGCAACAATTAATATGGCTGTCTCCAGATATGCTACTTAATTATATTGCGGATTGAACGGCAAAATTAGCAAGAACTGCGACGTCGCCTGCTATTTGCAGTTGCTGTGCCGAGTCTGCAGCGGCCACGGATGCGTCGAGTGCGTGGGCACATGCACTGGTTTGTGCAGAGCCCTGCCCAACTCATCCGATGTCGTCTGCAACTCCATATATCTGCGAGAAACAGGAATGCGCCGACCTGTGACCGTGTTGTTGTTGTAGTGAAAAATAAGTGGCCTAGGTCGTGAAAATGCAGGCCTCAAAGTTGTGCTCGTCCGTATTATGTGTGTAATATATTGATGCTATTGGGCGAGGCCTATATGCAAAGTATTTGTCTTTTTTGTCCATTCAGCAACAGTGATTCCTGTGCAGCTATTACACATGATTCCTAAAAGTTTAGACTAGGGGACATGTATGCGCTGCGATCAGGGGCGGATCACGTGCGCACGTGGCACACCCTGACCCCGTGTTGCGCACGTCGGCTGCTCAACGCGTGTCCGACGCACGCGGCAATGCCGAACCTATTCAGCGCCCAAAAATTGTGATGCGATGGTGGTCCGGTTACCCGTTTAATATGTTGATCTCATTGCAAGCGACCAAATCAACGAGAACTCGCTGCCAGCGATACATTGAACTCATTAGCCACACTAGAACAACCATATAGTAATAGATCCAATCTACTACCGTGCATATCATGTATACGACCCATCCAGATCAAAAACTATATATGATAGCTCTCATACCACTGAAAAGAAACACGGGATTGCTACGCTAGCACGAATCAAATTATACCATGAAAGCCAGGAAATCCTATAAATAGATGATCATGGATGTTGCCGACTGACAAACAGTGCAGCGGAAGAAGAGTCGATGAAGCCAGTTCAATCGATCTACGTGTAGTCGTACGGAAGTAGTCGATCACATCTCCTCATCCCGATCAGCGCCACAATCGCGACACCTCTACATAGTCCACACGTACGAAGAAGAGTCGATAAAGCCGGTTCAATCGATCTACATGTAGTCGTATAGAAGTAGCCGATCACATCTTCTCGTCCCGATCAGCACCACAATCACAGCGCCTCTATGCAGTCCACATGTACAGGAAGAGGAATACGTCCGCACGCGGCGTGCTAGTGAGAGCGTGCACGACCTTGAAGATGACGGCTAGCGTTCGATCAATTAGAAGGAGCCTCCATATTTTCAAATATTGATTTGACATCCAGGTACCATCAAATCAAGATCAGGAAAGAGGAAATTCCGAAAACAGCATTCACCACTCGTTACGGGTTGTACGAATTTCTAGTGATGTGTTTTGGTCTTACCAATGCCCTGGCACATTTTAAAAGTCTGATGAACAAAATACTTATGGAGTATTTGGATAAGTTTGTCGTGGTGTTCATCGACGACATTCTAATTTATTCGAAGAATGAGGAAGAGCATGCTGAGCATCTTCGAATTGTGCTAGACATTTTGAGGAAGAACCAGTTGTATGCGAAGTACAGTAAGTGCGACTTCTGGTTGAAGGAAGTGTCTTTACTAAGACACGTTATTTCCGAAGGAGGAGTGTAGGTTGATCCCTCCAAGGTCAGTGAAAAATTGGACTGGAAGGTACCAAAGATAATGACCAAGGTCCGAGGATTTCTAGGAATCGCAGGATATTATCGCAGATTTATCGAAGGATTCTCCAAGATCGCGAAGCCTCTCACACAATTGTGGAAGAAGGACGTCAAATTCCAATGGACACCTTAATGTCAGGAGAGTTTTGAAACTTTGAAGAGTAAGTTGACCACGTCTTCGGTCTTAGTATTGCTGGACCTGCATAAAGATTTCGATGTGTATTGCGATGCATCATTGCTTGGATTGGGTTGTGTGCTAATGCAAGAGGGAAAAGTTGTAACTTACGCTTTCCGGCAATTAAAGCCACATGAAATAAGGTATCCAACCCATGACTTGGAGTTAGCCGCGGTTATGCACGCACTAAAGATTTGGAGACACTATCTTGTCGAAAATCGTATAGAGATATATACCGACCACAAGAGTCTCAAATATATTTTCACGTAGCCAGACTTGAATTTGAGGTAGAGAAGATGGTTTGAACAGATAGCGGATTACAATATCGGAATCCATTATCACCCCGAGAAGGCTACTGTAGTTGTCGATGCATTAAGCCGTAAGTCAAGGAATAATTTTTTGAAGGTTGAGATGGAGAAGTTAAATCTAGAGTTCGTGGCACAAGGATGCCTTTATAAGTAGAAAGTACAGCCCACATTAGAGGAGAAGATTAAACAAGCCCAAGAAGATGACGAAGATACCATCGATATCATCGTTAAGCTGATAATCGAGAAAGCTCCAGGATTTAATATGGATAAAACTGGACTTGTCTGGTTTGGTAAAAGAATCGTGGTACCAAAGAAAGAAGGACTCAGAGAGTTGATTATGAAGGAAGCCCACGGTTCAGCATACTCTATACACCCAGGTAGCACTAAGATGTACCTGGACTTGAAGGAGAGTTAGTGGTGGCCAGGTATGAAGAAGGACATTGCCGAACATGTAGCTCTTTGTGATGTTTGTTAGCGTGTGAAGGCTGAACATCAACGGCCAGCAGGATTGCTTCAGCCACTACACGTTTCACAGTGGAAGTGGGAAGAAGTCGGCATAGACTTTATCGTTGGATTGCCAAGAACCCAAAGGGGCTACGATTCGATATGGGTCGTCGTTGATCGGCTAACTAAAGTAGCTCATTTTCTACCAGTCAAGACGACCTACTCAGGTCATAAATTAGCAGAATTATACATGTCAAGGATTGTTTGCCTGCACGGTGTGCCAAAGAGAATAGTCTCAGATAGAGGAACACGGTTCAATTCAAGATTTTGGAAACAACTCCACTCTTTACTGCGGACACATTTAGCTTTCAGCAATGCCTATCACCCTCAGACGGATGGGCAAACCGAAAGGACCAATCAGATTCTAGAGGACATGTTCAGATCAATTGCACTGACGGATTCCAAAAGTTGGGACGAAGCACTTCCCTATGCTGAATTTTCGTATAATAACAGCTACCAGATAATCATACAGATGTCTCCATTTGAAGCGTTGTATGGCCGGAAGTGTCACACACCCTTATACTGGAGTGAGACGGGAGAAAGAAACTTGTTCGGCCCTGAAATCCTCAAAGAAGCTGAAGAGAAGGTCAAAATGATTCAACAGAGGATGAGGATGGCCCAGTCCCGACAAAAGAGTTATGCCGACAAACGTCGAAGGGATCTACAATTCAACGTGAGAGATCACGTGTATTTAAAGGTGTCACCATTGAAAGGACTGCGCTGATTCTACGTGTCAGGGAAGCTATCACCCAGGTACATTGGTCCATTTGAGATCACCGCCAGAAGAGAAGTTGCCTATCAGTTGTAGTTACCACCAAATCTGTCTGGCGTCCACAATGTATTTCGTATCTCCCAACTCCGGAAGTGTTTGCGAGTACCTGAAGAACAAATGCCATTGGAGGCAATGGATTTGCAAGAAGATTTGACTTACAAGGAAAGACCAATAAAAATTTTGGAGGAAGCTGAAAGGCGTACTCGCAGTCGTGCGATCAAGTTTTGCAAGGCAAAGTGGTCCAATCACACCAAAGAAGAAGCAACATGGGAGCAACAAGAAGATCTACGGGTAGAGTTTCTAGAGTTGTTCAAGGATCTTTCCGAATCTCGGGGACGATATTCTCCTAAAGGGGGAGGTTTGTGACATCCTAATAAAATTATATGTCACATATTAGTAATAAAGAAAATAAAAGTAAAAACATAAAATAATAGTAAGAAAAGGCCCAAACCAGGTTTGGATAACCTAATTAGGCCTAAACTAGGCCCAAAACCCATCCAATCCTAAGCCCATTAGTACTCTTAATATACCAAATATAACCTAATTCTAGTCCTAATCAAATTCTATCTCTAGTAGGATTGACCTACCACGACCCAAGCCCTATAAATACCCCCTGGACCCCCCTCCCTCGAACCCCAAGGTTGGAGCGTCGAGATTTGAGCCCTAGCCGACCGAAACCCTTGCCCTGAAGCAATAACCGAGGTAATTCTCGAATTCCAATGCCCAAAACCTAGATCTAAAGCAACACGTCGTACGTCTCGTCGAGACGGTCAAATTGACTATATGGAAGCCCTATTTTGGTGGAAAAACGGAGGAGATACAAGTCACCGAAGTTTGGAAGCCCCACGGCCGCCGGCAAACCTTGACGTCCGCGCTGCCGCGTCAACCCGCGCCCGCCGCCGACTCCGCCTCGGTTTCAGCACCGTACAACCCGCCACTGCCACCCTACTCGCTTCGTCCCCGAGACGTCGCGTTGAACACACGCACGCCCAATCTCCTTCGCCACGCTGCCCCCATCATTGCCGCCGCCGCGAAAGCATCGCTACAAGATGACCAGCGCCCGCGCCGCCTTCTTGCACCACGCCAGAAGCTACTCCGCCTTGCCCCGCAGCCATCGCCGCTGGCCTCAAGGCCGACCCGCCATGCTAGCCGCATACTGCGCCGCCGTCTCATGAAGAAGGCGCACCACCGCCCGCCGCCCAACCCATGGCCGTTGCGTGTCCGCGCGTGACCCTGCGCCTGCCGGTCCGTATCCGCCACGCCGCCCGAGCCAGATTTTCCCGGTTTTCTCGGTTTTTGCACGGTTAACCGCCTGTTAACCTGGTTTAATCTTTTCCAATCTTTTCTGATTTTCCCAAAATTTCCACGATTTGTTAAGGGAGTTTTCAAACTCCGATTTAGATGATTTCAGAGCCCAAAAGTCACAAATAATCCCAAGAATTTTATATATATTGATCATACTATTTTCTATGTGTTTGTTATTTATTTCTGTTTTATTTCTTTTTTGCATAGATCCGACGTGCACATGCTGTCCGGGAATCGTTTCGGAGCCGTTTGAAAGAGGAGAACCAGATCCAAACTTCTTTGAAGGCAAGCTAGATTCATATTGAATTCCAAGTTTGCTAAATTTTTAGTTATCAGAAGAGAGTTCAGCAAGAGGAAGAAGCTGCCCCTCAAGTCAATGCCGATGCACAACAAGCTCCACGATTGCTGTCATTGTTGTTCAAGAACCTCAACTCGCAGACTTAGCAACAAAGAAGATAACTTGGTCCTGCAGGCTTTGAACCTGATTGTGGAAAGTTGAACAACCCGCTGGTTTAGCAACAAGCACCCCAAGTCGCACCATACCACCCACAGTCCAAATTCAGCGATTTCATGAGGACAAGGCCACCGCAGTTTTCTGGAATCTGAGATCCGGCAGAGGCAGATGACTGGATTAAGGATGTGGAGAAGAAGTTGTATCTGGTAGATTGCGATGATTATCAGAGCGTCCAGCTTGCTACTCATATGCTGAAGGGAAACGCTGCCCATTGGTGGGAAAACTACTGCAATGCACACCCGAACTACCACAACCTGATGTGGGATGAATTTGTGGAATTATTCAAGAACACTTACGTGCCCCAGTGCATGCGGGATGAGAAGAAACGTGAATCTGAGAATTTGCGTCAGGGGAATATGACAATTGCTCAGTATATCAACAAGTTTATAGAGCTATCTCGGTATGCATTAGATTTGATTCCCACAGAAAAGGCCAAGATCTGGAGGTTCACCGAGGGAATGGACTCCAGCATGAGGATACAGTCGCTACCTTTCCAATGTCAAGATTTTGAGCAACTGACTGAGAAGGCCATAATCCTGGAAGGAGCACAACGTAAGCACAATGAAGATAGGAAGAGGAAGATGAGTTTCCAAGGGCAGAACGACTGCAATGTCCACCGCCGTTTTCCGCAAGGGCAAAACTCCAACAGGCCGCAATATCAAGGACACAAACATCAGAACCAGAGGCAGGCCTCAAGTTTTGTCCAAAAATCACAGGGTCAGAGCCAGACTGTTAATCAGAATGCTCATCGCCCAAATCAGAATGCAAACCGAGGAACAAATAGGAATGCATCAGGAGGAGCAACGGGAGTTACCTGTTTCCGGTGTAATCAAGTGAGACATTATGCTCATCAGTGCCAGACAAAGCCAGAAAACCAGCAGCAGAAGAATCAAAGAGGTGCATCTTCGCACGTTGGTTCGAACAAGAGTGTCCATAACGCCCCGAGGACTACACCGAACGTGGGATCTAGACGCATCAACCACATCACCGTGGAGGAAGCTCAGGAGGCACCAGACGTTGTGCTCGGTAAGTTCCTAGTGAACTCAGTACCTGTTGTTGTAGAGATGGTGTAGGGATGCCCCATTCCTTAGGCTTGTCGAGAATAAAATCTGTCAATTAAATGCTAAGGGAGGATAAGGATGATGAGTTGTAAAGACAAGCCCATGAACTGCCCAAATTTGTAAATGTGCTAGAATACCCTTATAAAGAGAGCAGGTGAGAGGACACGATGGAAACGCAGCCTCCCACCTCGCCCATATAACCAGCCCCAAGGGCTCATGTAAAAAGAAAAAAAGGGAAGAAAAAATCCCCAAGATCAATGAAATAAGTCCAATCCTGGCTGGCATCTTCCTCCCCGAGGCTTTTCACTGCTCGAGATCCCCTTTCCCTGAGCATCCCCATGGCTAGGCACCGAAGCATGCTCATGGGGTGCCCCCAAAATTTGTCTGTCCGATCTAGGCCGACGACAGTGGCGCCGTCCGTGGGGATCCTGGACAAGAAGCCACACATCAGGAGAGATCCAGCCACCACGATGCTCACCTTCCGTGGATTTCACCTCAGCGGTGCTTGTCCTTGGCGAATCCGGCCACCACGAGCCCATCTTCAATAGAGCCAACCTCAACGTGCTTATATATGATGGATCCAGCGTCTGCACCAAGTGTTTCTGGCAAACTCGCCTTCTACGAGTTCAACCCTAGCGAACCTAGCGATAGCGTGCCTGTCTATGAAAGACTCAGCCTCCGCGAAACACGTCGCTGTTAAATCTGGTGGATCTGAATAAAGAGCGGCGGAGCGAAGGAATCGCCGAACAAAGAGCAGCAGGATGAAGGGGCCACCAAGCGAGGGGATTGCCAAGCGGAGCAATGACCAAGCAAAGGGCCACCTAGCGAGGGCAACGACTGAGCAAAGGGCCACCCAGCGAGGGCAGCGGCTGAGCAAAGGGCCGCCAAGCGAAGGAATCGCCAAGCGAAGCAGCGGCTGATCGAAGAAACCGCCAAGCGAAGCAAATCGAAGCAGTGGCATCCGGAGTGAAGCAAAATGAAGCCAAGCAGTGCCTACCCGGAGCAAGGCCTCCCCGAAGCAATACACATTCCAAACCCATGCAGCTGCCAGCATAGAGGGAAGCGAAGCAAGCACACCGAGGGGAGATGCGAACGAACTTCATCGAGCGAAACAGTGAATCTCAATATTGCTTAGAGACATACACATACATGAATACATACATGCATTTGTACCTATGCACATATATCTCCCTGCATCGTTACATCGTTATATCTATGAAGAGGTCACAAATTGCACGGTGAAGGCCACGCCAAGTGGTAATTGAAGACCCCGCTAAGAGGAGGATGAGTGCTTGTACGCCCACTCACTCCTGAAGGCCATACTAAGTGGTAATTGAAGGCCCCGCTAAGGGGAGGATGAGTGCTTGGTGGGTTATGCCCACTCACTCCTGAAGGCCACACTAAGTGGTAATTGAAGACCCCGCTAAGGGGAGGACGAGTGCTTGGTGGGTTATGCCCACTCACTCCTAAAGGCCACACTATGTGGTAATTGAAGACCCCGCTAAGGGGAGGACGAGTGCTTGGTGGGTTACGCCCACTCACTCCTGAAGGCCACACTAAGTGGTAATTGAAGACCCCGCTAAGGGGAGGACGAGCACTTGTAGGTTACGCCTACTCGCTCCTATGCCGAGTGCTTGGTGGGTTACGCCCAATTACTCCTGAAGGCCACAGTAAGTGGTAATTAAAGACCCCGCTAAGGGGAGGACGAGCGCTTGTAGGTTACGTCTACTCGCTCCTATGCCGAGTGCTTGGTGGGTTACTCCCACTCACTCCTGAAGGCCACACTAAGTGGTAATTGAAGACCCCGCTAAGGGAAGGACGAGCGCTTGTAGGTTACGCCTACTAGCTCCTAAACCGAGTGCTTGGTAGGTTACACCCACTCACTCCTAAAGGCCACGCTAAGTGGTAATTAAAGATCCCACTGAGGGGAGGACGAGCGCTTGTAGGTTACACCTACTCGCTCCTACGCTGAGTGCTTGGTGGGTTACACCCACTCACTCCTGGAGGCCACGCTAGATGGTAAGGGAAGGCCCCGCTAAAGGGCAAATTATGGTGCTAGCTAGGGAGAAAGGCGGAGCAATACCACCGCTCCGCGTCCCCTTTGCCAGGGAGTAAGGCGGAGCGATACCATCGCTCCGCGTCCCCTTCGCCAGGGAGTAAGGCGGAGCATGACCACCGCTCCGCATCCTCTTCGCTAGGAAGTAAGCGGAGCAGGACCATCACTACGCGTCCCATTCGCTGCGCGTCCCCTTCGCTAGGGAGCAAAGCGCTGCGCCTCCAAAGCCAGGGGGTGAAACACTTCAGGAATCTTATATAAGCTGCTCACCAACTCGAATTTACCTCGGGGACGACCAATTTCATCTACTCCCCACAAACGAGTTCATATTCTAAAACAATTTTATGATTCATACTTGCTTTTGGTAGGGCTCATACCCACAACATCTGTTCGCCCCTCTTGTGTTAGAGCTAACAACTGAGAGAGTAGTAGGCTTTGGACTATATCCGCCTTGTAGGCCCTTGCCTCGGCGAAGCGGATTAGTGGACTCTCCTTGTAGGCCTCAGGCTACCTCCGCCTCGTAGGCCCTTGCCTCGGTGAAGAGGATCGGCGAACTCTCCTTCTGAGGCTCTGAACTACCACCGCTTCGTAGGCTTTTGCCTCGGCGAAGCGGATCGGCAGACTCTCCTTCACAGGCTTCGGACTAGCTCTGTCTCGTAGGCCTTTGCCTCGGCGAAGCGGATCAATGGACACCCCTTGTAGACCTCGGACTACCTCTGCCTCGTAGGTTTTTGCCTCAGCGAAGAGGATCGGCAGACTCTCCTTATAGGCCTCGGACTACCTCCGCCTCGTAGGCCTTTCCATCGGCGAATTAGATCGGTAGACTCTTCTTATAGGGCTCGGATTACCTCCGCCTCGTAGGCCCTCGTCTCGGCGAAGAGGATCGGCAGACTCTCCTTCGCATGCTCCGAACTACCTTTGCCTCGTAGGCCCTTGCCTCAGCGTAGCAGATCGACGGACTCTTCTTTGTGAAGCTTCGAATCGCCGCCAGTCTCACAGGCCCAAGCCTCGGCGAGTGCCCCTTCGCAAGTGAACTTAAAAATCACATGAATGCCACGCCGAGTGGCAATTGAAGACCCTACCAAGACGAAAATTATGATTACATGAAGCAAAGGCAAAGCGACATTAAGGAGTAACGACGAAGCATGCGAAGCAAAGGAAGAGCGGCGTAAAGTGAAAGCAAAACGGATCAGATGCTTCACCCTACCAACACCAAACAAGCACTGGGCGAAGCAAAAGCAATGTTAGAAGCAGAGCAACGGGCGCAAGGACGGGCAACCCCTACAAACCCGTGATCTACAGAAGAGAGTTTGTATCTTTAATATTTTAGGATTGCCAACCACTTTTGAGCATCACGCCCTTGGAATGTGTAATAAAATTTCAGGTGTATTTAACGCAAGAACTACGAATATTGAACACGAAGCTTCGGAGGCTAATGCATTTTTCCTTCGCGAAGCATCGGATTTCAATGGATTTCTCCTTCACGAGCTTCAAAGGCAAATAGACTTCTCATTCGCTAAAGCATCGGAGGCTAATGGACTTCTTCTTCGCGAAGCATCGGATTTCAATGGATTTCTCCTTCGCGAGCTTCGAAGGCAAATAGACTTCTCCTTCGTTAAAGCATCGGAGGCTAATGGACTTCTTCTTCGCGAAGCTTCGGATTTCAATGGAATTCTCCTGCGCGAAGCATCGGATTTCAATGGATTTCTCCTTCAAGAGCTTCGAAGGCAAATAGACTTCTCCTTCGCTAAAGCATCGGAGGCTAATGGACTTCTTCTTCGCGAAGCTTCGGATTTCAATGGACTTCTCCTTCGCGAAGCATCGGATTTCAATGGATTTCTCCTTCACAAGCTTCGAAGGCAAATAGACTTCTCCTTCGCTTAAGCATCGGAGGCTAATGGACTTCTTCTTCGCGAAGCTTCGGATTTCAATGGACTTCTCCTTCGCAAAGCTTCGGATTTCAATGGATTTCTCCTTCGCAAGCATCGGAGGCTAGTGGACTTCTCCTTCGTGAAGCTTCAGATTTCAATGGATTTCTCCTTCGCAAGCATCGGAGGCTAATAGACTTCTCCTTCGCGAAGCTTCGGATTTCAATGGATTTCTCCTTCGCAAGCTTCGGAGGTTAATGGACTTCTCCTTCGCTAAAGAGCCGGAGGCTAATGGACTTCTCCTTCGCAAAGCTTCGGATCTTAATGGACTTCTCCTTTGCCATCTTCGGGTATCGGCGGACGCTTCTCCGCCTGCTACAGAACACCGCCTCATTCATAGGCTCTAGCTACGACAAAGCAACTCATTGGACGTTCTTTCGCTAAGGGGCTATTCGACAAATGCCGTGCACTCTTTTCTCCTTCCTTTGATTTTCCCACTAGGTTTTTGAGGAGGAGTTTTTAACGAGGCATGGGCACGACGTGGTATCCCGACAACCCGAAGGACTGAGGCAAAACATTTGCGTCCGCTCGCCCCTCGGTATCTTGGCACAAACGAACGAGGGAGTCCTGTTGTAGAGATGGTGTAGGGATGCCCCATTCCTTAGGCTTGTCGGGAATAAAATCTATCAATTAAATGCTAAGGGAGGATAAGGATGATGAGTTGTAAAGGCAAGCCCATGAGCTGCCCAAATTTGTAAATGTGCTAGAAATGCCTCTGTAAAGAGAGCAGGTGGGAGGACACGATGGGAACGCAGCCTCCCACCTCGCCCATATGACCAGTCCCAAGGGCTCATGTAAAAAAAAAGGGAAGAAAAAATCTCCAAAATCAATGAAATAAGTCCAATCCTAGCTAGCATCTTCCTCCCCGAGGCTTTGCACTGCTCGAGATCCCCTTTCCTTGAGCATCCCCGTGGCTAGGCACCGAAGCTTGCTAATGGGGTGCCCCCAAAATTTGTCTGTCCGGTCTAGGCCGACGACACCCGTTACCGTTTTATTTGATTCCGGAGCTTCGCATTCTTTTATTACAAAAGATTTTGTAATTAAAAATCAATGGAGAATAGTTCCTTTAAAACAATCTCTAGTAATTCAATCCCCGGGAGGATCCATGAACACAAGTGTGGGATGTCCAGCAGTGGAAATAGAAATTGAGGGTTCTAAGTTCTTATCGAACTTAATTATGTTGGATTCCAAGGGAATACCGATCATTTTGGCTATGGACTGGTTAATGAAGTACAAAGGACAGATCGATTATGCTAGCCAAGCAGTTACCTTGACCAACACCGATGGTACACAAGTCCGATACATGTCTACACTGAAAGAAAGACCGACTGGGATCGTGAATCAGCTAGAGGTGAAGACAACCAGCAAAGAGCGACCGCCATTAGGGGAAGTACCGGTTGTTAGTGAGTATCCAGACGTGTTTCCGAATGATTTGCCAGGGTTGCCACCAGACCGAGATGTAGAGTTCACCATTGACCTGCAACCAGGCACTAATCCGATATCTCAACGGCCGTACCGTATGAATGCCAATCAAATGGCTGAGGTAAAGAAGCAGATTCAAGAGCTGAAGGACAAAGGGATTTATTAGACCTAGCACTTCACCATGGGGTTCACCGGTGATATTTGTGAAGAAAAAGGAAGGCACACTCAGGATGTGTGTAGACTATTGTTTGCTCAATGAGATAACCATCAAGAATAAGTACCCTCTTCCGTGAGTCGATGATCTGTTCGATCAATTAGAAGGAGCCTGCATATTTTCAAAGATTGATTTGAGATCCGGGTACCATCAAATCAAGATCAGGAAGGAGGACATTCCGAAAACAGCATTCACCACTCGTTACGGGTTGCATGAATTTCTAGTGATGCGTTTTGGTCTTACCAATGCCCTGGCATATTTTATGAGTCTGATGAATAAAATACTTATGGAGTATTTGGATAAGTTTGTCGTGGTGTTCATCGACGACATTCTAATTTATTCGAAGAATAAGGAAGAGCATGCCGAGCATCTTTGAATTGTGCTAGACATTTTGAGGAAGAACTTGTATTGTAAGCTGACAAGTGCGACTTCTGGTTGAAGGAAGTGTCTTTCCTAGGACACGTTATTTCCGAAGGAGGAGTGTAGGTTGATCCCTCCAAGGTCAGTGAAATATTGGACTGGAAGGTACCAAAGACAGTGACCAAGGTCCGAGGATTTCTAGGAATCGCAGGATATTATCGCAGATTTATCGAAGGATTCTCCAAAATCGCGAAGCCTCTCACACAATTGTTGAATTAGGACATCAAATTCCAATGGACACCTCAATGTCAGGAGAGTTTTGAAACTTTGAAGAGTAAGTTGACCACGTCACCAATCTTAGTATTGCCGGACCTACATAATGATTTCGAGGTGTATTGCGATGCATCATTGCTTGGATTGGGTTGTGTGCTAATGCAAGAGGGAAAAGTAGTAGCTTACGCTTCCCGGCAATTAAAGCCACATGAACTCAGGTATCCGACCCATGACTTGGAGTTAGCCGTGGTTATGCACGCACTAAAGATTTGGAGACACTATCTTGTCGGAAATCGTACAGAGATATATATCGACCACAAGAGTCTCAAATACATTTTCACACAGCTAGACTTGAATCTAAGGCAGAGAAGATTGTTTGAACAGATAGCGGATTACGATATCAGAATCCATTATCACCCCGGGAAGGCTAAAGTAGTTGCCGATGCATTAAGCCGTAAGTCAAGGAATAATTATTTGAAGGTTGAGATGGAGAAGTTAAATTTAGAGGTCGTGGCACAAGGATGCCTTTATATGATGGAAGTATAGCCCACATTAGAGGAGAAGATTAAATAAGCCCAGGAAGATGATGAAGATACCGTCGATATCATCGTTAAGCTGGTAATCGAGAAAGCTCTAGGATTTAATATGGATAAAACTGGAATTGTCTGGTTTGGTAAAAGAATCGTGGTACCAAAGAAAGAAGGACTTAGGGAGTTGATTATGAAGGAAGCCCACGGTTCAGCATACTCTATACACCCAGGTAGCTCTAAGATGTACCTGGGTAGCTCTAAGATGTACCTGAACTTGAAGGAGAGTTAGTGGTGGCCAGGTATGAAGAAGGACATTGCCGAACATGTAGCTCTTTGTGATGTTTGTCAGCGTGTGAAGGCTGAACATCAATGGCCAGCAGGATTGCTTCAACCACAAGTTCTGTAGTGGAAGTGGGAAGAAGTCGGCATAGACTTTATCGTTGGATTGCCAAGAACGCAGAGGGGCTACGATTCGATATGGGTCGTTGTTGATCGGCTAACTAAAGTAGCTCATTTTCTACCAGTCAAGATGACCTACTCAGGTCATAAATTAGCAGAATTGTACATGTCAAGGATTGTTTGCCTGTATGGTGTGCGGAAGAGAATAGTCTCAGATAGAGGTACATAGTTCACTTCAAGATTTCAGAAACAACTCCACTCTTTACTGGGGACACATTTAGCATTCAGCAGTGCCTGTCACCCTCAGATGGATGGGCAAACCGAAAGGACCAATCAGATTCTAGAGGACATGCTCAGATCAATTGCACTGACGGATTCCAAAAGTTGGGACGAAGCTCTTCCCTATGCTGAATTTTCGTATAATAACAGCTACCAGACAAGCATACAGATGTCTCCATTTGTAGCGTTGTATGGCTGGAAGTGTCACACACCCTTATACTGGAGTGAGACGAGAGAAAGAAACTTGTTCGGCCCTAAAATCCTCAAGAAGCCGAAGAGAAGGTCAAAATGATTCAACAGAGGATGAGGATGGCCCAGTCTCGACAAAAGAGTTATGCCGACAATCGTCGAAGGGATCTATAATTCAACGTGGGAGATCACGTGTATTTAAAGGTGTCGCCATTGAAAGGACTGTGCCGATTCCACGTGTCAAGGAAGCTATCACCCAGGTACATTAGTCCATTTGAGATCACCGCCAGAAGGTAAAAATATAAAACAATAGTAAGAAAAGGCCTTAACCAGGCTTGGATAGCCTAATTAGGCCCAAACTAGGCCCAAAACCCATGTCATCCAATCCTAAGCCCATCAGGACTCTTAATATACCAAATATAACCTAATTATAGTCCTAATCAAATTCTATCTCTAGCAGGATTGACCTACCATGACCCAAGCCTTATAAATACCCCTGGACCCCCCTCCCTCAGACCCCAAGGTCGGAGCCTCGAGATATGAGCCCTAACCACCCGAAACCCTAGCCCCGAAGCAATAACCGAGGTAATTCTCAAATTTTAGTGCCCAAAACCTAGATCTAAAGGCAACATGTCATAAGTCTCGTCGAGACGGTCAAATTGACTATATGGAAGCCCTATTTTGGTGGAAAAACGAAGGAGATATAAGTCACCGAAGTTTGGAAGCCCCATAGCCGCCGGCAAACCTCGACGTCTGCACCGCCGCGTCAACCCGCGCCCGCCGCCGACTCCGCCTTGGTTTCAGCGCCGTCCAACCCGCCGCTGCCACGCCACCCACCCTATCCTCACAGCGTCAAACACACGTCACGCACAAGATGACGCACCACCGCCTCCACCCAACTCAGGCCGCCAAGGTCCACGCGTGACTCAAGACACCGCCGGTCCGCGTCCGCCGCGCCGCCCGAGCCGGATTTTCTTGGTTTTTTTGGTTTTTGCGTGGTTAACCGCCGGTTAACCCGGTTTAATCTTTTCCAATCTTTTCTAATTTTTCCAAAACTTTCACGATTTGTTTAGGGAGTTTCCGAACTCCGATTTAGATGATTCTAGAGCCCAAAAATCACAAATAATCCCAAGAATTTTATATATTTTTATCATACTATTTTCTCTGTGTTTGTTATTTATTTCTGTTTTATTTCGTTTTCGAAGCCGTTCGAAGGAGAAGAACCAGATCCAAACTTTTTCGAAGGCAAGCTAGATTCATATTGAATTTCAAGTTTGCTAAATTTTTAGTTAATTCATCTTAATTTGAATTGCATGCTTGAATTATGATCATATGCATTATTTTGATCTGATTCCATGTTAGTCCTCTACTAATATGATGTAGCTTGCCATTGTTAGCCCGCTGGTACTGTTTTCCTAGCCTATCCTTGTGCAGTTGCTTAGCCTTGCTTCTAGGATTGGTAGTTGGTAGGTTTCACTCATTATAAAATCTGTACCCGTGAAGTTTTGGCTTCGTGGTGTTGTTTTGATAAACCTAATCAAGTAAAATCAACATGGTGTGTGTTGATCTGAGGAGACCCAGAAGAGGCGGATTTCGGGCTTGTGGTTGTGTTATGCAGGTCTCCTCTGTTATATAAGGACCGTATACTTGTGACTACCATACCGAACCTGAACTGTACAACCACTTGTGCCTTCTGGCCCTAATTTATTAGCTGTGGAAACCTAGCTTCCGCTGTACTCATAGTGGATGGACATGACTAGCTATCACTAGTTTTGAATGGCTTAAATGGGGGCTAACCTCATACGGTACGCTATCAGGTCCGGCTAAAGGAGATGCGCATGACTGTCAGCCTAGTCGAAGTGTAGTGTGTGGGACGCGAAACCAAAAGAAAGGGTACATTATGGGCAGGTGAAAGCAGTGAACGGTTTTGTATTGTTTCTCCCTTAGGATGAGACAAGGCTTGTGGGGAAAGTGTACACACTCTGCAGAGTTAAAACTATCATGGTAGTCGTGCCCGCGGTTATGGACGGGGGAAAGGAGTTTTCACAAGGTAATCCAATGTGTTTTAATTAATTAACTTGATGGTAGTGTAGGCAGGGAGTGCCTTTCTTTTGAGCTGGTTAGCCATTTCTATGGCTAGGCTCATCATGTCGAGCCGGTTAGCCTCCCTTTGGCTACGCTCGGGTGTTAAAATGGTGTTTAATGAATCATGAATAATCAAACCAGTAGATAGGAGTTGTTTTTAGCAAAATAACCAAACCATCTTTTGATCCTGCATTCATTATTAAGGACTGCTTGCTAGGTAGTCGTGTACTCATTATATGGATCACGGATTATTTGTTCAGGAGAAGAACTCGACGTCGGTGCCAGTTGTGACTAGGAGGGTCAAGGTGATTAGCTGCGCGTTTCGGGTCAACTTCGTAGTATCGTCACATTCGAAGTCTCCCGCTGTGTTATTTATGCTATTGAATTTTGTCCTGTGCAAGACTATATGAACGTCTATATCAACTGGATGCTATTTATGCTATGTAAACTATTAATTTCTAGTTAATTCAATGCTTGCGATGATATTCCAAAACGTCCTTTATTGCAATACTAGATATGATCTTCTAGGACTAGTATTTGGCCACTCAAGCCGGTAGAAATACCGGGGTGCATGACACATTGCTGCAGCCGCCATGATCTTCTAGTCCTCCTAGACGATGGCTTCGTCTTCTTCGTCTGACCCTAGGACTTCAACCGCATTCTGCTGCTTCATGGCAGTGATGCAGCCCTTTACCGTCTGCTTCTGGAGCAGAGTGGTGGCGTCAGCTTCTTCTTGCTCCTTGGAGGCTTGAGCAAGTTGTGCCTTGGCCGATTTTAGCTTTCACTCTAGAATGGAAATGGAGGCCAAAGCGGCGTCGACAGTCTTGGCGACACTAGAGGACACCTCAACAAACTTTTTGTAGGTAGCTTGTTGAGTACTGGTGTCAGCTGCCAAGGACTTAAGATGATTTTCTTTGTCCCGTTGAGCCGCGTGCCTGACTATCCTATCCTTCACCGATGCCATGCCCTGTCGACGTGAATCAAGGTCGTAGGCCAGCAGAATGACGTTTTGTGCGGTCTCCAGGTGGACAATGTCCAAGTCCTGCACAGTGTTGTGAATCGGCCGTGCGTCTTGGAGCAAGGCATCGGCTTTGGATGTTACAAGAAATTCTAACCTGCGAAGTCTCTCCAAGGTTGCAAGAGACAGGCCCGTCAAAGCCGATGCCTGGTCTACTTCCTTGGAAATCCTAGACAGATCAATCATAGGACGGGTATCGATGGCCCTGTCGTCCTTATCCTTGAATTGGTGAGGTTGGAAGCACCCTTGATCAGCTTAGAAGGAGCCTAAAAATGAAGGATCGCTATCAGTAGACATGTTATAAACATTAGCCAAAGATGAGTTAAGTACCTAGGCGATAGGGACGACGGCCAAAGGCAACTGTGTCGGCTTGGGAGCCAACAAAGTGATGGTGGTGATGTCGACCATCACATCCTAGGTAACAGGAGATAGTTACCAACTCATTAATAAAATATTAGAAAAGGAGGAAAGTGCAGTGAAGATACCTCTTCATTAGCCGATCCATGAGGATGGGATTCGATGTTGCACTCTTCGTTGTGGTTGACGTTGTCGACCTGAGTGGAGTGCGTGGCCTTCTTAGGCCTTGGCACTTTCTTCCTATGTGCAACACGCTTGGATACATCTGGAAAAGGGAAGTCAGTATCGGCTAACAAATAAAAAAAGGAGAAAAAGGGAAAGTCGATAAGGAAAATTTACATTTTATACGCCCCTTCTTCATCGCCAGCTTGGAGGACGTTAGAGCATCGGGGTGCAAGTTGTTCGATGAATAGCCCATGGTGCTAGTGGGGGCGACGACCTTACCCCTGTTAGATAACATGTTGAGGAAGGCAACATGTTCCTTTTTCGATACAGGGCCTTCTTTAGGGTTGTTGTCATCAATATAGTGCATGATTCCAACCTTTGCCCTTATGGGAGACTAACTTATGGCTCGCCCTAAGGGTATGAGCCGATGGTAGCTCTTCATCTGGACTCAGATCACACAACACAGCTACATCTAAGAGAGTCGGTCCTACTGGTCCTGGCCTTAGCATAAGCACATTAACGGTGTCCGACTAGTAGTAACTTGTTGTTGCCAGCATCGACTCATTGGCTAAGGGATCGGCTAAGGAAAAGGGAAGAGAGTCTGCTATACCTATTCTTCTCCATTCATGCATCTTTTAGGCCGATACCCTAATGTACCAATTCCTCCAACCAGCTAAGGGGGTTGGCCATGCTCTAAAGCTATCTTTTTACCCTTTTATGTTAGCGCCTGAGGCGTTAAGGGGAAGCCTAGGGACATCTAAGTCAATAATCAGAGAAGGGTTCGAGGGTCCCATCGGACCTAGACTAAAGAGATTGAAAAAGCTAGGGATTGGGAGTACCTGACTCATGATGAAGGGATTGAAGAATTGACCGAGGAAATAAAGTGAAGGAGAGGAAGCCGATGACCAGGAGCAATAGCCGATTGCAGAGCGCGAAGGTTCGAGAAGGCGTGTAGGTTAAAGTGACAAGCGACGCTATTTATAGGAAGTAAAATCGACAAGGTTTACCGTTGGACGCGATAAAACCCTAATGTATGGAATGACGAAAAAACCACTAGAAACCAATAGTTGGCGGTTGAGAAAGTAGTGAAGGTCAAGGGTAAAATTGGAAAAGGGGAATATGCGAAAGAAGCCGATACATTGGATAATTTTAAGACATTATTCTCATATCCCAAAATTGGGTGCCATGTGTTGAAACCCGATTTTGGAAATAGGCCGATTATATGGAAGCATCTCAGAATTGATTTAGGCCTAGTGAAATATGGGCTAGAATAGGCACAAAAAGGAGTCCAAGTCAACCTATGCAAGTATGGAAGGATCAGCTGTAGGAGAGTCTAGATCAGCTTTGTATGGGTATATTGGGAAGTATGTTAGTAGATAAAGTCGAGTTTGTATCGGTTACGAATAAGAGTCCTATAGTCAAGTTAGGGTATGTATCGGTTACGAATAAGAGTCCTATAGTTGAGTTAGGGTATGAAGTGCTGTACAAATACCTAGCCCATAGCGCGTGCAAGGGACATCCAACACACATCAAACATATCTACTTTTTACATGTCTTTACTTTCATCTACTTTATCACATTAGAGCAATTTCGTCGTATTTTGTCTTCGATCAACTTGTTGCACATCGTCTTTCGATCGGCTTCAAGATACAATCCAGGAGTTGTTTACAAGTAAGTACTGTCTCGATTCAGGTCAATCTATTGGCTTCATCGGCTTTTAGTTAAAATACTATCTTAGTCGATATTGCTGCGTATCGCCGTTTCGACTAATTAGGGTTAGGTTTCACCCTCTTTCTACTGATCAACACACATTCGCTGGTAGTAGATTGTTTACCCTTCGTTCTATCGACTTATAGCTTGCTATTCGCCGATAGGCAGTGCCCCTCGTTCTATCAATTAGATGATCCAATTGGCTAATTGGTAGTCTATTTACCCTTTTTACTACTTTGTTGATCCCATCGGCTTAGTAGTAGATCGTTTACCCTTTCAATCTATTGATTTAGATCTAATCTAAGCCGATAGTTCCGTTATCTGTCACTCTTACTCGGACTTGTTTCGAGTGTTATAGGCCCTTGACATTATAGATCTAATCGGCTATTTGGAAGCTGATTCTATGTGGGGACCCGAAAAACGTAGTTGAGCCCCTTCTGTGCTTTACCTGTACTAGTCTCTGGATCAAGTAGCTAGTACACACAGATTCCAGATATTTGGATCATTGCCATTATAATTCGAACAAATATTACATCAGAGTGCATTACAAGACGCTAAATCAGAATACAAAATTCAGGCACGCAGGCCTTACACAGCGGAAGTCTTAATAGTCTTCCATAACTCCAAATGGAAGAGGCAAAATACAACAATCAATCCCATAGGCGAGCTGTAGTAGCGTCCTAGGCGTCAGAGGAATCTTCATCTTGAACTCCAACATAAAACCTTCATCTTGGTACATCTCCTCGGGATACCATTCTCGACAACCCGCCGTTGAATGAGCACCAAGATAAAGGCGAGGGTGAGTATACTTTATACTCAACAAGCAAGGCTGACTAAATGCAACTAAGGCTAACAAGGGAAGGGTAAGGGTTTATTTTGCATAAAGCCAGTTTTACAATTTTTCCTAAGATTTTGCAAAATGATTTGAAATGTGTTTGAGGAAAAGAAATATTTGAATCATTTTCTTTGAGACTCCGGCCTTAACCGGTTTTGCCCAATCCTGGCTACTCACGGCACCCACCGTGCAAACACCCTCATCGCTCATAGCACCCACTATGAGGAGAAAAATCAAAACACACGACACCGATCGTGGTTTTTCTTTAAAACACCATTTGGAAAACAAAAGATAAGAAGTACCAATGAGGCAGCTCCCCGTCGTCCGTCCTTGACCGTGGACACGGCTATCATGATAGTTTTACACTCTGCAGAGGTTGCACGCTTTACCCACGAGGTGACCTTCCTAGAATCACCCAAAGGAAAAGAACACCACAAGGTCTTTAACCGACATTCCCATAGCCTGGCACTCCCTCTAAGGATTCCACCGCAGCGCTAGTTACTCTAGTTGGCTGAAGCCCCCTCTTGAGCCTGCAGAACAACACCAATTGCCTACTCTACCGTCTGGAATGCCAAAACTAGGAGTCCGAAGGGTACTCAACCGTGGCTTGCCCACACAAGCACTCAATGGCCGCCTTTGTTGTACTTAGCTCGTCTACCTCAAGGAATCGGTCCTTAGGGATCGGGTGGGTCCCTTGATCGACCCGAATCTCGCACGCAAAGACCATCCTTGCAACCATCCACCCCAATCAGGTTTTGCAAAACATTTTCCGATAGCACCCACTATCAACTAGCCCAAATACAACCAAATGACAACACCAATTGTCCTTTTAAAAGATCACAAAGTAAAATGGTGATTAATGTTAACAAGCAATTAGTCAGGTGGTTTACTATGAGCATTACTAAGCAGATGCAAAACCTAATCAAGGATGTGGCAATAATTAATCAAAATTAATAGTCCTAAGGTAGCAAGGGTATTTTATAAGAATTAATTATCAATGGGATTTAGCTAGGCAATATAATTATTTGGTATTTTATGTTAAACATACATGCTACTGTTTAAATTCTACAATTCTTGTTTAAAAACATGGGTTCAGAGGTTTCAGCACTTGCCTTGATCGACGTAGTGGGGAGGATCCTCAACTGCGTCGGAAACGAACTCGGTACCCGAATCTAACGCAACGAAAATAAATAAACAATAAATACAATGCCAAATAAATAACTAGAAAATATTATGTATGCCAATGCACATGAAACTATATAAAACAGTAGACAAAAATTTTACAGACATTTTAAAATTTATTTCACAATTTTCGAATTATAGAATTGAAGATGTGAATTTATTGAGATTTCGTTTTCATTAAAACAAAGAGAAAGGGAGCTCCGGATTGGGCCAAGGAGCAGCCCACAAGGGTTTTGGCCCACGCAAGACGCTGGGCGCCCATGCGTGTGCAGCGGCGTGGCCAGCGCTTAGCGGCGGCTCGGCGTGAAGCGGCGCTGCGGCGTGTGGGCGTGGCGGCTGCTGCTGAGGCCTGTGAGGCGGCGCTGGTGCGGCGGCGGCCACGCGCGGCCGGGCGTTGGAAGGAGCGGCTTTGCCAGTGCGGCCCGACGGTGGTCGACAGTGGGGCTCACCTATCGGTGACCAAACAGCACGCGCGCTTGGCGGCTCGGGTTCTGAGGCTGCGGCGGCGTTCGGCGACGCGGCGACGCGGCGCGGTAGGGAGAAAGGTAGGGAGGCCTAGGGGTTCCTCGGGGCCACGAATGGACTGGCGACGAACCGGCGGCAATACACACAGCAATGGTGCCCATGGCGGCGCGGTGTGTGGCGCGGCCGGCGAGAGGAGGGCCGGCAATGGGCGAAGGACGACGGCGGCGTGGGGAGGCCAGAGGGGTCTCCGGAAGGAAGTGGTGGCGATGCGGCATGGCTTGGGCGGCGGGGAGGGAGGAGGCGCGCGGTGGCGGCGGCGACCGGTGGCGCTCCGGCCAAATTGGCCGGGGGATATGGTTTCAGGGGGGTCTAGTGATGCTAGAGAGGGGATAGAAGGGATGATTACCGTCGATGGCGGCAAATTGCAGAGGAGGCAGTAACGACGGTGAACGGCGAGGAAGAAAGCGACTCCGGCGGCCGAATTACGCTTCTCCGACGACGATCCTTGAAGGGCGAGACCAAAAACACGTTAGGGGGACTTAGGGATGGTAGGGGAGGCGAGGAGCTCGAGTCTCACTGCTTGGAACCGAAGGTTTCGACGAACAGGCGCTGCTGCAGATTCCGGCGACGTCTTCGGCGATCAAATTCATCGTGCTCGGTCGACGATTCTTCGAGCGCTTTGTTGGGTTGGATTCGCAATGAAGATATCCAGGACGTCCTCGGACGGTTTTGCGAAATTCGCATCAAGACAGTGCTGACGCGAGGAAGAGTGGAGACAGCCAAGAATCGGGAGGCTGACCTTCAGCGTTAGATTGCCGGAGCTATGGACTCGGATCGGTGAGTTCCTGGGTAAAGTAGAACCGTAAGGATGAAACCTAGAATGTCCTCGGAGGGTTTAGATAATGGAGGCTTACCCAGGTTGCGGCAGAAGGAAAACGAAAAGAGGGAGAGGTAGCTCGCGAGGAGATGGCGGCTGGGATTTATATAGGGTTTTGAGAGGGGATTTAGGGAAAGGGAAAGGATGATTTGGATAGGGATTGATCCCCTAATATCATGGGAACCGATTTTTGCTGGTTTTGGGGAGGATTTGTAGGGGACATTCCAAGATGGGAGGTAGGAGAGGTTTCCTCTCTATTTGGAACAGAGAGATCGTGATAGAAACGATCAGGGAGAAAGAAAAGGGAAGGAGGGAGAGAGAGGAAAAAGGAAAGGGAAAAGAAAAGGAAAGAAAAAGAAAAATAGGTGGGGTTCATTTGCAAGAGAGGAATAGAATAGATAAATAAAATCAATTTATTTATCTGAGATTCAAATTATAGGTAAATAATTACTTTAGAGATTAAAATGCAAAATAATATTTAATAAACATAAAATTAGCAAAATCGATATTAACACTTTTATTTTGCACAAATAAACCTTTTTGCAAAACTTTAAATAAATATTAAACTTGAAATTAGATTTTAGAAAATTTTATTTTGCAAGGCTTTTTAATGAGGAACATACTCATTTTCAAATTTTTTTGTATTTTTTAAAATTTTCATGCCATGCAATGCATATGATTTTGGTTTTGAAAATGAGGATGTTACATTCTATCTTATCTTGCCGATATAGTAGATCAAATCAGTTGGCACGCTTCGAACCTTGCTTCTAGTGCTGACGGGGATTCTATTCCCTAAGCCCGTGTGTGTTTCGCTGAAACTAACTTTTGGCTTCAACAATTACACGCGAAATGTTCCTTGATCTGTTTATTCTTTTCCAAATTAAGTCAACACTCATCCTTGTGAATGTTACATGTGTATATAATGTAGTACATCAAGAAAATGCACGCATGCTGCGCACTGTAATATTATATGCGCCTAATTAAGTGAATAGCTGTTGCCTTGCACGCTAATAGTATTTAATTTAGTATATGGCGCAGAGGGTGGAGTACAGTTAATTATATACTTCTTTTTAAGTCAACTTGTAACATGGTGTATCTATAGCATACATTGTATAATTACGTTAGTGAGAGGTAGCTAGCGAGGGCTACAAATTCAACTTTAATAAATTTAAACAAAAAGCGCAGGAAACAGTTCAATTTTAATTCGCTGGAACCACTACTAGAGAACTGGCCTTTAATACCGGCTCATCAGTCCCGGTTAGGCTGAACTGTGACTGACATTCACAAGAGTCCCGGTTGAACGTAAGTTGGGCCACGGGTAGGGATCAGTCCCGATTGGAGACACCAACCAGAACTGATCCAACACCATCAATCTCGGTTTGTGGTATGAACCAGGACTGATGGTGCTTGCAACGGCTTGCAGGCGGGAAGGGGGACACAATATCGGTCTGTGTGCCCAACCGGGATTAGTATGCCATATTTGAACATCCCGTTGTAGGTGGGAAGGGGGCACAATACTGGTCTGTGTGCCCAACCAGGATTAGTATGCCATATTTGAATCTCCCGTTGCAGGCGGGAAGACGGGCACAATACCAGTCTATGTCTCCAACCAGGATTAGTATGCCATATTTGATCATCCTTCTTCCTCTCACAGTCCCCACTCTGCCCGACCAAGAGGCGTCCAAGAGTTCCAAGAATGGGGAAAGTGCTGCCAAAATTTTAAAATTTTAATCATTTTACTCCAAGCCAAGTTAATCAAGATTAGTGTATCATTCCTCACTATATTGGATTCAATGGAGCTTCTTCCTTGCTTGAAAAATGAAAAAAATTTAATCTTTTGTCATGATCATTAAAAGAATATAAATGTAAAAATCTAGCTCAATCTTTTGTGGGATTACGATGTATCTCGCATTGAAGGTGTAATCTAGGTTTTGGTCCCATCGATAGATGAAGAATTTTTAATCTAGACTTCGATACATCAATTCATAGATCAATTCTTTTAAGTAGGTTGCAATAACTTGTCAAGTATGAATACCAGAGCAAATAATCATTTTATAGAAAAATTGTATGAAAATATAGTTCTTTACAAAATATGTAATGAAATAAATTTATTTTAAGTTTATAGTTGGCTTAACAATAAAAATTGCTATGAAAAATATGTGATGCAATTTGTCCTAGGTAGGAATAAATTTAGCCACATAAAATTTTAAATAGTTTTTCAATAAATTAAATTTTTTGAAATTTGGAAATGTTCCATAATTAATTTTTGGAGAATGAGCTAACAATTATCTTGATGTAACATAATGTAGATGGACCAGCGATGAATGTACATGGACCGACGCTCCCCGGAGTTCTTAAAGGATTTGCAAGCTTTTCTTCGTACGACCGATGCATACACCACGTCAAGCTACATATGATGTCCATGCATAGACTGCAACAATGAGAAGGATTGGCCAAACACCAGTCACCTTCACTTCCATTTGCTCTCAAGAGGTTTCATGCCAAACTATACCTCTTGGACCAAGCATGGTGAAGAAGAGATTATACGAGAAGATGAAGAAGAAGAAGAAGAGGTGGACAACAATATCCCGGACGATGGCCAACACGGTGCTTTCGAAGATACAATGGGTGATTTTGGCGATGATGACCTAGAGCAGATGCTGCTTGATGGAGAGGAAGAATACACCGATGAAAGACATCATGAAAAGTTTCAGCGCCTGTGGGACAACCATGGGACACTGTTGTACTCAAACTACCGACAGGGCCACAAAAAGTTACGTACCACACTAGAACTGATGCAATGGAAGGCGACCAATGGTTTGTCTAATAAGGGATTCGATGAGTTGTTATGCTTGATAAAGAAATTACTTCCAGAGGATAACACGTTGCCTGAAACTACGTACGACGCCAAGCAAGTTGTCTGTCCATTGGGGTTAGAGGTATAGAAGATACATGTATGTCGTAACGATTGTATCCTTTATCGCAATGAGTACGAGAACTTGGAAGCTTGTCCGATATGCAAAACTTCTCGGTTTAAAACCATGCGTGATGATACAGGTGAGGTAGAGGGGCAGCATAAGAAGAAGAGACCCCCCGCTAAGGTGGTGTGGTATTTCCCTATAACCCTCTGGTTGAAGCGTTTATTTGCGAGTAAAGCGCATGTCCATATGATGTGTTGGCACAAAGAAGATCGTAAGGACGATGGAAGGCTAAGGCACCCTGCTGACGGCTCGCAATGGAGGAAAGTTGATAGAAAATACCCGGACTTTGCTGAGGATCTGAGAAACATAAGGTTTGGGTTGAGTACTGATGGGATGAACCTGTTCGGCGAGATGAGTAGCAGTCACAGGACTTGGCCGATGACTCTATGTATCTACAACCTTCCTCCTTGGTTGTGTCAGAAGCGGAAATACATTATGATGTCGTTGCTTATCCAAGGCCCGAAGCAACCTAGAAACAACATCGACGACGTGTACCTCAAACTGTTGGTTGATGATTTTCTAACGCTGTGGAACGATGGTGTACGTGTATGGGATGAGTACAAAAGAGATTATTTCACCCTCCGTGCATTGCTACTCGTAACCATCAATGACTGGCCAGCACTTGGTAACCTGTCGGGCCTATCTATCAAGGGATATAAATCGGCAACTCCACCAATGGTACTTGCACGCGGCCAAACATAGACTAGAAATGGTCGCCGTCTGGATCAAGCAACAACACTTTTTCATGGGGACTCTGAGTTTTTATTCCAATAGGAGCCTCTGTACGAGCTATACCAAGCAAGGGCCCTTGACGTGAGTATGTTGGGTTGCTGGACTCTGTAAGTGTCTCGTTTCCAAATTCCATCGTGCGCCCCCTTACACTGTACTAACTTGCAAGTCTAACTAATTTCTTCTTGTGTAGAATGGAGATACAAAGATGCCAAAGGGAGAACATTTATAACATTGGCTTCCTTGACCCAGTAGTTATCAACGAGCGAACAATTAAGGCCCACCCAAAAGATACAGAGGAGAACATACACAACGCGTTAATGGGCCAAAGATTCAAGTCACAGATACTTCTAGCCTATGAATTTGAGTATGTGTTTTTGTACCACCTCATTCTAATCCTTTTTCTTAATAGGGTGTTACAACAAATTAGTAACCTATGCTAACATATATATGTGCAGCTTTCACTGGGCCCTTTTTATTATTGAGCTAGATTCTAGCCAGATCATGGTTATGGACTCTTTGCGAAAACCCCCTGAAAAGTAAAAAGACTTCATCGCCATGCTTAACGAGTACATTCTTGTTCCTTTCATTATTGTGCTAGTTCTGTTTTTTCATTCGAAACAAACTCTAATAATGTATAATTCGTAATCACATATGTAGTGCCTTCGCAAGTTTTTGTGACAAAAATGTTGAGGAATTCAATAAGAATTTTGAGTTGCGCCTCGCTAAATATGTATGTATATCATAATACTAACTTTTTAGTTAACTTAATTTTCATGCATCCATTTCACGCTTCCAACATTTTCACCACAGGTCTTGCATCAGCCGCTGGGAAACAATTTATGCGGCTTCTATGTATGCGAGATGATGCACAACTTTGTCAGAGGCATTGCTGACTACACGAGAAAAGGTGAACAGTTTAGGGTAAGTATATGTAATTACTACCTTACTAATGCCTAGCTATTTCGGACATCGATTATCTATAAATTCAAGGATTAATTAGTTAATTTTCCTAATTAATAACAGGTTCCCCCTAAAATTGGCAAAAAAAAAAAAGGGTTTGGAACAAGGCCCGGAACTCTCGCCGGTGCGTGTCAAAGCAATACAAGAGCAACTCACCGGTTTCATTTCTAATGAGGTCGTAAGTCGCACAGGTGAGCACTACCACCATATTTTTAATCATGTTCTAGAGCCGGAGCCCCCCAAAAAAACCGGTCAACCGTCGGGGTCGATATTTACGACTACCAAGAGCAATGCACGTAAAAGATCCTGATAAACAAAAATATATGTAATTGTGTACATATGTGATACTTATATATAGGCTAGCTAGCTAGTTAGTTATTGTAATACATTTTTATTAGATGTAATTAAAGTTTTAATGAATGTTCTTTGATTTAATTATCAACTAATTGTGCATGATTAATTATATGGGTTTTAATTAATTGTGATTTAACACATGCATGCATAAATAAAATAAATATAATAGCTAGGGGCCATATATAATAAAATAAATATAATAGCTAGGGGCGTGGCAGGTCTGTCACATCACATGCACATCACAGTCCCGGTTGGAGACACTAATCAGGACATCATAGTCCTGGTTGGAGACACCAACCGGGACTGATAGGCTTCCCGCCAACGCATATGGGGTCTTAGTCTCGGTTCGTTGGAACTGGGACAGTCCCTCGTTGGCTGTCCCGGTTCAGGAACTGGGACTGAAGCTCGTTCCAAACCGGGACTGAAGCCCGATTCCCCAGTAGCTAACTGGAGAAATTATGCTAGTTCCAAATAGCCCCTAACTGTTTCGAAGAAGATAGCTTCCATATATATGTATACTTAATTACTGGAAATAACGATTATGGGAGATTGATACATCCGGAAATAATATAATGGATCGCTGGATACAGCTTCTGGAGAATGACTTAGTTCCACATAGGCATAAAGTGATAAAGAAAAACAATGAACAATGGATCGCCTGAACTTACAGGACGCACGGGGCTTTTATGAAAGAAAATAAATTAACTCGGTTAATTACGTCGGTCCAGATTCCGGAATGACAAGTCCGGCATTATTGTAGTTTAATTATCCTTATCAGTCTAACTGATCAGTAATACTGTATAATATACTCCAGCCAGCTAGGGTCGCAATATTCCATTCTGATATGCTGCCTATAAATAGCATCGCCTGCTGAACCATACGGGCAAGGGGCTAATTAGAAGCAAACTTCTTCTCAATCGCTAGCCTATGATCTTGTGAGCATCTCCCAATTAAACTTGTATTGTATATATCTTCCTCTAGAGATCGAGCTACCTTAGCTGCCGATTGAGACATACGATCAATGGCCTCCTTCATCGCTGCCTCCACGCTTAAGATGGCCGCCGCTGTCGCCATTTGCGGCCTGCTGCTCCTGTCGTCGACCATGGTGAAGCCGGCGATGGCCCAGTCAGTGGGCGACTGTGGCCACAAGTGTGGTGGGGCGTGCCTTCTGGTAGCGGAAGCACAATGCGAGGGCGTCGGCAGGACCACACCGGACCTGGTCCAGGCCTGCCAGGACGATGTCTTCGTTACGTGCGCCAACCCCTGCTTGGTGGGCTGCACCGCCCACATTCCGTGAGCTCGTCGCCGGCGACCTTGCAAGCAACAACCCAACGACTATCTATATGCGTGTGTACTGCGTTTGTACCTCTCAGTTTATTACTATATCCACAATGATAAAGGAGTGCATGCATGCATGCTGGCCCCTCCCTATACATGGACCGGGGTAGTATGGATACATGCTCGCCGTTCCGTCATAGTTATTTCATAATTTTAATTGGCCTCGATCACTTGTCGGTCGGTGGTGTGCCAAGTCTTGGACTTATAGTGCCTCCACAAAAGTTAAGAGCATGTATTGTGCCTGTGCATGTACTCATGAAAGTGACGTTTTATTTTCGCGATATCAAATGTATTGCTGTTGTTCATCTAATGCTACCATCAATTTTAGAGTTAATTTGGTCCATGAACATTTCCGCACCCAATTTTTATGGACGCAGATGATAATTATAAAGGGACATTGCTGAAATCATGTGATGAGAAATTGACAAGATATATGTTTGTGCTTGTTGTATATGATCATAACTAGCAAAAATTGAGTTATCGGACGCCACCGTGAGCATGTCTACCACGGATCGGGCGGTTCGCGGAGAGGCTCCCACGGGCTGAGCCTCTCTATCTATCCCTCAGTCGATCTGCCGGAGTATGTGTACCACGGAGCAGGATGGCCTGCGGAGAGACTCCACGGACACTACAGGAATCGGCTGTAATCTCGAGTGCGAAGAGAATTCTCGAGGGCTAGAAACTAGCCCTCGTGGAATATCTCTTAATCTCGAGGGCCGAAAAAAACCCTCGAGGGCTGACGGTTAGCCCTTGAGAAACGAAGACGGAGGGTCAGAAAATCAACGGAAGTTGCTAATTCTCGAGGGCCAGTTAGAGGCCCTCGAGAAAACTTTCCCGTCCCGCCTCCTCCAATTTTTATAAGCCCCGCCATGCCCGAGAGACAGACAGAGAGAGAGAGGAGTGCCGCAGAAATCTCTCCCTCCCTCCCTCCTCCTCCATAAATCTCTCCCACTCTCTCTCCCTCCCTCTCTCCCTCCCCCTCCAGAAATTTTTCCGGCGACCTTGGGCTCGGGCGGCGCGGGCTCCGGCGACGTGGCCTCGGGCAGCACGGGGTCCGGCCACGGCGAGCTCGAGAAACTTTATTATCGAGGGTTTTAGCCCTTTTCTCGAGAGCTTTTGGCCCTTGAGATTACGGTAGATTCCAATAGTGGGACTGAGCCTCTCTATCTGTGATCAATCTGCCGGAGTATGTGTACCATACCACGGACCGGGACGATCAGCGTAGAGGCTCCCATGGACTGAACCTCTCTAGCTGCCCCTCAGTCCGACGGAGTATGTGTACCACGAACTAGGACGGTCCGCGGAGTGGCTCCACGGACCGAGCCTCTCTGTCCCTCAGTCCACTAGAGCATATTTACCGTGGACCAGGGCAATCCATGGGGAGGCTCTGCGGACAAACCTGCTTAGCGCACTGAAATTTGCAATTTTGGTGGTCTTCCTATGCTCGGACAAAAAAACTGTTCTGCATAAATGTTGTGGAGAATTTCGAGAGCATCTTTTTGTTTTGGGAAGTTTTCCATTTGAGCAACGAATGAATTATAAAAACTGTTTTGTGCATTGCTATGTGTAGTGCGATGCTGAAAAATTGTGTGTTCTAATTTGGGATGCTTGGTTCCTTGTTTAGCATTTTGGTGATTGTTGATGTCATGATGCTTTGATGTTGTGTAGGTGTCTATGGACTAATATGAATCAAGTTAAGATATACTTATTTTCAGAAAATGGTTTGCTTGTTTCGTGTGCCCAGGTGATCGGGATGTCGGCAAAGGGGATCGAGGATGTGGATGGGTGATCCATGGTCTAGGTAATCAAAAGTTCGTGCGAGTTGATTGGACTCGGTCTTGGCACATGGACATGGGCGATTGCATAAGCGGAAGCGGTCCAAGTGTAGTTGGACACATGGCGAGCTTGGCGGCCAAGGAAGCAAAGAACGGCAGATTTGGAGAAACTGCGACGCGACAAGGAAGTGGTTTAGGTCATGGTTGATCTTGTATAAACCGTTTTAGGAAGCGCGCTATGTGACAGAGAAAATCCAGTGTCTTATCAGGTTTCAGTTGAGCCCATATGTAGATAGAAGAAATCCTAAATGGGATGGCTGGTTGAGCCTCTCTATATTAGAGCTTCATGACCACGAAATAAGGTCGAGTATTTCATAGGCTTTTATGGAGGCTTGAGGGAGAGAGGTTCACACAAATCTCTCATGGTGTGTTTTGAGATGGGTTTGTGTTTCCTCCCTAATCATTCCACTCCACTGTAATCATTCCTATTTAACCAGCAAGCAAGCTTCAATTCATAGTTTGAATTTGTTCTCCTTTCTTTCGGTTTGATTTTGGCTTTGTTCTTGGGTGTTCTTGCTTTGAATTTGTTCCTCTTAGTTTGGTCGAGTTTTCCCCATGCATTAGTATGACAAAACGTGTAGGGCCACATCTAGATTCACCTCATACAAGTTCTTAACATATTTTAATCATGGATTGATGTGTGTTTTTTTGCTTTGGTTTGTGACCAAGAATAGACAGAAATAAAAAAGTTGAGTCCTTTGCATTATGACTTCGATTTTTGGTTGAACTAGGTGCTAAAATTTCTGAGGTAGTGTTTCAAATTTGGGGTCAATCCGGCTTATCAACGAAGAATTACTTAGATTTCGGTTTTTCAAATCGTGTTGCTACAGTATTTAATCCACCACACCAGGGACCGTTTGCCGCACCGTCGACGGCAACCATGCTTGGTTCGCCGCGTGCTGAGAAATCAGTTCTTGATAAGTGTTGATTCTTGGTTTGATCTCTAGTTCACCTTGATTCTTAATAGTTTACATAGCTAACTGATACAAGGATAAACATGCATTCATTTTGGAGCGTGTTGTGAAAAAAAGTTGAAATTAATTTGATTCTATTCACCCCTCTAGTTTGGTCCTATAGTGATCTTAGAGATTTGTTTGCTTTTAGAACTTGACCAAATATAGATATCATATCCATGTATGACACAAGTCGAACTTATCCAATTTAAGTTTTGTACTCTTAAAACTGTTATTACCTAGCTAGCCTATGTAATTACCGTTAGACACGCATGTAATTAATCGGATCAGAAAATGTGACACCCAAGTGAATAAATAAAAACAAAAATACTATTTTGCGTGAACATCACAACTAACAAATTGAATTTTTCAATCTTATTAAAGAAATAACTGAGATTTCATTTACAAGTAAACCACAATCTTATTTATAATTTTATTAAGTTACATCCTCCATCTCTCCTTCAAAGAAAAAAAAGAGTATACTACAAAGAAAATTACATTTGTTTACATTTTCAATTTCTCATAAAATTAATATTACAAGAAAGCCTCCGCCACCTTTCTTCCGTTTCTTTCATTCTTATACTTTCCATTATCCACAGCCGTCACTACCCTGCCCGCCGCTGGCCGTGAGCCACGTACGGGAAAACCAATCATGGCAAAGCCAACTCTGTCCCAAACCAGCAGCCTTCTCTGCTCTTTCTTCTTCGTCTGCAATCCACAGTTTCCTAATCCAGCACGCCACTCCCTTTCTTCCTCCACACCAGCCCCAGCTTCCCTTGCTCCCTGTACTGCCTCCTCCACTCGCCCCTTTTCTTCCCCAGCCAGCCCACTCTCTTCTCCCTCACCCAGCAGCCCGCACCACTCCTCCCTTCTCTGCTCCAGCACCTCACCTCCCCCTCCCCTTTCTTCCTCCCTCTCCATCCCGGCCGCCCCTCCCCTTTCTTCTTTCTTCCCCAGCCAGCCCACCCTCTCCCTCCTCTCTGTCTGCTACGCCCCTCCCCTTTCCTCCTTCCCCAGCTCGGGCCACCACCCCGGCCCTGTAGCTTCCCTCCTCTCCAAGGTAATTTGGGTGAGTTTTCTTCTTCTTCTCCCTTTCTTCCTCCCCTTTCTCTCCCTTCTTCCTTCCTGTAGTTTTTCCCCCTTCTTCTCTGTGTCTTCCCCCTTTTCCCTGCTGTTCCCTAGCCGTGCCTACCCCTCCCTGTGCAGCTGCGCCTCCTCCTCCCTGTGGTTCTCTGTGTTGCGCCGCCCTCGCTGCTGCTGCCCCCTTGGAGCTGCGCCCTGTTGTTCACGGTTTTGTGCTGTAGCCCCTCTTCTCCTTGATGCTGGTCCCTCTTTTCATTCCCCTTTTCCTGTGATGTGAAGTGCAAAGTAGCGTGTGGATTATTGAATTTGGGGCAGCTTGAAGACAAGAAACAGCAAGAAGCAAGAAGGGCAGCAGGACGAAGAAGAAACGCAAGAGGCAGAGCAGAGACAGAGAGTCTCTGTCTGTTTAGGTGATGTTGTTTTGTTTTCCTTGCTAAGGCCATCAATTATTCCTTGAATTATCCGATTGCTATGAAATAAGCTAAAATAGATAGCTCGGGATGTATTCTAGCTCCAGTAAATTTTTCATAATTTTCTGAAATGTATTTTGTTTCCTGCATTTTTTGGACTAAAGAAAAAATGCATATTATCAATGTTTTAATTGTTTATATATACTTTTAAAATAAGTCAATATTTCTGAAAATGATTAATAAACATAAGAATAGTTTTTATTATGTAATTAATTTATTTGTAGAAATATTTGATAAAAAGAAAATGATTTACCTAATTGCAATTAATCATATATGCTTATTTTGTTAGGATTAAAATAATTTTTTAAAAATTTCCTCAATCAATTACAGTAATATTTATTCAAATATTATGTAATTATTTAATTTCAGAAACATTTTCTCAAAATAAAATATTTTATTTAATTGCATTCAACTAATTACAATGCCTCACTATATTATTAGCTTATGTCTTTTAATAGAAATAAATTTCTGAAATTAATAAAATAAATCAAAAATCACATTTTTGCATATCCATGCCTCCTCATTTAATTGTTTGTGCATTTCTCCGGTGATTGTCGCATTCGGGATTGTTTGATTGCGCGTCGTTTGCGGTCGGTAGAGTCTGGTGAGTTCGGACCTGAAGTCGAAGACGAAGGCGAGCAGCCGCACGACTTCAATCACGGCAAGTCTTTCCCCTAGAACCTAAATTTATAGCTTTACCAAAATTGCTATGTTGATGAAAATGGCGTATGGTCATATCGTGCTGCCTAATGCATAGATTCGTCTGATATATGCATCTACCGATAAACCCTTAACCCTAGTATAACTTATGTTAATATCACTCACTGTTTTAAAATAATAGATGCTTAATATTGCTCAGTTAGATATTCGGGGATCCAATCCTAAATATTGGACTCAGCTAGGAATGAAATCAAGAAACTTGATGAATCGCTTGTGCTGGGATTGGGAATTCGATTCATTCATTTTAATTAAAATTTGACCAACTAATGAATGGGATCGGGAGCGGATGGATTGTAAGGTGGGTGCATTTGAGCATGAGAGACGGGTTTTTGTTGGTTGCCGCTCCAAGAATAATGATCAAGCCATGTAATTACTTTACTAAGTATTTACTGTGCGACCGTAAGCCCGGTATGGGACGGGTCTAATCTAAAGGAAGAGAAATATCGGGGTTACTCACTATCCTTACACGGTAGATGGGTTCAGAGAGAAACATCCCCGGGGTATTGCTAGAGACTTATGCAGAATCATTTCTCTAGGAACCTGTGTGAATCGGGTACGACCGTGTTAAGCCCGAGATTAATTTTCTGAAAGATTTTGTAATGATATGCTTCGACGGGAGAATATCGTATCTTGTGGATAAAGCATACAATCTCTACAAAGTAAAACCATTTGAATGGTCGTGCCACGGTTAAGGGCAGACAAGGTGGGTTTCACATTATAGCATCACCATTCTTAATATGACATGGGTAAGGTTATTCCGGCGTGAGTGCCGTTGCTATATAAGAATCATGAGTTTGATATATGAGTATTGAGATTTGAGAATTGAGGAATGAGATTATGAGCCGAGAATTATGAGATTGAGAACTTGAGACCTGAGGATGGAAATTTTATGATATTATTGTGATCTTGAGAAATTGTACTTATTTATGTATGTTTCTTAAATGCTTTTACAATTCTACATGAAATGCGTTTATGTAAATTAACCATCAGCTTTCTAGTATGAGCCTTAACCTGGCACTTCCCAGGAAGGACGTGCTAGCAGTCACATGCTAACCCTGTTTGTTATGGCTGTTCATTCAATGAGCAGGTCAAGAATACGAGGACACGCAGGATAATGTTGAGATCTTCCTAGATGATGCTCCGGATGACTTGTGCCTATGGCCGTGATAGGACACTACTTTTGGTTATAACGTTTTGCTTCGCTTTAATAAGTTTTGTAGTTCCAAGCTAATGTAATATATTGCTCCGCCGCACTCTGAACTACTTTATTAGTTAATACAGCTCTATTTGGTATCATGATTCTGTTTCACTGTGGGTACGAGTACTGATCCTTAGAACTCATACCGGTAACATAGAAGGGTCCGATTTGGAAAAAAAAAAAAAAGGGGGATCCAGGCAGAAAACAAAGAAGCCTGTCTTCATTTTCTATTATATATGGATATGAATATGGATACAAACAGTGGCACATATCCCTATTATTTTTTACTGGGTATGGAGTGACAGATATAAATACAAATATATGATAACATTTAACTACGGTAATATAGTTTACGAGTAAATATCGGTAATATTTCCTCTCATAGTATCCAATAACTACACATGTCACAAAACTAATAGTTATCCAATGGAAGCGAATTCTCTGCCTTTTGGCATTACCTGGACATCCATAGCACACAGGCACTACTATAGAATGCTAACCTTTGATGGTTCTAAACCAATCCTTATTCCGGTTTCTAAACCAACACAGAATAACAGGCATTGATATGCCCTAGACATATGTGCTTGTTCTAAACCAGCATTTTTTAAATACTTTTTTAAATTTGCTGGCCTAGCATCGGTGCACTAGTCTAGCTACTAGCTACCTACAATGGTAACGTCTAGAAGTCATTGTCGTTGTCGGAGTCGGAGGAGTCACTGGAGATGGAGGAGCTTAGGGGAGGATTCTCATCGCCGGAGTCGACGTTGGAGTCATTGTCATCGTTGGACCATCCGATCTAGATGTGCTGCTCCTCCTCCAACTCATCATTGTCCTCCTCCTCCTCCTCCTTCTCCTTCTCCTCCTCCTCATCATCATCGCTATCTGTAACAGCTCAAAGTTGTATCATTATCTTAAAAGAAACACTTTTGCAATATTTTGTAAGGCTAGGACAGTTCCTGTTAAAATTCTATGTGACAACACAAGTTTCTAGATTTTAAAAAGCCATTTGGATTTGATGATTTTACTTGAATAAATCATTAAAAATGCTAATTGATAAATCGTGCTTAGGACTTTATAAATTATAGCAAAATTTAGGAAATGTTGGAATATAAGTTCTAATAGACCTTAAATTGGGAAAATAATTACACATACATCAAAACATCCATACACATATAAATATATATACATACATATATGTATTTATATATATAAACACACATATTCATATAAGCTTAAATATGATTAATTGCTCTAAAAATCCCAGGAAAATTCTATATATTAGTTTAGATTTTAATTGAGAGTTTGACTCAGTTGTTGACCAAATGAAACCCTGGTGGGACCCATTTGGCAGCCTCTTCTTCTACCCTGCTCTTGTGAGCATTCCGTCGGCAGTGGTGTCTCGGCTCTCTCTGCTCCCTCACGGCATGTCCGGCTCATTGCCGAAATTGCCGAGGGATCCCATTTTTGGCGCTTGTGTGTGTCACCTTAGCTCTTGCGGGCCTGGCTGCGTGGATGTGACCTCCGCCATCGGTTCGCCGCGCTCCTGGTGTGGTGGCGAGCCGAGCCGCTTTGTCGGGCCGGCCGTGTCAGGGTCCGCCAGGCACCGCCCACCTTGCCCAATGGCCGACCTGGTCGCGCCATCGATGTCCCTGGCACCGCCGCTCCCTCGGGTTGGCATTACCGCCCGCGCAAGCCATCTCGTCGCCCGGCTCAAACACTCGCCGCGCGCGAGTGAGCCACCACCCCAGCCAGCCAATCGGAGCAAGAACTCCTCCGAGACCGCCTCGCACACTCTTGTGACCGCAGGACAAAAGCCGAGCTCGGACCGAGCTTATATGCAACCACACCGCATCGGCCGTTTTCTCCCTCTTTTCACTCTCCCGTCGACAGCCCAAACCAGACCTCCCTAGCTTCCCCATTGATTCGCGTTTGCTTCGCCATGACCTCGTGAAGCTCCTGTCCAAAGGGATTGGCTAGAGTCGCGTCGGAACGCTCTCGCCACCGCCGGTAGCCCGGTTCTTCTCCTTTTCCGATTTCTTCCTCTCTGATGCGCTTCGCGGCAATTCTTTGCTCCGTGAGCTTCGCCTGACTTCACCTCACACCGTGCTCCCCTCTTTTGACCTAGGGCTTCGCCGGTCTTCCCCAGCACCATGAGCGTGCCGCCTCCCCTGTTCGGCTTCTTCGTCGACAGTCCACCTCGGCCACCCTCGACCCCGAATAATCGCTAGGTAAGTCTCCCCGATGTCCGCCAATGCTCATGCGCGTACTATTTTTCCATAAGCTCGACCCTAGGTCATTTACTCGTGTCCGCCGGTAGTCGGTTCCGCCGCCATGCATGGCTCCGCCGTGTCCGGCCGTTTCTGGCCTCGACGAGGGCATCTCTAGATGCGCATTAGCTCACTGGTTCCAACGCACCCAAGAACGCCCCAAACGTAGCACCCTAGCTCGGCTGGCCGTCGGCTAAACCTCGGCCGTCTGCGCCGTGGGAGGAAACGATGACGGCGAGCCGTCCGATCTCGCCAAGATCCGTGCGACTTCACCACGCGTGGTCGTTGTTGGTGGGCCCCGTTGTCGGTGCTCACCGGTTTAAAACTCCCGCGGCTTCTTGAATCGCCGACATGTGGGCCTCGGTCCTACATGTCGGGTAAATGGAGGCGCTCCGTCTCGGTGCCTTTGCTCGCGAGTTCGCCTCCAGTCGTCTTCGGCGTGGTGGCTCGGCGCATGAGTTAGCGGGTAGGCCCGATCTTGTTCACCGATTTTCTCGGATTTTATAAATTAAACAAAGACAGTAATTAGAAATGATTTATTTGAAATAGGTAGAGATCTTTAAAAATTCTGAAAAAATTAGGGTAAATACTATGGCTTGTGATGGATTTATCAAAAATAGTACCTCACACAGTAACCGAACACGGTTCCTAGATTAAATTCATTAAGCTTATTTTAGGGTATTAATTCATATAGAAATAAGCAAAAATAGAATGTTGTGTATTAAAAATGGATTAACACCTAAGTTAAACATAAGGAAATCATGGATGCCGATAAATGACTTTTTGGACCTAGGAGAATATTATAATCTATGGCATGTTTCCTAATTACATGTTATCTCAAAATTGGTATAATTAGGAAACATGAATAACTAGCTTAACTTTCCTAGTCTATGAACCTATTCAATTAAGCTATTACACAGCATGATAGAATAGTAAGTCTGTTGTTTCGATTCAATCTCACAACATGCAATATCATGTTTATATATATATATATATATATATATATATATATATATATATATATATATATATATATATATATATATACACACACACAGAGAGAGTTGAGCTCGAATTAAGTGCGGTGTGAACCTCCGTCACCATGACTTTTTTGCAAAATTAGTGATTGAATTCAGCGATCGAACCGACCATCTCCTTCATCTGCTGAAATCTCACTCTTGACAAAATTTCACATTTTCTGATTTTTTAATATTTTTTCGTATTTTTAAAAATCACGATCTAATTAGTTGTGGACCGTCCAATAATCCGGTTTCAAAAATACGAAAAAATAGTAAAAAATCAAAAATGTGAAATTTTGTCGAGTGAGATTTCAACGAGACGAAGGAGATGGTCGGTTTGATCGTCGAATCGATCATCGATTCATAAACAAGCCCGGTGACGGAACGATCCGTCATGCATGGTGACTGAGCTCAACTCTCTCTCTCTCTCTCTCTCTCTCTATATATATATATATATATATATATATATATATATAGGAGTGACTATGGTCATTGCGGTGACGGAGGCTCCGTCGGCCGCGGCATTTTTGAAATCGGTGATCGAATTCGACGATCCGAACCGATCATCTTCTTCGTCTCATTGAAACCTCACTACTGACAAAATTTCATATTTTTGATTTTTTACTATTTATTTCGTATTTTTGAAAATCCATGATCTAATTAGTTTGTGGACCCTCCAATAATCCGGATTTCAAAAATACGAAAAATAGTAAAAAATGTGAAATTTTGTCGTAGTGAGATTTCAACGAGACGAATGAGATCGGTTTAGATCGTTGAATTTGATCACGGATTTCTAACCACATGGTGACGGAAGCGATCCGTCATTGCATTGTAACAACGACAAAGTTTTATATATATATATATATATATATATATATATATATATATATATATATATATATGACCATAATCACTCACACACCACTTAAATTCCTACTCGCTAGGATAATAAAGATTAAATAAGTTGATGAAGGAAATACATCAAACAAAATATGAATTAACATATTCTAGTTATTTAAAGTACTTTAAAAACGATAAAACCATATTTTCTCCTATTGCGTTAATTAGGGTAGAAATTCCACTATTACCTATATATATATATATGCATATATATATATATATATATATATATATATATATACATGTATCATATGCATCATCTTGCTAGCACTTCGCGGCCATTACGCTAAGATTCATTGCTCAGAAGGATCATGGAACTTCCTTGATATATATATGGATTCATATAGATAGTTATACACAGGAATCGTAAACGAACGAATACGAGCGATCTCGATTGCATTTCATGCATCATTCTTTTCCTCGCCGCATTGTGTTTATGATGAATTGTTGATTCTCCGATTAGACGTAGAGGATCCGGAAGCACCGTTCGAGGACTCCGCACAGAACCCGGACTTCAATTCTCAAGGCGAGTTAACACTTCTCCTATAGGAAGTTGCTTTTACTAGGGAGGGTATGCGCTTTCCCTAGTGCGAGTTAACATCCAATAATATCATATTGAATCCCGGACTTCTAAAGTATTTATTTTCTGAGATTAAAGCGCATGCCCTTTAAAGTACTTATGCCCATTTGTTCAATCATGATATATCATGCCATTTATTTACTTGCTATCAATTTACCTGATGATATTGCCTTGTTATAATCATCTGTCATTTGATCTTGCTAATGATCGCCTTGATGATCACCTTGTTAGCGTGGTTAGATTAAGTAAAATGATTTAGACTCCTAAGTCTTGGTTAAAATCTTGCTTAGACATTGCTTAGGTCCAACTATTAATTTTAGGCTTAGAATTGCCTCGGAACGGTGAACCGACATTCACCGGACATGATCACACAATGAATATGGTTAAGCTGGATTTTGGGCTGGCATGCCGGTGTGTGTATGGTTGTGATGTCTTTGCAATGCGGTCGGGTGCGGCATTGGGTAAGAGCAGAGTGGCTGGGCTACGTGAATTGAGAGCTAATCGCCCACATCGTTGTGCATGGAAGAGGCGGCGAGATCCGCGTAATGCCGTGCTTGCCCCAAAGGAGGGTTCCACCACATCGTGTGATTCACACGGAGGTGCGAGTTAGCAGAAGAAGGAAGTGCATAAGGGTGAGGCCCTTAGTGGACTGGCTGGGCTGAATCAAGGATTCCCCCAAACGGGTGCATCAGGGATGCATAGTGTGACGTCACTGACTATCTGCCTGCGGGAGATAGTTCCTAACACCACAACGCGCCGGCCATCGCGCGGTAGTGCAAGTATTAGGGATTCAAGGGTAGTTACGACCTGCGGGCGTACCCTGTCTGCCGCCATGCTTGAGGTGAAAACAATTTCATGTCGTCATCCGAGGATGATCTAGGTTCATTCTTCTGAGAGCCGTGAGTCTAGCGTGGGTGGCGGCCCGGCTAGGACAAGACCGGTACTTTTTGGGGAATGTGATCCTAGCGAGTCGCCACACTCGGAAGATGATGGCGGGAGTGTGAAGAGAACGTTTGGCAGAGTGCTTGGAAACTGCCATGGGATTGGTTGTGCATTGAAAAGAAAATATGATAAATAATCAATTTGACAGGGAATTTGGTTAAATTACTAAGTCATAGGTTTCCATTTCCAAAACTGGCTTTCATGCAAATAAATAAACCCAGCCTTTTCTTTGAAACCTCTATCACTAAATGCATTGGGTTGGGTGTTAGCTCGCCAGTGTTTGGATGACACTGACCTCGTATAAATATCTATCTTTAGACATGGAGGAGCCCGTCGAGAAAGATGCCTACGATTGTCATGAGGAAGGAGATCCTCAGTACCAGGACTAGGAGTAGTTGCTTAAGATAGGGTTTAGTGCGTTCCACCAGTCGTGTGTGGTTACACAGCTGCTGGTGTGATTTTGTTGTTCTTGTGAACTTGCAAGTCGCCTTTTGGGAGATTTCCGCTACTCTGATGAACTTTGGTCTGTAACTAAGGCTTAAATGCCTCTTGCTACTAATGCGATCTGATGATCGCTGTTATGTAATATTTGGACACCGATGTATGAAATGATTCTAGCTGTGTAACTCTTGCACTAGCCTACTGATCCAGGGCCTAGTGCAGGTCCGACCGTTCTAGCAAGGTAAGCCGAGAAGGGGCGCGACACTATCCTCCTTCTTCTCGACTGCAGTGGGCTCCTCCTCGCTATCGTCGGTGGCGGTAGTGGCGCTAAGGCCACACACCGAAGCAGGAGATGCCAGTGGCAATGAAGAAGGCAGCTGACATAGCCACTTGGCAATGGGAGGAGAGTAGCAGGATGAATACAACGCAACTTGATGGAGCTGACGACACCACAATCCTCCTGCTCACTGGCCTCCTCCATGTCGGCCTCCGCCGCTGCCGACGTCGTCGTCCTCCTCCTCCGACTCCTTGGAGCCTTTAGGAGAAGATGGTGGAGAGAAGGGTGGTGATGGAACCTATGGCGAATATGATGATGGCCATGGAAACTATGGCGAGATGGGTGGCGATAGCAACGGTGAATTGGTCTATGGCGGCCATAGATAGGTGTGTGGCGATGGAAACGACATTGCAATGAGATGACTGAGATGGTCGACGAAGTTGGAGCGATGGATGGAGTAATAGTGGAAATTGGTGGCAGACCGGGAAGATGGAGCGAGTATATAGAGTACAGGAATGCCAAGTGGTTTTGTGCACAAAATGCTTCAGAAGACAAAATGTTTTATGTGTCAGTTCTAATTACTAACCGAAACATATAATAACGCATAATGAAGAGATGTTTTATGTGTCGGTTCTAGTTATTAACCAGGACAAATAGTCTAAATGTATGTGCCGATTCTTAAATCAAGATGGCATAGATAAGCTTTCCCCACGTGCTTACTTAAGAACCGATACTAATAATCATATTTATGTCGGTTAAATACCAACACAGATATAATATAAATATAATATATTTTGGTGAAGTGAGGAAAGATAGATAATTGTGCAAGTGACCCAACAACAGCCGTTCGATGGGAGGGGAACGATAAGTGGATGGCGACTGGCTTTGTCTTACCACAGAGGATCCACATCCTTATCCAATATATTTCACGCAAATGACGCTCAACAGAAATAGAAGTAATTCAGAACTCGTCGGCCCTCTCGACTTCTAACTCCGGTCGGGCGACCTTACAAGAGTTAGAGAGATGATGGGAACCCGGCCCTTCTCGTCTTGAAGCTTCAAATTTTAGTCGGATCTAGTTTTCTAGGTTTAGGGTTTGATGTCTGTCCCATCCTCCATGGCAACGTCGATGGCAGAACAGCTTGTTATGTTAATTAGATCCCTTCTTAGATTCGTCAGCATGATGGTTGCCTTCGACGATCTTCTCGACCATATCTTTAGCAGGGTTGGTACTCGTAGTCCCTGATTTTTTTGTGGGCTATTAGGATTTGTCTCCCCCTGAGGTGGGAGTTTTGTGCCAGATTGTTGTGTGGAGTTTTTCTCCACGACGATGTCAGATGCTTTTGCCGGTCTGCACATGCGGTCATCGACGGAGGTAGATCAGAGAAGAATGGTGGAGGGGCTAGATTGGGGTGTTCGTTCATCATTTCTTGCATGCAAGGAAAAAACATGTCTTTCAGAACGTGTATAAAATTTTAATATGATATTACTAGTGTAAGCACTATACCACGTATGCTACAAATGTTTGATCCGGACGAGAGGAATGCATGTTGATCTTAATATTACTTCTAGTAGGTATTGGTTTTGTAGGTGAAGTTGCGTTGTAATAGTTATCACACATCCTTACAAAGAGCTAATCATCTACGTGAACTCAATGCAGTATTTCACGACCAAGTGATGAAGTAACTAAAGATGGGCCAATCATGTTCGTTTTGAGCCACTAGATATTATCCACAAAATATTTCAAACATATTACTATATTAGCCAAAGGTCGGTGCTTTGCTATCAGAAAATCCAAATTCCACCGTTGAGGTTATGAGCAAGCAGGTCATACATCTTCGAGCTTGTTGTCGATGATCGGCGCTACACACCACATGGTGCGACATGTCGCAAGCGACCACGTGCGGGTCATAAGCAATCAGAGCATGATGCGCCATACCGTGAACTAACGCACCAATTACGGTGGAGGCCAAAGCACGACATTCTTTGGGTGTATCCATCGTGAAAATTTTGGGGTTAATTAAGTCTAATCGAATGAGCTTGTTACGATGGATAAGATGAGAGTTAATTTTAGTAAAGTAGATAGGTTTGTTCCAACTGATGGTATTGATTGTAACAGCCCAAAGATTGTACGATATTTTGAAAATACTTATGAGATGCTGGTAATACAAAGGCTACTTATTGGAAAAATAATTTTTGCTAATATTGTTAATTTCTTGGACATTTGAAATTATAGAGGATAAGATTTTGCTAATTAAATTGAGTAAGTTATTAAAAACTTAAACTTAGGTCATAATTATGAATATAAAAAAACATAGCAATGTATAGGCTAAGTTGATTTTTGTAACCTTAATTGTCCCTCTAAAATTCCTATGTGTATATGCATATATACACATATAGAATTTTATGTATATATGTGTATGAATATATATATATATATGATAAATCACATTAAAAATCACACAAAAATTCTAGAAACTAGTTTTGACCCTAAATGACAACCTGAACCTAGTGTGACCAAGTTTGACCCTGGTGAGACCCACATAGCAGCCCTTCTTTCTCTCTGCCTTGTGGGCATTTCCTTGAGCAGCTGTGCTGCCGTGGCTCGGCCCACTCCCCACCAACGGTTCCAGCTCGCCATTGCCCAAAATCGCTCGGGAGATCTTCCCTTGGCAGTTTGCGCGCGTCATTTTGGCCTGAGCAGGCCCCACAACTATGCCAAAGTGACACTCCGCCACTTATCGCCGCCGTTCTCTACCAGCCACGGCCGACCAAGCCGCCTTATCGGGGAAGCTTTGGCAGGCCACTCCAGGCACTGCCTGCCTTGCCCAATTGCTGCCCTGGTCACTCCATCTGCCCAATTGCCGCCCTGGTCACTCCATCGATGGCTCTGACCTCCGCCGTATCCCGGGCTAGCCTTGCCGCCTTGTTTAAGCAACCTCGCTGTGCGGCTCACTCACTCGCCGCACGTGATCAAGCCACTGCCCATGCCCACCAATCCGTGACGAAGCTCCCAAGTGACCGCCTGAGTATCCCTCGTGACCACTGGATAATGCGCGTGCCTCGGCCAAGCTCAAATACGGCCGAGCCGCATCGGTCCCCTTTCTTCTTTCTTCGCCCTTCCGTTGACAGCCCAAACGACAGCTCCCCATCTTCCACCCTTGCATGCACTAGCTTCGCTATACTCTCACCTTGCTCCTACCTAAGGGAATCGACCCGAGAAGCTCCGAGCTCGCCAAATCGCTCTTGCCGCCGCTGGCTGCCCGTTTCTTCCCCTTTTCGGATTTCTTCCCCTCTGGTGAGCTTTGAGGCAATTCCTCACGCCATTAGCCCCTTCTGAGCGTGACTCATTCGGTTCGTGTCTAATTTTGCCTAGGGATTCACCTGTCTTTGCTCGCACCTTGAGCTCGCCGCCTCCCCTGTTCGGCCTCCTCGTCGACAAGCCACTCCGAGCTGCTCCGACCACGGATAACCGCTCGGTAAGCATCCACTACACCCTTAGTAGCTCATGCGCGTGATATTTTCCCATGAACACCCCTCTAGTCCTTCTACTCATGCTCGCCGGTATTAGGCTTCGTCACTGCGCATGGTACCGCAGCGTCCGGTCGTCTCTGGCATCGATGCGGGCATATGTTGGTGTGCGCTAACCCACTGATTCTAGTGCACCATGAACTCCCCAAACGGAGCACGGTATCTCCGGCTAGCCGTCGCCAAAGCCTCGGCCGTGCGCGTGCCGGCTAGAGGAAGACGACGACGGCGAGCTGTCCGATCAATGCCACGATTCGTGCGGCTATAAGCGCCCTGCCACTGACTAGCAGACCCCAGCTGTCGGGTGCTCGCCGGTTTAAAAATTCCCGCGTCGCTGAAGTGTGGCACTGACATGTGGGCCCTCAGTCCCACATGTCAAGTTAAGTGGAAAGCTCCACCTCGCTTTTGCTCGCGCGTTGTGCCATTTAAAAATACGCCTTCAGCGTGGCTGGCCCAGCCGCGAGTTAGTGGGCTGGCCCATTACTGTTCATAAGTTTTTCCCCTGATTTTGTGAATTAAACAAATGCTGTAATTGGAAACGATTTATTAAAAATAACTAGATATCTTTAAAAATGCTAGAAAATTTATGGTTAATACTAGAGCTTATGATGGATTTAACAAAAATATTACCATGAAGAGTAACAGAACATTTTTCTGGGATTAATTTTATTAGTTTGCCTTTAGGGTATTAACCCTTATAGAAAAATAGCAGAAATGGGTTTCTGTTAATCAAAAATAGATTAACACTTAATAAAATCTGAGAAAATCATGAATAATATGTAACAGCTTTCCGGACCTAGGAAAAATATGAAACCTATGGTATGACTCCTAATCACACATTATCCTATAATTGGCCTCATTAATAACCATGGTTAATTAGTTATTTTATGATCTAGTTATCCTAAAATTAATGTACCTGTTTAGAGAAGTTATTTCACAGCACCTTTACGACAGTAAAACTTTTATTTTAACTAGTCTTATATTATGCACCTAATCAGCCCAATAGGAGAAAATAGGGTTTTATTATGTTTAAAGTAATCAAAAAGTGCAAGAATATGTTAACAAACATTTTTGCTCAGAAGTATTTCCTTCATCAACTTATCTTATCATTTTTATCCTACCATAATAGAAGGTTAAGTGTGTGTGGAAGATATAATCATATGTTATATATATCTATGTTTATGTGCATCATCTCATGAGCACCCGCTGTCATTACGTTAGAAATTATTACCTCCTAGAAGGATCATGGAACTTCTTCAACACCCACCTCATATATATATAGCCGACCGATTACCAGCGATTACGATTGCATCACATGCATCATTCTTTTCTTCGCTACATTGTGTTTATGGTGAAATGTTGATTCTCCGATTAGACGTACAGGATCCAGAAGGACAGTTCGAGGACTCCGCACCGAATCAAGACTTCAATCCCAAGGCCAAGGCGAGTTAACATTTTCCCTATAGGATGTTTACTTTTACTAGGAAAAGCCTACACTTCCCCTAGTGCGAGTTAACATCCCATAGATCATATTGAAGGCAGCATATCCGGTGCACACGGCTGCCTCCGTGAAAACGCTGTGTACACCATGGGGAAAAAGTTTCAAAAATTTCCAAACAAAATCATGGATGTACATCTCAACTTACCCCATCTACATATAAAATTTCATGATCAAATTCGTCCTATACTAGAAGTTACAAAAAAGACAAATTTGGAGTGCATTTAAACTATTTAAGTTTGTCAGAAATTTGTCTTTTTTATTACTCTTAACATAGGACGAATTTGATCATGAAATTTTATATCTGGATGGGGTAAGTTGAGATGTACATCCATAATTGTTTTTAGAAATTTTTGAAACTTTTTCCCCATGGTGTACACGGGTGTGCACGGGGGGTGCCGTGTGCACCGAATATGCTGCCCATATTGAATCCCAAATTTCTAAAGTATTTAAATTACAATATTAAACTGCATGCTCTTTAAGTAATTATGCCTCTTCGCTTAATCATAATATATCATGCCATGTATTTACTTGCTATCAATTTACGATGATGATATTGCTTTGATATAATCATCTGTCATTTGACCTTACTATTGATCGCCTTGAAGATCACACTTGTTAGCCGGATTAGGTTGAATAAAATGATTTAAACTCTTAAGTCTTGGTTAAAATCTTGCTTAGACATTGCTCAGGTTCAATTATTAATTTTAGGCTTAGATTGCCTCGGAACGGTGAACCGACATTCACCAGACATGATCACACAATAAATATGGTTAACTAGAATTTGGGCCTGGCATACCAGTGTGTATATGGTTGTGTTGTGTTGCAATGCAGACTGGGTCTGGCATTGGGTAAGAGATGAAGTAGCTGGGCTACGTGAATTAAGGAGCTAATCGTCCACATACGTAGTGCATGGAAGAGGAGCGCGGCAAGATCCGCGTAATGCCGAGCGCTGCCCAAAGGGGTTCCGCCACATCGTGTGATTCACACAAAGGGTGCGATTTAACCGAAGAAGGAAGTACATAAGGGTGAGGCCCTTTGTGGACAGGCTAGGCTAGATCAAGAATTCCCTAGACGGGTGCATCAGGGATGCACAGTGTGACGTCACTGACCACTGCGGATGGTCCTAACACCACAACGCGCCAGCCATCACGCGGTAGTGCAAGTATTGTGGATTCATGGGTAGTACGACCTGCGGGCGTACCCTACCTGCTGCCATGCTTGAGGTGGAGACAATCTCATGTCATCATCCACGGAATGATCTAGATCCATTTTCGCAGGGAGCCATGAGTCTAGCGTGGGTCGGCAACCCAGCTAGTACAAGACCGGGCACATCACTGGGAATGTGACTCACAACGAGTGCGCCACACTCGGAAGATGATGGCGGGAGTATTAGGAGATGTTTGGCAGAGTGCATGGAAACTGCCATAGGATTGGAATTGGTATTAAACAGAATTATGATGAATAATTATCTTGATACAGAAATTTTGGTTAAAACTGCTAGGTCATAGGCTTGGATTTCCAAAACTGGTTTTCTGCAAATAAACAAACTCAACCTTTCCTTTGATACCACTATCACTAAAATGCATCGGATTGGGTGTTAGCTAGCCAGTGTTTGGGTGACACTGATCTCGCATAATTACATACTTTTAGACATGGAGGACCTTGTTGAAAAAGACGATTATGACTGTCATGAGGAAAGAGACCCTTAATTTCAGGACCAGGAGTAGTTACTCAAAGTTAGGGTCCAGTGCGTTCCGCCAGCCTTGTGTTGTTACGCAACTGTTGGTGTGATTTTGTTGTTTTTTCATGAAAACTTTGTGAATTGCATCTTTTGAAGACTTCCGCTTACTCCGATAGACATTGGACTGTAACTAAGGTTTAATGTCGTTTGCTACTATTGCAATCTGGCGGTCGCGGTTATGTAATATTTGAATTATCGATGTATGAAATGATTCTAGCTATGTAAATGTTGCACTAGCCTACTGATCCAGGGCCTAGTGCAGGTCCGACCAATTCTCGAAAGGTGAGTTGAGAAGGGCTGAGACATTGATGATGGGTAATTTTGGTAAAGTGTAACACCACTTACCATAGGATACTTTTTAATAACAAAGATAGAGATATATCCATATCTATGCAAAGAAATTCATGTATCTTTATTATACATTTTCTTAGATAACGGAAGTATAACTTCTGTTCTCTACATCATCAATAATTGAGTCGAACGGACGGTTGGGCAAAAAATTAATTATCATTACAATTACACCCCTAATTATCGCAGCGAGGGTTAATCCAAATCCAGGTTGTCAGGTAGCTATGATCTTTTAATACTAGATTTTAGCTTTTAATAAGACACTTTATATGCTCTCATACGAATTGACTATTGGTAGGGTTACGCGAGCCGACCAAGAGGGTGTTGCAGTCACTTGACTTTGCCGCCGACACTGTATTTCCACGCCTGCCTATAGTCATACGTTTAGATAAAAAAAAATATCGCCTCATGCATAATTTCTATTCGTATAATATATTGCTTCTTCGTGCACATATATTTTTAAGGTCGGACGGTATCCCGTCCAAGTGTTTTAAAACAGGATATAGCAGTATCATGTGGAATGATATGGTTTTATCAGGTAGGCTCAAGATCAAGTATGGTATTATATGGTTTTATTAGATGGACCTCACCATTGAAGTATGGTTTCATATGGCTCTCACTATCAAAGTATGTTTCCATGCGGTTTCACGTAGGTTTATATGGTTTCATCAAGTGGAACCAATCCTAATTGCGATAGTTGCTAACACACCTCATTGTGCTCCATATTGACATCATCGTGATGTCAGCATGACATTATCGCTGTGTCTTACTGTTGGCGCTGCGCGCATGAGCTAAATGGGGGATGCCTATCCTGTTAGTAATTAAGTCTAGTAACAGCATAGTGTTTTGCAGTATTCCACATATTTTTATAGTGCAAGAGTTTTCCAAGTAAAATTCATATCTCATATCATCTATTTAGTTCCGCATCGTGTAACAAGTGGTATCAAAGGTTCTATATAAAAAGAATCTGATTATTTATTATGTGGTTTCTAAGATATTTTAGTCCTGAATATTGGTGTCTACCTTTTTTAAAATGAGCTCTTGCGCTCCTGACCAATATGTTTCATAAAAGAAATACTAGTGTATTCTATGCCTGCTTAAGCTTAATTAGTAGTAATTTGTTCGCAAGCAATTAATAATAAATTGGAATAAGTTCATATTACTCCCTCTCAACGGTCAAAAAGTCCATTTGACACTCTAAACTATAAAGATGGCTATTTAACACCCCTTCTGACAATACCATGTCATTTAAGACTCTTGCACTTTCATTTTTTAATAATAAAACAAACTTCCAGTCTCTGCATCAACTAGGAATGCATACAACCATTATAAACACTTATTATAAAGGTTAAAAACAAAGAGAAATGACAAACAATTATCATACTCAGGCAAGCAACCACAAAAAAAAAGAGAAAAGCTTCCGCTTGTAACAACCAAAAGACCCTGACATCATGTCGGTTATAGTTCTAAGCATCCTCATTTAGAAGATGATCACGGACCTTCACGAGATTTCTCCGCAATTCTATAAGAACAGTTCAATAGCACCAATTCCAAAATCTCCTCACATCACCCAGAAGGATTTAGTGAGAAAGAGGACAACGGTCGAATAAACCAGTCTTGAGTAGCAATGCTGATCAATTAAAACAAGTGTAATAACTCAAAATTCACCGCAAAGCCACGCTTTAAATCAACAAACCAAGAGACAATCCAGATGTGAAGGAAGACCCATGCCCCTCAACAATGCCTATAGCTAGGTAACGACAACCTGGGCATCGTCGTCACTGAATCAGGCTAAAAAAGCCAGAAAATGAGATTTCCCCTAGGATCGACACTTCAACACCCTTTCGCTACTCACTATCATTTCACGGCATTAGATCTGGCAACCTTGGCAAGGACGACGACGTGCCCATAAAGGATGCCCACCAAAGTTTCATGGCTTTGTCAATATGCCAGATCCCTCCGCCACCACACTAAATCCCATAGTCATGCAAGGCAACGATCTTAGATGCAGAGAAGCAGGATGCTCCCTATGGACGAAGCACGCCTAAGGGAAGAGCGGAACCAGCCAAGCGGAGGCTCCCAAATCGTTTAGCTTCCCACTGGCGGTTGGCCGGCCATCCTCCTCCTCCTAGTGCCCGGGAAGGACGGCGGAGTCAGTGAGGAGATCAGCCGGACTTGGATCTAGATCTGGATCTGAGGTGGTGTGCTCGTTGGATTAATGGGGAGAGGGGAAGGGAAAGAGATGGTGGAGGAAGAGGGAGGGGAGCTCGCCGGAGAGGGAGAGGGAGAGGGCCAAGGGAGAAGTCGCTGGTAGAGGGTGCTGGTTGACATGTCATCCAGTTTTATTGACAGCCCCAGTAAACAAGACATTTTTACTATTTTGAGACACTAAAAATTCTAAAAATAATACTTCGGTGCCTATGGATGGCGGAAAATTTATTTTTAACGTATTTTGAAAAATTCTAAGAAAAATTATTTCACGATCCTTTGGACATCGAATTATGTTTGAGAATTTTTCCATAATTTTGAAAGTATGAAAATCTCTAAATATCATGTATGATTGTGACGTGGACAAAACCGCATGTTACATCATCAAAACTAGCATCCTACACCACCGAGTGTTAAATGACCTAATATTGATTGATGGAATATTAATTAACCGGCTTTATCATGGAGGGTGTAGAATGAACGTATTTCTAATAAATTTATCCCAAATTTAATTTCCTCTTGAAACAATGAATGAGCTTTGATGATGTTAAATGTTAAGCTCTCCACACTATATCTCCGTACACCCTAGCCTGTGATGTACATGATCCAGTCAACCACTTCTTTTCGTGATTGGCGAAGCTAACTACCTGATATTAAACAAAACAAATGCACACGACGAGATCTCAAAACTCCATTTAATTCAAAACTAGAATTTGTTAACGAATCATCATTAGGTTTGTTGCATGGAAATAGTGTAACAGCCCATTTCGGGCCCTTTTTAAAGCTTTTCAAATTTAAATCATTTTCAATTGTATATACCAATCATCATCTAATTTTTTTAAAATATTATTTGCAATTCAAACCTATTTCTCTATTTTCCCTACAATTCAAATCTTTAATTTAATTTTCACTAAAAAATTTCCTAAAATTCAAAACTAGGTTCCTGTGTTGGCACCACTGCACGTGCTAGAACTGTGCCCGGCAGCCTCAGCGCCGCTCGGCCGCGCCTCGCGCTCCACACCTTCACCACGGCTGCAGCGCCCCTGTTGCACCTGAAATCATTGCCATGTCACACCATCCCGTCACCACTCCTCTCTTGAGCCGCTCGCTGTGAGACGCAGCTCTCCTTCCCCACAGACCCTCCTTCGCCTATTTAAGCCCCCGGTTCGGCACCGCTCCCCCTCTATCGCCATTTCTGCCGCCGAGCCAGTTCTTCCCTCTTTTGTCTCACCAGCGCCTCGTTAGTCACCGGCCAATTACTCATGCCCCTAGCTTCTCTATGTGCTGCCCCTCACGACCCTGCCTTCAATTTTGGCCAGGAATCATCGGAGCTCCCGAAAAATGTGACCCCTGTTTCGGCCGCCCCCTCCATGGTAATAGCTTGCCTCCATCCTTCTCTGAGCTTGATACCGCCTCAAGTAGCTCCTTGGTAATCCCTAGATGCTCGCTGCACCGGAAAACTGGCTGTCGTCCCCACCCTTCGTCGTAGAAACATGTTCCCGTAGCATTCCGTCGTTAACGCCTATGGCACCGCCATTGTGGCTCGCTGTGGGCGATGCTCCGTCCAACACGTCCTAAGTCTCTATTAGCCAAATCCATTCCAATCACGTACCAATAGGATGGTAGACCGTAGCGCTACTAGTCCTCCACCGATGTTTCGCCGGAGTTCGGCTGGAGCCAGCGGAGACCGGTCACCTGGCTGACGGCACCCCAACGTCAGCCGTGAGACAGAGTCGCTGACATTTGGGACCCATGCTAATAGTGTTTAGCTTTTAGATCTCCCATGGTTAGCTCTTTTAGCCACAGACATGTTGGTCGTGGTCTGACCCGACAGTATTAGTGGAGACGTACTCCTAGTTTACGCCTTCTCTCTATAGGCCTCGGTTGGGCCGTTTTCGCTCACGGACTAGACCGTCTCTAGGCCGCATAGTGTTAGTTTCAGTCCATTCCTGTTTATGAATTTCTAGCCTTTTTCCTATTTTAGTAATTCTAGTCAGTATAAATAATTTTCTAAAAATAGTTAAACACCTCCTAAAATATTGAAAAATTGATGATAAATACTAGGTAGCAGAATAGATCTAATGAAATTATAACCTTGAATAGTAATATGTTTTTCACCCCTATAAAATAGTAATAACCCTGATTTAGCCCTTTTTGGGAAAATCATTATAACCTTACCTATTTATTTAAATTATTTTGTGGTTTCCAAAAATCTTGAAAAAATTCAGAAAATAATATATGTAGTACTGTACCAAGGAAAATTATATTAGTTGATTTGAAATTAATTCTTGTGCTTTGGAAATTTAATAGAAGCTATTTAAACCTTTCCTTAAGTATTATATTGCTAGAAAAAAGTTAGGATTATTTAAAATACCATTTGAACTCTCAAAATTTCCAAATTTTGACAGAAATTTTTCCAACTCAGGAACCACCTAAGATAAATATTTAACCTAGTTTTAACCTTGCTATAATTAACCAAATAATGGAAAACCCCTAAGGGCTTTATAGAATTAATATTGAACACTTTTAATTAATTTCCAGAAATTACTTTTCCAGAAAGAATAAAATTATTTAAGAGTAGTTAAAACATGCTCATTCATATCATACGACGTCACATAGGAACTTCGCAGCTTTAATTAATAGATGATACGCTATGTTTAGATATTCATATATACTTTAGTGCATCCATGCATCATTCTGTTGCTACATTTTGGTTAGTCATTGTCCTTAATCTTAATTTGACATCGAGGATCCGGAAGGCTCTTTCTAGAACACAACGAAAGACTACCCATCTCCGGGTCAATGCGAGTTAACATTCTTAGCTCATATCTTACCCGGTTTTACGTAAATTATTTTGATTCAACTTAGAAAATTGCATGTTCTATGATTTGTGAAATGCCTATCTCGTTAATCATGTTATACAAATGCCATGATCCTTGATAAGTTTATTAATCATGCCATGATTACCTTGAATATCATGCTACAATTGCCTTGATGATCATATATCCTTTGATTGCCATCAATAAACAAGCTAAACCTTTGGATTCGTAGTCCTTAGGTAAAAACTTACTTAGACATGCTTAGTCTAATCAATAATTTGTTACAGGGGTAATTGCCCCATAAAGGTTAACAATAGTTTACCACTACCTATCCTCACAATATAATATGAAATGGGATATGTATAAGCTGGTATGGGATAGAGGTCTATAATCAGGTTGTTTTGGGATGTTGAAACTGTTTCGGACTAAGGTGCAGTCACGGGTTGAGACCTAGTGAATGAGTTGTTTGCCTAGAGTGGGATCTAGACTTGGAAGTCGAGAACCTGTTGAGATTGGGGCAGGAAGCGGAGAGTTGGATCTACAACTCTTGGGCCATGACAAATGGGACCGGAAGTGGTCCCTTGATTATGATCTAGTGTTGGATACTGCCTGACATAACGCGTGGGCATTGCGTGGTAGTGCGGGTATGGAGTCCAGTTGCATGCTCCAAGGAGACCCTGGAAAGAACTCCAACCCAAGGCAAAGGCGAAAGGGCGCCATCACCGAGGGTGATCTGGATCATGCGCTCGCTAGACCGACAATCTAGGAGCGATGATTCACAATGGGATTGCCAAATCCCGAAATATAATGGCGAGTGAAAGGATGAAGAAAGGAACCGTGGTTCTAGCTAAGTTATGTTTGGTCTGGTCGTACCATGGGATGGTACAAGGGTAGACAATTGAAAAACACAACTCAGTCATTAATTACACATCTTCTTAACCATGATTTAAATTTGCTAAGTCATATGTTTCTATTAGATTATTTTTAACTGGCTTTATGTAAATAAACAAACCCTATCCTTCCTTTAGAGCCCTTATCATTGTTTACATTAGGAGGGTGTTAACTTGCATGTATGATTTGATTGCGTAATTACCCTCGCACTCACTCACTCTTTAGATGGAGAGCAAATTAAAGACCCTTAGAAATGCCATGAAGACGAATACCCTGTCAACGATACTCACTCACTCACTCTTTAGATGGAGAGTAAGTTGAAGACCCTTATGAATGCCATGAAGATGAAGACCCCATCTACGATAGACCTAATAAAGTTTAGGGCGTCCATCTAATCGTTTGCATGAACTGCTTAGCTACTCGATATCTTATGTTAACTACAGCTTTCCGCATGAACTACTTCAATTATTATCTAAGACAGCTCTGTGATGACTGTATGCAATTGTTCCGGCTATGCAATTATGCTCACTAGCCTACCGATCCAGAGACTAGTGAAGGAGCCCTCCGTGGACCTCAAAGTTGAGGGACCCCACAAATAGCTAGCATTGAGGATTTTTTTTTTTTATGGGTGGCATTCAGTATTTGAGTTAGTTTGTTGGTCGTTGCTCTCAGATGGTGAAATTTGTGCCTGGCGCGGATAGCTCATAGCTAGGAAAGCTGTTGCATGCTAGTTGGTTGAGTTACTATCTTTTTATGTTTTGCTACCATAAAAAACCATATTATCTTTTTGCGGAGGGTGAAAGGTGTAGAACTACCTACCAGAGAATTTTAAGGGGTTAAATTAATTTTTGTCAGAATTTTTCTATTTTAGTTAGAGATTTCATATGATACAGAGAAGACAGTGAATTAGAATTATTTTTGAGAGATTTTTGCGGAGGGTGAAAGGGAATATTAAAATGGGTCCATTCGTGACGCTTTTTAATGATTAGAAAAAAGATGTAGAACGTATTACCACCACCACTTACCTACCTAAAAAACCATAACACGCTCTTTGCATCATATTACGTAAAAGTAAAAAAAAAAGAGAAGCAACCGCAGTCTGGAGCATCACAACTATATACGTGGGTCTTGTGTTCTTCTTGTGTGTGGGGGTAAATAATATGAGCGAGTTATGTTCAAGAAAAAGTCTATTTTTGGTTCGTCAACTTTCGTTGGTCGATGCTTTCTGTTCAAATATGTTAAATTCGGTCAAAACAACAAATTGAGCTATCAAAGGACCACTTTTTTATGGCTTTCACATTTCAGAGATCATATTTACTCAAGTTTAGTTTTCGGGGACCAAAAAATGCCAATGACCATAGTTGAGCCTTATATCTTAATTCATTATGCGTGCTTTTGTTTTCTGACCATGAAGTGGCCAGTGAGTGCTTTGCCGGCTGCCCATGTGCCATGGTACCTTGTTTTGGATGATTCCAAACCTTTGATGTGCCTAAAATTAATGGCTTCCTCGAGCCAATTGCCAATTAATTTTTCATGTTCAAGCTTGACTTGGAAACCTATTCGTGCTTGCTTGTCCTCGTGGTAGATCTTATGTCCATAAGAGCATGTACAATGGTCCACGTCAGCTATCTATAAACAGTCTATAAGGGTTGCCATGTAGGACATGTGATGATGTGGAGGAGAGAGAGCATGTATAGATATTTGAGTCGTCTCCAATACGAGAGTCGACTCTACACGAGAATTAAGAAACTTTGTATGTGAGAAATCTGCTTATAAAAACGTGCAACCATCTCTACCATTGTATATGTTGTCTCTAGCGCTGTCTCTAGGTGACATGGCAATAGTTAGAGACAGCTGCTGTCTCAACCATTGTACATGCTCTAATGGAGATGCAAAATCCTCGATGATCGATTAATCCTTCGATATCACGATCTTATTATCACCTAAGCTAAAATATTTATGATAGTGCATGTGACACCACGCAGATGTCCTCCTAATATTGTGTGATGAGTACATGACTTCATTTTGTCTAGTTGAAAATTTTGTGTTTAAGCCATCATTTTGAGCCAGGCAGATCATATTGTTTCATGTGACACAATAAACAACTAGACGATAAGATTAGCCTGCTGTAGCTTAGCCGTGTATGCACCGCGTATATCTGGCCGTATCAGGATAGGTCACGCTGATTGATTGCTTTTTTATCTCAGCTTCCATGTATATCTCTGCCTTCCTGTAATTACGGTTGTTGCCATCTGTACTAGTCCACATCCGACAATATAAATACCGAGCAGCTCGTTTGCTGTAGAGCACGAATTTTGCCATCTGAGCTTTGCCTCCATCTTGTTCATCTTTTATTCACTACAGGAATAGGGGATTGAGTTATTTCGAGAAACATATTAAACCAACTCCAATCCTTTTACCAATTAACATCATAGAAGATTTCACAAAATCATTGTCGCCGTTAAATCCCAGAGCTCAACCCTGGCCAGGCTGTGGAAACTACCAAGTTAGAGTACGGCAGGGGGGCAGAGGGAATTCCGATGGAGCGGTGAAATGCATTGAGATCGGAAAGAAAGTCAACAAGGAATTCCATTAATAACCGACCGTTTTGATTCTTTAAAACAACTCGATGAATTTAGTAGATCCTTTTAGGAGGCCCTCAGCTTCATTTGTTGCCAAAGACCAGGACCTGTCTTATTCGCTAAAAACCTGTATGTTTAGGGACTCTTTCCCAAGGTAAGTAAGGCAAAAGCCGACGTAAACACCTATTATATATTTTCGTCGGTTTGGAGGCTAACGTAAACATTAGTCGTCGCCCTCAGCTGGTGGGGGCAGTTGATGTGGCAGTTATTTACGTCAGCTGGCCGATGTAAATGTGCGACACGTCAGCTAACCGATGTGGCAAATGCTACGTGGTGCGTTATTTACGTTGGCTCTTGGCCGACATAAATAACTACCACGTCATGCCAGTCATTGTGACCGACATATTTAGGTCAGTTTGGCCAATGTAAATACTAAGAATTTTGCACTAGTATTTACGTCAGCTTAAGGCCGACGTATTAAAAAACAGAAAATGTTTTTATTAGAAAACCAATGCAATTATTCACTAATAATCAGAAACATTATATTTCCACAGTGTACAATCAACAGACATGACATTATATTCACAACAGAGGATATCCAAAACACCATAATTACAATCATAACACAAAACATTCATATAGCAACATAATTACAATATATCAAAAGCAAATTTCCATTTCTTGATATCAAACACACATAACAAGCATAGTTCTCATTGTTTGCATGTAGCCTACTACTGGCGTAACATCTCTTTTTTTTCATATAGCGCCTCAATTTGGAGGGGTATCGACGAATCGATGCCCACTACCGGCGTCACCTCCCGAGTTAAGGAAGTCGCCAACCGAAGATGGAGTCCTCGACAAAGAGGGGCCACCGAACCCTATATTAACAAACATATGTTAGAGCTAGCTAGAATACATTAAATAAAAATTCAATACTTGACGATACCATGTATGGAGATTGCTAGGCAAAGAGGGGTGGAGGTTGGAACAGAGGAAGATTGAGTGGTGCCCTGAATTGCTGCGACATATATTCCTAGAGACTGGACATTTTCATCTATTTAGAGCACTAGTCGCCACTAATTTTAGAATTTTCATACACGAGTACAAACGAACAAATATTGAAAAATAGATAATTAATTGGCATATTTCATCAAATAAGAGAGGAGTGACTACATCTCGATAATTCTAAGTTCAAATTAGCAGTTTGCATGTAGTTACAAGAGCAATGCTAAAATTACCACTAATTGGGTAATTTGATGTACTTCGAGCAAGAATGAGCAATTGTTGACAAATACAAGTCTAATTGACAGATTTCATTGCATAAGAGCACAAATGCTTAAATCTCGACAATTGTAAGTTGAAATTTCTAGTTTGCATCTAGTTAGAAGAGAAACACAAACATACAACTAAATAGACAACAAACTATGCATTTTTTTTTGATACAAACATAACTTACTCGTAGAGCTATTTGTTGTTTTATCTACCACACAACAAGTATTCTTGTTGTTGCCTCAGTTGCTCATGCAGTCGAGTCTCACGAGCTGCTTGTTGCCTCAACTCTACCTCTAGTCGAGCCTCACGAGCGCTTGTCCCATTGCTCTAGGAGAATTGAGATGACCTCGCCGAAGATAAGACCATGCTAGTATCGAGATAACCATTAAACATGGATAACCTTCCATAATTTTTGCCACCTCCGCTAGTTTACAAAGCGACATGGTTAACATGTTCTTTCTTCCAGTCGTATTACAGCCCGTGATTATCAGTCATCAATTGCACGTACTCTAGCCTGCAAAATTTATAGTACATGTGTACAAATTTGACAAAGCATTCACTTCAGTTGATTACAACAATTATACTAACCAAGCTCTGTGTCACCTTCTCACTGCATAGCTGTTCTGGCTGTGTGGGGTCGGAACCTATGTGGCCCTAAATATAAGCTTCAACGTCGGTAGGCCTAGACCCGCTTTGAGCTTCTTGTAAAGCAATGTCATTAGCCAACATTTGGAACATAAATGATCCAATATCGACAACTGAAATTACAAATGACCATATATAACATTATGAAGCATACCATCCGTCGTGCAAGGACAAAGATGTCCGTCTGCTCTGTACCGCTGAACTACCGTCAGATCCGCCTCCCTGTTATCCCTCTTCTTGTTAGATTTCTGAATAAACTCAAGTGAGGCCCAGTAGTGGCTGAGAGCTTGCCATGCTTTGGGGCATTTGTTAAACCGAGGCAAGATAACCTCTCGGTACTGATCCTGGCGAAGGTAGATTTTTGAAGCACCAATCTTCTTGCCCGTATTGTAATGGAGCGCCCTCTTATAGTACAAGTTCATTGCTTAGATACGACCCTGCTACATCATCTCCTTCACCGCCCTGGTCGCTGCATTCTCAAAGGCATATTTTGCCTTAGCTTGTAACGACTGCTACTGATCAGCTGGCAAATGATGCCCACACCTGCTAGGCAATAGGTCCATGCACCCCATCTATAGCCATCTAGTAGTGCGCCCACTTTAGGGTTGGCTTAGATTCGCCATTGATCACAACTAAACAAGGATAATGGTAATGCAAGAGAGGTCCTAACATAGCATTCACTTGCCTTAACCTATTCTGACCCATTCATTCTACATCAATCCGTTGCCTGCAAACAATATTGTCAAACCTGTATGATCAAGTGTCGTGAAGTCTCGAGGAACTGCTACTGGGGGAATCTGATTAGTCCCTCTATACCTAAAATAGAAATAGCATGTTAATGAGAAATGCAATACATATAGTTCATACTTGCTAGTTATTTATAAATAATACATGAGTCCTCCCCAGCCTCCTCAGCACCATCTCCTTCCCCTTCACCATCCCCAGACTCCTCCCCCGAGTCCTCCTCAACACCATCTCTCTCCTCTTCAGCATCCCCATCCTCCTCCCCTGCCTCCTTCAAAGCCTCAACCACGGCCTCCTCCACCACAGGCTCCCTCGCCACGTGTACACCCTCCTGCCTCCCCACCTGAGGAGAATTACATGTTAATATAATTAGTGCAGGTATACAAGAAAGGAATAAATATAACACAAGTTAAAGTATACAACCTCCTTTAGGCACCTCTCGAACTGTTTCTGCCTACTCTGACAAGAACTAGACCCTCTAAAAAGAGATTCTTGACTCTTCGAAGACCCATCCTTTTTCATTGATTTCGAAAATGAGCCTATGTGCTGAAAAAATGTCTTTATCCTATTAAAGAAACACGGTATTAGTATAAGCATGAGTAAAACATGAAGAATACATAAAGAAAATAGTGCAATATTTATACTTATTATAAGTAATCGACGTCGACAAGTTCATTTTCATGAGCATGGCGCCGTTTCTTTTGGTTAACAACCTCCACAATTACATCTATCATGTCATTGACTAATTCATTAAGTGTCAACCCAATTTCAACTTGAAATGAGCCTGACAATCCATCTTCTTTGTAGGCGGCGTCAACCATGATATCAAGCTCATTTTCAATGTACTCAGCATTCCCAGGGGTGTATAAGCGGCTAGGAGGATACACTTTGTATACAACCCACAATGGTTTTAAATTTTCCTTAGGACATGGATATGGCAGGTAGTACACTTGCTCAACGTGGTAAGCAAGTACGAATGAGTTGTGACCATCAATGCGTGACTCATGTCTAACCTCTACTAAGCTAAGATTGTTGTTTCATCGTATCCCTGTTTATCATTAAACCAATCACAATTAAAGAAAGATAATCTCATATCCTTTAGGCCACCAAACATAACCTCCACTATGTTTTGAAGAATGCAATAGTACTCAGTTTGTTGACCATCCGCACCCTCCGCGGTAGTGAAAACTGTACTATTCATTATGGCTGCTTGAGGACGACTTGCTTCTAATGCTGCAGTACGAAAGTGAAACCCATTGATATTGTAACGCCCAAACTTTCTTGGGGTTGTGCTACCGTGCCATAGCTACCGGAGGTCCTCATGGATGGCAGGATCACACATGCACTACAAATGTTGGAATACTTATTGCAATAGAGTTCAATATGGATGATGAGTTACAGATCAGTGTGATAAGAACTATACATGTTGTCAAAACCAAGTTATGAAGTTAGGACCACCACGTAAACCATTGTGCCGCAAGTTGTCAAGTTGTGCACTTGTAGGTTTTCGTGTCGAATATCATTATTGTTGATCAAACAACCTACAATTTATTTGATTAAAATATAATATAACGTCAAAAAAAATTATGAATAACTGACAAGTATTTACACAAAATACTGTTCCATTTCTAGAATGTTACAGTACATGTATAACATTGCTTCATTCTACTCTTCGTAAGATAGCTCATGATTCAAACTTGCACCGATAGCATTCCCATGTCCTCAAAATATATCATGATCGAAGTCATGTGTCTCATCCGATGGATGGTATCTTGGTATATGAGCATTAACGTTATGCTCATCCGAGAAATATGTACTCAAGAAGTATGAAATCTGTTTTAGAAAGAATGCTTCTGCGATGCAACCTTCAATTCACGCTTTGTTACCCACAGTTGCCCTAGTTTTCATAAGGTTTCATTCTATTGGGTACATCCATCGGTACTGTACCGGCCCACCAACCTCTGCTTCGTACGGTAGATGTACCAACAAATGTTGCATTGTATTCATGAAACTCAGTGGGAATAACTTCTCCATCTTACATATCAACATAGGTATAGCTTTCTTCAACTTTTGCATCATTGATTTCTTGATTTCCTTTGAACATAACTGCCTATAGAAGAAACTAATCTCTGCCAACATTGTCCACACATCATCGGCGAAGTATCCACGGAACATTATAGGAACTAGTCTTTCCATGATTATATGGTGATCATGATTCTTCAACCCATTTAGCTTACCCGTCATGATACTCACCGCATGCCTTAGGTTTGTGGCATAACCATCAGGAAACTTGATATTTTTCAACCACAAAAGACCTTCTTTTCAGAGCTCTTAAGACAGTAAGGGGCATATGGCTTCCCTTGCCGTCCTATTTGGTCCTCCCTCACCTCAAGAGTTGGTCGACTACATACATCAGCCATGTCTCTCCGAGCCTGCATATTATCTTTGGTCTTCTCTTTGAAATCAAAACACATGCTAACAATGCTTTCTATAACAATACGTTCTTGGTGCATAACATCAACATTGTCTGGTAGGATCAGGGATGTTGCATAGGGCAAGCTCCAGATACCATAGGAGTCCAGTTGTGTGACACTCTAACCCCTTCAAAGCCATCTTCTGTGGAAATTAATTGACGATGCTAGGCAACAATCCCTGCTCTGGTCAAATGTTTTGATGGGCCCTTCATGTATATCAGGTCTTTGCAGAAGGCATATCTCTGTCTTATGTACTCGTGACAAGGAGGCAGGAAACATTTATGGCAATTAAAGAAATAGAATTTGCGATCATGATTCAAATGGAAAGCATATGTTTCATTCATGTATATCAGATATAGAATCCTGATTTTTGGTAAGCCCCAAATATTTTGTT